>CM040406.1:87557657-88183122 GCA_022702515.1 Ilyophis sp. 1 JC-2022 | reverse complement strand
GTTTACATGGCTACAAGCTAGCCAACGTACTGGGTTTCACATGATTTTACTAGAAACAAGGTCTTGGCTCTCATGATCTCTGTCTTAATGCCAAACTCAGAGTAAAAATATATTTCCTCTAGTCAAAACTCTAATTCAAGATATCTGTAATTACATTTTGACTAGGCAGAATGAAAGTTAAAAATATCTCCAATTTGATAAATCTATAATCAAGGTTAATTTGAAGATATCTATAAATTGATAATAGATATCTACAAGTAAATTATGACTATTCCTAATTCCAGTTTGAGATATCTACACCATCATTCTGACTAGTTAAAACTTAATTTAAGATATCTAAAAAAAAACAATGTAGATTGTTATTGAATAATTATTGAAATATTTCAGAAGTACGTTTGTAAGTATTCCTACAGAAAAAGCATAGTTTTCATTTTATTTGTAACGCCACTTTTATCATTAAGTCAGAATCCCACAAACCCACTGACTAAGTTAAACGAGCATACATTCCCAGTAATGTTACAACAAGTACATTACAACAGTTGATATTATCTTCAGATATGAGCGAGCAGTTTGATTATTAATGGTATGGGTCTCTCATCGACAGACTCAGTCACGATGTTGATATTGATATTATTTATCCGGATGCTCATCACATTTTGTTGGAATTATGCTTTATAAACGACTACACATAACCACTCTCATGCCGAAACTGTTAATGCACCTAATGCACATTGACTGTCCAACCCTTTTCCCAACTTGTTTTCATCTCAACCAAGATTTAAAAGTGACTTATGACTTTATGAGCCAAAATGGCGTCCGTTTCTTGGCGAAACCAAAACGTTAATTTGCCAATAGGAAAAGCAGCATATAACTTGTCCATCACTAGTATACTATGAATTCAATTACCTCGTGAAAGCAAAAAAGGGAGAGATAATTGTTGCCATTTCTCAAAGAAACCATAGGATATCTCAACGACCACGACTGCTTTCCCCCCTTCCTTTTTTAACAGTAACGTTACTAGCTCAAGATATGAACCAATATGGCGTGTGCAGATCTAATAGTTAATGTACGTGTAACGTTACCGACTGAATGTATATATAAAAAATATTGAAATAGTCTATTAAACTAAATAAAAGTATAAACAATAGTAACCTCTCTAATGAAATTATAATAAAAAAAAGAAAACTCACCGGTTTTCTCTTTGATTTCACACAACACGCTGAACAAAGCCGGTTTCATTCGGTGACAATTCAAGGTGTGTTTTCTGTCGGGTAAAAATAAATAGCTACAGCTATATAAACAGAACTTCAGAAAATAAAAACAAATGGCTGCATTGATTCAGCCAAATATAATCAGCTATGGATGACGTATGGTGTAAACTGGATCGCTAGCCAGTTAGCACTAGCTAGCTTTAGCTACTACGCAACTAGCCCGCAGTGGTTTGCTCAAAACAAGCGTTGGGTTTCCATAACAAACGACGTTACAGGCCAGGGTTTACAAGCCGTTTTTATAGCTAGCTAATACGCCAATTTGTGAGGCATAATTTCTATCTTAGCATTAGCCAGCGGTTCAACTTAGCTAGCTAGCAGCTAGAAAGCCCAATGTTGGCGAATGTTGAATAACTTTTAATCGGCTAGCTAACTTGGTAGCAAAGTTAGCAGCAGGGGCTATGTGTTTGGAAACCCCCCGAGTCTTTAATAATGAACATTAAGAGAACTCCTACATTTATCATGGTTGATACTTATCAGTGTCTTCGTGCTTGCATGCTAGCTCAAGAAAACCATAGCGCTAACATTACCTATGTCTTTGTACGCTAACGTTAGCTGGACTGGTAGCTTTGTACCTATCCAACTACATAACAAAACAATTAGCTAGCAAGCAAAGTAACGTTGCAACACCACTTGTAAAAACCCACGGAAACGTCATCATCTTAAACTTGACGAAACTGGATAGTTTCAACGACCTAACGCTAGCAAGCTAATGTTACTGTAAATTGTGTTTCAAACCAATCGACGTTAGTTAGCCAGCTATTTTGGAGATAGCTAGCCAGCTAACGTAGTTGAAAGTGAATGTTTTGTTACTAACTTTGCTTGGGCTTCGTCCAGACTCTGGTCGGTAATAGTCATAATTTGCTGCAAAATATCCCCGATGTCTCTGCGGCTTTCGAGTCCATTTTCGGAACCCTCCAGGCCCGTTTCTCCCTCAGAGCGGTGTTGCGAGGGCGGATGGACCGAGTTGAGGGCATGCAGACCGGGGTGCGCGTTCATTCCGAGGCCTCGGCCATTGGGCCCGTTCCCCGTTAGTGGCTGCTGCTGCAACATCTTGTGCAAACAGTCAATGTGGCGGCGGTCGGTACTCATTTGCACCCTTCAAAAGTTACACATAAGGTCCCCTAGCGACATGCAGGAAAACGACGGGAGGTTGCAGAGGTAAAGTTAACTCATGTGACTATAATTTTATCTTGATAAGCAAACAGAAAAATACTTAACAAAAGTGTAACGACTTAGCCACTATGAATTACTAATCAATATTTTAACGTAATGACCCTCGTAATTGCTGATTTTGCAGGGTCTTTCCCCCCCTAGTGTTCCCTGTTGCTAGTCTCGAGAGAACAGATAAACTTGTTCATATTTGTATTTGCAAAAAACACTGATAGCATAATGTCTTGGTAATCATTCCATACCATAAACGATTTTCCATCGAGCTCCCAGTTACTGTTTATCTGCGATGTACTTGATTTTGGACAGCAATAAAACTAAACTCATAGTATGCACTGATGTGCAAAATGAAGCAAGTACCCTAACCAAATGAGGGTTGTTTCTCTATGACTGTGGTTTGGGTTATCCATTCTTGTTTTGTTTTTCCACCCTGGTTCTGTCTTTTTTCCTAATTTGGCATGGACAGTCATATTGTGTCTCATCATTATTCTTGTTATTCTTTCTATCAACCAGAGGAGGCACTGTTGCTCATTGAGACCAGATTGAGATAAATTCCCACTGACCATTCATTTTTAATACCCTATACCACCAGAATGATAACAATAACAAATATAAACTACTGTTACCACAATCAGTGCAGTAACCTTGTTTTACATATGCACTGATTTACATACTAATCAAATAATAAAGTAAATACACGTGCTAAATTACTCTTAATTAGATACAGGAACCAAAGCTTTAAGTTCAGATAATAATATATACATAATCATTTTATATTTTATTTCTCTTGTTCTCTTGCTCTCTGCCAACACTACCAACTTTTTGGACCTACAATTGTTTTTTTTGTTTTTTGTTTTTTTGCTTTCTCTGTCTCAACTTCTCTTTTAGCTGTAAGTCAACAGGAAGTCAGTATAACCACAAATTCGTTGTCACACAAACCGATGCCGAGTTTCAACATCATTGCTATCTTAATCCCTGTTGTAGATGCTTTGCAAACAGAACAGACAAAAAATATATATGGACCACCTCAAGTAATAATCTTGACTTTTAGGAAAAGGAACATTTCATATTTTTGCTTAAAGCTGTAATTTTATAGTGACTCATGAAAACAAATTCACATTCCAGTGATAATGTTGGCCACAGCAGATATGGACCAGTTGTTGTAATGTGGTGTTCGGAAGCAAAACAAAGACGAAAATGATAACTATTTCTGTGTAAAGTGTACAGTGCAAACATAGGGGTGTGAGTATAATTTTTAAAAGGTCACAGTAGCATATAATTGCACACATTCTCTTCAAAATGGGGTTGTTTTTGTGTTTAAAAAAAAAAATTAGATTAATTATTTACAGTGTCAGACCCCAGAACAGTAGCAAACCTTCAGTCTTAATACACACTCAATCTACCTAATCACTTTTTACAGCATAATATCAGATGCGTAGACATATTAGAGATATAGGTGGGGGGTGGGGGTAAGAGAGAGGAACAGGAAGAGAAAGATACAGACGGAGGGAGAAAGAAAGATCACGCCTTGTGACTGTGCTCCCAGCCTTATCACACCATTTTTTGTTGTAAATTTGTTTGTGACTGACAAACTGTTTAGTGAATTAATTATGCTGCCTATAATTATTGTCAATTCAATGAGCTGATGTTCAGCGAAAGACATCAAAAACAGGTAAGAGAGCTTGAAGATTTATTTTGGGAACAAGGAAGTGAGGGGGTGGACAGTAAGACAGACTCTATTACACAATTTAGCAATGAGGGAACAGTAAAATAACACAAATGTTTACATACAGTACTATGTGGAAGAATTGCAGGAGGAGAGAATGAAATGGTTTAAGTCTGTGTGAGTTCTGTGCATTGCTTTAATGTTGATATACAACAAATGCCGATAATGTATAGAACAACATTGTTACATGGTGAATTGTGTCTGTGGATTCATTTATGATGTGTAATGGAAATACATATGTGAGATAGGCATGCTGTTAATTCAATGCACATTCTTTTTTTTACTTTGATTAGGAAAAAACTGATAAAATCAGAGAGTATTTTATGGTTTCAGTATTATAACATAGCCTACTGTAATATTTTTGTGTATCACAGTTAAAAAATGACTTAAGAATAGAATAAGTGTGTATGTTTATATAATTTTGTTCAGGTTCACATGTTTGTTGGTGGACTGGTACAAAAGTCAATGGAGGTAAACGTTGAGTCTGTGGACATCAAAGTTGATACTACAGAAGTGAAGCCATTTAGACACCTTTTAAATGAAAAGAAAGGTGGCAAAATAGACAGTGAAGAGGACATGGTCAACAAAGAGGACACAGAAGATCCAGAGGACGAGAGAAAACAGTTTAGTGGAGAGGGAGAAAGTGAAGATGGAGAGATGGAGATAAAGAATATAACACAAGATACAGAGTTGGAGATAAAGAGGGAGGACAAGGTTGACAAAGAGAACGATGAAAGAATAGAAGAAGTGAATCGGGAGCGAAGGAGGGACAATGAAGGGAGGGAGAAAAAGAAGAGGGAATTTGAAGATCAAACAATCAAAGATGCGAATGCAAAAATAAACAGTGAAGAAGGAAGCCATATCATAGAAGGGACTAAAACTGAGGCAAGGGAGACAGACACAGAGGAAGGACAAGACAGAGAAAGGCAGCAGGAGACAACACATGTCAAGCCAGCAGCACAGCTTCTTGACCCTGAACCAAAGTCCAGAGACAGACTGAGTCCTCAGGATGCACAGAAACAGGTAAAACGGCCCCTCACCCCTCTATTTTTTCTCTCACTCACCCTCTCTCCCCTCGTTATAGGTAAAACTATTTGGTAAAGACTGGAGGACTTGGAAGATGAGAAAAATGTACCTCTTGAGGGAGAAAATGAATAATGTAGGGAATTGCTGGGATGTGATTAAAGCTTTATGAGAGGAGACAATATGGAATACACAAAGGGTCACTTGTGATTAATATTTAGACAATCAATTAGAAAATACAAAATAGGACACACAAGTACTGACTCTTAGATGATGCATTTGTAAGTTTTGTTTTTCCATTGTTCATTTTGAGGAGTGTCCTGCAATAATTTGGTTTTGTTAACCCAATTTCGGTATACTTGAAAACATGACAAAAATGCAGAAGTAGTTAAAATGAATTAAAGTAAATAAATTACAGGTTATCAGTTGACTAGATGACAGAAATGACAGTACTATAAGCCACCTTCCTCACGCGACTAAGTCTTTCACAAGAGTGGCCTTCATTTTCATTTGTATGGCATATTAATTTGTTCCAGATTTTTTGTTGATATTCAAGTATGATATTTGTCATATGGTTGCTAATCTTTACTGATATGGCACATAGCAGATATATCATGATCTGTGTAACAGGCAGTATTAATATATTTCACACATTTTCTTTGTTCCTCCTTCCTCCCTCTCGCTTGCTTAGATTCGCAGACTAACTCCTGACTTCCCAGACTCGCTGTATGAATTGTTGTGCTCTTTACAAGAAGGAAGAAGGCTGAATGACCAGCGTTGCTCTTTTACAATGGAGAGGAGATGCCACTCTGAGCCAAGTACTCCTGTACCTCGGCACCGAGGTGAGAAGGAGTTAGAATGGCTGTAGTGCACAGTAGTACATTGGATGCTTATTACACACAAGCTGTTTGTTCATACAATTTCCAGAATTTTTAAACTTTTTTTTTCTCCATTTAGTTAGTGACACTAACATAATCTGACCTGAAGAAGCATCTCTCAGTTCATATGCATATCACTAATGGCATAGATAGACAGAGTTGAATTCAAATGAGAAAACGAGAAGGAAAAAGAAGAAAGAGAATGAGAGAAAAAAAGAGAAATTCTGAAAATTGTACACTTAAAATAGATATTAATGTCAAGAATGCACTGTGGAGTCAAAGCTTGAGTTGTCCTCAACGTGGCATTATTCTAAAGCTTCAGATAACACATTCACTGCTTCTAAAATTAATAACTATAACTATGGACTTAGCCTGTGAAAAGTATACTCAACATGATTAAATTGAATTAAATAATAATTGCTAGAAATAAATTACAACTGTTTTCCCTCCCCTTCACCGTCATAGTGGTTTTCTGCTCGATGACATCATTGCAGAAAGAGGAGTTTTTTGAATTTGTGGCTACATCCCAAGGCCGTCGTCTTGATGATCAGCGAGCAGAGTTGCAGGATATCCCAGCCCCTCAACCACCTCTTCAACCAAAAGCCAATTACAGGAAAGCTAGCCTCAAGGGGGCGTTGTCAAGGAGAGTGGCTCCAAGACCTGCTCCCAAAGAAGAATTGTACAACATGATTCTGACTTCTCAAGTAATTATCATGATATTTTCTAGAATAATGGGAACAATATTCTTCCAGATTATTAATATAAAATAAATTTTTGCTTTTGAATAAATAATACAGGATGAGGACTTAAAGGATATTGTTCTAATAATTTACTTTGGGCAGTTAGGGGGTACTTCAAAAAGCAGGAGCAAGAAATTAACTTTCATCCAGTTGGATACGATCCAATTCAAGATATTGTATATACATGTACATATTCATATGCATATAGTTGTTAAATGGTCAGAAATTAGACAGTGTAAGTGCTGTTTTCAATTTCCACTTCTTTCACAGGCCCAAGGGAGACTGGAGGAACAGCGTAGTCCTGCTCCTGGCCCAATGGATGATGAAGACTTCTTCTCACTGCTGTTGAGGGTACAAGGAGGAAGAATCGATGAGCAGAGGACAGAGCTCCCTATTACTCTTAGAGACTGAAGAAGAGGAATTAAGAATGTTAATTAAAATTAATTAACCAGGAAAGCAGGATGAGACTTCTCGCATTCAGTGTGACTTTGCCATTTTGTCAGGCTTGACTGTGGCTGTCTCCAGTTCTTCCAAGTTGGTTACCTTGTCACAATGCTATGTGTCAAACTTAATTTTCCCAAAATATCCCATGTCAAGCACAAAAAACTTTTTTGAGATAATTTGCTTATTTTGTATGTGAAATGTATCAGTAAGTATGTTTTTGTGTAAAGTAGTTCATTAATACTTTTAATCAAATTGCAAAATAAAGATGGGAAACAGTTAATAAAAACAATTTAAACTGCAAAGGTTTTAAAAATATGTTTAATGATATATACAGTATATATACATATATACAGATATATACATACTATTTAATTTAACTGAAGGCTTTCACGTGTTAGCATACAGGATAAACTGCAAATAATATGTTGCTGTGAAAAATTATTGTATATTTATTATTTACTGATTTGTTTTTGTTTTCTATTTGTGTGTTTGCCCCAGCATAATTTCATTATTTATAATATTATTTGACAGCCATATGTCTAGTATGAAGACATTGTCCATCAAACAAACAGGACCATTCACACTTGCTTTCCAAGAAATATAAAATAGTTATATGTGCAAGTTGAAAGATAAATGTCATTCAGTGAATTATTGGGATCACATAAATGTATATAATATTTATTATTCATTGGCTGATAAAGATATTTTTCAACAGTTATTGAATGCATCAATAATGTATTACATTAAAATAAAAAAATAATTAATATGCAAGGACTGAAATACAGAACAGCTTATGCCAGAAGAGAAACATGCCTTATCACTGTGATTCAACTTTGACCCAGTGCCTAAAAGTGTCTATTGCTCTCCTTTGTTAAGGACAGGCAAAAATGCAATATATACACAACAATACTCTTGCTCAATACCCTTGAGCAAGAGTAAAAAAAGAGTAGGGTAAACACAGAGGTGTTGCTTAAAGTATGTCTGTAGGAGAGCACAATGGACAAGTAACTATGTTCCTAATGTTTGAAAGCAGTTCATTTTACTCATGGATGGGATTTAATTTTATTTAAGTTCTTAGTATATGTACAAACATATGTATAGGCTATTCACAAGTGGCGTTCCATGGTTTTGTTTCAAATATTACTGAGCCAGAACAAATAACTAGTCACTTTTTTGTGTATTGAGAAAATAAATAACTCAAGATATTAGCAAGATATTGCATTCTATATATTGTACAGAGTGTTAAGGAGTATCAGTTACCTTCAAATGATCATGTACGTTGTTATATTCAATCAGCTGTACACCATGATGTTGTCTTTGGGGACTGTATCAATCTTACATTTCAAAATTGCATTACAATACATTATAGCTTTCAATGTGGCTGTCTCTGTCTAGTGCTGTATTCACTAGGGCCGTGTCGTAGGACGAGAAAGTCGTTGAGTAGGCGAAAATATTTCAAATTGCAGTATACTTGAAACCCCAGATGACACACTTACTTCCGGGGTTTCGCTGAGTACATTCGGGAGCACACTTTTCAAGAAGTACACAAACATTTTGGTCTCATAAATATGATGTGAGCTTTGTTTTAAAAAAATGAGGCGCAGCTTCGCTTCCGTTTTCCTTCAAATACAACAAAAACAACATGTGACATGGCAGCGCAAGGGTGGAATGCAGGGTTGCCAGAGATATTCCAACCAAATGGCGACTCAAAACTAGCCCAAAATATATTTTTAACCGAAACCAACGTATTTTAAATAGAAATCATCATATTTTTACTTTTTAAAATAAGTGGGTGCTTTGCGACTTTTCATTTTTACCCGTGACTACACATTGAAGGTATCCCAATTTAGCTGTAAAACCGCGGACATGACAACACTGGTGGGACGTCTTATGACCTGCTTACGACACTTCCACAGTATGGTTGGGAAATAGTATGGCGTATATTTTTCCCGGACTGCTAAACAGTGCACATTAAACAGCACACTTCTGCCAGTGCACTGTACGCAGGAGACAGGGCACAGTAGATAGAGCCCTGATTCGGACACAGCCTAGGTCACTTGAATTTCTCAAGTGCCTTCAGAATATTCTTCAGATTTGTAACTCGATGATGACACATTGTTGAAGTTGATCACTCCATCAGCTTCAGTGCTTGAAGACTGTTGCGTCTCTTTTGAACACACGGTCACTGGACAATCTTCAGAATTGCTGATAATATATTATGAATACTAAAATATTATGAATACCAAGCAAATAGAAATAAAAAAAATTTAAATGTGAATTTGAATATTTGACTGCAATTCAAACAGTATTTTTGCCTTTAAGACCATCACATTACAACACTGGAAGTAATCATAAAATAAATGTTTTACATTAGAATAATTTTTTTCTTCTTCATATCTCATATGTTGAATTATTTTGTTAATTACATTTTTAGCAGTCTTCTCGTTTTGAAATATGTGCTATTCTAGAGTGAAATGAGGCAAAGCTGCTGAAACTGAACATAAAAGCACCCTGAGGTTTTTGTCACCTAGATCAGGGTCAGTGAGAAAATTCAGTTTCATACTGATCACTATTCCAGCCTTCTTCACTCTCTGCTCCAGTTCATCCAGGAGTCTGAAATATATTTGAATTTGAATAAAGCTTTCTGTTGCCATTAAACAAAGCAATTACCAAGGTGACGGTGTATAATAATGATAAAAAATGTGTACTCTGATCAAATATTAAGATCCATTAAAAAAACTGATGTTGCAAGTCTACAAAAAGGTGAGGAAGAGAGGAAAGGAAAGAGACAGAGAGTGATTGATAGATTTTACAACCTCTACTAACCCGGACACTACAGTGAATAATCACAAACACTATTATAGATATTAATATAATTTTTACACAATGACCAAGCATTGCCACACCTTACTGACCATGTTGATTGAGAGAGACGTAAACTGACAGATCCCAGAGGTTTGCTGGGTGATGGTGATCTTCCTCTATTTCCACTTCTGTAAAAGCTGCAGAAGGGTGGGGCTGTGTCAAATATTGATAAACTATTTTAGTAAAACACACAACACTTTTGTATACAAAGTTGGCACAGGACCTTTGAAAACATAACATTATGTTTATTGCATGTTTACAATTGAATCCCAATGAATTAGGAAAAGTCATAGTGTCAAGATGAAAATATAAGGTTAACTGGTTTTTAAGAGATGTCAAACACTGAATCGGGTCAAATTGAGCCCAAAAGATAATATGAGGGTTAAATAAAGTCATTACAATTGTGTTGAGTGCCATAAAATATGACTTTCCTTTTAAAATAATTCCTATTATTGAAATAATCTCCCTGTTATTTTAGACTACTCTATGTAGCTATTTGGTCACTTTTTTCCCTACTCATACACAATTTTGCGAGGTTTGAATTTTTTAATCAAATCAATTTGAAATAGTCATAAACTGATTATTAGCTTGAACGAGTCTGCCCATATTTCTCTGACCTCTCTCATTAACAAGGTGCTCTTCTATAACTGTTTGAAATGATCCAGATGCCATGTCATTTGTGCATGTCGGTGGACATAATGGGCCGACTTGGAAAAGACAGCACCTGTTCCTCTTTCATCCTATAAATAAATTAAGCACTGAATATTAGTGGAAGTTAAAGTAAATGCTCAATTCTGTAGGCTACTGTTTTTACTGTGTTGATTGTGGTCTGCTGTCAGGTCACTCAGTGCCACGGAATTCTGGAACATTGTGCCCCTTGAGTGCCAAGCCAATATGGCCGGACAACATTCTAAATGCTCAAATTCAGTTTTTGACTCTGCAAACTTACAATAAAACATTTTTAAACACGTCTTATGGTTTCTAACTTCAGATATGAGTATAAATATTTTTGTAAGACTTACACCTTCAAGAGGACAAACACTAGAAATTATTTCAAATAATATTACTGGCCAGCTGATTCACAACAAAGACTGTTGATGGTAAACTGTGACTTGAAAAATTTAAACCTGAGATAAAATATCAGTTTAAACATTTATTTTCAATTTAGAAAAGGGAAATAAATGACCATAAATGGATGCCATTTTTATATATTGAGCCTTTTATTACAGTTAATTGTATTTTACTAAAAAAGTGACTAACAGGGTGGAAAGGACACTAACAGGGTGGAAAGGATCCTAACAGGGTGGAATTATCAACACAATGACTCAGTGAGTTTCAACAATGATTTTATTAAACACACATTAACATTAAACACATTAATTCATTCATTTATTATTAATTCATTCATTAGAGACATAAAAATGATAATAATAATAACAATAATAATAATAATAATACATTTTATTAATATAGCGCTTTTAAAATTAAGTACAAAGTTCTTTACAATAAAAGCAGTGTGTTTGTGTGTGTGTGTGTGTGTGTGTGTGTGTGTGTGTGTGTCTGTGTGTGTCTATTGTGTGACCAACCTATATAAAATTGTTGCTAAACAGCATGTCATGGGAACTTTAAAACTGTTGTGTCGTCTTTGTGAAAATTCCTCTGTTCCACAGCCAAATTTGAACATATAAAGCAGAACATGTTGGCAGAATGCTCAATTTATACTTAGAAGTCCAGTATATATTTTCTCTGACATATGAGGTAACCTGCCTACTGTGCCATATGTTCTTCAACATATCTCCATGTTGCCATGTCCAGTTGCACTGACCTTTTGTTTAGTGCTTGAGGCTCTTCAATCAGGCACAGTACCTGACTGTCAGCATACCAGCTGACATCTTTGCGAGGGCCAGGCCAGAAGAATTTGTTGACACCATTTCTATGCATGCAGTTCACCTGGATGTTGTTATCTTCAACAGCCATTATGATGCCAGGGTAGGGATCATCATCATACCTCAGCACACACCACCTCCCAACATGGCCGCTGGTAATAACCTCTGGACGCCACAGGGGTTCAGTGGTAGGGACATCTGATGCCACAACATCTTGCAGAGTTGCTTCTTTGATATCAAAGCATGGGCAATCCATAACCCCTTTGTCCTTTTGACACAGACAGGTTATGTCTCTGTATTTTATCTTGCCTGGGGAGGTTGGGGTTGCCACTGGTTGGGGTGTTGTAGGTGGAGATGCCTTCAGCCTTTCCCTGAGTTTTGCCTCCCTCTTCCTCTGTCTCCATTTCTTCCTCTGTGCACGCTGCTCACGCTTACTGAGGTCCCTAATTTGTTTTTTTCCCCCCGTCTCCCTGTCTTTCTGCCATTTCTCCCTCTCTACATTTAATAATATTTATTTATTTCATTAGGCCTAAATTTATTTTCATCTTGTATTTCATTTCTATCATGTTGTTTTTTGTTTTTATTTTGTAGCCTACAGCACTTTATAACCCAGTGTTTCAAAAAGAGCAATATAAAATAAACTTATTGTTGTTTTTCATTATTACTTGCATTTTTGGTCAACTTTGGAGCTTAACCATATCTTTCCAATAAAGAAGCATTTAGCAAAGAATATGCCAAATATTTCACTTTAGGTTTTCTTTTTGTCTTTAGTCAATGCACAACTTAAAGATGCTCCCCTATTTGTGAAATAACTCCCGACCCAATTCCCCAACCTCATGATTTTGTTAACGTTAACTAATATAACGTGTGCTCCCTCGTTGAGAGACTTGACGCAATGATGTGACAATGTCGGATTGATAATGATTGGCAACCTAACGTTAGCATTAACCTACACAGCTTTTGTCAACTGCCAGAATGTCATCCAGGACAATTAACGTTAGCTAGCCAACTTAGACTTCACACATACGTTTGTTAACTTTTTAAGTTCACTTATGCGTCTGCAATATCGGGCGAATCGCGGCAGCTTGTTCGTTTCACCTCGTAAACTAACTTAACGTTATTCGTTTTTTTTACTTGTCCGTCCGGGCAAGTTAAGCTGCATTATGCTTGTCCGGCCATTTTTTTGACAATCGGACCAGCGTTAATGTCGAGCACTGCTCCTCATCTTTCTCTCCACTATCGCTATTCCAGTTAAACACAAATACGCTCTCGTCACCGTTCGCCATTCTGATATCGCCTCTCACTACTTTTTTTTTCAAGTTGCCAGCTCGTATTTCTAACTGCACACAAAGACCGCCAATTTTACGTAGTAATTGTTTTAACCAATAAGATCGTCCATCTATTACTGCTGACTAATATTTGCCCAGTAACAACATGTATTTGTTGTATTTAACTTATTTAATTGGCTAAAAAAAAGAGTATGTAAAATACGAGTTCAGGGCGCCGCACTCTGGAACATTCGTAGTTGGGGCGCTTTAAAGCGCCTCTGGCACTGAGTGAGTTAAGACCATCACATGACAACACTGGAAGTAATCATAAAATAAATGTTTTACATTAGAATAATTTTTTTCTTCTTCATATCTCATATGTTTAATTATTTTGTTAATTAAATTTTTAGCAGTCTTCTGGTTTTGAAATATGTGCTATTCTAGAGTGAAATGAGGCAAAGCTGCTGAAACTGAACATAAAAGCACCCTGAGGTTTTTGTCACCTAGATCAGGGTCAGTGAGAAAATTCAGTTTCGTACTGATTACTATTCCAGCCTTCTTCACTCTCTGCTCCAGTTCATCCAGGAGTCTGAAATATATTTGAATTTGAATAAAGCTTTCTGTTGCAATTACCAAGGTGACGGTGTATAATAATGATAAAAAATGTGTACTCTGATCAAATATTAAGATCCATTAAAAAAACTGATGTTGCAAGTCTACAAAAAGGTGAGGAAGAGAGGAAAGGAAAGAGACAGAGAGTGATTGATAGATTTTACAACCTCTACTAACCCGGACACTACAGTGAATAATCACAAACACTATGATAGATATTAATATAATTTTTACACAATGACCAAGCATTGCCATACCTTACTGACCATGTTGATTGAGAGAGATGTACAGATCCCAGAGGTTTGCTGGGTGATGGTTATCTTCCTCTATTTCCACTTCTGGAAAAGCTGCAGGAGGGTGGGGCTGTGTCAAATATTGATAAACTATTTTAGTAAAACACACAACACTTTTGTATACAAAGTTGGTACAGGACCTTTGAAAACATAGCATTATGTTTATTGCATGTTTACAATTGAATCCCAATGAATTAGGAAAAGTCATAGTGTCAAGATGAAAATATAAGGTTAACTGGTTTTTAAGAGATGTCAAACACTGAATCGGGTCAAATTGAGCCCAAAAGATAATATGAGGGTTAAATAAAATCATTACAATTGTGTTGAGTGCCATAAAATATTACTTTCTTTTAAAAATAATTCCTATTATTGAAATAATCTCCCTGTTGTTTTAGAATATGTAGCTATTTGGTCACTTTTTGCCCTACTCATACAAAATTTTGTGAGGTTAGAATTTTTTAATCAAATCCATTTGAAATAGTCATAAACTGATTATTAGCTTGAACAAGTCTGCCCATATTTCTCTGACCTCTCTCATTAACAAGGTGCTCTTCTATAACTGTTTGAAATTATCCAGATGCCATGTCATTTGTGGATTTCGGTGGACATAATGGGCCGACTTGGAAAAGACAGCACCTGTTCCTCTTTCATCCTATAAATAAATTAAGCACTGAATATTAGTGGAAGTTAAAGTAAATGCTCAATTCTGTAGGCTACTGTTTTTACTGTGTTGATTGTGGTCTGCTGTCGCAGGTAGCCATACTATGCAATGAAATATTAGACTGGCTGATTGGATGACATGGTCCATCTCGGGCGCAGCTGGGCACAACTCACACACTGCAACACTTAATTGAAACAAGAGTCTATTTATTATGTTGTTTGACCAAACCTTGATCAAGTAAATGGAGACTACGTTACATGCTCAAAGCATATATGTTAGTAATCTTAGCTATTGCTCTGTAAATTTGACCACAGTTCATTTTCATAAAATAATTAAAAATCATCATTTTGTAATTCTGCTCGGTTCATTCTATAGCCATGAACCTCCAGTAGTCGTGGCCCCAGAGTAACGCCGCGTTCTCACAGCGAGCAACTTGGCCGCTGAGTCTGTCAATTCTACTAGGCTAAGGGCGGGGCAAGAGCTTCCCGTTGTGTCATCCAAGTTAGCTCGTGCATCTACAATTTTTTGATGAAGAGCAACAACGGCAGTAGCTTACATATAACAAAAACATATTTGCGATGCATCCTATTTTTTATAGTTATGTCATGACACTGATAATTATGTGTTCTCCCTAGCTAGTGATAGGCTAGCCTATATCTATCTTCGTCGCAAGCTAGCGATCTTTATCTATCTATCTAGATAGATAGATTTATGTATAAAACTCAACATGTAGTTTGGGCTCAATGTGATATTGGTAGAACAGCCACATATATCCTTTAAGGTTATGTTATACATTGAACAGGACGGGGTAGGCTTGGACCATTATTATTTGCTGCTCCTCCATTGCTGCAATTTGAGTGAAATCGGGCGGAACAATTATTCACAAAATGGTTTCATGTCGGTTGGAGAAATATGAAGCGTGGAACTCTGATTGGCTGTTATGGCCAATGGTCGCTCAAAAGTTAAATTGTGGGCAACATTTATCGGCCGATTTTGGTCGCTCATAGAGAATGAATGGACTTCCGGCGACTGGGCGACCGAAGTTGCTCGATGTGACAACGCAGCGTAAGGGTCAGTGGCAGTCGTGTTTGTGGTGGGTGAGGGACAGGGCCAGGGAAGAGGACTATGGCGTTTATTTAGTTCCATAAATAGCGCGCGCGCGGAATTGTGAAGCGAGCGCGCAGAACAGTGTCCGCGCGTGCGAACTTGGTTTGCTCTCGCTCAAAATTGGTTTACGCTCGCTCGAAGTTGGTTTACGCTCGCTCGAAATTGGTTTACGCTCGCTCGAAATTGGTTTACGCTCGCTCGAAGTTGGTTTACGCTCGCTCGAAATTGGTTTACGCTCGCTCGAAGTTGTTTTACGCTCGCTCGAAATTGGTTTACGCTCGCTCGAAGTTGGTTTACGCTCGCTCGAAATTGGTTTACGCTCGCTCGAAGTTGTTTTACGCTCGCTCGCCAAGTTCATTTTTGAGACTTTTGGGGCGGGGATGGCATATGCATAGTGGCTGATGTCTCCACTTCTTTGATTGGTCACTAGGTACCGACCTTGACTTATGTGATTGGCCATTTGATCTCACGTAGTCCATTCTGCGACGAATAACATGGCTGATCATGATGAAGAAGTTAAATATGAGTTTAGTTTACTTGCTGGTGTAGCATAATATGTCATGGATAAGCATTTGATATCTTACAGAAGCCACCAAGTTTGCCACTAATTTCCGTTAACTAGATGGCTAACCTAACGTTACTAAAAACCTGTTACTTTGACGATGTCGTACACACTTCTTTAGCCTATTTAATGGCTTGACACGCTTCAGTATAGTTGTCATGCAAATGTGGATTTAACGTTAGCTAATATGTTCCAAACTGTGCTAATATGGGTTTGTCAATTTTGTATTAGCCTATTACCAAATTGAATTTAACATGATAGCCTAGGCCTGGGAATAGTGATGCTATTGATGTAGCTAGGCTAATCTTTGATGAATATGGATATGTGATACATTATGAACAATCAATATAACGTCAAAATAATCATATTCGTAAACCTTCTACGTTTTGTTCTACATATTTTAAAAATGAAGAACAGCGCTCACTAGCTAATTGTCAGCCTACTATTTTGACGCCGGTGTTTGGGATGGAGTCGATCGTATCGGCCGATTTTCCTTCATGTGACTTGATCGGCAGTCCCTGAAATCACCAATAGCATAGGCTACTATTAAACTTATCTTTAATGTGCTCGTTATAATCTAACTAGCTATGCCTTTTTATATAGGCTAGTCCTTAGGGTTGTCATATTGGCATGCGATTGGGTTAACCTTAGGCTATATTATAAAATTGGTATGAATTGGAATAATTCTAAAATCATATGTGTCTATGTAGCATATTGTCTGGTGCAATAGGCTATGTAGGCTAGTATAATAGGCCAAGTGAGCCTCCTTCTGATGTTATAGGGGCAGTTCAGTGTAACGCAATATGACGTTAACATTAACAAAATTGTTCAAATTATGTTTTTAGTTACACATTCACGCAGTAGTAGGCCTACACTGTAGCCTATTAAGTGCTGTTCATACAATTGTGCAATTACTTCAACTAAGGCTATAGCGAAACTGACCAATAGTTTCACCAATTGAACACAGATAAAGTACGTTGTCTCCGCGTTGTAATTAGCCACGGCTCGGCATTTATTATGCACAATACAAAATAGCACGATAGCCCATAAGTGCCAGCATTGATTGATCCGATGTGAGAACATCAATGTGCAGACAATAATTTAGTAAAAATAAACAGCAAGCCTGGAATTAAACGCTAATGAATAATTATGTTGTTGATAATTATTGTGTAGGCAATATAACCTACCTTCTAATAACTTAATAACAATAGGCTACCTTTTGTGCATAATATCTAGCCTATGCCAGACCCCTTCTAATCAATTTCGTGATCGTATAGTCCCAAACCTCACGAAAGCAAGTTGACATGTAGCCGATGTGACTGTCATTAGACGACTTATTTAATAATTTGTGGCATTTGTTCTTTTCTTCAATTAAAAGCTGTTCAAATGCAGTCAAATCCAGATACTTTTTATTTTTAATTTAATTAATTTTAATTAAAAGCTATCCAAATATAGACACATCCAGACCGTTTCATTTTCTTGAATTAACTGCTTGGCCAGAAGTCTGCCTCTGGTGCTGTGTCTGCTGTGGAACTGCTTGGCTCTGGTTTTCTAAATCTGCAGACAACTCCTTAATATTTCAAACACAACGGAACAATAAACATATTACCCGTTCTTATGCCGATTGCAATTTTAAACATATAAAGTACATACAATTTGGTGCCTTAAATCAACAGTCACATGAAACAAGTTTTTTTTTATTGGATTATTTATGGCATTTCCCCCCCTCACCAAGAACTCGAGATATACAAGTCTTGACACAACGTTCAATAAGGGTTGCTTTTAGCTCGTAAAAAGTGAAAAACACTTCAATCCTGACTGTCTCTAGCCGTCTCGGCCAGGGAATTCTGCAGCAGAGACACCACCCGCCGTGCAGCATCATGCAACTCTCCCTATCATAAAGCAATCCACAAAACATTTCAACAGTAGGCCTATAATTTAAATGATAGCAGTTGGCATACTACTGTCGTCTATTTTAAAAAGCAATACCAATTTCACTTAACACGAGAAATTAACGAGTGGATAGATTACGCCTGGATAAAAACGTTACCTAGCTAGCTAACTAACTTTGCCTTAGGCTATTTGCTATTGCTAACATTAGCTACATGAGTGACCAGTCGGTCAGTAGCCAACACATTACATTTTCTAAGTAGAAATTTTAAGCTAAATGCATTGTGTATAATAGGCTGCAGTCGCCATTACCAAAATATATCCTATTTTCGTAATACATAACTCAGTTGTAGCAAGTGTGTAATGAAACATAATCTCGGTAGTTTACGCACTTCATTCGTCTCCAACATTCTGAAACGTTTTGCCAGTAGCTACCAAAAAAGGTATTATATACGTATAGGCTAGTGACCAATCAAAGAAGTGGAGACATCAGCCACTATGCATATGCCATCCCCGCCCCAAAAGTCTCAAAAATGAACTTGGCGAGCGAGCGTAAAACAACTTCGAGCGAGCGTAAACCAATTTCGAGCGAGCGTAAACCAATTTCGAGCGAGCGTAAACCAATTTCGAGCGAGAGCAAACCAAGTTCGCACGCGCGGACACTGTTCTGTGCGCTCGCTTCACAATTCCGCGCGCGCGCTATTTATGGAACTAAATAAACGCCATAGTAGAGGACAGCTTGATCAGATTGACCGTGATCTCCTGCGTGCTCTATATCGCCATCTGGTGTTCAGACAGACAGACAGACGCACACACGGGGATCAAATTAGAGTCCCCCTCGCCCCCACATAGTTGTGGAGGGTGACAATTAACACTGGACATTTTACTATGTATTATACTTGTTTGGCTGCCATATTTGGTCTGATTCATGATGTTTTCCCGCCATAGGAATGCTGTGAAAATCATGTGAATAGGGCGCCGATATACGTTTGGGGCTTACTGAAGACGGAGCAGGACTGCAGGATGATTCATTGCAAAGGCGCGACGACTTGCCTACTCTGTGTTCGATTCTGACTAGGATACTCGCGGTCCTTTTCTAAATCTGCCGAAAGTCCATGATTTAGCCTACATAGCCTCGCGAAAAATACAGAATTGGAGAGCTATAATAATTACTAGCCCATGCGCTGCTGTGTATATGAATGTCGGTTTAGGTAGTATTACATGGGAACAAAAAACAATGAATCCGCACCAATACACTCAGGAACTGTGAGTCAGAGCCTGGGGGTGCGGTCTCCTGCGATTTAAAAGATAGTGGAAAAAACAATATATATTACTTTGTATTGGTAGCTTGTATTGGTATGAAAATCTTCGCTTCACCACCCACTGGGGTGTGCCACCACTATAGTTATGTGGGTGCCACGCTGAACTTGCAGGCTATTATAGCTGATAGCCTACTTATTGCCACTTCCTTCCTTGGGCCGCCAAGTTTATCTCCGCCCACTTGTGTCATCTACTCAGCAAAACAGTTGCTAGCTGGTGTTTCAATAGTTTTAAATCTCGGAAGCGAAGATAAGATATCACTTCACTAGAGCGATCTGAAGTGAAAGGGGCTCATACATAGGTGAGTTATATGTTCTGTGTACGAAAACTGAGAGATTGTAGGCTATTTTTCACAAATGCTTCTTGTTTTACTGTGTCCGAAATCTAAGCAAATCTAAATAAAGCGTCACTTTCTATGACGAGAACACGCTTAGTAGCCTTTGGGTATTGCTAAGGTTAATTATCCAGACAAATTGCAAAAACGTAGAAATAAAATCCTAAAATATATCCAAAATACGTTGGATTGGAGCATTTTCTCTGAATCTATAGCTAAGAAATAATTGTGAACAGTTGAGTAGCATAGCCTACTGCTAAAATTGTGTCGCTAAAGCGGTGTTGATATTAGCAAATAACAAATCAACCTTTCTATGAATTACTTGGCAAATGGCTAGCCAGACCGATGTTGCTACTTTGTGAAGTTAACTCTGCATGTCATTCTCAGGTCATGTTTTCACTCAGTTTCTTGTTCCTGCTGTATTCAGCAGCAGAGGGTGCTGCCTCACCCATCTCCTGCTACAATGACCATGGGGATTCCGTGGATTGGTGAGAAATAATTGAATTCAGTCAAATGTGCTGCATGTTGTGGCGTATCAAACGGATCCAAATTCGTTTGTGACCCAGCTGAATAACACATGTAGCCTATAGGCTTACATATAGATCCCGAAACACTATCCTTTTTAGTTCGCAAGAAACTAGCATGACATACGCACGAGAAATAGCTGCATTATCCAGCTATAGTCGTACTAGAATAACTAAATGAACTAGGTCTCTGACATTTCCAATCGAGTTTTTTTTAATAGGGCTACAGGTGTAAATTTGTTCTGAAGGTTAACTTCCCTTGTCCCAATCGCTGAGATTTTTACAAAACCATCTACAATGTGATTTCGGAATTAACTGAATATTTTAGTTGACCTTACCCAGGTGTTTACATAAGTCACTGCATGTACTTAAATCCCCCTCTCTCTTTCTCAGGATGTATTTGTACAAACTGCCTCACCACAGACACCAACGAGAGGAAGGGCTGAAGTACCTGCTGACCGATGGAGGAAGTGAGGGATGGACAGAGGGGAAAGGGCTGGTGAATGACAGTACAGGAGCTTTGGGGAGGACAGTAGGACAGCTGTATGAAAAGAATGTGTGGGTCCGTCCATCTTATTTTTCTTTTTATAATTCTGTGTGTTTGGCCAGATGCCTGATACAGTTTTTCCCATTTTCCCATTTTACCTAATTTTATCAAAGTTGCCTAAAATACCAGAAATCTCTTGAAAATTTTATCACTGCATTGAAAACTGTATTATCTTTTCTCAAAATTGAACTTTTGCATCAAAATGATACATGCATGCCACCAATTGTACACAAGTGTGCTAAATGGAACACTGAACCTTTGCTTATCAATTGGCTCATGTGTTGTCAGTATTACATCCTTGGTATGTATACTGTATACTCATATTCAGAAACAAAAAACATTATTTTTAATATTACTGCATACAAACGGATTTTGTTTACGTAGATCAAGCACAATCATAGGAAAAAACAGTAGACCTACCTGCCTAGTAAACAGTTTATTACTGTGATATTTAGATTAATCATTATTGTTACAGTAAAAAAAAAAAAAAAACCCTCTTTAGTCTGCATTGCGTCTCATGTTTCTAACTGTCAGGCCACAGATTCTCAGCAACATCACAGGAAATATTTTTCCTGACCAAGCAGTGGATAAGGAAATACTGCTTGGCATGACCGATCCACCATGATCCATGGCGATATTCCCACATATCTCCTCCATTGCTTGGAGAAGGGACATGCGTTCCTGGGAATTGCGTTCGTATACCTTCCAGCAGCATGCCGAAAAAAATACTTGTCTATGGGGGTTTAGGAATGGAGAATAAGGTAGGAGATATAAAACTGAAAATTGTGGGTTTTCTATGAACCGATTGCGGACCAGAGCAGCCCAATGGAAACTTACATTGTCCCAAATGACAAAGTGGGCTGCGCTGGGCTATCTGGTCCTGTCTGTTCTGGTGGAATGCAAATGTCATGTAGCGTGTCCATGAAAGCTAGAAGGGGGGCCAGTGTTGAATCAAGGCAATGGAGGACCCCATGCTTACAATTCTGCAAAATGATATACAGTAATATACAGTGCAGTCCATAAATATTTGGACACAATTTCTGTTGTTTTAACTCTGTACTCCAGCACATTAGATTTGAAATGGAACAGTGACTAGGAGGTTAAAGTGCAGACTTTCAACTTTAATTTGAGGGTTTTTTACATCCACATCAGGTGAACCGTGTACCAGTAGCCCTTTTCATACATAGTCCCCCCCATTTTAGGGGACCGTAGGTAATTGGACAAATTAACGTAAACCTAAATAGTCATCATTCAATATTTGGTTGCATATCCTTTGCATGCCATGACTTCATTATGTATGTGACCCAACAACATCAAAAGACACTTCATATCTTAGACTCTTACTGCATTTAAATGGATCTCTATGGGCGGGGGGGGGGGGGGGGGGGGGGGGTGTTGCTGTAAATTACACTGGAATAGTATTGAACACATGCACTTTCCAATTACTTTTTGTCCTTTAAAATGGGGGGGGAACTATGTATAAAAAGGCCTACAATTGCTACATGGTTCACCCGATATGGATCTAAAAACCCCTAAAATTAAAGCTGAAGGTTTGTACTTTAACCAGTCCCTCCAGGATTTTGCGATATCGCGATCGCAACTGTTCACGCAAAATCAACGAAACTCCGCAAAAGTTGCAAGAGCTTGCATTTTTTCCCCCCAATCACCGCAACTTTCGTGCAAAAAATTGTCAAACACAAGTAGGCAACTTACAAAATGTTTTTAGTAAAATATCTCCTCCGTTGTAGCGAGTCTCATAACGCTGGGTCAGTTTCCCTGTCATTACTGAGCGTAAAAATGGTTTTATAATAAAAGCGCGTTTGGGTTCTCACTGAACTTCTATTACATATGATTTTTTTTATTGAATTACATATATATTTTTGAAATGGCAATTTTTACTTGAAACTTTAACTCATTTACCGCGACAAAACATCGCACTTTGCATCGCAACTTTTAAGAAAACCTGCCGCGAAGTCAAGCATTTTAGGCTGCAGCAATCACTAAAAAAACTCAGCGAGATCCTGGTGGGACTGTTTAACCTCATATTCACTGTTCCATTTCAAATCAAATGTGCTGGAGTACAGAGCCAAAACAACAGAAATTCTGTCACTGTCCAAATACTTACGGACGACACTGTATTACAATATGTGCTCTGTTACCGTATTGACAAAGTATAAATGTTCCAAATTTTATATGATACAAGAAACAAATTACAGCAACTGTGCACCACTTGCACTATATTATAATGACTTACACGAGTATGGATAGGTAGTGCTACAATAAAGAACAGGAATATAGAGAGTAGATTACCTCTGTGTATACTCGTCTTCCACTCCCTTCTCTCATTCTTCCTCTCTCAATGTTAGCATACATTTCTTTCAACAGTCACCTGTGGCCCTTTTATTTATGATAAGTGCTGATTGGACAATTAATACATTTGTGTTTGCACTCATTGAGTGAATGTAGTCCATTAGCAATTGAAGTGTAGGATTCTGAATGGCATTGCTTTCCGTGTGAACAAAGGAGATTTTATGTATGGAGTTCGTGCCCAATGTAGGGTACCTTGTACAGTGTTTTTTTTTTTATAAATGTGATGTAGAATTTCAAATTGAGCGAAAAGCAAAAAATGTGCCTGTAGTTTTGCAGAATTGATATAGGCATTGGGACGAGTGTCAGGTTTTGGTAATTGTGTCTTTAATTTTAGTTTTAGTGTGTACAGTTGAGAAACTGTAATCCAAACTGCATAATCAGATTTTAATACTGTTCCAAATGTTTATGCCTTAAGGGCACTGCATTGAAATATCTAGTGTTAATTCTATATCAACCCCCCCACATTCCAAAGACATGCAGGCTAGACTAATTGGGGACTGTAAATTGCCCATAGGTGTGAGTGAATGTGCCATGTAATGGATTGGCGACCTGTTACAGTAAACACACACCTGTACAGGGTGCATGCTGGGATAGGCTCCAACCCCCCCCCCTATGTGTATGGATAGTATATATAATTATTCTGTTTCAGGATGTTTGCCAGTGCTCTGAAACACTTTAGGCAAGAATGTCATTGCAGTTGCGTGTTTACTGAAAAATTTATAACCAGCACTGAATTTGTGCTTGTTTGCAGTATTTTAACAACATAGTTTTACTTTTTTAGGGGAACAGAACCAAAAAGGAAATGTGGAACTGTCATCTGTTTTTATTCTTCTAAAATATGCTATGTAAGGTGAAAATGATTCTAAGGTTGTGAAATAATTTTTTTCTTCAGTGCCTGATTATGTGACTCATATTTGCTGCAAAGAATGTCCACCACGTGATTTTTGAATGCCGACCACTCGTTACTTATTCCCATTAGTTTCTCATACTGTGACATTTACCTTGACCTTTCAATTTCAATGTTAGTTTTATGGCTTTGAGAACATTTCCTCTTTTTTTTGCCATTGAAATAGTTTGTAATGCTCCTTTGCAGATGTTATTCTGCACTGTGTATAAAGTCATTGTTATGACCCTCATACAGGGGCCTTCTTTGTGGTCTTCTTCTTTTAGAATGGGGAAATGGACACCTTAAGATGGGTTAAATAGTTTTAGAACAATATTCTATTGTTCTGTGCAGATCAATAATTTAGATTTGAGTAGTAGATGCAGTGAGAATTGTAACACCAAGGTAAAGTAATTTAATATGGAAAATATGTGGGCAGTAATGGCCACTGTGTCATTAAAACTGTCATTAAAATGCCTAATTTTGTCAGCGTGAACGTTACTGTCATAGCACGTCTGGAATGAATCTCGGGACCAAAGTCATGTCATCTGGCTCCATATTTATTGTATGTGCCTGGATTTTGGTGTGTCTGTGTGTGTTACATCGGTTTGTCATATTTTCAGGGCAGCGAAATTGCCTACATCCTGTACAACGACGAAAAGCCCAATGGTCGGGGCGAAAAGGGAACTGATCAGGACAGGAATAGAGGAGGTCATACTAAAGGTATGGATAAGTTTCACAACTGATGTGAAAAGCATGCGTCACATTGAACCATACCCCTTGTTATTCGGAGTTAACGTCCACCTGCAAACCAGGATGACTGAATCAGCCATTTAGTTTTTATTTTATGACTAGAAAATCAGGTGAATTAAAAATCAGGTGAATTAAAGAAAAACAAATCTTCAATATGTATCACTTACTTAGAAACCATCTGCTTAATTGACTGTGTTGTACTGTTAGTATGGCTGCAGAGTGCATTTATCTTTCTCTCAGTTCAGTTGATGCTGTGAAATGTGCTCTGATGTAATTTCCCTCAAACTACCCTCCTCTCTTTCAGGTGTTGTACTGGTGGGAAAGACGCAGGGCTTTTGGTTGGTCCACAGTACCCCTCGTTTTCCCCCTGTCAAGGAAGGAGGTGAATTTTCGTATCCAGACTCGGGGATCAAGAATGGACAGAACTTCCTCTGTGTCACATACCCTCTGGGGATGTTCCAGTCCATTGGTGAGACTGTAGAGTGCATTTTGTGTAATGGACTGTATGTATGCATGGCCTCAGAACTCTCTATAAGGGCGGAGACCATTAAGACCCTGCTTAATTACTGTAGGTGTCATTATCAGTTTTTAATTACAATAACTGATATTCTAGCTATCATAATTTTAAAATCTAGGATGGTTATATTAATAATAGATAACCTATAGCTGTCTTCAAAACCACTGCAAAATGATGAAGTTTCTGCTAGTGAATGCAAGGGCTCTGTTCATTTGGAAGAAGTTTGGGACACTTTGTCAAAAATTGTAAAAACATTGGAGCTTTACAGTGAATTACTACAGTTGTGTTAATCAAAGCAGTCAGCATTGCCACCTTGGTAACTGTAAAAGCAATCCTTACATCTGACACTTTCACACCTGCAACAGAGAAAGTAACTAGCACTGGTAACTGGTGCTGCCATCATAGTAAATGTGAAAATGTTGCTTGCACTGTCAAATGTGAAATGAACACTTGCAGATGCAAATAACCCTTGCAGATGCCACTATCACCATAGTAACCAAATGTAACCCTTTCATCTGGCAATGTAACCATAGTTACAAAGCTGTGTGGAGTATGTTTGTGTTTTTGCTCGTGTGGTGAATGAAGCGAGTTTACGGCTGATTTGATGGTGCACCGACGAGCTGTTAATTGTGATAATTAAGTGGGGATTTCTCAATGTTGTTCCTGACCTAGCACAGTGTTCTCATTTGGTCTGAGCTGTTAATTACCCTGTCTAATTAAGCTGTTAATTAAGCACTCATTTGATTGTCATCATCTCATTATGATACAGAAAGACCCAGAAATGTGCCAGTGTACAAAGCTTCTCTCTTTGATTTTGAGTGATCTGAAATTCGACAGCTGCATGCACTGAAGGCAGTTGATGAGATATTACATTCCAAGCATGAGAAAATATTTTATGAGGGAAAGGTCTTTTAATAATCAAAACCTGGAAAGGTCAAAACTAACCTTTGAATTGTTAAAGAAATGATGAAGGTACCCAAATGACAATAGTTCTCAATATTCTAGTTGTTCAAGTTCAATATTCTCCTCTTCTAAGTTTGTAAACAAATAAAAAAACAGTATTCTCAATAACAACAATACTATTCAAGTTTTATACTCTGTTAGTTGTCAGAACCAAAGACCTGAATTATGTGAGAATACATCTGAAAATAGACTATGTTGACCAGTATGTTACTTTGTGCAAAAAAATAATAAAATAAATAAATAATCAACCAATTTATAAATGTCATAACCATTATGAAGTGCTGTCTCATGTTAACTTTCATTCCTAAAGAGAAAAGTGGACAGTAGCAGGTGGTCACCAGGACAATGATGAATGAAGTTACCCTTTGTTGGACACACTGCTACTTACAGTTTTGTTGCAGTTGTATGTTCTGTTGCATGTTGTATGTTCATGGTGTTTTCACCCATGTTTTACAGGCGAGCAGCTGCAGATCAATGAGCCTTTGGTATATGACTGCAACGTGCCTGATTCTATGGCCTCTGTCCTGCCATCAATGGCTGAGGTCTGTAGGAGGGCCAAAGCTGAGGGGAGAGATGTCAGTCTCTCTAACTCCGCCCATTTCTCTCCCTACCCATCCAATCGCAGCATCTCCCTCCTCTCGTTGGCTGGAACCAAATTCATCAGCTTCGCCAAGAGTGCATCTTTTGGAAATGGTGAGTTCTGTCATTTATGTGTAAAATGTCTGGAGGGACTGCTGAAGGTAGCTCAACAAATATCAAAGAAAAGGGAATTTGGCTGATGACAGCTGTGTAGTTGACGTGACCTAATGAGTTTAACCTTACTACAGTGTCACGGTACAATCCACTAAGTGGCTCTTTAGCAAGAAGGTTCTAGAATAGACCTTTATGAGTCTATTATGAGTGTCCACATGTGGCATTTCCTTACAGGAGCGGCTGCATGCTGATACATTGTTTAACCACTGTTGGCTCAGATGCGAGCAATAATATGTGATGTAATATATAATTCCACTGTAACCATTTGGGAAACAACAGTAACTGATTAATGATTTCATTTACCCAAGTATGTCGTTTTAACATGTGTATTCTGGTATTAGGCTCCCAGATGTTAATCAAAGCTGTCTTGTCAGACACTAATAATTTATTTATAATGATTTCATCCTTGATCTTAATGGAAAATGCCAACATTTGACAGGTCATTTGATGTTTAGAATGTTTCAGCGCCATGACTCAATTGTGATATGAGACAATGTAAGAATGAAAGACTAAAAATACGTAGGGGTACAATTCTTAGTAGCATACGGTTGCATTTTCAGCGATTAGATTTCATAGCGCAAACATAGCCTATCTGTCCTCTTGCTTTCAGATCTCTACCACTCTTGGGTGGCCCCAACTCTCCAGTCAGACCTGCTGGTCCAGTTCTGGCAGCTGTCAAGAGGGATTCTTCCCTCAGACTGCTCCCTTAACTGGAAGGTCCTGAACATCAAAACCATCTCGCTTGGGCAAAGCACCACATTCAATTCCACCCTGGACCACTCCAAGTGGGCGGCCAGCACAGGTTCTGGGGGCCAGGATGAGGCAGGGGCCTGGATTTGTGTGGGTGACATCAACAGAAATGAGGCAGAGGAAAAGAGAGGTGGCGGGACGGTGTGCCAGAGGAACCCCACGGTGTGGAAGGCCTACAGGAATGCAGTGAAGGAGTCTTACCCCTGTAAATAAGGGTACTGTGGTACAGAGCAAGGGGAGGGTTAATCAATGCATATAATACTTCCTAGCTTGTAACACTTCTTAGCATGAGTCAGGATGTGGCTGATAAAGCACAGTAAAACCGTAAGGCGTCAGAAAATGATGTAATTGGTACGAATGCTTACAAATTTGATTAATTTTGTCATTAAAAAAAAAAAAAAAATCGGCAGTACCAGTAAGATAACTCATGTATGCTACATTAATAGCATAGATCCACTGAGTAATTTAATGCATTACTAACACATTTTAAAACCCTCAAAAAATGCACATTTGATTTACATGATTTAATCAAAATAATAATAAGTTATTCATTTTGGTAAGTCCTAGTGAAGCAAACCAATTCTATCATTTGAGATTTTAAAAGCTCCTGTAAGCGTTTTTGTCCTAAAGGAAACCAATAATATGGATA
The DNA here is from genome assembly GCA_022702515.1 of Ilyophis sp. 1 JC-2022. NCBI lineage: Eukaryota > Metazoa > Chordata > Actinopteri > Anguilliformes > Synaphobranchidae > Ilyophis > Ilyophis sp. 1 JC-2022. The sequence continues at coordinate 88,154,366 of CM040406.1, read as the reverse complement.
ATCTGATACAATCAATACATGTACTGGTTTCTCCTGAACCAATACCATGGGCTTCGGTCTGAACAGGATTCCCAGTTCAACCAACTAAATTTTGAAGTCAAAGGGGTGGGTTGTAACGGCATCCACTCTTCTTTGCTGTTTACGTAGAATAAATAAAGTAGCTTCTTTAGACACATAAATTGGTGCAACATTAATTAATCTAAACGTTTAATTAATCCAATCCCTGCTGATCTTCCAACACAGATCTGAAGACCCATGTCTTCAGATTGCACCATGGCTCCCCTGACCCCCTTTAGATATCTTTTCTTTCTTTGGGGTTAATGTTATAGGTGTCTGTGTAAAAATACATCATCTGTCTTTTGTTACAATATAAATGGTTGTTTATTAGGTTATCTTCACACTTACTGATGAGGGCCTCTGTATTCCTGAGACAGAAACTGATGTTCTCCAGAATCTCCGCGTCCGTAAGTTGCTCTTGATCAGAATCTGCTAAGTGATTGTAATGCGATGTAATGTACGCAATGAGTAGCACTGAGAACATATAGGCTAGTATATTTATCAAATGCGTTTGTCAGTTCATGATTCCTGTTTAATGCCAAATTACTGCAATGCTCCATATTATTGGGGAATGCATGGGAGGATACAATCATAAATTCAGTGAATGAAAGCAGCGTCAAGCCATGGGGAAAACCTCAGGACAATGAGGAGCTTAGCTTAGAAGAGGAGCTTAGCTTTCTGCACTAAAGTAAAGGAAGTGAGAAGGTGGTAAAGAAGAAGTGGTGGGAGGGGGAGGGGGAGGGGGAGGGGGGGGTAGGGAGGAGCTTGGCTGGATTTAGGAAGTTGTGGTTGAACAATCATGAGTGTCTGTATTTGAAGCGACACCCTGAGTCACTCGGTATGATTTATTATCTTTAAAATGGTATGATTTTTAAATGTTTTCTATTTCAATGATGCTGCTTGTTTCCTTGAATGTTAAAAGGTTTGCACTGTTACTCTGCACTAACTATAAAAGTGTTAGCACTGAGAGTCACACTATATAAAGAGGACTGCTAAGCACAGAATCTAAAATGGACATAAGGGTATTATGAGGAAGATAATGCTGAAAACATTCAGCAGGCTTGCTGAAAACGATTTTGGCAGCATGATTTTATGACAGCTGAAATTCACCTCTTTTGTGTCAGTGTGTTAGTTCTCCTGAAAGACTCTTTTATGAAAATCTGAAAAATGAGAACAAAAATAAGGATCTGGAAGTATAAGTTGGTATACCTATTCAGTAATGGAAAGTAGCTTGCATAGCACTTTGAGTGAAAAGATCTGAATGGATTTTCACTTTTCTAAAGAACTTAAAACAAATGTGTGTCATTTTTTCTCATCAGATTTAAAACGAATAAAAAAAAAACATTTAAGTTAACATGTCATGGTACATGAAAACTATGTTTTATTGGATGACATTTTTTATAAATAAACACACAAATCTGTGAATTTTCCTCATTAGATTTGATTCAAATTAAATACCAAACATTTAAAAGAAACTGAAACCAGAGAGATTTTCATTGCATGGGGTAGAACACACAGACTTGTCGAGTACTGTAGTTACCTTTATTTGATTACAGCTATGCTGTAATCTTGCTTTCAGGGGACTGTGGCTTGATTAAGAGTGAAGTATTTTATAACAGTTTTTGGACATTTTCAAAATGACAACCACAAAATAAATTAATTTAATCTAAAATCTCCCAGCAAGCAGTAGATCACCACAAATCTGTGATTTATGTAAAGTTTTAATGTCTGCACACCAAAGAAACTTTTTTTAATATAATTTTGGTGAAATTACAAAATGTACTCATTACATTCCAGCAGCTATCAATAAACCAAGTGTTCTGAGAGGGGGGGGGGGGACGGTTTCTGTGAGTGTCCTGGGCTCTATACTAGGCTGTCAAACAATCTCAAGCTGGTCTTCCAAAAATCAACCAATCAGGGCTAGCAATGTAGCTACCAATCAGGGCACCTATTTACTAGGGGTGCAACGGATCACAAAACTCACGGTTCGGATCATATCACGGTTTTGAGTCACGGATCGGATCATTTTTCGGATCAGCCAAAAAAAAAAAAGGGAGACAAGTATATCTTTGCTTTCCATTTATTCTGTAAAACACTTAAAGCAAGGAACATTTGCCCATGGTCTTAAATGAAAACAACATTCAAGATGTCCAATGTTTAAGTAAAATCTTAAAATATATAAAATATTCAATACTCAATTGTTAAATCAAAGTGCAATATGAGGCATGATACCTTCTTCCTTTAAACATGGTAGTGAATGAAAAAATAGCCTGTGTAAACGTTGACGTTAATATTATACTTTAGGTGAGTCTGGCTTGGTTAACATTAGCCATAGCCTTGGATCAAGACGGTCAGGCTTGTACCAACAAGGCTAGTTAGCCATATATATAACGTTATAATTAATAATTAGAACAGTGGTGTTAACATCACTAGCCTTGCCTTATCCATATGAATAACAAAATTAAATACCCCGGGCTCCATTACATATTGTTTGACGAGGCGAAGCACAGACTGGAAAGTAACATAGCGTTAAGGAGACGCTCCTTCTAACGCTATGGACCAGAGCTAAGTTGTAATCATAAAACTCCGTTTTTAAAAAAATAGTCATGCACACATTTTTACAGTGCATACGGCAGGCCTTGTTGACGGATTTGGAAGAGATTTCGTAGCTCTGGTTCCAAAAATGAACGAGTATTTAATGTGTTAAATCCGTGAAAATTACATTACAGTGGGTGAGCTGGCTCTCAAACTGTCTCCCCCTGCGAAGAGGGGCGGGGCTTAGCGATAGGTCCAATGCGCTTCAGAGTAAAACACAGCACGCATCTGTCTTTTCACTGCAACTCTGCATCGAGATTTAGGGAATTATTACTTTAAAAAGTACTAGCGGCAGTAAAACTGTAATTCACTATGATGGTTAAATTTTGCAATTAATCCGCGGTTCACATGCGTGCCGAACCGTGGGGGGCGATCCGTACGGATCACGGATCAACTACGATCCGTTACACCACTACTATTTACCTATCCTATTTGAAAGCAAAATATCCTCCCGGTAGAATAAATCCCTCCCTGTCTCTGTGCATGCACTGGAGCATAATTTGGTGGGAGGGGCTTAGGAGGGAGGAGTACAAAAGGGTGAAGTCTTTTTGCCTTGTACATTAAACTTGCCGACTGCAGCTTTAAAATAACATCAAAAAATCTAAATGTGTATGGCAGGATTTTCATAATTCCAAATCCTCCGTAAAATGCTCAGAATTTTTTTTCTGTGCACTTTCATGACGGGAAATGTTTTCCTTTTCTGTATTTTGTGTTTCAAGGAGCTCAGGCTTTTCAGTTGGTTTAGTTTAGTGTGTTAATCAATGTATTACCATTCACTGTCTCAAGTGAAGAGCTCTCTTTTTATTTCCCCTCACACACACACAGTTAAGTGTTTAAAGCAATCTGTACATTTGAAAGCAGAGACCCTGCATGTCTATGGGGAATATCTGCTTTTTAGGCAATGAGCTACTATGTGAGAGAACTGGGTATATAAAGCATGGCGCAGAGCAGGGGTTAACTGCTTTGACATCATTATGTCTCTTGTGTTCTTAATAACCTGGCTAATTGAATTCACAGGTTGTCATTAAATTAATGAGCTGCTCTCATCCCATCTCCTGGGAGCAGCACAGCAACTGGGAGAAAGAATTTAGTGGCACCAGTGGTAATTTACAAAGGATGTACAAGCACAAACAATCACACACAAGTATATACTGATGTGAAAAAGGAAGCACACCCTCTTTAAAATCTATGGCTTTATATAAATGAATTCAGAGAGGATGTGCTTTTTTAACATCACAAACTAATCCCAGACGTTTTCAGTAATAGGTGTACTCATCAAGTCTGGGCAGAGTTTGAGCTTCAAAAATATTTTGTGTCCTCATGCTTTTCTCTGTCTGCAACTGCTCTTCCTCTCCACATCATAATGGCTGGTTTTCCTGGGCATGCTCAGTTACCATGACCTCTCACTGTTTGTGATGGGGCCTGGTGATAGGCTAGCTGCTGACTGGAGGGCACTTGCCCCCCTATCCCTCACATCCTAGGGTATATTAACTCTTCTTCCTCTTCACCTTTAGAAATATTTTTTTAAGAAAGATTTTTTAAAAAGAAAATTCCAAAGTGTAGCTGCAGAGAAAGGAAACATGGTGCGCGCTGAGCTAATTCCAGAAAAATTAAAAAAGAAAAAGGGTAACAAAGCACGCTGGTTTAGACCCCACCCCCTTTTGAAATTAGAAAAATGCAGAAATCTAGGAGTGATAAGGTAATAATATAGGGGCTGAGCTCCAGGTATCAAACCACTCACACACAAACAAACACGCTAGCTCCAGCTATGGCCGAGTCCCAAGTAGCTAGCCGCTGCCGAGGTAGAATGGTGGAGAATGTGTCATGCATAGCCTCGTTTGGGCTTATAATGATGCGGCCAGTAAACAACAAATCACACGCTGTACAAATAGTTACCCGTGCCATGTAGGCTACTGATTTTACACTGGCTGTCGGCAATCACACTACCTGCAAGATATCAACAATATTGGTTTCCATTTCAACGGGTGCTCATGTGGTCACTGCACTGAAACTCCAAGAGAGAATGTCTGTTGTAGGGATGTTGCAAAGGTAAATGTGTAGCATGCATATAATACAACTCCAGACTCAACTATGCTTTATACTATACATTTATTTTTTAATAAACTATGTATTTATTTAAAATTAAAATAAAAAACTAGCTAGCTACTTGCTAAACTAGACTAAAAAACGAATTATCAAAAAAGGGACTATTGAGCTAACTATAAAAAAAATACTATAACTTATTAAAATATTCAAAAAAGAGAAACTGTAAGCTAGTTATATATAAAGCTCGCTCGCCCTCCTCTCCCTGTCCACGGTATGCAGATCAACCGCTGAGATTTGCTTTTATAGCTGGGGCGTAGCCCGCCCTTGCTCCAAAATTCAGGGCGTAGCCAGAAACCCTGAAAATCAATGGCGCAGCTGTACAGATTTCTATTTCGTCACCGGGAGGAATACGTCAGCTGGATGAAGTCTCTGGCCAATGACAGACTGGACGTGCAGTACTTAACGTTTTACCACTAGAGACACACAGACTCTTTGGGTTTACACTGTTTTGCGCTGACTACAGTAAAATGTCAAGATTTGGACCAGAATCAATCAGTAACACTTAGAAAAAAACAAATGTATCAGTTCTCATCTAAAATAAATGGTTTGTGCTTTGTTACACTGTAAGATGTGGCTTGGATATGCAGGTTCGAGATATACTCTCTAGCTATACACATCATATTTATGAAGTACTGAAGAGACACAACATAGAATACTTTACAGTAAATAAGTAGTATTCTGTAAAGATAAATCTCATTGAAGTTACAACAAAAGCCTCAATAAACTTCACTGAATTATTGTAAAATAATGAATGATTCAATGATTGATTATATAAATTCAGTGTTCCACCTTAGTTATTGTTTTAGGTGACAGGTGTGATCACATGCAGAACTGGTAATATTTTGAAATTGCTTGTCTGTTTTGGTGATTATAGCATATTCGTTTTCCACATAGGAGCTAGAAACTGCTGGCAGCATACCAGTGACTTGCAACCAACACCATGCTACTATGCATGAAGTATCTTGTTGCATGTGCCATCAAAGTTTAATCACCAGTGTAATCTTATGATGACTTTATGATGAGCTTTGAAACCTATCTGGAATTCATGACATTCTCCAAATTTGTCCCCATATTTTTTTAAAGAATAGAATGGTTTGCTTTTTGCATCTAGTTAATCATGGAAGATAACACTTGAGGATGTGTATGTAAACACAGCAACCGAATGTCATGCAATGTCATGTCTTACCTATGCGCCATTACGCACTTGCACCCCTTGGTCCAACCTCGGAAATACGTCACCAAAGTGCAGACTTAAAGGAAGTGCTTAGACCGTAGGGTGAGTATTGGGACGCAGCCCTACTGAGTTATGTCCTGTTAAGAAAAGTCAGTTTTTGATTAGATTTATTCTGTAAAGTAAAAATATTGCAGGAAATATGTTGACTGGTAGGGGGCAAAACAATGTTGTGGTAAAATCTGGGTGATTAAAATGACTCAATTATGGAATATTGAAATGATTTTGTTATATTTTCATACCACAGTGTGGCAGTAAATTACAGAATTACAGAAAATGCATTTCTGAAAACCAGAGCCAGTGTCCACTGTCATTTAGATCATAAAATGTGATTTTAAATAAAAACCAGAAATTCCCTTACTACCACACCTGTTATTTATGCCCATATAGATTTGGTGCATAACCAGCATTGTTTGTATTTAAATATTTATCTTGAAACACAGATGTTCTATCTCCAGAATATAGAATCTCTGCTGAATTCCAGTCTGTAACAATATTGTTTAATTAGCTGCTATAAGTTATTATTCAGTGGACATGATCTTGCTCAGTTGTCTACCGAAACAGAGATCACATGTGACTTTTAATAAAAGCACAGGTGATTCCTGTCATGGAAATTTAAAATCATCTCACAGAAGTCAAAGAAAGCAAAACTAGAAACATTTAATTTATTAGATGACAAGGCAATAAAACATTAAATGCAGAAATGGCCATTATGAAGTCACCACACACTCACTCTCTCACTCACACAAACAGTATACGAGTTTACAACATGTGCAACTTAAAGAAATCTGTACATTTCAAAGCACTCACAATGAGGTACGCCCACCTGAGAACAAGGCACTTGAAACAGCTGGTTGATATATCTGATATGTCTACCTTCCAGAAGATCCCTCCTGTCACCTATACTTCCAATTTCATGCCTCAGTTTCAAAAAGCACTTCATCAGCACAACTGTCAGAGGAATCAAGGTTCAAAGAGCTCATCTGGTGTGATAGCTCATACTGCTATGATACTGCCAAATAAAAATAATTATTTAAAGATATTTTTTAAAAACCTATAACTGAATTGATTTTCTCTTAACCCATAGTGTCTTTATTGAACCAGTATGATAAGTTCCTTTATAAAGCTGATTCAGTCCTAAATACCTACAGAATTGGACTCGCTCTAAAAGAACACATGGGTAGTACAACTGTTATATGTTAGATATATGCATCATGACTAAATAAAAAATATATTTTAATGCATTTTGCCAGAGTGAATACATTGTACTTCACTGTGAAACTCTAAAATATATTGTTTGCTTAAATGTACTGATCTCTGGTTTATCAATGTATGCACTGTATTCATTGGAATACTTGGTATGTGTAGACCACAAATATACATTAATTAATTAATTTGGGCTGTGTCTAAGTCCATAAAATAACGTACTGGTAACCATGCCATCAATGATGGCAACTTTGACATGGCCATTTTGTCCAAGGTGACACTTTTAGAACCTATTTATCCAGTTTGTCTTTTTGGACATTTTGTGCACTGTAGTACACTGCATTACCATGCACATTCTTGACAGACTGCTATTAAGAAATGTAAACAGATTCTGTATGTCACCTGCACACTAGAATAGTCTTATCATATATACAATATATAGACATAAATATCAAACAAACAATCCTAGTGTATTACAGTGTTAAAAAAATGCTAGTCTTAATCCCTGGGATACATTTAGCAATTTTCTCAACAGAATATATTCCATAACTCACTCAATATCCAAATGCAAGTGTTACTCAGCAGTTTGTCAGTAGTGCATCGCCCCCTGCATTTCCCTCCTATAATTCCCAGACACAAATGAAATCACCTAGCAGATGATGGCATTTCTCTTTTTCTCAAACACAAAAGAAGGCTTTAAAAACGGTTGCTGCTGGAAAAAAAGTCAGCAGCAATGTGATTACTTGGTGTGATAAGGTTGTGGCTTTATGCTGCACAGAATTAAAACAATGTTTTTACTTTTTTTGTGAGTTTACACCTGTCCAAAGCTTACAATTTTACTTTAAGGTAATTGCTGAAGTACCTTTCTCAAGTGCACAATGCCGGTCTCACCTGAGATTCGTGCTCATAACCCTTTGGTTGTGAGTCAGGTGCCTTGGGCGCTACTATTCTACTGATCTAATTTGTGGGGTGAAATTACACTCACAGCTTATATGAATAAAGTTCCCTCAGAGACAGAACTGCAGGATAACCTGGCATCAATACAGGATGAGTGATTTTTTGTGGGATCTGCCAAAGTTTTACATTCACCCCTTCCTGGATTATGTTTGCCAGTGCAGCACATAAAACCAGCACACAGAGGCCAATGAATGTTTTCTTTGCTGCACCAGAGTCTGTTTACATTCTAAGGTCATTAGCGTCTCTATACCTCAATCCATTACGGTAAGGAATCATATTTCTTTAATAGGTGTTTGTTGGTGTCACAGCTGACAGAAATATCAGATGTTAATCAGCCCTTCATAAATTTCAAGTGACGAGCTTGAAATTCCAAAACACTGCAAAATATCAGTTAATATGATTGGGGCAGGAAGACTACGCCGCTACAGTTCTGTCGGAACCTCCTTTAGAAGTTGTGCAATTTGCAGTGAGGCTTGGTGTTTAAGCCAGATGATGTCAAAAGAGTGTCCTGACCAGTCTCCGCCCCTTTGCTTTGATTCGTGGGAAGGTGGCACTGGTCTCACTACTGAATGAATGAGAGCCAAAAGGTGTGGCCATTCCCTGTCTTCTCAACTCGAAGTCCACACTGGAGGATGTCATAGCGTAGAATACATTTCCTGTGGCGGGTATTGTCAGCTCTGGCAGATGATAAAGAAGATTGATCATGAAGATTATTACTGGGTTTATCCTTTCAGCATACATTTATAGGGTATTTATGGTTCAATAATTCATCACATTTGTAATACATCACATTGATCAATAAGGCAAAGGCTTCAACCTATGTTTTAAAGCTGCAGTATTCAAATTAGAAAATATACAAGGCAAAAAGACTCCCCCCTTTTGCTTTCCTCCTTCCTATCTCTCTCCTAAGCCCCTCCCACCAAATGATGCTCCAGTGCACGCGTGGAGACAGGCAGACAGGGAGGGGTTTATTTTTTGGATCTTTTGCTTGTAGATAGTTGCCCTGATTGGTAACTACATAGTTAGCCGGCAAAAAATAAGAAAGAGAAGAAAACACCCCAACCTTTTCCATCAGGCAGCAGTTGGATCAGCTCATATCTGGGGGCTTCTTTGGGGTCCTGATTGTGCTTTACCAAGGCAGCACTGATTATAGATGGAGTTTTGTCATTGCTTGTCACCTTATGGGACAGATAACAATGATCTACATGTCAGCAGTCTGAACACAGTTTGCATAGAAAATCTGCATAATATCAAGTCTACATGTTATGTTATGATAGAACTCTGATGGGGACTGTATGCATGCCACAAGATTCTGTACATGCAGGCATAACATAAAACACAAATTATCTTGGATAGTTTGTTCCTTGAGAAGCTTAACTATCAGACAAAAATGTAATTTTAATATTTTAATGTTTCATTGCTCTTTTATGTTTCAGCCAAAGCATGTCATCAATGTGGGTTGATACCAGTATACTGCGATATAGATTTCCGTCTTGAATGTCCATTCGTATCCTGATGATTCGCATGTCTGGCCCAGCCCCTTGGCTGTTATTGGCAGGAGTATTGCCACAGGAAACTGAGCGACGATGTGTTTTGACGACATTGGTGGACGGGGTCAATGTGGATGGAGTTTGATCAGTGGATGAAGGAGAGGAATCAACATCCAGACAGGAAACTGAGGGCGATTTCATGTGCTGAAATAGTAACAGTAATGATTATAGCCTTTATTGCTTTGACAACAATTTCTACTGGATACTAAAACTATAACAACAACACTGGCCATATTTTACTGTATTTATGGTCTTTATCAAGCTTCAGGTTTATTGCATACAAATAATCATTTATTTCCCTGAGAAAAGACATCTACCTGTAATGAATATCAAAAATAAAAACAGATGCTAATAATGATGGTATTTGACAAAATAAATCATATAAAAATAAATTATTACCACAATCACCTGCACCTTTTGTATACAAATCACATTGTGCATTTTTACTTATCTTTTTAATAATGATAGTATTACCTTGGCAAGTTTAGAAAGCAGGTGATTGACAGGAGATGGGAGGTCATAAACCCCTTCGTTCTCACTGGCAGGGCTGGTCTCTGAAGGGTGAATGCTGAGAGGGACAGAGGTGAGGAAATTACAGCAACAATAATAGCTGGAGGAAACATATGTATGACCACGAATGATCTTGAGCCAAAATTCAGTCTACAATAAAAGGCGATATAGTCCCATCAGAGGCAATGCCAGCTCTTGAAACAATGGTGCAGTGTTGTGTACAACGTTGTGTGAAATGTTCCAGTTCAAGCCGTTTTCACAGGGAAGTGGAATGTTTGTCCCTTTCCTACTGCCAGGACAAAACTATTTTCATGGGACTTCTGAGTTGTGATGCATATACTTTAAAACAATATATATTTCTATTAAAATGGCAAAAATATGGCTAACAATAATTTAGCCGTAATCAACATCAGTGTGAGCGGAGATCCTGTACAGAAACTTACTCTGGGCAGTGTGTGATTACTACTGTAGGATTAGCACGGGTAGGACTTGGTTCAGACAGTCCTTCAATCTGATTGGATAGTCTGTAGCTGTAACAATTATCACACAATTAAAATTATATTGGTAAACGTCAAATTCTAGTAATGCAATTTAATATCATTCAAATATTCACATTCAAAATGAGATGTTTGATAATGGAAAATGGTTTTGTGATCTTGTAAGGCTAGTTAAGAATGACTCTTTAAGCATGCTGGGCTATTCATAATACGTGATTTAGCACGTGCCCCTTTAATAGCTGCGTTGGCCCAAATTCTAACAAGAGTAGCAATAATAACAACCACACACTAAACTGTCTTGCTCACCTCTCCTCCTCACTCAAAGTGGGCACACTATGGTACCACTGTAGAAAAGCCTCGTCACTGATGAAAGAGCAGTTTTTACAGGAGGACTGTAGAAGTTTGATTTGAGCTAAAACTTCAAATTCCTGAAAATGAGGGACAGCATTAATACACACAACACTGCTAAATCTAATCTAAAGTACAGCTATAAAGACACTGATAAATAAATAATATACTGTAAATAAACTAGATAATGCACTGTATACACTTTCTTGTGAATACAATAACAATTAACTGATATATATATATATATATAGCACACACACATTGACCGACTAAATAAGTATGTCAATGCTGAACTAATTAAGTTACCATGTTGCCTGCCAACCTCATCTCAGTGTAGGATATTTATTTACTGACTGAACACTGAAGCCCATTAACACTGGACTAGCACACAATGACAGACACAACATTATCATCACAAAAGTCTATCCATACCACCCCTAATGAGAATGCAGACTGATCACCTAATTAAAATAGGGCTCAGGGAAGCATTAGTGTACAGATCTAGAGCACATTTACTGGGGATATTTGGAGGATTAATACATTATCCTACTTCTGCTCTTAGCCTTAACACAGCAAAATGTACAGTGTAAGATCAACTCTGTACTTTTAAGAATAACAGACAATATTTGGTCCCTGTTGGACTCTATAACATCTGTCTATAACATCGATTTACCATTTATATACGCGTAGATGCTGCGTATCTCTTATCTCTGGCATTTTGACTATGATTTAAATACTTACTCGTCTTCGTTTGTCAAAGTTGATATAGCCATTCTGAAATCCAGAAGATCTTGTGTTAATGCCCCTCATTTCAACTTCATTTCATGTGTCTAACTGGACAGTTTCTATTGCAGGTAAAGTGTCTTACCTCCATTCGGCCCTTGACTGCTGTGTCCAGCATGGTGAGGTCAGTCAGAAAGATGCCCAAGTAGGGGACAGTACCCTGAACCACAGACTTAAATAAAATCAAGGGGAAAATTAGTACAAAACACAATCCTGATCGCTAGAAACATCAGATAAAAAGCCATATTTGTAATAAAATAGTCAGGTGTCTTATGTTCTAGTTGATCATTTCTTTATGAGAAGTGTGATGACATGCATTCCATACCATGTTAAACCTTTCTGAATGAGATAGTGACTCGCCTGCTCAAAGGCAAACCTACTACTCTACGACTCATACATATTTACATATCTCATGGGTCCATGTATCCGCAATATAATCAAGAGCCATATAAGTAAGTAAGTTGTATTTAATTACAGACATAGTGGTAATATTTAAATACAGAGTCAGGGGCCTGAAATTATTTGATGGCATGGTATGTAGATGGTACTGAAAAATAAAACAGAAGAACCCACATCTATGAACGTTTGCAAGTTCTATGTTTGCTAGCCTCCCCCAGCACATTACATCTTGAAGTCAAAAACCCAAAAGTGAATGAGCAGAAATGGCTCATATTAAAAGGGGACCCGCTTACCCCCATTTGTCTTCTGTGGTTTATCTTAGTGTCCAAGTTAGCAAATTTAGCTGTGCCTTCCTGAAATGGAAAAATAAAACCTTTCAGCGACCCTTCACATTGAATCAATGATCGATGATGTCGAGGACAGCCCATCGTCTATTATCCATCATTGTTGTATGATGATGAAATATGACAATGAGATCCAATAACAAAGAAACTGGGATGCTTTCATTCATTCACATAAAATTGCTTTAATCATAGAAAAATGTTGGCCTCTCAGTGCTGTGTTTGTTCTCCCTTTCGGTCTGGCATCTTTTTCTCAAATTGTTCTCTCTGGTGTAAACTAGCTACAAATCAACCTCCTAGAAGCATGAGTGTATTCGCAACACACATTTCACACCTAATATGACAGAAGCAGCAACATAACATAGCAAGCTGGCTAATGAATGAAAGAAATACCCATAGAAGTCAGCCAGCTAGCTGTTTGTCAGATACTAGTTTTTGCGTGACATGTCAAAGTCATTTTCTCTCAGCATTTTGCCTTGCAGAGCAGAAAGGCATAAATGAAATGCATTATTGTCCATTATCATCATTGCCATTGGGACTCACCTCTTTGAGCAGCTCCCGGCTATGGGAGTAGTTGTCTTTCTCAGAAAAGATGTCTGACAGCTCTTCATACCTCCTCACTGCCTCCCTGTCATAGAGCCCAGCCAATGTTTCATTTCACAAAGCACACTTTTTAACGGATTTAGGCCACCACTCAAAATAGGAAATATATCCCATCTTTAATACTTTTCACATGTACACATACTAGGAAGCAAAACCCTTCACTGTAAAAACTTGTATTGCTTATTTTTCCAAAACACTGTTTTATGAGTCATATCCAACTCGGTATTCAAACTATTGAACCAAAAAACTATTTTTCGTTCAGCAAGATTTATTTAAGGCAGACTGACAGTGGCATTTAAAAAAACAAATCAAACATATTTGATAACTAGCATATGCTCCTTCTTGGTTACAAACTTATAAAATTGTACTTGCAAAACTTGCTTTTACAATATTTACAGTAATTCCTGTGGACAGTGGTTGTAAAAAAAATGTTATTTCATATTTCATTATATGATTAATTCCTGCCATACACATGTGCGACTGGCTGCTTGCATGCATTTTTGTGTCGATGTCACTCCACTGACCTGTCAGTCTCTGCCCAGGTGCGCCTCAGCCGGTGAAGGGGGTTGCTTTGCAGGGCAGAGACAATGGCATATAGTGAAGAGAAGTTCTTCCTGGCACGACACTCCTGTCAATAATATACATTGTAGACAGGCTCTCAGTAATGGCAAATGAGGTACAAGGACGCTGCAGAGCTTTCACTAAGCAAGTGGTGAGCAGTCGGTAACAACACCTGACACATTTTAATGGAGGAAGATGATTTTTTAGAAACATATATTGACCATTTGTAGAAGACACAAACAAAAACCGTTATGTGAAGAGTGATGCGCTTGAAGAGACAGATGGAGAATGCAGAGAATTTGTGTGGATAACAGAGGCGCAGGAGAACAGGTGCAAAATATGCACAGAAAAAGAGTGAAAATGTTCTGCCATAGGGACATTGTGCAAGACAGGGATCCAGTCCATGACTGATGCATACATGATTTTGTGGACCGACTTGTCATCTAGGTGGCAGATAAACATGACAGCTCCACCCTCACCTCTGCAACACGGATCCACTTCTCCAGGAGCCGGGCCCGCTGCTGGGTCCGCAGACCCGTGTTCCACAGGCAGGAGGCCGTTACGGCATTGGCCAGCCGGTTAAACTGCCGAACCGTAGCTCGGACGGACCAACACATCCCCTCTCTTCCCTTCTTATCCCTCTGGGACCACAGAGAGCCCAGACAGTGGTAGGGAACTAGCTGAACAAAGAGCCGCTGAGAGAGAAAGGGAATGTTAGCGAGAGGAAGGAGAGGGTGAAGAGACAAACTGAGACTCAATATCTGTAGGTATGAAATATGCTCTTTTTTTATTGTACTTCTATGTAAGAAATAATCTGTATAATTTAAAGGCAAAATAAAGCCATTTGAAACATTAAAATGACTGTGTGTCAGGCTGTCAATAAAGCCTTTGTCACTGCCAGCACATCATTGTGTGTGAGAACGTAGCAGAGGCAGTTATGAGCCATGCAGTATGCTACGGTGAAATATGGCCCTGTGGCCATCAGTCTGGACCTCTGACTCACCGTCTCAATCATGGTCAGCTGCTCGGCGATCACCTGACCAGGGAAGCCCAGAATGTTGGTGGCATCAAACTTGGCAGGGTCAGTGGACGTGAACACAGAGGTGATGCTATCTGCGAAAACCCATCACTCAGTCTGACATCGATCCAGGCCATGGTTTAGATGCACATCAAGGTTTGTCTCGCTATTTTTAGGAAGCTTTCTGGGAAAATTGCCTACATCAAGGCTATCAGATCACAGCAATAACACACAAAACAGTAAAGGGTGCTGGGTAATGCAGCTCTTGCCCTGAGTTGCAGATACTGTTGTGCACCTGCAGACAGTACTTCAGCTGAACAGATTCACTTTGTGAATTTTGGATGATATTAAAGTGTTCAAATGTGTAGATTCATCCGGATCAGTCAGCAAGTGAAAGACACTGTGCAATGTGATAATAAAAAATAAAAAACATTGCCTTAGATGTCAGAAGAAGACGAGAGACTGAGGAAAATCTAAGAACAGAAGTTACCTGTAGGAGAGTTACACAGCAGTGCCCGTTCACTCAGCTCCTCTGCGATTTTTAGTAGCCGACCTTTGACCTCTGACCCAGAGGAGTCTGTGGGGAGGAAGGGGACGAGGCGGAGAATGGGGGCTGGGTCTTCGAGGGACAGGAAGTCCTCTGGATACTCAGCCAGCCATGCGCTGAAGACTGAACACACTGCCCTACAAGATTGATGCAGGAGAGGGGTATTGCACACACACAGGCACACGCATGCACATACACACACACACACACACACACACACACACACACACACACACAAAAGCACACGTATGTACACAAACAAACAACACACAGAAACATCAGTGTTGTTAATTTTATCCCCCGGTGTGTTATATTCAACCACTTCATTGCACGCCATACTAACATCATTATCCTGTGGCTTCCTGTATTATCATAAACCATGGTCCTTGCTGTCAAGGACACCTGAGCCAACTACAATAATAACAACAAAAAATAAAATAACACAGCGATAATGACGTAACAGGGTGCCAATGGAGCGATATTTTGTGGTACAATATATTAGTTACAACTCACATGTTGAAGGCCTGTCTGCTCTGGCTCGCTTTGTTCTGCCCTGGTGGATGCTCCAGTCTACAGAGAGAGAGAGAGAGACATAATACAGACAGCAATATAACAGTGCCTGTGCTTGTCTCCATTCAACTTCAGACTCAGACTACTGATAATGTGTAAAGTAGCTGAACTCATATCCATGTTGGTATGGTATCACTGGTGGATTTCTTTTGGCCAATTTGAGTAAGCAGTGAACTTGTTGTTGTCTATGAAATCAAACACAGTATTATTTTAAATGACAAGCTCATTTACTTTTGAAGCTTAGAGTTAGGAAGAATCACCAAGGTGTTTTGCAGTTAGAATGAATCAGGGCCTTTGTTTTTGCATTTCACTCCATCCATTCCTGAGAGGACAGTATCTGACACTAAAGAATCATAAAAGTCTGTCTCTTTCTCTACCTGTCGGTCAGAATATCCAGCACTCTCTGTGTGGAGGTGAAGGAACGGTAGGTGGAGAGGAATATGGAGACAAAATAGGCGTCCCCCATGGAAAAGGAGTGCAGGAGGTGAAGGACCAGCTTCTCTTCTGATCCTGCTTTCAGACACTGAGAACGCAAGGTCGTTGGCTGCAGAGAGAGAAAGAGAGAGAGAGAGAGAGAGAGAGAGAGAGAGAGAGAGAGGGAAGGGTAAAATAGATAGTGTGAAAGTACAGTGGCATTTACTTCCTCAGGGCTAATCTATCAGCAGCCATAATATGTTCCACCAGGGACCTGAACACAGCTGGTGACCCACAATCCACAGGCAGCTGATTCAGAAACAGATTCATATGCAGAATGCAATGTGCCGATGCTCATTAACTTAGCAACAGCACACATTAATCCAATTGTAATTTTATTACTAAGAGATTCCTTTTTACTGAATGATATCTGGAGTGACTATCACCCCCTTTTTTTTTTTTTTTTTTGCATGACTAGATGTGTTTAAGATTTCCATGTAAGATAGTGTTGCTGAGCAACAATAACAAAAACAAAGGAGTGCTGTCTCACCGATGGACAGGAGGGGGAGACATTCCGTTGTTTCACAACGACTGTGTAGATCACCCCCTCCTCCTCCTTTTCTGACACAGATGACTGAGTAAGGAAGAGAGATAAAAACACAGGATGAATTCAGACCGTAAGGAAAGATTTACAAAACATGCATTAACATAAACATACAGTTATTGTAATTGTTCACCCACGCATTTTCTTTTGCGGATCAAAGCATTGAATTCAGAGGTGTAAAATCAAGGTTCAGAAAGGAAAATTCCTCCCCAGTAATTTGTTCCAATCATCTGTATTTGCTAATTATCAAAATTCTTCGGCCAGGATGTAGAAATAATTAATGAAATCAGCTGGCTGGGTTCATTGGTAGAAGAAACACATGGCAGGACTTTCTGACCGCTGTACTTTCCACCTACTTTTGAATTCTGAAAAACTTTCTAATCTAAACATTGTAGTCAAATGACTGAAAGTCCAAGTCCCCTAGATAGACTAAGTTATACAACTTAAAAATCGTCATAAATTCTGAATGTGTCGTACAGTTTGTGTGAGTGTGTGTGTACAACTTTGATGTGCTAGTATGCCAAGCAGTTAGCATGGGTTGCTGTTAACTGTTTTAGTCTACTGTGCTATTCTGTATTTTCTGCACTTGCAGAGCTCTCTGGTTTGTGGGTCTTACCAAGTCCAGTGGGCAGTACCATGTTGTCTTCATTGGTGAAGACTCCACCTGAACAATGCAGATACCACAGAATTAATCAAAATCATTGATCAATTGGCTTGAGTAGGCCACAGTTGATCTGCTGAAGGCCTGTTGATCGAACCCAATAGAATCCCAAAAATCCAAACTTTAGCAAAATTCCAGATTTGTAAAGGCGAGGCATGTGGAATGTTACTCAGGAGGAGCGCGCTATCAGAACAATCAAAGAACAGTATAGTGCTGGTTTTGCATTGCCATGTAAATCATGTATGGAGTATTTGCTTGGTATGTGCAGTCTTTCTCAGTACGTGATTTTTCTGGTAAATTCTGATTGTTCATTCAAAATTCTAATTAGTTTATGAGGTAAATCACTCAATTGTTATTCAGATAAAAGTAAAAGTAGCCTTTAAACTACAGAAGATAATATCCTGTGATGCACAGTTTAGCGAGCCACTAATTTGAGTCATGGTCACTGTGCTCAGTCATGATACACCCTAAACCTGCGGTCATCTCTTTTTACCATTGTACTGAAACATACCTGGTGGCCTTGCTTCTAGAAACAAGCTACTTCATGACAGGTAATATGCAATATATTTTACATCACATTCTATTAAAACTGTATGCAAAGTTATGCCATGAAAAATCTATAAATTAAAATGTATTTCCACCTATTATGGTATTAAAAATATGAAAAATCTTAGCTATTTCAGGTCGACAAACACAATTTAACTATTGATTATCCTACCTGACCTATAACTGCTCTCTTTACAGATAGATTGAACAGTCATCCCCTGATATTCATTCTGACAAATCTATTGGCTATAGCTCAATATAGAGACTGTAGCCTTCCATCCTGAAAAGAATGTAAGGACGAAACATGACCTCAGCCACCAATCACATCTTAAATCACTGTTTTGATGCCACTGCAGTTCCAGTACAGTCACAGAGAACTACCCATTTCCTCTGTCATAAATGCATCATTGTCATGAAACCTCCCATTATCTCTGTAGGCATCAACCCGAAAGACTGTCCGTGTCACTGCCTGCTAATCATTATTGCTCTCAGGCATGTGGTGAGCGCTGTGCTACATTAAACCACGCTACTGTCCCTGCAGTGGATTCATTAGGATCACTGTATTATTAATGTGTCATGGGGGTGACCTTATTTTATCCATGACTACCATTGACTCAGCTGTACTTTTCTCGTCTGAAACAAAAGATGAATTTCTACCGCTGAACAATAATAGTTTTCCAGAGAAATCCAGACAGAGTGCCTCACTGACGAGGCCTTGTTCTGTGACTGTCTGTCCTGTTCCACAGCCCTCACTGACATGCTGCTTCACGCTGTTCCACTCCTGCTGTTGGGAGTGCTGTATACCACATGCATTGCTGGCTCTATCTACTCCTGACCCACATTGCACTTGCATACAAAGCAAAACAAGGAGTTACCTTGGACTTAAGTCCAGACGGGCCTAGCGCTGCGAGTTTCTTGGAAATCTTCACGATCTGGGAAAAAAGGCCATCTCCCCCACCCTCTTTCATCTGGCTGTTTGAAATGTATTTATCCTCTGGCCTCGTGTCTTGTGTCTGTGCGTCCGTTTTGCCACCGTATTCCTTTTGTTTGTCTTCCTCTTTCTTTCTCTCTCCCAGGCAAACACACCTGAAACCGTCGCTAGGCCACCCCCCCCTTTCTGTTTGTACGTCACAGTGGCACACCCACACTACACACCTCACGCAGCCTGTCGCTACTGGCTGCGAGGTGCTCCATTTCAAATCTCTTTCTCTCTCTCCCTCCCCCTGGTTATAGCGTATTCTTCTTCCTATACTGACAAACCTGTTTAACAGAGTAACTGCAGCAGACGGAAAATGAGAGAGCAGATTCGCGCTGTATCGTGGATCAATTTCAAACCATTTCACTTCTTTCAATCCACTTAGAAACACAAAACTATAGCCTGTCTACAGAGCAACACAGACACCATCACAACAGCAATTCATGTAAACAACCAAGCAACAAATGTACGAGAAACCCCCCAATGTCTATAGCACTAATCACAAAGGCAAGTTGATACACGTCTACGAAGAAAAATGTCTTCTGTTGTGCTGAACTTTGATGAACTGTTGGGTTAACTGTTACATTATATTGCACTACATTACTGGTATTTGGCAGATGCACTTATCCAGAATGACTTACAATGAGAAGACAAGTTTATCAAAGACCTGTTAGATACATCAACTTGGGTGATCACTACATTGTCGCTGTTAGCCTTTCAACTCAGATCAAACTCAATCTTCTAACTCAGGAACTTCAGTCATACATTATACAGCCTTCACTGTAAAGTGTCATAAATACAGGCAGCTAAAGTATATGTTCATTCAACATTTGTTTTTAACCCTGGATCACAATAAATAAAATTCTTGCATTTTATTCAGTGTTCATTTAACAGTATGTTTCAACTGAAATTTTTAATTGTTCGTTACTGAAATCGACAAACAGTTTTTGTGAAGAAAATAACTACAAATGTCGCTGAATCCAGGACATACTGCACAGTAAAAGTGATAAACTGCTGTGTTTGTGTTCATTCCTCACTCATTCATTAATTCGTTCATATTTGTATAATGTCTGTGAGGAGTGTTGGAGACTTCAGTAGTTTAATGCTCTCAGGGTCAGAGCTTATCCTGTTTCCTGTGGCATGGAGCAGACTGATGCTGAAGCACAGTGCCTGAACAGGTCAGCAGCCTAACACAGGCCTTGACCCTGACCCATCTCTGTTAATGCTGAGAGGCAGTCCCTTTGATACTACCCAGCTAGGGATTAAACCCAGACCCTTCTGAGGACAGTCTGGCCGCAGGGCACTAAGCACCACAGAATGCCACAGAATGGCTTCCTATCTTTGTTCCATCTTTGACTTTGAGAGCCACTCCCTTTCCTCCACAGGCTGGACTTCAGTGCCCCCATTTTTATCTCCTTCTCGTTTCTCTGTCCTTTATTTTTTTCTTTTCCTGTCCCGTTCATTCTGTCCGGTCTCAACACTGCGTCTTTGCTCTATTTACAGTTGTTTCTTTGCGTAAGGAAAGCTCTGTCGCTCCTTGTCTCTCTCCTCATCTCTCTTTCCATCTCTGTTTTTTTCCCTCTGAGCAGGAAGTGCATAACGGGCAAAGACAAACACAGGAAACAGGACACACTGCTGGCAGCTGCATTTCCTCCCCTTCTGTCCACCCTCAGGGACATGCACAGCAAAGTGTGGATCAAGAGCAGTGATAGCATGGAGCTAGCTGAAGAATCTCTCTTTCATTTATCACCTCAGTTCAGCCTGCCTCCCGTTCCCACCCCGATTCACAATCGCCCCGTTTCTGTGGCTCGCTGTGATTAAGGCTGAGCTGAGTGAAATGTTAAGCGTTGATGCAGTTAGCTACTCTGCTACCTCTGTAGCATCTGCGAAAATAAGCAGTGCGTATTGGAGTCACAAATACAGCCTAAGGAGACTTATTTAAAGAAATCTATTGTTCTCACAGCCTTTTCTGTCCTCCCCACCTCTTCCTTCCAACATTTTCCTGCTTCTTTTCTCACGCTTTCTTCCATATACTATGTGTAGATAACTTCTCTCTCTCTCACTGTAATAATTGGGCATTATTTTCTCTGTATGATAAAGGATATAAAACTACTGACAGCTTGATCAGCACTGGCCTTGGACTAACAGTATTAACGATGGTGATAGCTATAGCACTGACGCACATATGCATATATACATGAAACTGATTAATAAACAATGTTTTTAGAGCCTTGTCCTGAAAATGACTGCCTGATTTATCATGATTACATCGCCGTCCTTTATCTCACAGAATTGTTTGTACAGAGGACAAATGAATGGTTAAAGACATAACCAATCAATTATATTCTATTTAAAATAGTACCATTTAAAAAGGAGCCGTCTGTGAGTGCCTGACATAATGCACTAATGAAAAGCAGATAAGCTATTCTGTGTTTTAATGACAGGTACAGAATGCACTGGATGGAATAAGATCAGCAGTGCATATAAGGCTCGGTTATAATGCTCACGACTGTAGATACATGGAGTCAAGGAGACTCTGAAACACACTCTCAGCATTAACATACACTATTCTTTATTCACTCTCAGCATTAACATACACTATTCTTTATTCACTCTCAGCATTAACATACACTATTCTTTATTCACTCTCAGCATTAACACACACTATTCTTTATTCACTCTCAGCATTAACATACACTATTCTTTATTCACTCTCAGCATTAACACACACTATTCTTTATTCACTCTCAGCATTAACACACACTATTCTTTATTCACTCTCAGCATTAACACACACTATTCTTTATTCACTCTCAGCATTAACATACACTATTCTTTATTCACTCTCAGCATTAACATACACTATTCTTTATTCACTCTCAGCATTAACACACACTATTCTTTATTCACTCTCAGCATTAACACACACTATTCTTTATTCACTCTCAGCATTAACACACACTATTCTTTATTCACTCTCAGCATTAACATACACTATTCTTTATTCACTCTCAGCATTAACATACACTATTCTTTATTCACTCTCAGCATTAACACACACTATTCTTTATTCACTCTCAGCATTAACACACACTATTCTTTATTCACTCTCAGCATTAACATACACTATTCTTTATTCACTCTCAGCATTAACATACACTATTCTTTATTCACTCTCAGCATTAACACACACTATTCTTTATTCACTCTCAGCATTAACATACACTATTCTTTATTCACTCTCAGCATTAACATACACTATTCTTTATTCACTCTCAGCATTAACACACACTATTCTTTATTCACTCTCAGCATTAACATACACTATTCTTTATTCACTCTCAGCATTAACACACACTATTCTTTATTCACTCTCAGCATTAACACACACTATTCTTTATTCACTCTCAGCATTAACACACACTATTCTTTATTCACTCTCAGCATTAACATACACTATTCTTTATTCACTCTCAGCATTAACACACACTATTCTTTATTCACTCTCAGCATTAACATACACTATTCTTTATTCACTCTCAGCATTAACATACACTATTCTTTATTCACTCTCAGCATTAACACACACTATTCTTTATTCACTCTCAGCATTAACATACACTATTCTTTATTCACTCTCAGCATTAACATACACTATTCTTTATTCACTCTCAGCATTAACATACACTATTCTTTATTCACTCTCAGCATTAACACACACTATTCTTTATTCACTCTCAGCATTAACATACACTATTCTTTATTCACTCTCAGCATTAACATACACTATTCTTTATTCACTCTCAGCATTAACACACACTATTCTTTATTCACTCTCAGCATTAACATACACTATTCTTTATTCACTCTCAGCATTAACATACACTATTCTTTATTCACTCTCAGCATTAACACACACTATTCTTTATTCACTCTCAGCATTAACACACACTATTCTTTATTCACTCTCAGCATTAACACACAATATTCTTTATTCACTCTCAGCATTAACACACACTATTCTTTATTCACTCTCAGCATTAACATACACTATTCTTTATTCACTCTCAGCATTAACATACACTATTCTTTATTCACTCTCAGCATTAACATACACTATTCTTTGTTCACTCTCAGCATTAACACACACTATTCTTTATTCACTCTCAGCATTAACACACACTATTCTTTATTCACTCTCAGCATTAACACACACTATTCTTTATTCACTCTCAGCATTAACATACACTATTCTTTATTCACTCTCAGCATTAACACACACTATTCTTTATTCACTCTCAGCATTAACATACACTATTCTTTATTCACTCTCAGCATTAACATACACTATTCTTTATTCACTCTCAGCATTAACATACACTATTCTTTATTCACTCTCAGCATTAACACACACTATTCTTTATTCACTCTCAGCATTAACACACAATATTCTTTATTCACTCTCAGCATTAACACACACTATTCTTTATTCACTCTCAGCATTAACATACACTATTCTTTATTCACTCTCAGCATTAACATACACTATTCTTTATTCACTCTCAGCATTAACATACACTATTCTTTGTTCACTCTCAGCATTAACACACACTATTCTTTATTCACTCTCAGCATTAACACACACTATTCTTTATTCACTCTCAGCATTAACACACACTATTCTTTATTCACTCTCAGCATTAACATACACTATTCTTTATTCACTCTCAGCATTAACACACACTATTCTTTATTCACTCTCAGCATTAACATACACTATTCTTTATTCACTCTCAGCATTAACATACACTATTCTTTATTCACTCTCAGCATTAACACACACTATTCTTTATTCACTCTCAGCATTAACACACACTATTCTTTATTCACTCTCAGCATTAACACACACTATTCTTTATTCACTCTCAGCATTAACACACACTATTCTTTATTCACTCTCAGCATTAACACACACTATTCTTTATTCACTCTCAGCATTAACATACACTATTCTTTATTCACTCTCAGCATTAACATACACTATTTTTTATTCACTTCAAGTGACCCAATCCTCTTGGCATCTTTCAAAAACATTGCATTAGGTAAAAGATAATCATGGCATCAAATAAATTAGGGTTTCATGCATTTATTAATTTTACTTCTGAAAATGATTTTACCTTTGAAAAACAGATGGATATCTCAATGGGACTTAACTGGTCAAATAAAATAAAAATGAGTAAAAAAAATACTGTAATGATGCAAGAATCACATGTTCCCTGTGACAATAACACACACATACATTGTAATCTTAGCACCTACTTAATCTCAGCTCTATGCAGCTCGAAGGGTGAATGGTTGAAGTGGTTACATTGTGTTACACATAACGCTGCATGAACTACCACAAACTGCGCTTTAACAGAATAGCACAGGGCTGGCTAGTATAAGAGCTGTATGTGCAAAGGGATGCTAACTTCCCTTCCAAGGAACCCCTGCAGAGGAAGCAACAGTCATCCTGACCTCAGATAGATTTGTCAAAGTCTCCATGAAAGTTCCAGAAGGCTTCTTACATGTGAACACCATATTTACTACATGTGTGTGCAGTAATTCCATTTTCCGTGCTGTGACTAAGGCCTTGTTTCAGTCTACTTTTTATCATTTACTTCGGCTAAATATGTTTGCTTTTCTCTTCAGCAACGTTAACATCAACATTAACCTGTGAAACTGGTTTGGTGAAGAAAAAAATGAACCCTTGAATTTATTTGGGTTCAATGTTAAGAGAAAATGTTCACTGAATCCAAGCCGTAGCCAAACCTTTAAACATGTGAACTGCATTATGTAGAAAGCTAACATAATACACTGCACTTGCCTAATGTGAGTCATTTACTTTGGTGAGTACAGTAGACTATTTTTGTGTTAGGCTAATTAGCTGTGCCTGTTTTCATCTGCATTCAGTATGAATGTATTACCTATTCTAATTTACTCCCATATCTGCTGCTGTAATGGTCACTTGGAGAAAATAAGCAACTACAATAAGATCACTGCCTAACTGTATTAAATACTATGTTACAGAATTTAGTCATTTCTTTTGTGTAGTCTTGCTCATTTGACCTTGTCTCCACTGGGTAGGAGCCAGTGAGTTTTGAAGACAGCACCAATGGAAATGGAGGATGAACTGTCTTTTAAGGCGTACAGTATGCATTCAAATGAACTGATGCAATGAACAGTGCAAATTAATCCAACCCAACAGCGATAATGCAGACTCGCATGTTCTCACATGCTGCCACACTGAGTATCCGGTATCTATACTTATGTTGTAATTACAAATCTTGTATGCTAAATTAGATTACTTTTTCAGGGACCCCGGTCTAAGTGCCCTTTACATGCAATTATGACTTCTACTACAGATCTGGTTCTCAGGCAACACTGCTCAACGTGACCCAGAAAACATACCCGATTGAAGACTGAAGAGGTCTGGAGGGGGGCTCGGTGGTTGCATTGTGTTGTCTGACAACATCAGAAACTGCACAATTCAGGCCTGTCCCTGTGCTTAGAAGCGTCCTTGTCACTCAATAATGCCTGAACACACTGCCGGGTACAATTACACCTACCTCAATCATCCTTGGCCTGGCCCATGTCATGTGAGTAACCCACTTCTTCTGAGAGCCAGTGAATTATACAGCAGTCGTTACTGCATAATTTACCACTCATTTGCGAGGTAGTCACATGACATGCAGCAGAGGGAAGTTACCACAGAGATAACTGTCTATGTCAGTGTGACTTCTTTTTATAGCCTGTAGAGTTTGTAGAATCTAGGTACTAAATGCTGCCTAAGTGTTGTGGAACTGAACCGGGGCCATAAAACCTAAACAGCAGCCGTGTAGAATAGCGGTGGCAGCAGAGCGCTCAGCCTAATGGTAATGAGGTAAAAACCAAGGCCTGGCTTTGTTTTAAGTGTCTTTTTTTAATGCGTCTTTTAAAAAAACTGTCAATTAATACATTTTGGAAACTACTTTCAGCTGCATCAACAAAAAATACTGCACACATAAATACACATTACCTTGTTTTGAAATACTGGAAAAAAATAGGAAGAGAAACTGACGTCAGGAAAAACAATGCCATATGTACCTGTATATGAACCACTTAAAAGAATGTAAAACCGTGCCAAATGCAATTATTCTTCATTGTTTGCTGCAGAAACTAAGTTTTCAAGCAACAAACATACAAACAGAAATGCTGAGAAAATATCAGGCTGTGTGAAATGGATAGAATGCACATATGCCTTAGGACCGGCTGATAACACACTGCTGCTTCATTGTCAAGCCACACAGAATAAATCAGTGGCCATGAACTGTGTGAAAGCTCAGGCAGGGGGAAATGTTTGTCTCTGTACACTACCACCTCACAGACGCACGCAACATTTCTGTTTCCGACTGCAATTAAGCATGGACACTGAACAAGCTCTGACAAAAATAGCCCTGTAAAAGAAGCCTAATCAATGTTTCCTTTCACTATTCATTCATCCCTAGCTGACATATATCAAATATTGCAGTCCCAACATTCTGATTTCACAGAGGTGGAAATGCAAGAGGGCATCCTGTGTGTATTTTCCACAATATGGCAGTTAGTGCTTTTGTTGAAATTCTGGAAATTGACAAATCTCAAGAGAGAACGTCTCTCTTAGTTCCTTCTGCTTTTGCGATAGGGATACTGTTGTGGTCACTGCGCTGCTGGGGAGTGTTTTGATGTGTCACATACCTGCAACCACTGTTTCTGAGTAAGGGTTCTACAACTCTATGCAGAGGTGTAAAGTCCAGGGGTCAGAAAGTAAAAGTCCTGCCATGTGTTTCTTCCACCCATCAACTCACTGAATTCGATTTCACTAAAGACTTGTGCTAATTACAAATCCAGGTGACTGGAAAAAAATCCTGGAGAAGACTTTTACTTTCTGAACCTGGATTTTACACCTCTGATTGTATGTATGCTATGATATGAACTGAGTATTTTGGCACATGTTGATGTATGTCAATATAGCATAAAAGGAACTGATAACTACAGGCAAACATAGGTAGCTCATTGATGGGGAGTCTCTCTTCTATAAATTCTCTCTTCTAAGCCGATCTGCAATGGCTTGGGGCCCTAGGGTTTGCTGTAAAACAGCCAACCAAATCTGCAGTTTCCCCAAGCCACTCATTGAGGCCCTGTTACCAAGGTATCCGAATAAAGTTGATTGAAAACACCTACCCCAACCTCACATTCTTCGTTGTCAAATGGGAGAACTGAAAATGAAAGTTTTTCGGAAGACAAAAAGAACCTGGCCTAATGATGTAAGAGCCAAACAACCTTGCGCTGAGCCTTCTGTTTTGTCTCCGCAAAAGAAATGAGTCATTGTGTGCCTGATAAAAAGATTTGGAAAAAACCTTGTCCTCAAACAATGGATGGATTACGGTGGAATAGTTCCTCACAGTGTATTGATCTCTCTATTGCTGCTTCTGTATAAGATACTGCTGGCTGTTTCTGGCTGAAGGCCAATTGTTTCTGGGAGACACATCACACGTTACCCAGAGGAATCTGAATATAAACTTCCATGAAATTTTTTTTTGTGTGCCAATTCTAATATATAGGGTGATTTTAACAATTAAACTTGAGTTCTGATATATGAACTGTGGAGGAGAGGAATTTTGAAACCTGATTTTCCACTCTGTAATGCAATTTCATATTGCCAAAACACCAGGCCATATGCCAGGTGGAATGTCCTGTTTACAGTTCTATCTGTAAAGTTAGCTGGTCTGACAGTTATGATCACCGCAATATAATTTGTAACATAACTTGATTTGATTTTCCTTGGGTGCAGGGCACCAGTATTGTCTGAAATAAGATCACTTTGGCAAAAGAATGGAAAACCTAGTACCACCTCAGAATGGAACATTCCAAATTCAACTGTTAGAATATTACAGAATGAGTCTGACCTGTTGTGCGTCCAACTGTCTGTTGTCAGTTAGTTTCCCTGATTCACTTTCGGAGTTGTCTGTCTCAGCCTGCAAAGGCCGATAGCCAATCAGGGGCACGTCCCTTGGCCCCACCCCTGGCAGATCCATAACGGTGGTGCGCATACTGCGAGGGATCATGGTGCAAACCACTATAACACAAAAACAAGAGGTGGGTAGGGGTTATACTTGCTGAGACTACGACATTGACATTTCAAAACAGTTATTAAAGGCCTAATCAGTACTAGTCAGTATTATAATGCCAATGAGAAAAGTATACCATGAATGCACTGTGCCTGCATTCATTTTATCTTATGAATGTGTTCATGCTATAATTTGTCTTCTTTACTACTTACTGTATATTGCTCTGGATACGAGTGTCTACTAAGTGATTGTAATTATGTGATGTAATGTATTTTCTGGATACTAATGCACCTGTAGTTCCAGAGAATAGTTTCACAGTTTAAGCAAAAACATGGATATTCATCCAATAAGTGAGAGAACAAGCAGCTTGAGGTATGGTTTGGCTGGTTGTTCACCCATCTACTTTGTAGCAAGAAAGGGAAAAGATCTAGAAATATTTAAAGTCGAACAGTTGGCACTCGTGGTGTGCAGTGTAGTCAATTTGTTTATCTGATTTACATGTCGCTAGGCCATCAAATTTTGCATCTCTGCTCCTCTTCCCCTGTCTCTTTTCTGTGTACTGTTTGGTGGATTGCCATATGAAAAAGAATGTGATAAACACAACTTCTTAGGGAGAAAAATAGAGGAAGATGGAGAAATGATGAACATTTGCATTTCAATAAATGATAACATTGATTCACAATGAGACACAATCAGTTCAGTAAAGAAACCACAAAAGCAGGGGACAGTGAAAGAAAAATGATTATATATACAGTGCCCTCCACTATTATTGGCACCCCTGGTAGAGATGAGTAAAAAGGGTTATAAAAAAATCATTTAAAAGGTTGGTGAATTAGCTTAATCTCACACTGAAGAAATTAGAAAAATCCAACCTTAAGGGCTGTTTCTCCTGACCAATTTTCCTATTGAACTCTATGGAAAAATAAGTCAAGAGAAAAAACCCTTCAAGTTATCCATCCATATTTTGATGTTGTTGGGTCACAGACATCAGGAAGTCATGGCATGCAAAGGAGATGTGACCAAATATTTAAAAATTATTACTTTATTCTATATATAAATGCAGGGGTGCCAATAATTGTTTTGTTAAAAATAATTATTTCTTGATGAGAAATTTGTTTTTTCTCATAATAAATTTACTTCAATTAAAAGTTGGATTTTTCTTATTTTTTCAGTGTGAGATTAAGGTAATTCACCAAACTGTGAAACCCTTTTTACTCATCTTTACCAGGGGTGCCAATAATTGTGGAGGGCACTGTATATACAATCAACACACTTTGCCCTCATTATTTGATTTGTGTGTTCTCTTATCTTTCCCATGTTGATGTATGAATAAGGGAATATGGCCTCTGTGTCACCTCATATTTATACCCCAGTGAAACAGGAAGTCATTGTTTACTGCTTGAAAGTCCCTAAACACTCTGATCAACTTTAAAAAGTAAAATATAAATGAAAAAAATGCTTCAGTAAAATTTGGTCATAAGAATTTCTTCGGGTGCCAATAGTTGTGGCACACGTGGTTTTGATAAAAATAATTATTTCTTCATGAGGGATTTTTTTTTCTCAGAATAAATTAACTTCAATTAAAGGTTGGATTTTTCTCATTTTTTCAGTGCGAGATTAAGCAAATTCACCAAAAGGTGAATTTTTTATAACCCTTTTTACTCATCTTTACCAGGGGTGCCAATAATTGTGGAGGGCACTGTATATATGAGCTAGTGTAACAACGCTTCCATGTAGCCTATTCATCATCCCCCTCATATTCTGAGAACTTCGTTGCAAGTAAATAGACATCCTTTCCTTTAATGACTCGTAAAACAGATTATAGCTTCATTGTTTCTGGTATCCTTTTAAATTGAAACGTTTTACTAATGTTACACGCTGTTATTATCAAATACATTGTAATTTGTGTTAACATGACTTAGCCTATGTCCTGGTGTACTTTAGCGGTAATTTAGAGGCTTGAATACATACAGTAAAACTATGCAAAACATTACTTCGGTGAAAGTAATAAACTATCTTGTACGGTGGGGCTTGGAAACGTGTAACCGCTAGTTAGAAGTCCTCAACACTGTTCAAACGCGATAATAAACTCCTGAAATTCCTTAGGATCCTTAAATTAAGAGTTTTAAGTAAAATTAGTTATCAAGATGGCTGCCAATACCCAAGGAAAAATGTATAATAACAGTGTCATATTGTACGTTATGTCCCACCCCAAAATGAATATAATGTCCCCTTTCTACTGTACCAACAACTCAACCGATGGGTGGTGCTAGATACTAAATAGCTTATGGCGTTGAAGCAAACACTCGAAGCGGTGGAAAATTATTCGTTAAATTCGAAACCTGCAACCAGTTTGCCTTCAGACGGCATTACAGTTATTTGCATGTATAATGACAGTGAAGCAGAAATAGCCAAGCAAAAAAAGGCAATAAAACAACAGTTACATTAGCAATCATAGCTAATTCTTGAGTTTGTCAGTAATTTGGCAGCAGTTTTATATTTTATATTTATAAAGTAAACTCACTCAGTGAATGCCCGGTTTTGTTGTGTAGATTTGGCGTCTCCAAAAATTCCGGTAGTGTTAGCCAATTGCAGAACTCAGTTTTTGTTTAATATGTGTAGACTTGAAAAATGTCATTTCCATCCATTCCCGCTGGCCTCTCCTCGGCGAGTTCTGTAACCATCTCCCTATCTCTTCGTCTCCTTCTGGTCGCCCGTCAAACCTTATCGTTTGATTGCAGTACGTGTCGTCCACAGCATGCTCACTCCCTACTAGCTCTGGCGGCGCAGTTCCTGGATATGTTGTGTACTCAGCGTGTTTAGAAGCCAGTCGTCATACTAAAGGGGTAGCGAGAGGAACAAGCGTCCTGTAAATTAATGGACGCGTTATCTAAGCTGCATTATTCTTCCATGTGAGTGGTGTGCATTTTCCAGAAAGGAAACTTAATTTCTGTAATATGTCCACTATCATAATCATTATCATCACCGCGATCGCGCTACAAACTACATGTGACTATGAGTGCATTGTGGTGGCGAGTGTGATATTGATCTCATCGACGTGAAATGGTAACGTGATCTGTATCAGTGTTTTGGAGATGCATATTGAAATACCAACTTAATGGTAAACTGCTAGGTTAATATAGCCACACGGTTTAATAACCACACCTTCAATAGCCACTCCGTTTTCAACAAGAATGTTGTAAGCAATTTAAAGCAGATTAGCCAGTTTAAAGATTAAGGTTACCATAGGAAACCGAATTGTGATCATGTTACTGATAAAGCACCCAACAGCCAATTATGCATTTTCCGTATGCTGTTTAATGTGTTTATAAAACTTTTAGAGAAGCAAGTTAAAGTAGAAAGTATTTTAATGCTATTTATTTAAGAAATAAAATAAAAGATTGTCTGTGAATGCTGACCATTCACAACCTGCACGGTATTCATTACCATATGGAAATTGCAACAATTAACAATTAATTGATGTCTCATTTTTATACAGTAGCCTATGCATTCCTCAAAACACAGACCATTAACCACATGAATTTCAAATTGTGGATAGAAGTCCAGTTTTTGTCTATACACCAGGTACAAACTGACAAGTTAAATCTCCTGCACACCTGTCACCAAAGATCTTGGTCAGAACATTTTTAGAGAGAACATGTGACGCAGTGAGGTCAACATGCTTTCCATTCTTTGCCTCGGTGGGACGTCGAAGTGAAGGCCTTTTGCAGAACTGCACAGTAATCATCCGTGGACAACCTAAACTGTGATTCAGCTCTCCTTCATTCTATTACCACACAAAAATACAAGTAACGAATGTACAGAGATTTATTTGTTTAATATCAATGTTCATTCAAGATGCAATGTTTTTTGCTTCATCTCATAGCTGAATAGCACAAAACAATACTTGTAAAATCAGTGTTGGGGAAGCTACTTTGAAAGCATAGCTTTGCAAGCTACCAATTACTTCACACTGGAAGAAGTTGAACTACAGTAAAGCTACCCTAGGGATAAATCTAGTTTGGTTAACTAAAGCTACTCAGAAAAGTAGTTCAAACTACTGATCAAATTGACAATGTACATAGATACGAAATTATAACAAAATATAATACAAAAAAGTCACATGCCAGCAAAAAATGCCACTCAATTGAGTTTATTGCAAAAAGTGCCCACTTGTTCACAGATCATATATAAACCAAAAAAATGAAATACCCCACTATTTATGGGAAAGTGAAAAACCTTAGGACCTAAACCTGTCCTAAACAAAATAATCCCTTTTCACAAGGACAAAATTGCAAGTTGTAGTTTCAGTAGTTAACTACACAAAAAATGGCAAAAAAGTAATTTAACAACTTGAATCACTATGCAAATATGAATGTAGTTGAACTACCAGCAAGCTACTGCAAATTGTAGTTAAACTACTAGTTTAATTACATGTAGTTCACTACTCCCCAACACTCTGTAAAATGCTGATCTAAAGTATGTGTAGATCTTAATGCTAAATATTCCACAGTGTTACTAATAAATTACTTCCATAATCCATCCTGGAGGAGCTGGACTACATGTGCAACCTGAATGGGCTGCAGGTACCGCCTCATGCTACCAGTAGTGACAAGGGCACTAGCAAAATGCAAAACTAGAAAAAAATCAGTCAGGGAGGATAAGGAGAGAGAAATGGTCTGTGGCCACCACTTGCAAAATCATTTACTTTTTGGGGGTTGTCTTGCTGTTGCCTCTCCTGTCCATCTGTTGTCACTTTAATTTGCACCAAAGCAGGTGAAATTGATTCACAATCGTTTACGCTTCCTAACTGGACAGATCGATATCCCAGAAGTTTAAATGACTTGGTGTTATACTGTGTTGATTATGTGTTCCCTTAATTTCTTTGAGCAGTGTACATTCCAAGGCAACATCCTTTGAAAAGCAAACTGCAGAAAGATGAAAACGAGCTGAACACAACCACTAAATGTGTTCACATTGAGCTGAACACAACCACTAAATGTGTTCACATTGAGCTGAACACAACCACTAAATGTGTTCACATTGAGCTGAACACAACCACTAAATGTGTTCACATTGAGCTGAACACAACCACTAAATGTGTTCACATTGAGCTGAACACAACCACTAAATGTGTTCACATTGAGCTGAACACAACCACTAAATGTGTTCACATTGAGCTGAACACAACCACTAAATGTGTTCACATTGAGCTGAACACAACCACTAAATGTGTTCACATTGAGCTGAACACAACCACTAAATGTGTTCACATTGAAAATCTGTACAAACATCACATGAAGCGCCTTGCATCTATGGCATTGTGTCCTACTTTTAAAGTGTATTGCAGGTATTATTGTTTACTAATAAAAATAGAGTCTTATGAGTGTTGTGAGTTGTCAGTGTGTTATATTGTATTCACCTGTACATCACTTGGCAGAAAATATTATAATTTTCTGAAAAAAGCTAAAAACAGAGAAACGTAAAACCTCACGGTATATTATACCATCGGTGCACTTTTTCCACTATATTATACCATCAGTGCACCTTTTCACTATATTATACCATCAGTGCACCTTTTCACTATATTATACCATTAGTGCACCTTTTCTAGACACTGAATTTTCCAGGAAAAGCTGCCATTTATAGCACCAGGTATAAATTATGAGCAGCGTGTTATCTCAACATGAAATAACCCTGCTGATATACTTTTTGCAACAAATATGGCAAAACTAATTTTAACAAGGAGCAAAAACCTCTGCCTGTACAACAAGCAGAAAATGAGGCCAGGATTCACCACATCTCACTTTATTTTGCAGTTATGGATATAACTGTTTTAATTAATGACATTATTATTATTATAAAAAATGAAAAAAATGTACATGATTTTTTTTTGCATAAGACATAAACCCTTTTGCATTGGCATGGCAATTAGCAGTGCTGTAGAATGTATATACTTTTATAACGTCTTCATTTGTATTTCAGGCGGTTGTGTTATTTCCAGAACCCACAACAAAGGAAAAGGTCAAGTGCCACCAAGTGTCACATGAAGATCTAAATCTATTTTCAATGTTTCAAAAGGGATTAAGGCTAGCACAATGCACGAAGAGTAAATAAAATCTGAGCGCCATCTAGTGGACAGCTTCTGCATAATGGTCCATACAGTGGATTGTTTCCATATTGGCGCAACTGAATTGAAATTGAATTGAATTGAATTGAAAGCCTTTATTGTCATTGTATAACAAGATACAACGAGATTGCGAAGAGCAACTCCTCAAAAGTGCACACATAACTACACACCACATAACATCAGCATCAGACATATAACTACACACAATAAGTAAAGTGACAACACATAATTACACACCACATAACATCAGCATCAGCCATATAAATACACACAACAAATAGAAAAATAGAAAAAAAAAATATTGCACAGATGTGGGGTAAAGTGACAGCAGTGCGGTTTAGACGGTGCAGTTTAGATCAGTGCAGTCGGTGCATGTTTGAGTTTGATATGGTTACAGCTTTGGGGAAGAAGCTGTCTCTGAGTCTGTTTGTTTTTGACTGTATGGACCTGTAGCGCCTGCCAGAGGGCAACAGGTGGAAGAGGTGGAAACCGGGGTGAGTGATGTCCTTGATAATGTTCCTGGCTCTGCTGAGACAACAGGAGTTGTAGATGTCAGGCAGAGAGGGCAGAGGGCAGCCAATGATCTTCTGTGCTGTTTTTACCACCCTCTGCAGCCTCTTCTTGTCAGCCTCGGTGGAGCTAGAATGCCACACCGTGACGGCGTAGGTCAGCAGGCTCTCAATAGAGGACCGATAGAAGGTCACCAGCAGCTGTGTGTCCAGGTGTTCCTTCCTGAGCACTCTCAGGAAGTGTAACCGCTGCTGGGCCTTCTTGACCAGCGCTGAGGTGTTCTCCGACCAGGAGAGATCCGCAGAGATGTGGACGCCGAGGAACTTGGACGCCAAAGGATTTGTACGATACAAAAGTCCTTTTATAATTGTATTTTTTAAATCTTGTTTTTAGTTATTTTTTATTCTTCTTTGGAAGACATTAATACATGTTCCTAAGTAGAGCCATGTTAAATCCACCTGAAAACATGTAACTCTGCTTGAGAGCTTCATGAAGATGGCATGTTCAGAAACTTAAATTAATTTAGCAAAGACAAGGCTCATTGATTAGCAATTGCACCTAACATCCTGATAGCTCCAGGTTTTGAGTGAGCTATATATGAAAAGTAGCACACTAACTTTTGCAAAAAGTGCCCCATATTAGTGTCATGGTTTATCAGCCTGCTCTTCTCTTGTTGGCCACTTCCCTGTGGAACACTCTTGTAGCCCCCTCTTTCTTTTGTTTTCATTGTCCGTTCCGTGTTTTGGTTTTTCTTGCTGCTCAGTGTTTTCACCGGTGCCGCATTTCCTTTCATTATTTAAACCTCACGTCGTCTTTGTTTGACGCTTCCATATTGTCATTAATTTGACAAGGAAAGCCGATAATTCACGGTATAGGACTGACAGATCGTTACGACTGTTTCACCTCAACTTGTTGTGGTTACACGGGACTTGTTTCGGGTGTCATTAGAGTTAGCTAGGAGTTAGCCTTATTTACTCTCTGCCCTTTGTTTGTTCCTTCACGGAACCTCTCTGTCTCCCTGTCCTAGACAGATCTGTCTTCGCCGCCTTGTTACTTTTTGTTTGTGTTTTTCGGCTCGCACTTGTGTGAGCTTGAGGTCTTTCTTTTCGTTGTCTTGTCTTAATCTCTAGTTTAGAGTCTTTCGCCATATACGGGTCGCTTTAAGTTTGGTAGTGGTTACTCTCGTTTTAAGGAGAGTTTATTATTTCTTCTATTGTTGTTTATTGTTTGTTTGCGGGTTTCCCTCCCGCTTTTGTGGTGTTTTTATTAGAGCACTTAAAGAACCCCCCACTGTTGCATTTGGTTTTTCGTTTCGTACGCTACCCTGACAGAATATGGAAGCCAATAGGGAGGTACCAGGGACAGCTTTTAATCTGGGGCAAATCCTCACAGCTCAGGAGGCAGCATTAGGGCTCTTCAAGCCTCAGTTCAAGCCCTACTCACCCAGCAGGCACAGTTTTTTAGTCAGCTATGTTTCCAGGGGGAGAGTCTGCGCAAATTGGTGGACAGCACCCATACTCTAATGCTCACCATCACACCCCCTCCAGTTGCACTAGCATCAGCCCCTGTAGCACAAGCACCTATTTCCGTTGCACAGGCTTCTCCTGATCCCGTCATTATTCCTGTCCCACTGGAGCTCAAAGAGCCTAAATTACAGCTTCCGCTTCGCTATGGGGGGAAGACTGAAAAGTATAGGGGATTTCTGACTCAATGTTAAAATATTTTTAAGTTGCAGCCTTCCCGTTTCTACACCCAGAAGGCTCTGGTTTCGTTTGTGCTCTCTCTTCTCACGGGCACTGCCCTCGCTTGGGCAGACCTCTTAATCAGGGCTAATTATCCAGTGTTGTCCATCATGAAGGAGTTGATGGCGGAGATTGTGTCGGTCTTTGACCGTGATTTCTCCGGTCAGGAGGTGGCTATGCTACTGACCTATCTTCGCCAGGGCTCCGACCCGGTGGTGTCATTTTCCATTGCATTTCAAGCACTTGCAGGGGCGACTGGGTGGCCCGACGGACCACTTAGCTTTTTTTTTCTTAAAGCACTCTCCAATCCCATTAGAGATGCCCTTGCTGCGCTTGAAACACCCGCTTCATTTGGTGCGTTGGTGTCCATGACTATCCGGGTGGACAACCACATTAGAAAGAGAGAAAGAAAGAGAAAGAGAGACTCACTGGGGTACGCAAGGGTCGGTCGTCACTTTATTAACCTAGTCCTTTGGCTACTCCATTCTTTTTGTTTTTGGAGGAGCCCATGCATGTAGATGGGGCGGCAGTATGCAATCCCAAACCCACCAGGTCAAGAGATGCGCGGTGCTGACTTTGTAAGCGCGCTGGTCATTTCAGAGACCAGTGTCCTAAACTAGCGGGAAAAGAGAAGTCTCGCTAGGGGGATCGAGGCCCTTAGTGAGACCTAACAACACCTCCCCTCAAACCCAATTATTAGTGCAGCTGAGTTGGAAGAAGCACTCCACCAGTTTTATTGCTTTTATCGATTCCGGATCGGTCGAGTCCCTCATGGACATTAAGTGGGCTAGGGAGCAGGGCATTCCCTCAGTTTCTCTTCCCGTCCTACGGTTAGAAACGGCTCTTGACGGTCGTCCTTTGGGTAAGGGTTCTATTTGGCGGGTTACCAGCTTCTTAAAGCTGGCTGTTTCATTCCGTGGTCATACGGAGTATATTAAATTATCTTTTTGTGGATTCAACCACATACCCTCTTGTACTGGGGCACTCATGGTTGGTTCAGAACAAGTCACATATTAAATTGGGGGCGGAAGGCCCGGTTATTCTCCGCTGGCGATCCCAGGGCAGACACCACTGCTCTAAGAGTAGACCGCTCAAGTCTGGAGGTTCACTTTGTTCCCTTCCCGATTCCAGTTCTGACAGGGAACAGGAGGAGGAGAGTTCTCTCCTTGGTGCTCACGAGGCAGTAGCGTCGTCTCGTGACACCAGAAGGAGTCTTTCCTGGGTCTCGTTTGCCGATGTTCCTCAGCAGTATACAGATCTTGCTGAGGTCTTTAGTAAGCAACGCACCACTTCTCTGCCTCTTCATAGACCGTATGATTGCGCTATCAACCTATACCCAGGTTAGATTCCTCCCAGGGGAGCGCTGTATTTCTTATCGGTTCCTGAGAGTGCCGCTACGAGATCATACATTAAAGAATCTCTAGCCAACGGCTTCATCAGACCCTCCACATCGCCGGCAGGGTCTGGGTTCTTCTTTGTTAAGAAGAAGGATGGTAGTCTCAGGCCATGCATTGACTACAGGGGACTTAATGCAATCACGATCAAGAATCGTTATCCCCTCCCTCTGATGCATTTGCATTTGAACACATTTGAACGCCTCCAGGGGGAGTCTATTTTTTCTAAACTCGACCTACGCAGCGCTTACAACCTCATTCGTATTCGCAAGGGGGATCAATGGAAAACACCCACTCGGGACACTACGAGTACCAGGTGACGCCGTTCTGGCTCACTAGTGCCCCCTCAGTTTTCCAGGCGTTAGTGAATGATATACTTAGGGAGATGCTTGAGAAATCATTTTTTGTCGATGACATAAAAAAAATTTCTCCCGACCTTCCCACTCACATTCTCGATGTCAGGCAGGTTCTTAATGCTCTGCTCAAGGCTCAGCTTTTTGTGAAGGCAAAGAAGTGTGTTTTTTACATGAAATCAGTTTTTTTCTGGCCATTAAGAACTGGCCCACTCGGTCTTCTCTTAAACGCGTAAAATGCTTTTTAGGCTTTGGCAATGTTTATAGGAGGTTTATACGTAATTTCAGTACGGTAGCCTCTCTTATTACCGCGCTCACTAAAAATACCTTCTCCTCCCATTACCTATGGAATTTGAGGGCCGAAGCGGCGTTTTCTGAGCTTAAAAAGCATTTCACTTCCGAGCCTATTTTTATCACGCCTAACCCTTCCCTCCCCTTCGTGGTTGAGGTAGATGCTTCTGAGTTGGCGGTGGGAGCCATTCTCTCCCAGCTATCTCCGATTGACCACAAGATTCATCACTGCGCTTATTTTTTTGCGCACTAACACCTGCCGAGAGAAATTATGACGTAGGGGACCGGGAGCTCTTGGCAGTTAAAATGGCTCTTGAGAAGTGGCGTCACTGGCTTGAGGAGGCGGAGCATCCGTTCCCGGTGTGGACGGACTATAAAAACTTTATAGTGTACATGCAGCTAGCCAAGAGGTTAATTCTCTCCAAGCCTGGTGGGCATTATTCTTTTTGCGCTTCAATTTTTTTCTTTTATATCGACCGGCTCCAAGAACGTGAAGCGAGACGTTCTTTCTCGCGTCTTTCTCGCGTCTTTCTCGACGACCACATAGTGGCTCCGGTTATATGGGCCGTTGAAGCTGCAGTGCAGAAGGTGCTGTGCTCTGACCCAGGGCCAGGGGGAGGCCCACCTCACTGCTTGTTTGTCCCGCTGAAGCATATGCCCCGAGTATTGCAATGGGGACACAGCTCTCAGTTGGATGCTCATCTGGGCATTTACCGCAAGTTTTTTTCCCAGCGGTTTTGGTGGCCCAATCTTGAGAGGGATGTTCAGAGTTTTGTTGCGGCCTGTCCGGTGTGTGCTCGTAGCAAGGGTTCACGTCTCCCACCCTCGGGGCTTTTGCGCCCTCTTCCCATTCCCAGCCGTCCTTGGAGTCACATCGCCCTCGACTTTGTCACCGGTTTGCCTATGTCACTGGGAAAATCGGTGATCTTAGTCATCGTGGACCGCTTCTCCAAGGCGGCCCATTTAACCAGACGCTTGAGAACACTCTGCGATGCCTGGCTGCCTCCAATCCTGCGTCCTGGAGTGTACAACTAGCCTGGGCTGAGTATGCCCATAATACTTTGCGCAACGCATCCACAGGGTTCTCGCCTTTGGAGGCTCAACTACGGTATCAGCCCCCATTATTTCCTGACCTTGAGAGGAACGTGGAGGTTCCCCCCACAACATTTTTTATTCAGTGTGTCGCTCTGTTTAGAGGCGCTGCGGCTAGACACAAAGTTGCAGCTGACAGGCAATGCCATTCTGCTCTCTCATTCAGGGTGGGGCAACGCGTGTCGATTGCTACGCGTGATCTTCCTCTAAGGGTGGAGTCTCGCAAACTCGCTCCCCGGTTTATTGGGCCGTTTATCATACGGCGTATAAATCCGGTTACTGTGAAATTGCAGATCCTCCGTGCTATGCGCAACCATCCCACTTTTCATGTCTCTCGGCTAAAGCCAGTTCTTATCTTATTAGCCTTATGTCCTCTGCGGACAAGCCACAGCCGCCTCCTCGGCAGGTTGCCGCTCTCTCTCGACGGAGGTGGCTGTTGCAGCTTCGATCCGACGTTTTCGCCGGGTTTTTCTTTCCACCCGGTACTAATGGCTCTCACCTGTTCAGGTGTTCTGCTGCCTATTTAAGCCCTGCATCTTCTGGTCTCGGCGCTTCTGTGTTGTCATTGTTTCCCTGCCACAAAGCCGGGAATAGGTCTGGGTACTAAGCGACCACATCATTTTAATGCTCTGCTTTAATTTTACGTGGGACTTGCTTTTGTTTGTGTTAGAGTTCCTTCATAGGATTTTTGGTTTTCTTTTTAGCTTTTTCAGCTACTCGTTCAGTTTTTTTTTTTTTACTGTTCTCTCGAAGACAGTTTTCTTTATTACCCTTTTTTCATTACTTTTCTATTTAGCATTCTCTCATATTGAGAACGAGAAGTATTCTCTCCTTTTCTATCACTCAAGCCTACGAGTGTTTGGGTCGTTTTCATTTTATTCTCTGTTTCCTTTACCTCCGTTAAGTGCTCTCTCGTATTGAGAGTGAGAGGTAATTATCTTCTTCCTTCACTCTGCTCAAGTCCGGAGCCTTTGCTCACCTTTTCTGGGTTGATTTTTTCATTTGGCTTCACGCCCAAAGTTTTATTCCTCTATTTTTTAAAATTTCCTGTCCTTTGCACGGATACTCTCCGCTTTAGTGGTTATTTCCTCTACGGGAATAACTTTTAGATTTTCTCTCTGTCGTGTCTGGTCCTCTGAATCCCACTCCCCCTTACATTTGTATTTACAAATGTATCGTGAGCAGGATGAAAACATTGTGTCTGCAGCAGACACTATCTCTTGATTATGCCAATGTGTTGGCACAAGCCGAGGTCACAGATGTGCTGCTACGCATGCAAACAAATGTAACTTTGTGTCTCCATCTTATCTACAGTTATGATTTACTTAGGTTAAATAGGCAAGTTACTTAGGTAGCTAATTATATACATTTCAAAGGTCTCAGACATTAGGAAAGGGAGGGGAATACCTCCCTCCCAAGAAGGGGGAATTGATGAATAAAGTGCGGTTTGCGATTTCTTTCACACAACACATCAATCTTGTGTCTGCTTGTGCACTTGAATAAATCGCTAAAATAAAGACTGTCCCCTAGGCCTAAATGATTTTCTGATCTGACTTGACCCCCTGATTTGATTCCCAACAGTGTCCAACCCCAAATATTGCAGCTGTTAAAGCAAACACAAACACACAGCCCTCACTGGCATACTGTTTTTCTTTAGTCCCAGACACCCTTGCACTGTACCTTACAGACTTGACTGCTAATGTCACTGTAATGACACACAGAACTACTCACCACCAGATTCACTCAACACCACTCAGTGCCTTTTGAGATCTCCAAACTATATATACTTAGGCTATTAACATTTGTCCTTATTATTTATATGCCATTTATATATCTCTATATTTAATTCAGTAATTAATTTTTTTAAATAGGATACTTCGGCACACTTGAAGCATAATTATATAAAATTTAATTGTATTTAATTGTAACTATTTCAAGTATGCTGAAATACACTGTAGTATACTATGATATATACTTGTATACTATTTCTTCACACGGGAGTTCATGTTCTCAGGTATTTTAGATATTATTTCAGTTTTAGTTTGAGGCCCAGCTTTTTATGTGCAGTGAAATATTTACATAAGATTTTGATCACCTGTTGGCTTTACAACAGCTGGCAGGCTATTGGGGCATTACGGTTAGATGGTTATAAATAGTTATAATAGATCATATAACAGTTATGTGAGGGTCTAAGGTATCAAACAAGCCCCAAACCATCACTCTGCAGCCAGATATAGAGTAGATGTGGATGGATTCCTTTAAGGGTTGTTTCTCCTGACTTTTTTCCCCATAGTTTTTTCCCTATAGGAAAATGAGTCAGGAGAAATAACCCTTGCAGTGATCCATCCACATCTACTCCATATCTGGCAACAGAGTGATGGTTTTGGGCTCGTTCGATAGCTCAGACCCTTGATGACTTACAGCCATTTAGCCAGCCATGTGTTCCATACTGTACCAGTGTAATTTACAGCTGAATCTAGTCTCACTCCCCAATTCCCATAGAGATCCATTCAAATGCAGAGAGCTTATAGTATCGCTTGTAACAGTACCTGGAAATAAGATATCGAGAGTCTTTTGATGTTGATGGGTCACAGACTTTAGGAAGTAACAGCATGCAAAGGATATGTGACCAAATATTAAATATGATACTTTAAAAAATGTTAAAGAAAAGGGTATGAATACTTATGTAAATGAGAGATTTCAGTTTTCGATTTTTAATACATTTGCAAAAAGTTCTAAAAACATGTTTTCACTTTGTCATTATGGGCTATTTTATGTAGAATTTTGAGATAAAAAATGAACTCAATCTATTGTAGAATATGTCTGTAATGTAATAAAACGTGGAGAAGGTGAAAGGGGTGTTCAAACTTTCCGGCTT
Source organism: Ilyophis sp. 1 JC-2022 (assembly GCA_022702515.1). Lineage (NCBI taxonomy): Eukaryota > Metazoa > Chordata > Actinopteri > Anguilliformes > Synaphobranchidae > Ilyophis > Ilyophis sp. 1 JC-2022. The sequence goes on along the minus strand of CM040406.1, from coordinate 88,111,768 downwards.
GACTGTACCTTACCCCCGTGTGCGAAATAAATCCCGTAACACTCTTTCCAAACTAGTGAGGAAGTAGTTTGTAATATGTCCCACTCTTGTACTATAAGTTGTTGTTTTTACTTCCGGTTTACTTGGATGAGTGTGCTTCTGAATTCCCTCAACAAAACCTCAGAAATAAGGGTTTCATCCAGAGATTTTAAGTGCCCGCATTTGTGAGCAAAAGTCGCCCACTCCAAAACTTTTTGACAAAGTTTAGTGAAATATGTGCCCTCAAAGGGGTGAAGGGATCATATTTGGTCATGGCCCTGGATTTTGTATGTGTGTTACCTCATTTTAATACCCCAGTAAAACAGAAAGCCATGAGAGGTCACAGTTCCCAAAAATTGAGATTCAGATTAACTTTAAAGGTAGCATGTAAATGTAATTTCTGTTGGATTTTATTTATATAAGTGAATAATTGTGGCATATATATCCTATACCTTTATCCGATGATAAAACATTTCTATCCTGATGGGAGTGGTCTCTTCCAGGATGACAATGCCCCCATCCACAGGGCACTGAATGGTTTGATGATTATGAAAATGATGTGAATCATATGCATTGGCCTTTGCGGTCACCAGATCTCAACCCAATTGAACACCTATGGGAGATTTTGGACCGACGTGCTAGACAGCGCTCTCTACCACCATCATCAAAACACCAAATGAGGGAATAACTTTTGGGAGAATGGTGTTCCATCCGTCCAGTAGAGTTCCAGAGACTAGAATCTATGCTAGACTAGAGACAGAATGTATGCCAAGGCGCATTGAAGCTGTTGTGGCAGTTTGTGGTGGCCCAACACCTTACTAAGACACTTTATGTTGGTTTTTCCTTTAATTTGTCTATATATACAGCCTTCTTTTCTCGTCTTTATTAGGGATATGAACACTGGAAGGCAGACCTTTTTCACTTGTTTTTGTTTTCCCAGTGTATGGAGAAGGTGGTATTTATAATACATATTAATTCCTCAATGAAAGTATTCTAAATGAAAGCTTGAAAGCCACAACGTACGTAGTTTACGTTATGTTGAAAAATGAAGCGGATCGATGTCGACATTAATTATTCCAGCAATTGGATTAAGTATGCCGGAAGCATTTGTCGACAAAATCGTACAGGTTATATATATGTATATATATATATCTTTTCTAGAAATGAGTTTACCTTTTCAATTTATCCAGTGCAAATGACTTGCTATTTTAACTGTGTCCTGCCATTTAGCAATGGATAATGGCCATTGCTAGATGTATGGACAGATCACCGATTTCAAACTTTCTTTAAAACTCATGGCTTAATTTACGAGGCACTTAACAGTAATTAGCGCCACAATAAAATTACCAGCAATTAATTAATGTCCCGGGCAGCTTAATGGATTCATTTCACTGTAATATTTTTTATTAAACTTTTTATAAATTTTATTTTTAGAAGAAACGTTTATAGTTACTCCGCCTGGGGCTTTGGGTCAGGCCGTCGCACACGAAGGTTCTCACCCCTTTCCTTTGGTCGCTCTATCTCCCTCCCTCTCTATCTCTCCGTGTTTTATGTCTGCGTCACAACAAGTCGGTCGAGAGAGAGGCAGTGATGATGGCGTCTCTCGCGGGTTGATTTCCGTGCAGCACTGGCAAACACGTTTAACAACATCAATAGGTAGGGGAAAGAGAGGAGAAAGACGAGAACATGACGAAACGACGCCGCGACAGACAGAGGGAGACCGACAGACAGACGCCTTTACACTGACGGGTTGACTGACATACCCATTTGCCCCTCTCTCTCTCTCTCGCACACACACACACACACACACACACGCGCGCGCGCGCGCACACACACACACACATACTCGCATGCACACAAAACATACGTACACATACACACAGACTAATTGAAACGAAGAAAAACACCGGAGATACAGAATTTCATGTCAAGCTTGCATAGTTATCTCAGTGTCCCCGACGGAGAGGAGTTCGACTTGACAGGTAGCTACAAGCTTTCTTGCTCTCCAACTGTACAGCTGTATGTATTTATCCATCTAATTATCCACCTATTCTATGTTTTGTCGTATGTTATGACTTGTGTGCATGGCACAGAGCCTATGTGTACATAATTTAAAATCACATTTTTAATATGATGTGTTCATAGTACTTTTCAGACATTTTCTGCCTAGAATAAAAAAAACATAACTGTATTAAATTGAGTTTATCCAACAACATTGAAATTAAACTACAACATATGTGTTCAGCAAGCTGTATCATTGCACACTGTAAACAATTTTATACTCTAATAAGTAAATATTGTATCCACTCAACATATTGCCAGAAATATCTGAATTAGGTTATCCCTTGCTTCTATATATGATTCTGAAGTGCCTGTATAATGATCAGCTACTCTCTCCCTCTCTCTCTCTCTCACTCTCTCTCTCTCTTTCTCTCTCTTCTTGTCAGGATGGGGGGAGTGAGTGAAGGAGATGATGTTCTGGCCCGATGGAGTGATGGACTATTATACCTAGGCAATGTCAAAAGAGTGAGTGTGTGTGTTAGTGCGTGAGCCTATATTTGGGGGTACATACATGGGTGTGTTAGTGCGTGAGCCTATATTTGTGGGTACATACATGGGTGTGTTTGTGTGTGAGCCTGAATTTGTGGGTACATACATGGGTGTGTTTGTGTGTGAGCCTGTATTTGTGGGTACATACATGGGTGTGTTTGTGTGTGAGCCTGTATTTGTGGGTACATACATGGGTGTGTTTGTGTGTGAGCCTGAATTTGTGGGTACATACATGGGTGTGTTTGTGCGTGAGCCTATATTTGTGGGTACATACATGGGTGTGTTTGTGTGTGAGCCTGAATTTGTGGGTACATATATGGGTGTGTTTGTGTGTGAGCCTGTATTTGTGGGTACATATATGGGTGTGTTTGTGTGTGAGCATGTCCCTTTTCTGTCTTTTTCAGGTAGATGGAGTCAAACAGTGTTGCTTGGTGAGATTTGAGGACAATTCTGAGTTCTGGGTCCTGAGAAAAGATATCCACTCATGTGAGTTTATAAAATCGGCATCTCTGAGGTACTTTATCTGCAAAGGTTATGGCAAGTGTCCTGAGAGGACATTATATTTCAAATTGATTATAAATTCAATGTTGTTGAAACCTCTGCTTGTAAATTGTATACATGTAAATCATACTCTGAAGGTAGAATATAACTTAGTGCCGACAGTAAACAGAACAATGTTATTAAATTATATCATGTAATAATATTTCATAAGTATCAGGAACAGTTGTGTAAAATCATACAGATGACAAGAATATCTACAATAAATCATATCTAGTGATTTATATTTAACATATAATAATTATTTCTTGCAGAGCAAAGATGGAAACTAAAAAAGGGTACAATGTGCAGATAAATGTATTTATAAATGTAAATATTTACTTTTTTAAACAGAGTGTTAGATCAATTCTCTGGTGGGAAAGAGTGCCTCTTACTCCGTACAGGCAGTAACATGAACTACTACTTGTTAGAAATGATGCTGGTCCAAATATTCAGATGTCAAAAGGAGTGAAATGTGAAAGGGTTCCAGAGACACTGAAATCAATGAAGGGCCAAGGAAGTGAATCAATATACATAAATTAACTCAGAACTGCAGAATGATCTCTCTCTTTCTCTCTCTCTCTCTCTCTCTCTCTCTCTCTGTCTCTCTTTCTCTCTATCTTTCTTGCTCTCTCAGTTTCTGCTGGAATAGAGGAAGTTTGCTGTGTCTGTGAAACCCCGCCTCTAAAAGAACCTCTCATCAACTGTCTCAAGTGTCGCCATGGTAACCAGAGTGCTCATATCCAATATATTATACATAGAATGTCATTTGAGCCAGTTTATATTTATGCCTGTTATTAGGGAAATCTTCTGTACGGTTTACTTATTGAGGTAATATATTGAAAAAATCAGTGAAATTTAAAATTATCACAGTATGGAATTCTGTGTTTTCTGTTGTAGTACAGAGGCTTTTCATATTATTTAAGGAACTCAATCTTAGACAACTTGCCCATAATCAGTCTGAATACCTCAAATCCCATTTAATAATCCTCATTTGTTACTCATCTTTTGTCAAAATAATGACATACGGTGTCAAAAGAAAAACATATGGTAGGCTATTTATGTCATCCTGCAGTCAAAAGAGATATTGAAACTATTCTATTCTATTCTAAATTTGAACAATGTCATTATCAGCAGTTATTGTACTTACCGTTATTGTCCTATAATTATAAAATGAAACAGTATTTAATGAATAGTTATTGATATTTTATGGATAATATGTATGATTTAATAATCAGCCGTTTACATTCACTCCTTGTCCTGTCCTTACAGGTTATCATCCCCAGTGCCACACTCCATCCATAGAGCCTGAAGCCGACAGCAATACCTGGATATGCCGACAATGTGTCTTTGCAGTTGCAACGAAGGCAATAAACTTTGTCTCTTTATCCATGGGAAGCTGTGTACACTTACAAGAGAAATATATATGTATTTGCTTAATGCAGTGACAGGATGACAGGATTGGAAAGCATTATGTTTTGTTAATTTATCAGTTTGTTAGACTAAACTAGCATAGTTTTGGCTAGAAGCTACTACTCTAGACCAAGGCCACAGAATGTTGTGTCTGCAGGATATTATTTCAGTCGGGAACTTATCTACCAGATTTGAGAAGCTCTGTTTTGAGCATGTTAGTGGTGTGCACTGCGGCAGGAATTAAGTAGCCAGCTTAAGCCTGCGATTTAAAGAATTTATATACAGATATTATTTTGTCAAGTTGTCTCAATTGTTTGATATGGTGATTATTTTCAGAATTTTAAAACCTCCAAAATAGCAATGTAGGAAATTGTGAACTGTAACAAAGTATTGAATGCTCCCATATGAATTTACATTCATTATGCAGTTTACTTTAATTATGCAGTTCTCTATAGGGGTTCGAAGAGACTATATGGACCATTTGATTGTTCACTGCAAATTGACATCTTGCACCTAGATATCTTTTATAATAATTTTAGTGCTATTAAATATTTCTTGACTGATCAACTCAAGTATAGCTTTAAATATATAACTTTATTGTGCCATTAGAGTATTAAAGTGACCGACTACTTTTGTATCCTAGAGAGGGGGAGCCTTAAAACGAGGCCGTTTTGCCCGCCTCATGCAGCTAATGAAACTGGGCCTACCCTATCAACTTTCAGCTCTGGATTGGGACCCCCAACACTTATCCAATCAGCAACAATGTTACTGCTACTGTGCTGGCCCTGGAGAGTGAGTAATGCTGTGAAAGTCTGCCTACGAGAGGCATACATTTTGTTTTTTTTTTGGATGTCGAATGGCCTGCTTGGATTGTCCATGAGCAGAATTAAATGCTGTGAAGCTAAATCCAAATATGAAGTAAACAATTTTCATGTTGATAGAGAAAACATAAAACTGCTTCTCAAAACTGATTACAATTATTGGTTCATTATTATTTCGATAACAACAAATGGATGGGTCCTTATTTAATAGTACAATATCTTATGTTGAGTATTTTGTTGTTCTTTTTGCTGCAGATGGAACCTGAAGATGTTGCAATGCAGTAGTTGTGGTCAGTGGTTTCATGAAGCTTGCACACAGTGTCTAACCAAGCCACTGCTGTATGGAGACAGGCGAGTAAAATACATGAAGCTTGCACACAGTGTCTAACCAAGCCACTGCTGTATGGAGACAGGCGAGTAAAATACATGGAGCTTGTCACAGGGAGTTTTGATGCTGGTGTGCACTTTTTGCACACATACAAAATTACCACCATGCTTTTACACTGATTGCATCAATATGTCTGATATATGCATGCTACCCATTGTTTCTTTCTTATCATTGAGATTTGAGTTTTTACAATTTCATTGGGTTTTGGAATATACATTAGATGACACAAAAAGTAATGCTTCAATGTCAGTAAGTTACAACTAATACCTGAGACCATATCAATCTGTTAGATCTTTAGATTAAACACATGTGGAGTGTAGATGTCCAGTAAATGTTCTTTTTATGTTGTTGTAGGTTCTATCAATTCCAGTGTTCAGTTTGTACCAATGGGCCAGAGACAATTCAAAGACTTCCTATGAGCTGGTGAGAGATATTTTATTTTATTTATTTTATCAGTTTGAAATGCTATTGTGCATGATCACAAATTTAAAAAAAATGCTCTAGCAATAAAATACTAATTGCAGTTAAGTTTTATTCTCAAAGCACAATTATCAGACTTTATAGTTACTATATGAGAGTTTTGCATCCTGAAGAATACAGCTGTAGATTATTCTTTGTTAAGGTATTGAAATTATAAACTCAGTTCTAAAATTACCCAGTAATATAAAGTGGTGTAACTGAGTTGTAATAGACATTTACCCACTTAGGCCTAGATTGAAAGCAATTCAATGTAACAATGTTTTTGTTACTCAAAGCATATTTTCAGTAACATCATGATTGTTTGTAAGTGGCTAAACAAGTAACAATGGCTTATTGTCAATGTGAAGGACAAAATTACGTTTGGTTGTACGGAATGTAGTAGGCCTGTATTTCCTGCCCATTTGTTTTGTGAAAATATTATTTAAATGGCTTTTCTATTGTGACGCTGTTGTTATTGCAGGGTAGATTTGGCCCATTTGGTACTATATCATCTTTCTCTTTGCTGCAAGAGGAAATATTTTGATTTTGACCATGAAATACTGTCCTTCACCAATGAGAACTGGGAGTCTTTGCTACTGGGCATGGTAGGAAAATGTATTATTCAAACGTAAATGACAAACCCCTTAAAATATGAGAACTACCTTGACTTTAACACTTGTTTAGTACTGCAGTTTTGTCTAAGTGATTTAGGTCACTAATACAGATAAATGATCTCAGTTTATGCAGGTATAGTGACAGCTACATTTCAAGCTTTTAAATGTACTGGTATTTTTTGCCCAATAAAACAGTCCTCATGGTAATTTGAGAGGCACAATTGTCAATTCTAAACTGGGGAGAACAATAAAGTTCTTTAAATATAGTGAATTTCAGCAGAATGAGATGCTGTATACCCCTATTAAACTGTATAGTTTTTACCGGTATTCATATTAGTGAGACTTATTAGAGATATTATTCCAGTAATATTTTTCAGCAGTGCCATCCTAAAGCTGTAAGGATTACCCTCTCTGCACCTCTTCTCTCCCCCCACCCCCCTCTTTCCCCTAGCTGTCAGACACACCACGGCAAGATCGCTGTCAGAATCTGCTCAATGCTTTAAATTCTCATAAAGACAGGTAAGAACTTGAACGTTAACTCTGGACAGTGATAAACTTTACAGTACAGTCCAAAATGAGAAAACTTGACATGGTACCCGGTGTGTTTAGTTAAATCGAATTCATCAATTTATTTCAATGCATGCATGTCATTTGTATATTTCACTTATGTCATATTTTCCCCATAAATTATATTTGAACACCATTGAAATAGTGATGCCATTTAATAGATATACACTGATGATTTCTACATATAATGGCACAGCTAATTGATTTGCGCCAGCCTATTACATTTTCACAGTCATTTAAAAATTGATTATGGTCGTATCAATCTTCTTCCCTATTGTATCATCCATCTCGAATAACTGGCTTATAAAATATTGTATTATTGTTTCAGATAACATTTTGTTTAGACAGTATTACAGGCATTTAATTTGGCAATGTGGGTGTGTTATGTAATGTAGTTATTTTTATATTAGTTACTAGTAGCACAGAGATATATATCTAAACCTGATCTAATAAAAGTGAATTAGAAATATATGTTTAACCTGTCAGCGGCAGACCAGTGTCAAGCTATTTCTTATTTCATTGATGTTACATCATCCAGCAATGTGTTTTTATGAAATAGCTCATTTAAGTCTATCACCGAAGCCTGTCCCTCTGATCTTCTTCAGGTTCGTCTCTGGTAAAGAGATCAAGAAGAAGAAGTGCCTCTTTGGGCTTCAAGTTCGTGCTCCTCCACCTCTGACCTCCGACCTCTCACCCCTCATCACAGACCATCCCATCCACATCACGCACAGGAGAAGGTGAGCCAGGAATTCCGTCATCAGGGGTCAGAACCTCCAGAAGCCCTCAGATGAAGACAGCATGGCACAGAGCCATGTGGGAGGACTCCTGTGGCAGCATTGCACATGCTGTTCACACATTCAGGAGAATGCTATTCTTCATAAATTAACATATCAAATGTGCAAGGCAGTCCCCTTGGCATACAGACTGCTTGGTGCAGCTCGATTATGTTCAACCAAACACTTTCCATAATTTTTGCATCTCATTTTCATATTTCCAGGGGTTTATACTGAATTTCTGTCACAATTTGGATTCATTTGAAATCCTGGTATATTTTTGGTTCCTTAAATATATCCTTTAAAATACTGTTAGAGTGGTCCAAGGAACATTGCAATGTGCATGTAAAATTTGATGCAGATATGTATGCATGTATGCTAATGTTGTAAAATGATGCTTGCTTTTTGGGTGTTTATATCACAGACCATTTTTTATATCATGGAGTGCAGTCAGCCTCAGAAACCCTGACACCACAGATTCACACCTTGCCTCATTACCTTTATAGTTAAAGAGGTGGCTGAGCATTTTTGCAAGTGCCAAGTTTAGGTAATAGCTGATTTTACTGTAGAAACACTAATTAAGTGAACTTAAAAAAAGGGGTGGCTTCCTGCTGGAAAATTGTAGAATCAAACAAAAGGAGGGATTTTCACATGACCAGAACATGGCAGCCATCAAAACAATATTTTTTTCTTTGGTCTTTCCTCTGGTTTAGCCCCCTGTCTTTGGCGTGTCACAAAAAAGCAGTGGAGCCTGAGTCGCGGAAATCAAAACGTCGCATCATGGAGACGCAGGTCAGGGCTTCAGCCTACAACCGGCGCTCAATTCAGGGAAGAGAGGTCATTTTAAATATGAGTGCTGTCCTTACCTATGACCCTGGATTCACCTCTGCTTTCCTTTACTTGGAGAAAATATGAATGTGTATCAGGTGTTAAATTAGTGTCAAGGCCATGGAACAAAGCAACATTGACGATACTATTATGCAAAAATATGGTTGAATGGGATGTGCTGTTTTTGTGAGGATGTACTCAGAAAGAGGGAAATGACCCCATGAATGCACCATGGGTGATAATAAACATTACCATGCACGTCTGGCAGCCAACAAAATGGATAAATACACAAGCTCACACTGCACTGAGCTGACCTTAGTCTCCTCTCATCGCTGGCCAGGTTTGCTGTTGAAATGAAAGCACAGGGATAAGATGGAAAATGGGAGCGAATCCAGACTCACTTGTCAGTGGATCACAGTTTGGCCAGGTGGCACTGGCATTTTTACAGTGCAATGGTGATTTAAAGGCACAGACTTAAAGGCACAGCTCACTATGCAGGGACTCTGTCAACATTGCATGGGCAGTAATATACGTCATAAAGCTCCATACAACTAAAGGGCCTAAAGGCTGAAATGTTTTTAACATGCAAAGTTATTTAAGCTGAAGAGGAAGAATTTGCACTGTAAAAGACTTTTTACGTCAGCAAATATTTTGCTTCTGTTAAGTGTGGGGAAAGTAACCCTTTATATGGAGTACAGTAACTGTGGATACAATAGCAAAGCCATGGCACATTGTGTGCCATAAATCCTAAATTTGACAGTTGTGTTATATTTAAGTCATATAACACCCATAAATTAGTAGTTCATAAGACTGGATTTAGTCAACATGGGGCCTCATTCACCAACCATCAGTTAATCCCGAAATGTTTGTAAAAACGTTTTAAAGAAAGTATTAAGAACAAATTTGTTCTTAGAATGGTTGGTGAATGAGGTCCATGGTCCTTAATTTTGACTCACATTGAATAAAGTCTTTGTTTTTTTTTCTCAAACACAGATGGGCAGTTCAGTAATCACCAAAATGACTATGTTTGTGAAGAAATAAAATCTTATTTGCATTTAAATGACAGATTGAATGTAGATTGAATCAAGGCCATAGTTTAACACATTATTAAGACATAACAGATTATGTTTTTATGGTACCATGCTTACAATTCTTTTTTTATGGTAAAATATAGCACCTGCATTATATTGTAATGTATTATAATATCACCCCATTACAAAGATATACAGGCATGATATACTCCTGTTCTGTACAAATTAAGCAGGAGGCAATGGTTGCTTTGAGAGAGGAGAATATATAACTGAGTTTATCCTGACCTACATTTGTCATCCAAGGGTTGACAAATAGTGTAAACTATATTTGTATGTTATTGTACAATAATATTTTCAGAAATACATTTTGCCATTTGTGTAATAATGGGTTTGTGTTGGATGCTTGACTATGCTTTTTGTTTGGAAAAAAATGCCAGATATAATACAATATGCCAGGTTCAAAATTTTGGAAGCACTCTAATGATTTTCCCCCAGAATAATTTTAGGTTCTTTGATGGCCAGAGAATCAGTTCCCAAGTAGTTATGTATCTTTCTGTCACTCTCTATATAGTACTTTTGTTTTTAGCATATAAATACATACTTACATAATTATAGATTCAGCATGTGATTTCTGAGGTCGGTTTTGTGTTTTGTCTACTCTCCCTTTAGCCCCATCCACAAGGTGTTGGTGCCAATTCAATTGATTTGGTGCCATGTTGTCATGGTTATGTCAGTGGAACCGGCTTCTACAACTCCAGAAAATCTGAGGATGAATTGAACTCTGGGTTAGTGTGTGTGTGTGTGTGTGTGTGTGTGTGTGTGTGTAGTGCCCTCCAAAATTATTCTTCATACCCCTTGATAACGATGGGAAAAGAAGGCTGTAAAATAAATAAACAGTCCAGGTAATGCTATATCGTATGCCTAGAGTTATATTATTTCATAGTAATAGTATTGCTTGGAGTCATTTTGAAAGATTACCTTTATGCTAATTGTGTAGGTAAGATATGTTTGTATATTTGGTAACTCCGAGAGAAATTGTACTGAATGTTTTTGCAGGTACTGCATTTCTGTAAATATTGTAGGCATAAGCTGCTAAAAAGCCAATATGCTTGCCATCAAGGAAATCTGGCTTTACAGTATGATTGCTAATATAAAAATAGTCATAAAAAACATATGCACGCACGCACGCACGCACGCACGCACGCACGCACGCACAGACATACATACTGGACTCCTATAACATCCCAGCTTCAAACTATTACAGAGGTCCTGTTTTATATAAAAGAAAAGCAGTTCTTCCTTTCACTTAGATCTCCACCCAAGAGGATGTTTGCCCTCTACCACCCGTCTTACAATGGAGCACAAACCCTGTCCAGAGCTTTACATCATTACAGGTCTGTATGCAAGAAATAAACATGATGTGATTTAAAATCTTTTTTAAATGTTTAACTTAAAAAAATATATATGAAAGGAGGACCCAGGTCTCACCTCCCGAGTGTCTGAGCCAGGCAGAGCACAGACTGGGCTCTACAGCCTACATAGCCATATACTGTATATCATTCACCAGCTACAGTATGAAAGGGAGACTGCAGTGGCAGAACATAATTGGCTTTATTCCACCAAGGATAGGGTGGGTTTAAATCATCCAGGGTCCTGCATTTTAATACTGCACCAACACTGGCTAGTGACATGCCAGCCACTTACAGCTTCCCATTTGTCATCAAAGGGAGATTTTCTTCTTCTCTGATGATTGTGACCTCTCTCCTGTAGTAAACTGTAGTGACAGGTAGTGTGTACAGTCACAGGCCCGTGGATGAGTGTATTGGAGGAGTACACATGCTTAGGCTGAAGTGTTCCCTGTGTGGGTTTAGGTGATGTGAGAATATATCATTCAAGGTGGGCAAGAATGTGGAAAAATTGTTTATGAGATAGATACACACAGTTACACACATGCAATAGATCTCTCAATAAAACTTGTTTGATTAATGTTTAGCTGAAATAAATATTAATATTTAAATGATCATGGGTACTATGATTATTTGGTGGTTCACACATTTATTTATATTATTGTCATTAGTGTACACTCTACTCACTTATACAGGTACACTCCAAACAAACACAAATTGTTTATAACATGGTTTACTTTCACTACGGTATCTTAGCATTTGAGGAGTTGGTGTCAATATACGGTAATACCTCCCACACAAGATAAGGTCCTGCTCACTGAGGAACTGACCCGCCTTAGTCAATCGAGAGTATGGCCATGTAACTGAAATGTATACATAATTCCAGCAATATGAAATGACTTTTCAGCTGTTTGAATTACTCTCATCACCTTCTGTCTCTCTTTATTTTTGTCTGTCTTACTGCCTTTTGTCACACTCCATCTATCCTCACTGCCTCTTTCTCTCTCCTTCTCTCCCTCTCTCCAGTGTGGAGGACCCCTGTAGCCTTCCGCCTCCCTGCCCTTCTTTCTCAAGGTCTCCCATCCACCAGCCGGAGCAGAAACCTGACCTGTGCCCAGCGCTTTTCCTGCGTGATGTCACATCCTGTCCTAGTGGGCGTGGTGGGGAAGGGTCAGTCCAGGACGGAGGGTGGGGAGGCGGGGATGCCGTAAGGATTTTGGCGAGACGAGTAACGCCAGACGGGAAGGTTCAGTACCTAGTGGAGTGGGGAAATGTGAGTGTGTACTGAGCACTGGGAGACACGCAGAGGGTGAGAGAGAGAGAGCAGATTACAAGGCAAACCAGTGAGGGTGTGAGGACAAAGAAGAAAGTGGGGGAAAGAGAGGAAGACAGACCGAGGCCACAGCAACACGCCTACTAACAGTGTGGCTGGAACAGAGGAAACACCTGGTGTTGCATGGTTGAAAAGCTCAAGAGCCGCACCGAGCCAAGGGGAAGTACCGCATTTAGAATACCTCGGTTATTCTCAAATATTGGCCTTATGCTTCTCAATTATGTTCATTATAATTAGTGTCTCCATTATATATCTGTGAAGGTTTTAAGTGATGGTATCTCACATTCTGTCCCCTTCAATATTAACACTTTCAATTTTGAGTGGAACATATCCCGTAAGATTTATTTTACAAGCATTTGCATTTATAATATATTTTAGTTTAAGCTTGTATTTATTTTGGCTGTACAGCTAATAGTCTCTGTTATGTTTCACTTTTCCACATCTGAACAGACCGGATGTAAGAGTAACAGTAGTGCTTTTATTTGCAGTTTTCTTGCAGTTTGACGTTTATTTACAGTGGAACTACCGTATGACGCTGGTGTTTCACCATACAGCCACAATGTTCCAACCTTAATCTAAATTATTATGTTACACACAGTGCAATTAATCAATCAAATGTATTATTTCTCATTGATGAAATCAAACCAATTGCAATGGTTTTTAAAAAATGGTATTCTGCTTGCAATGGCTGTACAAAAACACAATTCAATGAAAGAGTATAATAAGGTACTGTACCATGCAAATCATATGTTAAAATGGCTTATGTGGGGTTTAAAATTCTAAAGAAATTTGAAGAAAATTAGTTGGAGAATGAACAATTCAAGTGTGTTTTTCCAAACCTCACTAAGACCAGTTTTGATAAACCATATTTTTCAAGGTGGGTATAACCTTTCTGATGAATGTTAAATATTCTCAGTTTTACACTATTATTCTTAGCGATTTAAGTATAAAAATGTGATTTCTCATGCAAAAAACTAATGCTTTCATATAAACAAAAATGTTGATTTTCTCAAAATTGGTAAAAGTGGACTGAGTGAGTTTTGAAAAAGCACTCAATTTGTATGCGTTTGTCCAATCGGACACCTCCATGACTGCATTTTATACATAATGGTGGTAAGAGCCGAGGAAAGAACTGCAATTCTGCAGAAATCGCCAAACCAGTTTGCAGACGTTCCATCAAAGATCATGCTCATTGATAGTCAGCTTGATCCTTTTAGCTTATATAAGGGTGAATAATTTAGAGATAACAATTGACTGCTTTCAGAAGGCTTTGCACTGTTTTCTTCATTTTGTTTTTTTTATAATAAAGATTGACAAAGATCAGGAGGAACCATTGAAACCGCTACACATTCAAATGTGCAGTTTAAACTGATCAGTGACCGGAATCTCATTATTAAGGACTGAAGGTGGACGATGTAACAATACAAGATTGAGGGGGATTATCCTATGGGAGGTGAGAGAGTGGCTGATGTTTTCAAATTCTTCTCATGTTTATTTGTTGGAATCTATTTGTATATTATATAATCAACACAATAATAATTACATTTGAGAATATAAGCAAAAGGAGAAATGTGTGCTTCTGTGTGGACTGTAGGAATGCATCATCTTTAGGACCCAGCCGATGGAGTCTACAGTTAGTTGATGTGTTTTAAGTCTTTCTCTGAGTGGTGATGCATGAATGCAGGTAACAGGCGCGGCCCTGTCACATTTAAGGTAGTTTATGTGATTTTCAAAGAATTTGCCTGTAATTGGCTACATAGGAGGAATTTGATCCATCTGCTAGTGGATGGTGTTGAATGTATTTGTGCTGTCTTTTTCATGGGGTTTCTGTTCCTCTGTCAGGTGGTTGTTAGATCATGGGTGGAACTCTAAAAATCTCCCAAAGGCCATGGATCCGTTTCAAGCCCAGGAGCTGTAGTGAGAACCTGTAGCAGTCAGTCTGTCGTCAAGTCCCAAGTTCGGTTCAATGTATTGTTTTTGTAAAAATTCAGTTTATACTTGTAACCAGGGTTGCTACACAAAAATAAATAAAATAAATAAATAAATGAACGAATAAATAATTTATTCATCACATCTCAGCAAATCGGTGTCTGTGTTTCCCTCCACTCATTCTTAAGCTCTTCACAGCTTCCAATCAGTGTGTGAGACATGGCAGTAGGGTGCAGGCCCAGATCAGCTTCCACCAACGGCTGTCACAGCTGCTATGATGTACTGAGAAATTCTGTAGAGTTTTTTTCACTTTTGACCCCCTGCAGAGGGATGAGCTACATGTTGATGTGCAAAGCACTCAGACCCATGTCTTGGACTTCATTGTCACATTTACCCTGGAATTTCTTACTCGCTGCTGGGGAAATTCAGGTGAAGCTTTTTGCATGAGAGAAAAGCAGCAGTGTACCACGGTGGGGGGTGGAGGGTGGGTGGGGGTCAGTCAATGCCCCCCTCCTCTTCAACACATGCCATCTCCACAGTAATTGTCAGTGTACTTCAACAATGCAAAACAATAATTAGTGTGTGACCATCAGATGTATGTATCATGCTTGAGCTAAAAAGTTAGCTGTGTTGTATATTTGAATATTATTAATATTCATTTGATGATTATGCGGACCCCTTAATGCAGTTCATCAGGTTTTCAGAATGAATTTGTCCTGGCCCTTCTATTTGGAAGCTCAGGGCATTTTTTTTGGATCTCCCCATATTCACTGTTGAGAGTAACCATGTGACAGCACTTTAGACAGGGCGTTATGTAACAGGAAGGATCAAGTGCACCAGCTGACAGAAACCCAAATGAGACATACAGGGTGAGTGAATGGGAAGACTGTTGTTTGGCATGAAGTTTAGCTTATCAGCTAATTTACTGATGGGCTGAGTTTGTTTACTAATGTAGTTTTAAAATGTACTTATACAATTTTTGCAATCCGAATAAACTTTTACATGACGTATTATTGACTATTAAAGCTGGACATGTGCTGTAGTAATTTTATGTTGAATTCCCTCTGCCCAAATGCAACAATTATAGCCTAGAAGGATTAAAACCAGCAATCTTGAGGTAACTACTATTCTGTACCACTGCATATTTATTGTATCATGGAATGTTGATTATGTTACTCTTCTCCCATTTGCTGTGTGCTGTTATGACCATTTTTTAGTGTTGTTTTCGGCAGTGATATGCAGTTCTACAAGCCTAAAGACAAGCAAGGACTGGAGATATACAGATTAAAGACATGATTCATGGTGAGAATATCACAGATCCCATGGATGATGGTTCGTGTCCACTGCCAAGGAAGGGTTTGCTATCAAATGTAAAGGCATTTTTCTTAGCATAAAATTGCTTACAGTGTCCGCTAGGAGGCTTGGTTGAAAAGGCATGCACTTCTTTACTGAAACAAATCCCTTTGAGTGGAGGTTGTAGCTGTGTATCAAGTCTGTTGTAACCATATCTGACCAGTAGATGGTAGCGACGCACTGAAATTGATTATCCTCTTTGCAAACAGGTAGGGAAACTGTTCGGCAAGCATATCGCCATCTTGGCTCTATGTACGAAATTTTACTCTTTCCTTGCCCGCTGCCAAAATCATCATGGCACCAGATTCCTTATCCACTGCAGCTGAACTGTTTGCAGTATGTGTGTATGTGTGTGCGCGCCCGCTTATCTGTGTGCCAGTGTGTTTTAGAAAGTGCAGAAAGATTGTCTGACTTGATTGACCATTTAAATGATTCGTTAACTAAGAGGCGCAAGTGCTTGCAATTTAAATGTAATAAATAGTTTCAGCTTTATATGTATTTTGTGTTGCCGTCCTTCCATAATAGACGTAGGCTATCACTAATTTGTTAATGCATTTTTGTGATGGTTCACTGTGATTGTGATTGTGTTTACTATATATCTTTTTTGTTTTTTATTATTTTTTATTAGTAGCTTTAAATGAACCCAAAGGCGTGCGAGAAATGCTTTGCTCTCTAATTGGTCAAAATATGTGATGGGCTCGTGGGAAAGTTGCCCATTTGGTCACCGTCATCTAATTTCTAAACGTTAAAAAATATTTTTTTCTCTGTTTGTAACTGATCTGAACTATATTCTATGTAGCATATACCACCAAATACATATAAACGCCATAAAAACGATGTCAACTAATAACTTTAGGCAGCATTATAAATTAAAATGCCTTAGAAATAAATTTTTAGAGCCCACGGTTCAGATTTTATTTATTACTACTTATAAGACCATTACATCAAGAATGAAAGCAACATAATCCATATTTAAAAGACGCACGTAGTGTGAGGGATTGTAGCGCGCAATTGGCATGTGAGCATCTCTTCTCTCTCTCTCCCCCCCCCCTCCCCCCACACACACACACACACTCCCCGTGTATATCTATAGGGGGTATGTGAGAGTGCGTGCGGGTGCGTGCGCGTGTGACAGCGGTGGAGGGAGCCGTATTCAGTACGGCGACTTTGAATGGAAATATACTTTTAATGCCTTAAGTCCGGAACGGAAAAATTAATTTATGGTGTATATAGCTATACACTGAAGAATACACACGCGCACTCACTCACACATTCTCTCTCTCTCTCTCTCTCTCTCTCTCTCTCCCCCGTTTTTTTCCCACACCTCAAATAACGGCTCGTGTGATATATTTCTGCATATAATTTGTGTACAAGGGGCTATATATTTTGTCGACGTGAATGGCATTCAGCGGTCGTGGATTTCAAATTTTTAATATATATTTATATATTTCGCTGGAATATTGCCCAACGTCGTCTGCAACTGTACATTATATATTATTTAATTATTTAATTTCTGGTTGGTGTGATATTTTTTGTGCGCCGAGAGATTGTCGACAAGCGAAGACTACGTTCAATGCCGTTAGAACATGTCCTATGTTCCCTTTCAAGGTAAGAGAGCTGATATATTCACCACTGCATCTCTCTCCCTCCCTCTACCCCTGTGCCTCTCTCCTCTCTCGCTTATCCGCTCCCCCCGTCTCTCTCCCTTGCGCTATCATATCTCTGACAGAGAATTTAGCTAATGGGTGCATCGAAAAGGCATATCGAAATGCAGTGAAAGTGTTCACGGTTGTGTGTGATTTTATCTCCGTGTGTCAATATGTCAGCGTGCCTGTGTTTGTAGGCTGTTATCGTGTGTTGTAGGGTCTGTCAATGTTATTGAAGAGTGCATGCGTGTTTGTGACAGTGTAGTACAAGTGGGTTTTACAGTGTGCAAGTGCACATATTTGGCAGACAATGTTGAATACTTGGACGCAGTGTATAGCTATTGCATGCATCTCGTTTTTTGGTGATTAGAAGAATGCTTCATGGACCACCTTGCATGAAAACGTTGCGAGGCTACTTTTTTGCTTCTTCTCGGAGTCTCTGAAATTATTGAAGAATGCGTCCGCCCAAAGAGTGTACAAATCCAGTTTTCCGAGAATGAACTGGATTGTGTCACGGGCAACCCATGACTAACACTTGAATAACTCTCATAAAGACTAACAACCTCCATTTATCGTTAACAACACTGATTTATTCCAGAGAGTATTATACAATTAGTATTAGTACATATTTAGGATCAGCAACAAGATCGGTGGACTTAACATCAGTTGCATCCATTTATGCGTTTTTGGATCTTATGTTTTCGTAGAATGGAATATGTCTTGACTGGCTCATGCAGTCAGTACTCACAGAGTGGACAAACGGAATATCTGTGCAACAGAGACTGGAGTAAATCCTATTGAGTTTCAGCTGTAGTCACCACAGGTACCAGTACCACCAGCCCCAGGGTGTTAGATACTGCATAGGCAGTGGGTTTACAGGCCTCATCCAAACACAGCTACCCAATATATAATTGCTTGAAAAACAGTGGAAGAAAGGACATGTCGCTACACTCAATTTAGAATGATTGCAGGTTAATATTCTGGGCAGGATTTTGTAGTAGTAGCACTGGTCATATTAATTGGAATAGTTTATTGCATAACCACAGATGTGTTTTCCTGAGAGGTAAGATAATGGGTAATCTCAATTTCGAGAATGGTAGCCTATGGCCATAATTTAACATGTTAAACACAATTAAATGCAGGAATACGTGCACTAATTATTAATATGACTAAAACTGCAGGTTTGCCTTGTGTTTTGTAAGGTGTCTCACTAAATGTCCTTCTTTATTCATAAATACTTCGCAAATATTTTAAGCAGGTTTCATAGCGAGGGCACTGTATAACAAATGCTGAAGAAAAAGAGTTGTGATTGTCCAGGAAATTAAAGGCACAAATGCCCCAAGTTTAAAATGAAACTGTGTGCCACACAGGGTCTAAGGTATTCAGATGTGAAAACCATTCCGCAATAAGACAGAACACTAAATCATGCTCGCCCTGATGTGCACAGTTAGAATGAAACATTGTAACTGTATAGTACAATTACAGTTTAAGAAATATGTACCATACAGTAACACTTTAACCAGGGCCTTCCACGCTCTTGCAATTGGCATGCTGGGCTACGATGGAAGTACAGTTGCAGAACATGGTCTCAGATAAATCCAAGTATCTGATTGTATGGTAGTTTGGTACAGCATCACTGAAGTACGAACATTTAAAGAGACAGCACATCCTGAGTATAAACCTCATATTGCAGCAATTGTTCATGTGACAGTGACATTACTCTTTCTGTATTTCTAGTCAAACTGTGGAAAAATCATGTTGGGAAATGACCTGTGAGAAGAACGGATTTCTAGTACTATAGAAATCCTAGTAATATTTATCAAGTAGCTCATTGCTTTCAAATTAAATTTCCTAAGTGAGATTTGAGAAACACTTTACATGATTGTATAGATGTATGAAATGTGTTTTCAATTGTGCTTGGAAAGAACATATTTTGGCTTTTGTAAATATGATTGCACCTGATATCAGTAATGGAAATGTCTTTTTATAATCCTATATCTTACAATTCTGAGGAAAAGATAAATGTACCTGTGATAGGACTTGAATGATGAGAGAAAAAAGGATATCACCTCTCTTGAAAGATTAGTTTAGTAGCAATATTCCTGATGTATTTTGGGGGTCGAGGCCCCTGTACTTGTAATAGGTCTTCTGTACTGAATATCCCAACATCCCCATTCTTCCTTAAGAACATTCAAGGCTAGTTATTGAATTAGAAAAGGTATTGATACAGTATAATCAAATGTATAATGGTTCTGACTCAGCAAATTTTGAACTAGAATAAGCAAAAAAAAAGTTCTAATCAATATTTATTTGAACAGAGACATTAGAACTAGAATGGCTATTTTATTGAAATTGTTTGCTTTTGGGATGACAATAATGGCTATTTTTAGGGCAAATATTTAAATAAGTCTGGATATAACAAAGTATACGCATAAAGCTTTGATCCCTGTCTATAGTAATATCTATGGTTTATATCTATACATAGAATAATGCCATAGCTTGATTAGGGTGTTTGCCCTAAACAATATTTATGAAACAGCTTTTAAAAATAACTTTTAGACTTAGACTGTAGATTTAGACTAAATGTAAAGTTGGCCTCTCTGCTCAAAGATTTTCTTAATGCATTTTGCTATGATGAAAACCAAAGACTTAACCATGTACCACAAGTCAACTCAATCAAACCTCAGAAGTGATTCATTTGCATATATTTGCATTTTTTCTTGCGCATTCACAGAAAGATGCTGAAAGTTCATGAATAAGAACTGAGGGATGTATCACAGTAGGGTAGCAGGAGTACCAGGCCTGTGTTGCAATTGACCTCCGAATGTAAAGCTAGTTTACAATCTTTTAGGTGTGTGCTATACTGAACTGAACTGTACATTACATCCAGTGTAGTCTCCATCCATTTTTTAAGATACTGTATGGATTTTTGGACACGCGCAATATGAGCGTTAGAACAAGTCAATGTGATTTTTTTGGACTATTGAAATTATGTAGCCTAGTTCTAGGCTAATTAGCTAAATTAACGTTAATAGAAAGTTCCGAAATGTGACTATGATGCAAGCTAAGGTATGGCAACCACATTGGCTGTGTCCGAATCATAGACTGTATAAAAATATGGACAAAGTCACTGTGACGTCAGTCACGTCACCCATTGCATTCCCACGGCCTCGTAAAAACCGAATTAAGTCTCCGGAAGTCTTTTTCGCCGCCGGTTTGTACAAACCGAGTCTGCTCCGTGGAGTCAAAGAGGACTCAACCTGTCCCTCTGATTGGTCCTGAGCAAATGTTAATACCCTGTCCAAACAACACAATATTTAAAAAAATCTGCACATGCATGCAGAGGCATTAGATGAAGGAACGGCACCTATTGCAATTCAATTTTTTTGTGTGAAAAATGTATTGACTGAGTATTTTGACCACATTGCTGCCATTGATTTACATGGTGAAAGACCTATACTGGGGCCAACCCCAGTGGCGCTAGTGAGCAACGCCACAATTGCCGCTCCCAGCCCAACCAGGAACTGAGCTTCAAAACAAAAGCCCAGTCTTGGCCCCTTGGTCCGAATCAGAGCCCTATCTACTGCGTCCTGTCTTTTGCATACAGTGCACTGGCAGAAGTGTGCTGTTTAATATGCACTGTTTAGCAGTCCGTTAAAAATATCAGCCATACTATTTTCCAACGCACTGTGGAAGTGATGTAAGCAGGTCATAAAACGTCCCACCAGTGTTGCCATGTCCGTGGTTTTACAGCTAAATTGGAATCATTTCAAAGTGCAGTCACGGGTAAAAATGAAAAGTCGCAAAGCACACACTTATTTTAAAAGTAAAAACATGATAAAATATGTTGGTTTTGGTAAAAAAATAGGCTATAATTTGGGCTAGTTTTGAGTCGCCATTTGTCTGAAAAGTCTTTCATGATCTGGCAACCCTGTGCCCCACTCTTTCACATCTGAAGGAAAACATCAGCGAAGCTGCCCCTCTTTTATTTTTTTTAAACAAAGCTTTGTGTCATATTTATGCAACCAAAATGTTTGTGTACTTACTTGAAAAGTGTGCTCCCGAATATACTCAGCGAAACCCCGGAAGTAAGTGTGTCATCCGGATATTTCAAATATAGTGCAATTAGAAAAATGTTCACCTACTCAACGACTTTCTCATCCTATCTACTCACCAAGGCTACTCAATAGTGTGGAAGAATGCTGATTCGGACACAGAGTGAGATCTGCAGCAATGCTTTAACGTAGTTAGCGTAGCTTATGTGGTGTATCATCGTAAGAACTCGCATGGGTCTCGTGTTGAGACTGCATCCAGTGTAGCCTTTTATCTATATAATTTATCCCGCAGCTTTTAAAAATGTACCTTATTGTAATGATCAATCATAATTTGTAGGCTCCTCCTATAACTACAACACCAAACATCATCTCAGGTGATCACACACTGTACTACTCAGCTGCCGATTGTTTTCGCTCTTACGCACAAGACTAGCTGTTCAGTCATTGTGCTGGATTTCTGTATCACTCAGACAGCTCATGCATACAGACGTGAGGTACCTGACTGACCAGAGGAGATAATCTTGCGTGATGAGTCAGGGGGACTGAGGTAATGTGGGACTAATGCCTTCTCTCCCTGGGCAACATTCTATCTGCGCTAATACACAATTACTATCACAATTAGATTCCGGTTCTGCTGCACTTGAGAACAAGTGCTTTAGTTGTATGTGCCTCCTGACAGCTCTCCAAATAAAGTCTTTCATAATTGTTCTTGTTGGTGACATTTAGACATTTTCCCTGGATTCAGAATTAAAACGTTTCTATGTCTTTAAGTTTTCAAATATACCCCATGTGTCCTGCCCTAGTGAAAATGAGACTGGATTCCTCAAGATCACTGGGGAATCTGCAGTCTCTCCCTCAAAGGACATTAGCTTTTACATACAGGGTAATGTCTTGGTACAAGACTCATAATTTCTGGTCAGATAGGCTAATGGTAATTAAGTGTGGGCCATAGATCATGGGTCAAATTCAGTGCTTTTGTTGAGCTTTTAGCTATTTTCTGCTGAGCTTCTCTCTGCAGAAATCAATTTGCATTTTGATTGGTCGTAAGAATTAATGTTTGACATGAGCTTGCCAAGCCTCTGTACATTTGTACAAGTTGTACCTCACTTAAATAGAACACTCCACCAGGATATTCAGGATGTCTGGCTCTTCTTCCATTTGCCATCCTTCTCACAGTCCACACCAGCACTCTCATAAACATGAGAAACTCTGTAAACATGACGAGTTACACATTCAAAGTGTATTTTTTAAAATGTATGACTACACATTAAATAAACACAACAAGTAGTTATCAAAGAGTAACTCTTATTAGCAGAGTTTAATGGAACAATTCTCACTGTGTTGTATAATTACAATTTAAATCTTCCTTCTTTTTCATTCCAACCATGCATTACATCATATTTCACATGTGGGCTGTGCTTTTTCACATGGAGCAGTACTGCAGACTAGTGCCCCTGTAATGTTTGTCACCAAGCTGTTCTACTGTTCTTTACACTTGAAAAAATGAACTTGCCACCTCAGCGATCTGAAATTAAGGGCTACAAAAGACTGAAACATCTTCGCTATGCATAAAAAAACAAAACTTTAAAATGAGTTCCTTTGAATAATCAAGATTTCAGGATACGGTCAGGATACAGCTCTTGACCTGTGCTGTCCAGAACCCTGCTGATTTTGCCTTGCTTTTCACAATTCAGTAGACTAATTTCTATAATTAACTTATTCATATTGATAGCTATAGTACCCCAGATTTATATCTTGACATTGCAAGCAGCGTTATTCACATATGAATTTATATTCATGGAGATAAGCCACTGGTATCCTAGCTCGCAAGCTTTTGTTTCACTAGCAGAAGTCACTCATAACCAGCTCCACGTTGTATTGCTATACCTGCATACAGTTGTATACAATTTAATATTGCATATATTTTTATAATTATTGCTTGCTAGTTAGCTAAGTCATTTTTCCTATGTTCTGCTTAATGTGTGTGATAAGTCACAGAGTAGCATGTTTAAATGGAAGGGATTACCTGAAGCCTCTGAGTCTTCTAAACTTGTTTCCTTGCTAACCCTGTGAAGAATTTGAATGAGTTTATATTTTTGATTACTCGCCTGTTTTTGGGTTTTGTGTGGAAGCAAAGGCATATTAAGTTGGTGCATTTGTGCCTTTAACTTTGTATTGTACCTGTTTTTATGAACTTGAAATGATTTAAAATGTACATAAGTAGATTTATATTCACATCCTTTCATGTAAAAGTTCTTCCACTTGTCCAAGTTCTGTTTTTTCCACTTGGCACTTTTGCACCTGTTCAACTGTAGCTATCATGCTTAGTTTCACCGTACAGTGTACTGAGAATAAGTCCCCTTTAATTAAGCACAATTGTTTGCATTTTACTGATGTAGGTGACCCGATTTATTTTGTGTACTTGTGGATTATAATGAATCAAAATATGGAAACTGAAAAAGTGATTGTTACTATTGTTTCTAATGAAGTTGTTGTCATTCCAGCCATAATGCATTCCACACCAAGGGGAACATGGGGGATCATTTCTGGTCACAATCATGGTTTTGATTTATATTTATTAATTTAGTGGATCCTCGTATAACCAAATAAGTACAGAATGGTCCATGCTTTCATTTATTTGGCATTGCTAGAGTAGGAATCACAATCACATCACAGCACAACCAATCATTATAACCATTCTCAGCCTTGTAGGTTGCTGTGTGGCTCTTACGCGCATGATTTAAAGAACTACTATATAACCTTAAACATAGCACTGATTACTAAGATGTAAGCTAATGTTGCTTTAGGCTCTATGTGTGTATTAGTATGCAATGCTTTTAGATGGCTGCTTTAAAGGATAATCGTTGGGTAGAATGCATATTCTAAAACAATTACAGTTGTATTTTTATATTTAAGGACTATTTCAGCTTGATGGTCTTATTCCGTGTTATTAGGTGTGTAAATAATAATAATAATAATAATAATTATTATAATTATGATTATTATTAATATTATTATGTATTTATTTGTCAAATATATAAAATATTATTATTATTATTGTTATTATTATTATTATGCACAGATGCACATACTGTAACTTATTGGATCCAGAGTAATTAGAAGAATATGCTGTCTCTACGGTCCTACCTAAAGCAGGGCAACATATTTTCTCAATCACCTCATTCACTCAGTAGCTCTGGCTTGTGATATAACAAACTGGATCTAACCATCTTTTCCCACTATGTTGTCTATAATATTTTAAAGTCATCATCAGTTGTTGATTACTGCACTTATGTTTTCAGTACGGTGTGCATTTAAAATTTTTTATGATAAACGCCCAGTGTGAGGGACACTTGCTCATAATGGTAATGCACCAGTGCCAATGATACTGTACATGAATAACTCTGTCATCTGTTGTCATGTTAATAACAGCTGAGACTAGTGAATGCAGTTGCACAAAGTGAGTACACTAAAGGCTGTCTTCAAATTCACTGGGAAAGGGTGAAGTGCACTTGTCAGTATTCCGTGGCTCATTCCAAATGCGTTTAATTACACAGATGCATGTACGCAAAAAAATAACAGGCCCTTTTTTGGGTGCTCCATTTCATGTTTTTTTTTCTCGTTTTAGAGATCAACAGACTTAAATTTTGTGTTTTCTTCCATCAGTCTCAATGCATTTCAGTTACGGCAGTTCGTAAGCGACTTTATATGGAGCTGCTGTTTGGAAAACTGAAAAAAATGTTTTAACTGGTTATCTTTATTTCTCCTGTGCTGACCACATTCACTACTAAGATCATGCATGAGAAAGACCTGATACCAGCGTCATCCTGCATTAAAGATACATTGGGCGGGGGCTGCTGGATGGTTAATTCGGTTAAGGCACCACGTCACGCTGTGGTGCGTGGATGAGCCTCACGGCCTTGGATCGAATGTGGACCGGGCCTGTGCCGACTGTGGCTGGTAGCTCCATAGAGCGATACACAATTGGTGCCTGCGTTGCCCAGGGTATGGGATGGTTCAGAAGTTGGACATTCCAGATTGGGTGGGAATTGGATATATACAGCCCCAGGCTGGGTGGCAAATACAAAAAAAATACAGTGGACTAAAGGTCGAGACTGACACTTAGGGCCTGATTTACTAAGACGTTTAATGGATGCAAAAACTTTTAGCACATACAAAACTAATAACACAACCAATGATTGGTGCAAAACAAATACCATGACCAATCATTTGTATGTTATTGGTGTTTCGTGTGCTAAAGGTCTTAGTAAATCAGGCCCTAAATGTACAGTAGGCTGACCTCAAAAGAACTTAGAGTGGCGGTTGTCTGAAGTTCTAACAGAGTTGTCATCCTCAGCTGTTTTCTCTTGATGAGCTGATGCATAAAGCGTCAACACTGTTTTATTATCACCGTTCTAGTACATGCTGACAGGACATATTAATGACATGTTGTATCAACAGCCTGCATTTTAGTCCCTTTTTTCGGATATAATGTCGAGGTACGCAAAAACTGATTGTCCTCGCGCCCAGCTATTTTCTGACAGAAAAGGTTATGTGGAAGGGCGTGAACGTGCCGTGGG
Organism: Ilyophis sp. 1 JC-2022; assembly: GCA_022702515.1. Lineage (NCBI taxonomy): Eukaryota > Metazoa > Chordata > Actinopteri > Anguilliformes > Synaphobranchidae > Ilyophis > Ilyophis sp. 1 JC-2022. The sequence continues at coordinate 88,085,467 of CM040406.1, read as the reverse complement.
TCTGAAAGTATTCACACTTAATTCAAAGTTTCTAGTTTCTCGTGGTTAATGGTTTGCACTGTCGATCCCTCGACAGGAGAGGAAAGGAGGACACAGAGGCAGCTGACAGACAGGAGGAATCTAGGAGCTTATAGAGTGCGTGCTGAGAAAATTAATTTGGGTTTCGGACTCAGCCTTGCAGGATTTGGATCCTGTCTCTCAGTTGTCAAAAGCTGCTGTCCCGTTGTGTGACTCAAGCTGACATGCAGCATGGAGCAGGGCCTTGGGTCTTAGCCTGAGAATTAGGTGGCCAATCACCTGTTAGGCTCCTCTATGAGAAACCAGGGCTTCCATACTATTGAGTACGCTTGTTGAGTAGACAGGATTGGAAAGTAGTTAAGTGAGAAAACCTTTCTCTAAATGCAGTATACTTAAAACCCCCGGATGATATACTTACTTCCGGGGTTTTGCTGAGTATATTCGTGAGCATCCTTTTTCAAGAAGTATGCAAACATTTTGGTCACATAAATATGACATGTAGCTTCGTTTTAAAAATTTTCACTGACGTTTTCCTTCAATGATAACAAAAATAGAACCTGTATCCGAATCAGAGCCCTATTTAGTGCGTCCTGTCTCCTGTGTACCGTGTACTGTTTAGTACACAAAGTACAGTATGTTAATAAATATCCTCCATACTGTTTTCCAACCGTACTGTGGAAGTGTCGTAAGATGTCTCATTCTTGCGCGGCCATGTCACATCTTGTTTTTGTTGTTATTGAAGGAAAACGTCAGTGAAGCTGCACTTAATTAAAAAAAAAAAGCTGTCCATCATATTTATGCAACTAAAATGTGTGTGTATTTTTTTTAAAAGGATGTTGCCAAATATACTCAGCGAAACCCTGGAAGTAATAGAGATTTTGCTTCCTACTTTCTCCTCCTGTTTACTCAACAAGCATACTCAATATTATGGAAGGGTGCTGATTCTGACTCTTTTACTATATTAAAGAAGTTGCACTGGATTGGTATTGATACTCATCACAGTTATTTCTAGTTCTTAACTCCACATCCATTATGTGGCATTACTGGTGTTAAAAGTCATTTAACTGGTATTAAAAGTACATTTAATTGGTTCCTCAAGCCATAATTTAAAAATGCAACACTGGGTCATTGACCACAATGGTATCCAGCCTCAAAGCCAAAATGAGAAAAGAGTGAATACAGATGGGAGAAAAAAAACTGGACAAACTCATTTGCTTTGGGTCTGGAAGACTGGATGCTTACATCTCTTTTTTATTTTCTCGTTTTTATTAGAAGCTGAATATTGAAGTCTTGTCACTGCGCTTACACATTCCTGCAGGAGGATCACGCTTCATTTTCACCCAAGTGATGATCAGAAGTGTTGCAGAATTTGAAGATATTATCTTTAGCTCTACAACATCAGTCTCATAGGTAGATAAGGTTTTTGTGTCAGGCATGACAGTTGAAATGGAACGTCTTCAGAATGGGTTCAGTGAGATTCCTGTTGACAGAGACATGTTTACATGTACATCATGATAGCAGAGGAAGTACAGTGTCCTTTCCTGTGTACCTTAGTACATGCTCACCAGTATACCTATAGAGGATGGTGTTTGTAACTTTGCATTCAATAGTATTAATATTAACATTAAAAACAGTGAGGGCTAAACTGAAAGGATATGTGAATGAAGTGATTATAAATTTTGCCTATAGACTTTAAGACATGTGGATCTACTGGGGTTGTCAGATGGCCCATTTGGTTAAGGCACCATACTGTGGTGCATGGATGAGCCTCATAGCCTTGGATCGAATCTGGACCGTGCCAGTGCCGACTGTGGCCGGTCGCTCTATAAGGCGGCACACAACGGGGCCTGCAGTGCCCACGGTATGACAGCATTCAGTCGGACAGAGATCCGCGTCTCATCGCTCTTGGGCGACCCTTGCTGACCGATAAGAGCGCTCGTAAGACTGCATGTCAAAGCCGCATATGAAAAGTATTCCTCCGACACTGCTCTGTGTGAGCTTAGCTGCAGTCTGTGCTGCGACTGTTAGACACCACATGTTTTGGAGGAGAACTGTAGATGTCCCAGCTCTCCCGAATTGGCAGGGTGGTTCGCGCATGGAACGTGCCTGGCAGGCAGGTTGCAGGCAGTTGGACATTCCAGATTGGGGTGGGAATTGGATACATACAGCCCCAGGTTGCTTGGCAAACTTTAAAAAAATAATAATAATACATGTGGATCTACTGCTTGTTACACATGGATTTTGTAACCTTGTGTATGGTGTTACCTCTGACACTGGAGAGATATGGGTCCCTACCAAAGACAATTAGGCGGTAACCACTGCCTCTCTGACAGTCATTGGTATTACATGGTTGGGTTTGTGGTCTAAAACAAGGCTTTTAGGTGGGTTATTTGGTCATACTTTGTCATGCTTTATAGTGTGTATAATAGATACATGTTGCGTTAAGGGCAATTTGGATTTGGGCTAACTGTCATCAGGGTATTATATCATACATACTACACAACTTGAGGATGTGATTTTGACCAGATTGTAGGCGCAAAACAGAACAGCTCATAGCATATTATATAACATTACATATTTGACACATGCATCCCATTCACGGATAGTTATCATGTTCATAATAACACTGCTTTTCCATGAATTACTTGACAGACAGCACCCCCTGTTGAAAGGGTGTGATTGCACCTCTGGCTGTGTCCCTCCCCAAAACTGTGCTCCACCCTTACCCCTTCAATCTGTCACCACTTAAATGTACAAGGATTCCTTGCCAGTATATGTAATGACAGAAGCAGAGCCCGGTCCTTCCTTTTTAGGGCTGTTGCGCATGTCGCGGGACCCCGAGCTGGGATTTGTGCTGTCACTCTGTCGGAGCGTGATGACATCACGCCCGCTGTGCCGTATCTGTGCTCCTGGAGAGTGCATGGGCCACATGACAGCTGTCAGGGCGTTCTTCTGCTGACCAGAAGGGTTTTGGGTCAGATTTCATCTTGTGTGTTACTTTTTTTGCTTTTAAGCACAAACCCATACAAAGGCTGTTTTTCCATACATAGCTGTGCAGAAATGCTGTGAGTCCGCAACTTGTCTCACTTGCGCCAGCTAAGGGGAGTTTACTGAAAGGTGTTCAGCTATACCACATCTTTCATTTGGGGTCAAGTGGAGTTTGTAGGTTTTTCCAAAGAAATTCTTGTAGGTTAAAATGTTTCTGGTGATCTCATTAAGCGTACGCAACCAAGTAACGTTTTTACAACGCCGTCTCATTTTATTTGAGGAATATGCAGTATGTTGATATATTTCAGTATGTTGAATGTTTGAGGATGAACGCACTAACACATTTGACCTGTGTTTTTACTGTCCTGTGTGAGTTCTGGTTCTAACACCTTCAATGAGTGATAAACATTATTGATTGATGTGCTACATCCAACTCCTGGGAAAAGGAATTTGCAGCATTTCAACACTTGAAAAATTGTGAAACCAAAAAATTACACTGGAGAGATATGTGTGCTTTTAAATATTTATATAAATTACATACTTACGTTGTGAGTAGAAATTAAAGGAATTTTATGTTTGGGAAAATGATGATCTTTGCACACAGCATTACCAAAAACTTGTGGGGGAAAAATGCTTTTCAGAAGTGCAAACTACAGGCATTAAGGTATTATCAGCAGCATTACCAGAATCATGACAAATTGACTTGTTACAGTTGAACCTCTATATGTAGAGCAAACTTATGTTAGAATTAATTTACTCAGCAGACTCCATTATCCAGGGCAGCTAACTTTGAATGCATGTTGTGCATTTTATATGTTGCCTTCTCCAGCGGGAGTTTACTGGAGCTCTTAAGATGTAATTATTGCTCAAGGGGGAATCAAAGGTGTCACACAAACTATTGTATCTCATGATTCTGGTTTCAAGTCCTGCCCCTCCCAACTGGACACATGTCTCTATATTGCTACAGTCCTTTTGTGGATGTTCCTCTTTCTGTCCATTTCTGTGGCATCAGAAGAGTGGTGGGCAGTTAAAAATGAACTCAGGTTATCAATGATGCTTGTGAATCGATGATCAAGTCGACGAACGCACATTGGTATGGCAACGGTGTGTGTCCTGCAAACCGCGTTCACCAGTGTTTAAAAGATGACACATCTTATAGAGACAAAGAGAATGTCTGAACTAACCACATTATTTATTGTCAATGAAGTGACTGGGGTACATTTTTATTTCTGCGTTATTGTGCGCTGGCGATAAAGTTTTATGATTAACCCAATGCCACATCTAAATGGGGATCTTATCTTTAGTTCTTGGCAGTCCTCATCTTTTAAGTGAAGTAAAGGTACTTCTGTGGTACGTAACCATATTCCTAGACAGGCCTAATATATTACAGCTCTCTCTTGACAATCAGTGATGGAATGCATTGAACATGTGGTTATTTTAGCTAATTATGTCTAATAATGCATCTCATGAAGTAATCTGGGGATTTGAACAGAATACAAACAGAAGGAGTTATCCGCAATCTCTGCAATTCTGTGAACACAGGCTTCTCCTCAGACCGCCCTTACGCTATAGAGGGCAAGAGAACGCTCTCATCAGACTGCCCTTACGCTATAGGGGAAAGAGAACGCTCCCATCGGACTGCCATTATGCTATAGGGGAAAGAGAACACTCTCATCGGACTGCCCTTACGATATAGGGGAAAGAGAACGCTCTCCTCAGCCTGCCCTTACGCTATAGGGGAAAGAGAACGCTCTCATTGAACTGCCCTTACGCTATAGGGAAAAAAGAACGCTCTCATCGGACTGCCCTTATGCTATAGGGGAAAGAGAACGCTCTCATCTGACTGCCCTTACACTATAGGGGAAAGAGAACGCTCTCATCGGACTGCCCTTATGCTATAGGGGAAAGAGAACGCTCTCATCGGACTGCCCTTATGCTATAGGGGAAAGAGAACACTCTCATCGGACTGCCCTTACGCTATAGGGGAAAGAGAACGCTCTCATCGGACTGCCCTTATGCTATAGGGGAAAGAGAACGCTCTCATCGGACTGCCCTTACGCTATAGGGGAAAGAGAACGCTCTCATCGGACTGCCCTTATGCTATAGGGGAAAGAGAACGCTCTCATCGGACTGCCCTTACACTATAGGGGAAAGAGAATTCTCTCCTCAGCCTGCCCTTACGCTATAGGGGAAAGAGAACGCTCTCATCGAACTGCCCTTACGCTATAGGGGAAAGAGAACGCTCTCATCGGACTGAGGTCAGAGGTCTGACAACTGTCGTTTTGTGAAAAACCTAATTACCAGTGGCACCTGGTTTACTTACAGGCCTTCTCTCTGTCACAGCGTTAATGTGCTTCCTGAAGTGCATGCATCTCGTCCAGCTGTACGGTCTATAATGTATCTTCCCTAAGATGGGGGAGTATAATTCTATACTCCTGTAGAAAAGTACCCACACATTCAGCTGTCTCCACAGGGATAGTGTGTGTCAGTGGCAGAGAAATACAGGCAACATTGGTGAAACCAATAGACTGCAGTGGTCTATACAGATTTTTGCTGATCATACAGATTTATACTGTATGATCATGTAGTGAGAGTCTGCCACATATAGCGCAGTGCTTACAGGCATAGGCAAAGACTCTTAAATGTTCGAAAGGGGGATTCGGCCTGCTGTGGCGTTTCTTAACGGGAAGGCTAGTCACATACCCCTGTGTTATTGCGGGCTTTGCGGAGCCTAAATATTAACACACCACATACTGTAACAAACCCTCCGGTTAAAGAGACATTCAAACCTCTTTCACTTGATGCTGCGCCCCGCTCGTCATAGTCAGGTTCTCTGCTTCAGAGACGCCATCATTACCAAACCATCAGCTTCTGCCCGCCTCAAACACATTTTGTTTTGACAAGTCAAGCCTGAGGATTGATCCACCAAAGTAATTAAGGGTTTGGAGGAAACAACACCGGTGCCTTATGGCTTTTTCCAAAAATTAGATCTTTGGTGATGCTGTAAGGGAACTTCTGCTATCTTCTTACTTAAGTTAACATTTGAGTCATTATTTTAATTTCTATTCTTATTAATAATAATAATAATAATAATAATAATGTATGCTCCCTTTTTATGCTATACTAGAAGTAACACGCAATGAGCAGTGATATATTCTGACTACAGTATTGTCTCAGCAGTGGGTTTCAGTCATTGAGCCGTTGATTCCTGGGTGTGGTTCACTTGTCACTGTTTGGCCATGACACAATTATGTGGAGAACATTGTACTTACAGGTTTACTGGTTTGAATGCTGTGTGTTGCAACCGTATTTACATTTTCTGAGTCAACTGGAGGCATCGCTGTTTAGCCCCCCCCCACACACACAAAAAAAATAGTTGAACTCAGGCTATCACTAGCTTTCAGATTCCGTATATACGTACATATAAAATAAAGACTTGAAACTTGTAAACCAGTTGTAAAGTATTGTTGTGAGTATTGGTTTTGTTTTAATTACCGATCCTTTGAATCAAAGTAAAACAAGTAAATATTTTGTTTTGTAGGGGGTTTTGGTTTCTGTACCTTTTGGCAGATTTTGGGATCCTGTAGTTCACCTCCCTGACTGCTGTTTTACTTTTTTTTACCCCTTGATAGTCAGATATTTGTGCATTCACCACATTTCTGGAAGCACTTTTCATGTGTGATGTGTGAGCATGCTTCAAGATGGAGTGCTTTATTGGAAAACATGCTAATGGGATGGTTCCTTCACCTCTGTCTTCAGGTTACACATTTTTTCTCAATAAAATGATTCTTCACAGTCATCCCATGGAAGGGGGTGGGGCCTATGACCTCACTCTTCTCCTGTGTGGAGATTGTGAGTTAAGGTGTATGTGAGTGCCCTCGAGGCAATAATACAATGACACAGTTCTCATTCTATCTGTGGATTGAGGACAGATCACTATAATTATTCTTCATCTCTCAGGACGAAGACCCAATCCCGTTTCTCTCTCTGGGGCATTTAGAAGAAGACATACACAGACACACATACAGTATGCAGTGATACAACAGATGACACACTGAGCGTTGACCAGAAGGTCACAACTACTTTTTGACATGCTAACACACGGAAGCAACACTGTATCACGCTGAGGGTAGAGAAAATATGCTTTTTGCTCTTGGTGAAGGCACACACTGTATGTACTGCTGCTGGTAATTGTCCAGACAGGACATTCAGTTCATGCCCATGGATGTAGACAGAACCGAATGCTGACACATACTGTCAATGGGACATTTGCAGGCTTGGTTTATTTTATTGTATTCATTATCAAACGGGACTGTATTTTGGCATCAAAATAGCAGGCCCAGCAGTAGAGCCCAATGGAATGTTTGTGTGACAGAAAGATTGAGAGCGGAAAGTAGACAGCAAATTTTTTTATTATCTCCCAGTGCTAACAAGCAAAGCCCATTTAGCTAGCTTCACAGTGTATGCCATCCTTAAGACCTGTGTGTGTGTGAGGGAGAGTGAAAGAGAGGAGGGGGGGGGGGGGCAGGGTAAAAGTGTGGGGGACTGAGAGACAGATGGGTAGACAGAGAGAGAAAGAGAGGGGGAGGGGAAAGATGAGATGGAAAGGGAGACAAGGAGAGGCTAACAGCGAGTTTGTGGGAAAGTTCATTCTCAATGTATTATCATGTGATATACTGGGTTTTTGTAAGCGGTGAAATACTACATTGCTTTACTGACTGATTCATTCATATATTGTTGTGTTGTCCCCGTATTCCAAGTTTTTTGGCATGTATTTTTTCACCATATAGCACTATGATAATGTTTAATATATCCAACAGTATACCTGCCCATCATGCCTTTCTATCTGTCTGACCATCTACTTGGAAATATAAAAAAGGTAGCAGGAGAGAGGGCAGAGAGGGAGGAACTAGTCAGTATTTCATGGGTGGCTGGGTTGCTATGGGAACAAGATGTGGGTTTTTTTTCTCCAAAAAAGTGTCCTCGTTTCCTGTATTCCTCTCTTTTTCTCTTTCAATCCATCTCTTTTTCTCTGTTGCCCAGTCCCCTCATCCTCTCAGGCTTGTTCACTTCTTTCCCCTCTTCTTCTCTCCCTCATATTCAATCCTTCTCTGTCCCTACATTCCCCTCCTGTGCCTCACCTTTTCCCTGCTCTGTTTCACTCCGGCTTTGCGCTCTTTCTCTGTCACTCCATCCCTCTCTTTCTATATCCTTTTGCCTCTACCACTGTCTGTCCATCTCTCTCCCCTTCTCTTCCCCTCTCTTCCCTTTCCCCTCTCAGCTTCCCTCTGATCATCTGTCTCTTTAACACTCACTTATATTCTATTCTTTTCTCGGTTGTCATGGCAATAAGCTGGGGGCGTGAGAGAGAGCGAGCGCGAGTGAGAGTGGGTGTTTCGGAAGTGACATCTCTTGGGCAGTAACCTTGTTTCCTGTATTTTGAGTTGGGGGCGGAAACTCAAAAGTGCGGCAAGAGTGACGCCGTGTGGACGAACGCTCGCATTCTGAATCCCGATCAGAAGTCATTCCGCTGCTCCGGCACAGCTTTCATTGCCCCTAGCTGTGGCTCGCGGCTCGTTCCAGCACTTAAGCCTCATGCCTCCACAATGCAGGTTTCAGCTGCACTTTACCCTTGCACTGTGAGAAACACAGAGCACAACATGAGAAATGTGTAGAGCATCTCTTCTGTCTTATTTTCTTGATTTAAAAAAAAAGAGAATATTCTTGTACACTCTGGCATGGTTACCCATGTATGATCTAGATATTTTTTCACATCTTAAAAACTTTTTTCCCCCCATCCTGCTAGATGCCATATCTTTTTTGTCGATTTTTGTCCTTCTGATCTGTTTTCTGCCCCTTCTATTTTCAGGTTGTAACAATCTGTTTGCATTCACCAGCAATAACTATATCTGTCAGTGCATTGTATTTCCTAAAGGGATTTGCAGTAATGTATCATATCTGGACTGTATGCTCAGCCTCTAAAGTAGCCGTGGCCATTCTTGTTTGTGCATTGCCTGCCTGGGGCTTTACAAGACTTACGTGATTATTTTTAGCCCAGTTGGGAGTTCAGTGATGTGAATAATCAACATTACCCTGTCGGGCTCTCAAATGACAATGATAAGTAAAGCTGGCCCAGTGCAAAATTGAGATGAAAAAAATGCTAACTCCTCTGTACAGAAAGCTGAGGTCAAAAAGAAGGCTGCTCCATGGAACTTTATCAGATTTGAAGGTGTGCTGAGTGCAGTGTGCTGAGTGCAGTGTGCTGAGTGCAGTGTGCTGAGTGCAGTGTGCTGAGTGCAGTGTGCTGAGTGCAGCGTGCTGAGTGCAGTGTGCTGAGTGCAGTGTGCTGAGTGCAGTGTGCTGAGTGCAGCGTGCTGAGTGCAGTGTGCTGAGTGCAGCGTGCTGAGTGCAGCGTGCTGAGTGCAGCGTGCTGAGTGCAGCGTGCTGAGTGCAGTGTGCTGAGTGCAGTGTGCTGAGTGCAGCGTGCTGAGTGCAGTGTGCTGAGTGCAGCGTGCTGAGTGCAGTGTGCTGAGTGCAGCGTGCTGAGTGCAGTGTGCTGAGTGCAGTGTGCTGAGTGCAGTGTGCTGAGTGCAGTGTGCTGAGTGCAGCGTGCTGAGTGCAGCGTGCTGAGTGCAGTGTGCTGAGTGCAGTGTGCTGAGTGCAGCGTGCTGAGTGCAGTGTGCTGAGTGCAGCGTGCTGAGTGCAGTGTGCTGAGTGCAGCGTGCTGAGTGCAGTGTGCTGAGTGCAGTGTGCTGAGTGCAGTGTGCTGAGTGCAGTGTGCTGAGTGCAGTGTGCTGAGTGCAGCGTGCTGAGTGCAGTGTGCTGAGTGCAGCGTGCTGAGTGCAGTGTGCTGAGTGCAGTGTGCTGAGTGCAGCGTGCTGAGTGCAGCGTGCTGAGTGCAGTGTGCTGAGTGCAGCGTGCTGAGTGCAGTGTGCTGAGTGCAGTGTGCTGAGTGCAGCGTGCTGAGTGCCCCCTTGCCCACATCTTCTATCTCCTCCATGTTTGTAGGTGGGGAATTGTCTTGTTACCTTTAACTACAAATTGTAAAGTAAATATCCAGTTGTATCAATATAAAGTCATTTTATGGTTTTGGTTGACTGTGTACATTTTGAAGGGCAGTTGCCATGATGAAAGATAAAGATATATAAGCAATGATATTTTTTTGTTCTGACAGATCATTTTAGCGTCTTTACCAAGTTCTTAATACAAATGGCTGATTTACATGTGATAGGGGGACAACTAATTAGTTATTTTTGTTGTTTGGTGTGGATCTCATGTTAAAATCAGAAAATAATTTCAAATATTAATAGGTTGGTCACCCAGTTTTCAGTCTCTTTAAAGAGCCCTCCATTTACCTGTGACCTCATCGTAGTGTCGGATACTAATGTGCCTAGTTTATCATGTGAATGTATACTGCCAAAGGGAAAGGAAAAAAAACAGTCCACTTATGGAGACTGAAAGTAAAAATGTATTTCATGCTGACACTAACATAATACATACCAGTGCAACAGTAATAGTATTGTAATAGTATTGCCTGCTATTGTAGTGACAAAATGGTTACTGTTATTGTTCAGAAATTATATCCAGCATTTTTTTTTGCTTAGTTCTTCATTTATTAATTTTGTTTATGAAAAATGTATTCAGTTAAGTCAATATGTATGACACAAACATTCAATTAATCAAAAACAGAAGATTCCTCTACTGGCTCTGAGGCAGTGGAAGAGTTAAATCAGGCAGGTTGTCTTTCACGCAGGGGCAGTTTAAGGGCAGAGGTGACTTCACCTGACAATATCTCGAGCAGACAGGATGAAACAGTCATATGTGTTAGTAACCATGCCAGAACCGAGGTGTAGTGCGGTCAGGCTATGCAAAATTCACAAGTTTTTCCTCTTCTTTTTGGAGATTTGCCATTGCCTTCCCAAGATTGCTCTTTATCCTCCTGACAGTGTCTCTTCTTAAGTCACGTGACCTATACATGTTAGGAGTTTGCGTTCTGGTCCCCATCTCTGTTAAAGGACTCTTCTGCTTGGACAGCACTGAGGCAGATTCGGGGGATTTAGCACTCCTGACTATTGATTTTTCAATTGTTGGAAAGAGTAAAGATTCAAATCCGAGGCGGGACAGTGCTAATATGTCCTTGGGGCGTTCACTTCTGCGAACGCACGCTGTTATTCACCAGGCGAGTGTTGTCCGCTAAAAAAATGGTGTCACAGGACTAACCTGCCACTTCAGCTCTTTAAATCCTGTCCTGGTTTCTCCGTACCCGCTAAGCTTGGCAAAGATCGAGTCAAAACCACGGCTCATCCAGCAGCACTGCTCGCACATTCCAAACTCTCTTTCTGATGGCATGTTCTATCTGGTGGAGAACCAGAGTCCCTCTGACTAGAGACCATCTGCTGCTGTAGTGCTGCAGCGAGAGGGTCAGGGGTGGGGTTACTCCCCATCTGGAGCCAGGCTGTGCAGAGACTGAAAGGCCACGTTTGGGCCAATTCTGATTTTTATGTACAATCATGTATCGATAGACCACCTTTTAGATACTGAGATCTGGATTCATTTCCCATACGCAGTATTCCCAATGATTTTTGCAGTTCATTTTCAGTCCAGTTTAGCGTATGGAAAGAGGAAGGGAAGTTTGGATAAAAAAAGTTTGAGTTTTGGAAAATCCTTTGTGCCCTGACAGTGGCACAATGTATTAGACTATAAAACAATATTTTGTAGAAATCAACTTTAGCGTTAGACTCGTTATACATCACATTCACATCCACATACATTTACAATAAACCCCAGAGTACCCTGCTGCTGATCTGCTCTCTATGGTGCTGATGTACAGTAGCAATAAACCCCAGAGTACCCTGCTGCTGATCTGCTCTCTATGGTGCTGATGTACAGTAGCAATAAACCCCAGAGTACCCTGCTGCTGATCTGCTCTCTATGGTGCTGATGTACAGTAGCAATAAACCCCAGAGTACCCTGCTGCTGATCTGCTCTCTATGGTGCTGATGTACAGTAGCAATAAACCCCAGAGTACCCTGCTGCTGATCTGCTCTCTATGGTGCTGATGTACAGTAGCAATAAACCCCAGAGTACCCTGCTGCTGATCTGCTCTCTATGGTGCTGATGTACAGTAGCATAAGATTATTTTGATGATGCTCTGCATTTTAGCATATATCAAAATATATAAAATAGCATCAGTCAGCAACACAGTAAATGATTTAGTCCCTTTTGATCAGTACATATTTGCTATTGGATGCATGCCTGCTCTTCAGTGTTAATCGTCACTGTGCTGATCTTAATATAATAAACTCATCTCTCTCTCTCTTTCTTTCTCTCTCTCATGCACACTATGTTATATGGGCTGTAAAATCTATTCATTATAGAACACTTATTATTTTTTTATAACCTGTTTTATGAGGTATATCTTCTATGCCTTCATTTCCCACCCATTTTTGTTTTGTTCTTTTACAACCAGTCTCTGATATTAATGATTCAATAGAAACTGTCAATATTATACTGCCAATCATAATTAATATTCATATCTTTTAAAGAAATGCCTTTGGTGTTTGGGATAAGTGTTTAATAAATTATACATGGGATGCTGTATGTGCATTTTGCTCAATTTTATTGGACAGTTTTTGTGCTGTGCTGTGTTGCTAATGAAAATCCCTCTTCTTCAATCTCATTCCCAGATGCGAGGTGTGCCGCCCCCCCCTCCTATCGCCCCCATGGCCCATCCCATGGTCCGTCCTACGACCATCCTGGCTGGAACCCACGTCTTTGCGTGATATCCGGAAATCAGCTCTATATGTTAGACCAGGAGGAGGTAATACCATTATGCTGATGTTTGGAAGAACGCACTTTTATGTATCAGAGGCAGAGCAGCATATAACTATGAGTACATTCTATCATCGCTATTGTCAGCATACAGTTGGAAATCAGTTTTTAATGGTTCACCAGCAGGGGGCACTGTTCCACTGCTGTCCTCTACTACCTCTGCACTCCACTGAAAACATTAACATTAAAGCAAGAACTATACCCTACCAAATAATGTTTTTACAAAGTTTCCAATAAGTAGTAAATGTCCATCTTTGCACTTCAAACATCCCCATCCACATAAACTAGCACTATGACAGTGATTGCCAGTTATTATGATGCCCAGACTTCACAGAGCACCGTTCCTGATGACACTAGGCACTGAAGTGGATGCCGAAAGATTAATAAGTTCCTTCACATTTAAGTGTCCATTTCACATCTCATTCAGTTGAGCCAAGACTTTGAATAGATTGGAATCAATCATGACTGGATGACAATCATTCCTTCTCTCCCGCCAAATATGAAATATTTATACGTGCCATTCATCTTATGTAGTGAGCATGCACAGCTTTTATTCTCCTCAGGGTTGTGAGAGTACTGTCTCCAGCAAACCTGGCTTCTTCTTGCTTTTGAACCAATGTTATTCCCACGTGTCTTTAGCTGAGAGAATCGTGTGCGTGAAATGCATCGCTTTTTGGAGAAGCTTCTTTCAGTTCCATGACTTCCTGTGAGCAATGGCAGCAGGTCATCTATGTGGAGTCACTGAGGCACATACGTGTATTGTTGTGCTCGAATAATTTCCGTGTCTCACTTTCTGTAAAAGTAGTTCCCCATGACTTCAGAACAATGTCATAAGTATTTTATGATGTTGAGTCAACTGTTAATCACATTTAATTTTAAATTTGTTAACACTAAAGGCGTGCTTTACTAAGACCTTTAGCATGTGCAAAGCCTTTTAGCACACGCAAAACCAATAACTATTTGTTTTGCGCTAATCATTGGCTATGTTATTAGCTTTGCATGTGTTAAAAGCTTTGCACATGCTAAAGGTTTTCATAAATCAGGCCTTAAATGTAATCCAGCTCTGGTCTGTCTTTGTGAGAGTTATGGTTCATGTCTCTGTTGTGATACTTGAACAGCATAGCATAGATCCAGGTACTGAAGTTCATTTGTCACCATGCTCAGGAATCTGTCCCTCTAAACCACTCAGCCTCCTCAACCATGCATACTCTAAAGGCAGTGACTGTTGTGTTTACTGTATGGAGGGATGCAGAAATCTCAGAATCTGTCCCTCTAAACCACTCAGCCTCCTCAACCATACATGCCTCCTCAACCATGCATACTCTAAAGGCAGTGACTGTTTACTGTACGGAGCGACGCTCATTAATGTCTTTTAAAACATTTCACTTCCTGCTTCCTAGCTTCTACCTGGTCTGGCTCCTGAGCAAGGGATGCCTTGGATGGTGCAAAAAGTGATATTTACTTGTTTGAATTCAGTCTTATTGTTCATGGCAAATGTCACACGCAATCACACTGTTTTCATTCCTATGGAATAAATGTCGACTTAGCCCTGGGAGAATGAGCGGGCACTCTGATGCCGAAATTGACGGTTTACATTTTTACAGTGTTACAGAAGGTTGCTATGCTACGTGATATGAATCCAGATTTAGATAATTGTCGACGCTGTCATTTGTTTGGATCTTGTTTTTAATGTATGACAAGGGAAACATTCCCCTTTGATGCCCTCTTGCATGCGCTCCTCTGTATGACTCAGCAGGCTTTTTAATCGCCACCAGGGGGAGAGAGAGTGGTGATGTTCACTTGTGTCACCCTTTTAAAAACGCAGAACAAACCGACAAGAGGTGACAAGAGTTCTGCATCATGTGCACAATATAAATGCACCAGTGCACTTTTTCAAACTCATGTGTTGTTGTATTGCAATCTGACAAGGCTGTTATGCAATGTAAATGAATTCATATGAATTAATATTGCAGTGTTTACAGCTGGTTCTGGATTGTGTACCGAAAGTGAAAAGAATATTTAACATATGGAATGTATTTTATGTTGGTGAACATTGACATTATATTGCATGTATTTATTTGTTACACATGGCTGGAACAGAACTTGAAACACTACATTAATTGCTGCATACATACATACACCAGTGCAGCGTAGTTTGCCTGCAGCTACAGTTGTCACAATTCATAAACTATGGCTGAAACCATTAGCACTCTTACTTTACACATGCATTACCCATTATAACTCTTCTGGAATGGTGGGCTGGCTTATGTAATATGTTATGTAATAGACTGACAGAATAGATTGACTAATGACGAGGAGCACGTTTATTGTTTAATTAAATTACAAAAAAGTTATAATGGGCTGCCAGTTGTAATTTAACACAATATTATATTGCATCGTTAGTCAGTATTTGTGGCACAGTATGTATTAGTTAATGTAATTTTACATCAGATTTATGTGATATGCTAAATATATTCAGGAAACCTTGAAAAGTCAAATCATGTTCAACGTTGCTTAGGTCATGCTTTATACAGCATATTGAGTTGCAGCCACATGATACACTATTTGGAGGAGCAGACTATTTACATTAACAAACGGGTTTACCTAATAAAGTGGCCACTGATAAAGTGTGTATATGCAGTATATACACTGCTCAAAGAAATTAAGGGCACACTTAATCAACACAGTATAACACCAAGTCAATTAAACTTCTGGGATATCGATCTGTACAGTTAGGAAGTGTAAACGATTGTGAATCAATTTCACCTGCTTTGGTGCAAATGAAAGTGACAACAGATGGACAGGAGAGGCAACAGCAAGACAACCCCCAAAAAGTAAATGGTTTTGCAGGTGGTGGCCACAGACCATTTCTCTCTCCTTATCCTCCCTGACTGATTTTTCTCTAGTTTTGCATTTTGCAAGTGCCCTTGTCACTACTGGTAGCATGAGGCGGTACCTGCAGCTCATTCAGGTTGCACAGGTAGTCCAGCTCCTCCAGGATGGCACATCCATACGTGCCGTCGCAAGAAAGTTTGCTGTGTCTCTCAGCACAGTCTCAAGAGTGTGGAGGAGATACCAGGAGATGGGCCATTACACGAGGAGAGCTGGACAGGGCCGTAGAAGGGCAACAACCCAGTGGCAGGACCGGTATCTGCTCCTTTGTGCAAGGAGGAACAGGAGGAGCACTGCCAGAGCCCTACAAAATTACCTCCAGCGGGCTACTCGTGTGCATGTTTCTGACCAAACTGTCAGAAACAGACTCCATGAGGGTGGCATGAGGGCCCGACGTCCTGTAGTGGGACCTGTGCTCACAGCCCAGCACCGTGCAGCTCGATTGGCATTTGCCAGAGAACACCAGAATTGGCAAGTTCGCCATTGGCGCCCCGTTCTCTTCACAGATGAGAGCAGGTTCACACTGAGCACATGTGACAGATGTGAAAGAGTCTGGAGACGCCGTGGTGAATGTTATGCTGCCTGCAACATCATGCAGCATGACCGGTTTGGTTTAATTGACTTGGTGTTATACTGTGATGATTAAGCGTTCTCTTAATTTTTTTGAGCAGTGTATATACTGTCAAGCCGGAAAGTCTGCACACCCATTTCACCTTTTCCACGTTTTATTACGTTACAGACATATTCTACAATAGATTGAGTTAATTTTTTCTCTCAAAATTCTACACAAAATAGCCCATAATGACAAAGTGAAAACAACAGGTTTTCAGACATTTGTGCTAATTTATTAAAAATCTAAATGTTAAATATCATATGTACACAAGTGTGCACACCCTTTGATATGACACCCAAAAGTGAGCTGAGGTGCATTTTGTTTCTACTGATACTGCTTGAGATGTTTCTACAACTTAATTGATTGGATATGATTGGGGATTGCCAACACCTGCCTATATAAGGTCCCACAGTTGACAGTGCATGTCAGAACAAACTCCAAGCCATCATCATCATCATCATGATGATGATGATGACAGTTGACAGTGCATGTCAGAACAAACTCCAAGCCATGGGGTCAAAATAATTATCTGCAGACCTCAGAAACAGGATTGTGTCAAGGCATAGATCTGAAGAAGGGTACGGAAAAATCTCTGCAGCTTTACAGGTCCCAAAGAGCACAGTGGCCACCATCATTCGTAAATGGAAGAAGTTTGGAACCACAAAAAATCTTCCTAGACCTGGCCGCCCGGCCAAACTGAGCAATCGGGGAAGACGGGCCTTGGCCAGGGAGGTGAGCAGGAACCCGAGGGTAACTCTGACAGAGCTCCAGTGTATCCTTGTGGAGATGGGAGAACCTTTCAGAAGATCAACCATCCAGGCAGCACTCCACCAATCAGGCCTTTATGGTAGAGTGGCCAGACAGAAGCCCCTCCTTAGTAAAAGGCACATCACAGCCTGCTTGGAGTTTGCCAAAAGGCACCTAGAGGACTCTCAAACCATAAGAATCAAGATTCTTTGGTCTGATGAAACCAAAATGGAACTTTTTGGCCTGAATACCAAGCGTCACGTCTGGAGGAAACCAGGCACCACTCATCACATGGCTAATATCATCCCTACAGTGAAGCTAGGTGGTGGCAGCATCATGATGTAGGGATGTTTTTCAGCAGCGGGAATGGGGCGACTAGTCCTGATAGAGGGAAAGTTGAATGCCGCTAAGTACACCGAGATCCTTGAAGAAAACCTGCTCCAGAGCGCTCTGGACCTCAGACTGGGGCGAAGGTTTACCTTCCAACATGACAACGACCCGAAGCACACAGCCAAGAGAACAAAGGAGTGGCTTCGGAGAAAGTCTGTGCATGTCTTTGAGTGGCCCAGCCAGAGCCCAGACCTGAATCCAATTGAACATCTGTGGAAAGAGCTGAAAATGGCTGTGTACCGACGCTCCCCGTCCAACCTGATGGAGCTTGCAAGGATATGCCAAGAGGAATGGGCAAAAATGTCCAGAAACAAGTGTGCCAAGCACATACTTTCTTTCCCAAGATGCCTTGAAGCTGTATTCGCTGCCAAAGATGCAGCAACCAAGTATTAGGCGAAGGGTGTGTACAGATATGTAACCCCTAAATAACCTATTTTTGTCAGTAAAATAAAATTGCATATTTTCTAAAACCCTGTTTTCACTTCGTCATTATTGATTATTGTGTGTAGGTGTTTGAGGCAAAAAATTTACTTAATCTATTATAATATAAGTCTGTAACGTAATAAAACGTGGAGAAGATGAAAGGAGTGTGTAGACTTTCCGGCTTGACTGTATGTATCACCTATTCTTGAGAATTGAAACAAAACCTTGTTTTTTTGCTTTTTGGTTTTTACTCTTCAATTATGCTGTAAAAATACATTTTGATAGATCAAAGTCTTGGCTATTAAACCTTGTAAAGGAGCCATCTCCCCTTGATTAATTTGTTGTAGAAATAAGTAGCCCTTTACTGGTATTCCTACCATTCACCCTGGACTCTCATTACAAATAGGTAATTTCGCGAAATAAAGCAGGTGTTTCAGCTAGAAAAAAAGATTCATGTTTTATTAGTATTTTAATAACTTCATTG
The DNA here is from genome assembly GCA_022702515.1 of Ilyophis sp. 1 JC-2022. Lineage (NCBI taxonomy): Eukaryota > Metazoa > Chordata > Actinopteri > Anguilliformes > Synaphobranchidae > Ilyophis > Ilyophis sp. 1 JC-2022. The sequence goes on along the minus strand of CM040406.1, from coordinate 88,067,081 downwards.
AAAATAAGTAGCTAATTTCAATAACATGATTCAATTACTAAAGAGAATTGACCACTGTCAGCATAGAATCCAACTCCTTCAGATACTGTTACCATTCTGTATTGTATTGCTGACTCTGTGGAATTAGCTATTGAAAAATTGCAACATTCTTTCAATACTATTCAAGATGCTCTTGCTTCTCTTAAATTAGTTCTTAACAAGAACAAAACAAAATTAATGTTGTTCTCTAGGGCTAGAGATTTTGACCACAATAGTCTGCATATAACTGCTGCAAATGGTTCTATTATTGAGAGAGTTTCAGTCTATAAATATCTTGGCATCTGGCTTGATGAAAAATTTACGTTTAAATGCCATATTGACAAACTTATAAGCAAGCTACAACAGAAAATTGGCTTCTTATACAGGAATAGAACCAGTTTTCCTATGGTATGCAGGAAGAGGATTATTGAAGCAGTATTTTTATCAGTTCTGGACTATGGAGATGTAGTCTATATCATGCCTCTGTTTCTACTCTTAGATCTTTAAATTTTGTATACCATTCAGCTCTTAGATTCATTACAGGTGATAGCTATAACATACATCCTTGCTCCCTGTATGAAAAGGTTGGTTGGCCCTCTCTTTTAATGAGGCGTGATAGACATTGGTTTTTATTTATTTTTAAAGCTCTCATCGGTATGCAACCACCTTATATTACTTCTCTCCTAAAAAGGAACACTGGTTCATATCATACCCGTTCCAGTGAGGTGCTCATGCTCAATGTTCCCCGGGCTTGTTCTAACCTAGGTATGACTGCCTTCTCTGTTAGTGCTCCCCACTCATGGAATGCCCTGCAAAGCACAGTCTTCCGTCTGTTGGACATTTTAAAACTATGATTGCTGAATTTTGCACCTCACAATGTAATTGTTTTTAGCTGAATTTCCTGTTCTTGTTCTTATCTTTTTATCTTTTTATTTTTTTATCTTTTATTTATTTTATCATTTTATGTTGTGCCTTTATGTTGTCATTTTTATCTTGTGTTATTTTATCTCTTACTCGACATCACTGTAAATGAGGGCAACCTCAGTGTCCTTTGAGTTTAAATAAAGGTTATTGATTGATTGATTGTTACGGAGTTGACACAATGTTATGTTTTTTCATTTTGCGGCATTGGCGTAGTGAGTAGCAATTTAATTTTTCTCAGTTGCTAAGAGGTCTCTTGATACAAGTGAAAATACACATTTTTAAACCATAATTCTTATTAACATAACCTGTTATTTTTGAGACACTGCTGATCGCAATATTATATCCTTAATATTTCTTAAATTTTTTAATTACATTTTATAAAAGTACAATTTTATACATATGTTATACACAATTTTATACATATGTTATCATTAGGAATTGGGAAGGCTTTTAACACATTTTTAAATTGTTTTAAAAGATAAAATTAGTCCAAAAATATAATAAATGTACCGTAATCTGACCCCAAAATTGCAATTAAGCGCTGCTTGGTCTGGACTGACACACCCCCAACAGTGGCTCTCCTCCCATTTCGGCGCACGTCGAGTCACCAAATTACCAGTTGTGTGAAAAGTCATGATATTGTATTCAAACATTTTCATTAATCAAGCATTTAATTGTGCATTTGGACAACATTATGTGTGCATAAATGAAAATCAGAAATACATAATCCATTTGCCAAAGGTGTCTTCATTCATAAACACCATAGAAAGCTACAATGCTACAACACAATCGATTGAACTGTCGAATATTCATTAAAATTATCAATGAAAATGTGAACTGAGCCTAGCCTAGCCTAGCCTACTATTTACAGGCTTGTATCCTACAGTAAGTAATCTACATTTTTTCATGTGATGAAACAAGGTTCACTTTCCAGTCAGAATAATTTGCAAATACTGCAAATGAGTTAAATAATCTCATTTAAAAAAAATTTTGCTGCTAGATTTGAGATATATTTCGAAATAACCCTCAGATATAATGAGAGAGTGATTAGAGTTTAATATTTTTCTTGCAGAAAGGTGATGCATTTCATAGTCTTTTATGGCAAGTAGATTCCAATGCCATACGTTGCCCACTGGCACTGAACACATCTCACATTGATATGTGACGTGAGACACGGTAAAATGTAAGCCCATTCAAGCAAAATATTACAGATTGTCCACATGAGCGTCACTTTTTATGCGTTAGTCAACACACCTCCTTTGCTTGCCACATAGGAACTAGCTAGCTAGTGCAGACGTCAATGCAATTGAGTTAGAGATATGTTCTTATTGCTATTATGTGCAATGAGAGTGATTGTATGCACCAAGTTTATGCCTACCTTGCGCAATTGGTGTACATATGCCCATAGTCGACACTGCAGGCATAACAAGGACAGAATCCAACCGTCTCAATACTTTCCTCCTGTGTCACAGGCACTTTGCATCAAAGGTTACCTAGATTGTAATTCCCCTTTCGATTCATTATAGGTGAGTGGTTGTGTAGAAAAAACTCACAACTGGACAACTGCTTTTATTGGCATTGTTCTTGTTGCTGCGGGACCCAGGACCACAGTGCAGTATATGAACAGCCATAACAAATAATCTTAACAGAAATAAATAATAATAATAATTTATTTTAAAACAAGACAAAAAAGACAAAAAAAACAAAAAAACAATGAATTGTTCCTGCTTTGGGGATTTATATTAAGTCAAATTGGACAGCATATAATCCAAGAAAATGGTTGGTTGGCTTTTGAATAGAGTATGATCATGCATTAATTGCTTGGGAAAGCCCCAAAATTAGCAACTCACCCTACACTGGGCTGCGATTTGTACCATTAACCTGGTCTGAGCAGGCGGGCGGTGCAAGCGTAAATCATGACTAATCTGACTCCAAAATTGCAATCAGCTCCACCAAAATTGTACTGTGCTGCTCGTCTGGACTGACACACCCCCAAGATTTGACATTGTGTGACAAAATTATCATCCAGTGATCTATAGATCTTTATTTAGAACATGGGCTCCAAATCTTGTTTATAGTTTTCATTATTAAAATCAATGAAAGCAGTTGATTTTGTACAATTAACTCACCTCACCTGGCTTCTTGGGTCTAATTTAGTTGCATATTTTAATGTAATTAGCCAATGTATTGCTCACCACGACAAGAATTTTGAACTCCTACTGTAAACAAACATATTTTAATCATTAGATGTAAATTTTGTAATGTGCTTTAAAATATCCTCAAATATTAAATTTTATTTTGTAGTATATTTTGAATGGTGGGATTTATCACAATACATTTTTGATAATATTATATTAAGTATAATAAACAAAAATCCTAAAAATCCTATGCCAATTACAAGTGCTATGAAAAAATAGTAGTTAAATAGTTAAATATGCTATTTCAAGGAAGATATTCTAATTAGAGGCATGCAGAGAAAATGCAGTTTTTGGTCCAAACGTGTTGCATTATGCAAATTGGAAGATTTATTTTGTAATTAAGACAAAGGGCTGTTGGAGCAAACTCATACAGTGTGACCCTCCAGCGGCTGACCTTGACTCTCCCATCAGGGCATGTTCGAGACCGTCTGAAACAGGACTTCCACAGGTACTGTAAGACAAATGGTGGTGTGGGTTTTTGGTAACAGCCTACTCTAGCCAAGAGACAAAGACAGGGGCAGAGGGTGGGAGACTTGATGTGCTGATGAAACAGGTTTAGGCAGTGATCCATTGGGCCTGTTAAAGTGTAATGGATTACGCACCTGTCGCCCTTCTCCTACCTCACTGCTTCCTCTAGAAGCTGGACCCAATAAGGCAGCTGTGGCATATGGCTGGCTTCCTACAGGGTCTCATAGCTCTCTGTGCCAGAGAAAGCACATCTATCTGGCCAGATTTATTGCTCCTGTTTCGCCCTCACTCTGGTGCTGTTTATCTGAGGCCCCTCAAGAGCAGGGGTTGAATGTTCTGGCTGTATAGCTGAATCCAACCCAAGGGAATTCAGACAAACTCAGAGGTAATCAACTCTGCTCCTATAGGACTGAAATCCAGCAATTCCCCCAATACCCCCCCCCCCCTCTCTCTCTCTCTTTTTTTCCCTCTTTCTCTCTCTTCTCACTCTCTTTCAGCCACTTTAACTCTCAGAATTGGGCAGAGTGGTAAAATTGTTTCAATCAATACAACCATTAACTGAATCAGGTCTTTAAGTGTATCTATCCAGCAAATGCCTGGACACACCACGGTCCTCCTGGACCAAGGTTGAGCAGCAAGGGTCATTTTTTAAAGTTTTCTTTAGCTTTTTATGGTTCGATTGAAAAGACAATCCATGCTTGAAATAACAAACGAAAGGCACTGCAATGACAATTGAAATAAAATCCAAAAGGGGAAGGGTTCATGTTTTTAATGTTCTCTGTAAATGTGTTTGACTGACAACCTCAACCAGCCAGTGCTTTTAAATTTTCTTTGCCAGTGTTGATGGGCCAAACTACAATACATGAAGCCCTCCAAAAAGGATGTCCCAATGGTCCCCCCGCTGTCCCCACAGGAAGCTATGCTGTATGGACTGCAACCTGCCATAAAATAGTGCACAGGTGTTCTTCTTTCAACTGTGAGGAGAAAACTACAGAGAAGACTGGGTATATATGGAACCCAATTACTATATGAAATGGCCGATCAGGGCTGGACACCCTATTCCTGGGATTTAGCACATTTTCCTGGTTAGTGAATCACACAATATCTTGAAATATTTTCTCTACCAGAGCAATTACTGAAGACGAAACAGCTTTGGTTCCCTGTGTTTAGGGCTCAGTGTTTATGGGCGGCAACTTCTGATTTCCATAACAACACAGACACCCATTAGGTTATTTAGACTGGAAGTCATTTTAATCAAGATTGACTCCCACTGCCAAGTTTTCCCAAATAAGTAAAACATGTGGCCTCTCTGCATGACACTTACAATTGCCAAGATAGCCTGAGGTTCCAGTAATGGGCTTTCTTTTTTGGAGAAGAGCTCATATGTTTTAAATCTATGCACAATATCCTCTATCTGTGCACTGGGATTTCCTAGAAGCTGGCCAGGAAAATGCTTTTATATTTTTTGCTCCATCTGAGAATATAATGACCTAAATCAACAGATTGCTGGTTTAATTGAGCCAACTGAGCAACTTTTTGACCATCCAGTTGAGAGCCGTGACTCGTGATAATGAGAGAACTGGAGAAGACGTGCCCGTAGGACTGAACACAGCTCTCTTGTAGATTACCCTGGTTTTCTAAAACAAAATGCCTCAGAATGATAGTTCTTTGGACTCAGTAAATCTAATGCTTGATCAAATAAAGTAATTAAAGACACTGTCAAGACCAGCGTTGCCAGTAAAGCTGGTAATGTACTGTTTGTGCCAGCAGTGGCACTGAACAACCTCTCAGTGCCACATCAGAGGCATGGACAGTGTGGAAAACCATGATAATGGGCTGAATTACAGAGTCGCTGATGTGCTCAAGCTCGGCCTTCATTCTTCCACCATCATATCTTTGCTAAGAGAGAGTAACATGTAGTGGGCTATTAGCCCAGCCTTGAGGATGTTGTTTCCTGCAACCGCGTTGAAAAGAAAATGGACACAGCATGCCTCTCATAAGAAATGCTAAATGGCCACCAAAAATTAATGTCAAAGGAAATCCAGGAAAATGGTTCCTAGAACTGGTTCCAGTGCTCCCTCATGCACAGGGCTTTTTTAAATGTGTGCCTGGTACATCAGACAAAAATGCTTTACCTGAGCTTCATTATGAAATTTTTAAAATGTATTTTATATTATGCTTTTATGCATATTATAGTACATAAAAGTGTAATAATCCAAAAATGGTACGAGAATAGGGATAGGGATGGTTACAGTAGGGTGAGGTTTTGAACATGATGTACAGAAATACCCCTGCTGCACTTTAAGTATATCCTCTGAAGCCAAAATCCTTATAAGCAGGCAAAGACACTGTCTGTTACCTACACACTGGCTGTCATGAATATGCTATAGCGAGAAATGGAATTCCTTGATTGATAATTGCTGAAATAAAATTCCAACTATAGAGAGAAGGCAATGTACAGAGTAGAATATTCTTTCTGTAAAGCAATAACTAATTTATGTGTATTACAATTTTATCGAGGAACTCCCCTTGTAATTTAATTACAACTGTCAATGTACTGTATCTGTCATCAGCAGCACTGTGCTACAGTAGATTTCAGTCAGTGCATCATAATGGAGATAATTCAGGAGAATTCACTTATTTGCATTGATCAATTAAACTTTGGTTAATTTTACAAAAATGATGGATCCATCTAATAGCCTCATAGACCATTTACAGATGCTGTGTTTGACTGTTACAGTTATTATCTTTTATTAGCCATACCATGCAGAACTGATCTGTCTCTTCCTGCACTTATTCAATGTCAGTACTCTACAGAGAGTGCATGTATGACATGCATGCATGACTGACAGGCTCTCCGTGCAGCCTTGGACAAGTGCGTTAATGGCCCTTTGTGACATTGCCCTCTCTGTGGACCTAGAGTTGGCTTGCCTCTACATAGAAGAAAAGTTAACCCCTGCCCTGTGTCTTGATTCACAGTTTACCGCTAGTATGAACTCACCTTACATTGTCATAAAAAAATAACTTTATGTACACTCGGTATTTCTCTTCTTAGAGTAGGAGGGAAAGAGCTTGAAAGGAACCTATCTGTGTGCTACATTTCACAAAGCACTTGTGGGTGGGATCATTGTCTTTAAGCAGATGCAGAGCTAAGATGTAGGCAGTGTAGCTGCATTGCTGTTTCTAGAGCTGTCTCTCTAAGCTTTTCTGTTTCACGCTAACTCATTTAGGGGTTTGATTCAAGTCCAGAATTTTTTATTTTTAACTTGGATTGGATATTGGATATGACAATATTCATTTTTAATAATGAATGACAGTAATGTTAATGTTTTGCATGAGTATGATGTAAATGCATGCATTATACACTGCCTGGCCAAAAAAAAAGTTGCACACTCTAACATTTCGTTGGACCGCCTTTAGCTTTGATTACGGCGTGCAATCATCGTGGCATTGTTTCGACAACCTTATGCAACGTCACAACATTTATTTCCGTCCAGATTTGCATAAATTTCTGACTGAGATATTGTATTGACGACGAGACAGTCGAACCACTCCATAAAGTCTTCTCCAGCACATCCGTAAGACTTTTAATGGGGTTAAGGTCAGGACTCTGTTGGCCAATTCATGTGTGAAAATGATTCCTCATGCTCACTGAACCACTTTTTCACAATTTGAACCCGATGAATCTTGGCATTGTCGTCCTGGAATATGCCCATTGATGGGATAACCTGGTCATTCTGTAATGGGTCTTTAATGGTTCGGAGATTCAAACGCGAAGGTGGGGGAATCAGAACAAGTCAGCTCACCACCGTGAGGACCAATAAATGGGAGAGAAAATAATAAAAGAAAAAATAGAAAAAACAGGAACTTAATTCCTTAAGGCTGAAAAGCTAAACGACTAGCCACATGTGACCCAACACCAACGGATAAGCAGGTGAATCAAAAAAAAAACGGAATGCTCTCCATGTGTTTGGGTTGACAAATCGACATGGTGAGAAGAAACGTCACCTCCTTAATAGTACCTGAACCCAAAGGGCGACCGCCGAGAGCAGTAACCAATCGGGTGTGATCAAGGAGCTGGACCGGTACCTTGTTTTTTCTAGCCCATTGAGCATCAATAAAACAATCCACGGCCCCAGAATCGATAAAAGCCTTGACCTGCAGCGAATGCTGTGCCCAAGAAAGTCTAACATTTAGCAATGTCCGAGGTGTAGTACCCTGCAGTCCCACTAGAAGCCCACTAGAAGCCCCGGCTCCTCTAATGAGACCCCCTTTTCCCTTAAGCTCAAGCTTAAGACACTGATCACGAGTATGCCCCTTCCTTTTGCCGTAACGACACCACTTATTTTTAGATGCGGAGTTTCCCGAAGGTGGGCCTGCTGCCCCATCTATCTGCATGGGCTCCTCAGTCTACTGTTGTCATGATACCAAGATTATGACTTTGATACCGATACCTGCCTAAGTATCTCGATACCGATACTGAAACGATACCACGGCAAAAACCTAAAACATCAGGAAAAGTAATGACAGCACATGGAACTTAAAATTCCTTATGTTTTTTTATTAATAATATGAAAATATTGTGACACTGTTTAAACTTAAATAATCTAAATAAATAAATAAAAAATATTTTCTGTCACAGCTGAGCTATATAGCTATGTTTAAAAAATAAATATTGGTTCACAATAGAAAGATTTTTGTCACAGAACGTGGACATGTGAAAACCATGGTAGCCTATGTAGATTGTAAACTACTTTTGAGATAGCCTGTTCTCATTGTTATTTTTAAATCTAATTTGACTAAATAGAAAATAATATAAATAATTATTGACAAAAATGTATGATTACCATCGGAGTATGTCGAGAAAATGATTGCCTCTTAATAAATGTAGTAATGTTTAAGGGTCAGTAAGCACGTGACTATTTCAATCTATGCCAAACAAATATATTGCAGTATTCAGTATTAATTTACACCTAAATAAAGACTAATAAAACTGGAAATTGATCATTTAAAACTGGTGTTGTTGATCTGCATGCTTGTGAACGCACGTGCCTGATTTGCGCATTTTAGCAGCTCACAAGTTATGGTAAAGTTAACGTTACCAGTGTGAAAGTTGCGTTTGCATTTGCCATGTCGATAAGTTAGCTAACTAGCTTGCTAGCTAACGTTAGCTAGCTAAACAAAACGGTTAACATTGCCCTTAATTTCCTCGTCAAACTCCGATGGTGAAAAAAGGTTTGCTTGTCACAAAATAAATCTCACTCGTTTGACTTATATTTGAGGGCATGTAGTTATGTTATCTATCACATTTGCTAACCTGTCGTTCTTTGAATTCTTTGAACAGGTCGGCAAGTCTGTCGGCGAGATGCTTTGCCAAGTTTGACATGTTGGCTTGGTCTGCGTGGGTTTAAAACATCTTTAACAGATGGGCTTTGTGGTGTCTGTGGGCTTGCCCTGACTCTCAGCTATGTAAGCAGAATAATGCCATATTTCGCTCCGTGCATCTGTTTTGTCAACAAAAGGTGGAAGAATCAAAACAAGTCAGCTCACCACCGTGAGGACCAATAAATGGGAGAGAAAATAATTTTTTAAAAGAAAGAAAAAACAGGAACTTAATTCCTTTAGACTAAACAACCAAAGTACAAATAAACCCACTAAAAAGGGGCGAACTAGTAAACTAGTGAAATACCAACTAAATCTCCCGAGCTCATGTAATGAGCTAGAACGGGAAATCTAGCAAACAAAAGAACACCTTCGGCTACCTTAGCTCAGAGCCGGAAGAGTGTAAAACCAAAACAAATGTACAAAGAAAAATTGTTTTCTAGAGAACAGCAATGGACAAAATAAATAGCGCAAAACGCTAACAGGAGCAAACAATCTGACTATACCTGACTAAATAGTTAATAGCAAGCCCCTCGTGAACATAAACAAAGTTTAATACCAGGAGGTCACTAGTACCTGGCTATACCTGGCTCGAATGCAATGTCGAAAGACAAACAAGCACCGGATAACCGGAAGTGAGGAACCTAAATATCCTGCAGGTAGAAGCACAGGTGAAAACAATAATGAGGACGGCAAACCCTGAAACGGAACGTGGAAAAAATCTGAGCCGTGAAATTGTGAAAGCAGGACGAGAACCGCAAAATAAAATAAAATAAACAACCACGAACCACTACACATTCAGTACATTCAGGTACTCAGCTGACTTCATTTTATTGCTGCATAACATTGCTGAGCCTAGACCTGACCAATTGAAGCAACCCCAGATCAAAACACTTCCTCCAGAGGCTTGTACAGTGGGCACTATGCATGACGGGTGCCTTTTTTTTGGCCATGCAGTGTATTATTGCCTTGTAATTCTCATGACCCAGTCATTGTTGGTCATGTACAGTATGAAGTTAGATCATTAAATTGACTTAGCTCATGTGTGCATGTCAATGGAGTACATTACATTACATTACAGGCATTTAGCAGACGCTCTCATCCAGAGCGACTTAAACAACTTCTTATTACATTTATCCATTATACATACTGGATATATACTGAAGCAATTCAGGTTAAGTACCTTGCTCAAGAGTACAACGGCAGTGTCTTACCTGGGAATCGAACCTGCAACCTTTTGGTTACAAGGCCAGCTCCTTTACCATTACACTGCCGTGTAGCGTACATTAGTACACATTACAATGTGTGATTAGTTTGTAGTAGCCAATTTATCAAAGAAGAATAGATTACTTCAATAAGCAGATAGGCTGATTTAATATTGTGGCGAGCCATGGAGTCGGAGTCAGGTTTTCTTGATGGAAATAGTTTATTGAGTAAGAGTACAATCTCTTGTTGCTTCTTCTTCAGTTAACAGTTGGAATAGACATCGCTTGCTGGATCGTAGCCAGCTTTATAGCCCCTCTATGCAAATAAGCATGCTTAACAAAGGCGGCCCTTGATAGGTGCCCTGCAGCTCACCCCAACCAATCACACGTAATTCACTCTGTCATACGTCAATCAACAAACGGTCTCTAGCGCGGACCTGGTTGAACTCCTGCTGGTCATTCAAAGGTCAACTGCCAATTGCTACTGCACACGTCATTACATTTGAACACAACAGTTGACATGCACAACGATCCCCGTTACTCGCAATCGCCCCGGATCGCCACACTGCCCCCACCTAAGGGGTCAGCAGTCCCTTGCGACCCCTTTAACTGTCCGCACTCACGTACAAAGTCCCGGAAACGGGCAGGAGTCCTTCGTTGGCGAGAAGGTCGATTCGGGCCCTCAGCGGCCGCGGGGTTTTCTGGTGGAGGAGGGGTGGGCGCACGTAAAGCGGGCTGATCCTCGCCGACGCCCATCCCCTCCTCAACACCATCAGCGGCCGCGGGGTTTTCTGGGGGAGGAGGGGTGGGCGCACGTAAAGCGGGCTGACCCTCGCCGACGCCCATCCCCTCCTCAACACCATCCAACAGCGGCCGATAAGGAGCTAGGCGATCCCGGTGAAGCACCACCAGTTTCCTTCGGCCGGGCATGCGCACTCGATAGACCACCTCGCTAATCCGACCCAACACTTCACCAGGGCCCCGCCAATGCGACTGCAACTTCGGGGACAGACCCTTCTTACGGATCGGACAGTAGATCCATACCTTGTCTCCGTTGGCGAAAGGCTGTCCCCGACAGCGCACATCATACGCTCGCTTTTGCTTGAAACTCGCAGTGGATTGGGCCTGGCGGGTAAAGCTGTGGACGGTCTCCAGGCGCTCGATCAAAGCCCGTGCGTACCCGGCCTCCGACTGGTGGTGCTCCGTTGGTCCGGGCGGGGCTCCGAACACCAAATCAACGGGCGTCCTTAGCTCGCGCCCGAACATGAGTGCAGCGGGGGAGCACTGGCTACTTTCCTGCACGGCGGAGCGGTATGCCCACAGGACCAAGGGCAAATGGCAGTCCCAGTCTCGCTGGTGCTGGCTGGCTAGAATGGCTAGCTGGGTGGCCAGGGTTTTATTAAAGCGTTCAACAAGTCCATCGCTCTGGGGATGCAACGCCGTAGTGCGGGTCTTGGCCACTCCCAGCCGCGTACACACAGCGGCCAGCACCCGCGACTCGAAATTTCGCCCTTGGTCGCTGTGTAGCTCCTCGGGGGCCCCGAACCAGGCGAACATCTCTGTCACGAGCTTTTCCGCCGTCGTGTCCGCTGATTGGTCCGGCACTGCGTACGCCTCGGGCCACTTGGTAAAGTAGTCCATGGCCACAAGCACATAGCGGTTGCCGGACTCAGTGACGGGGAAAGGCCCTAAGATGTCTACCCCGACCTGTTCCATAGGAGCCCCCACGACGTACCGCTGAAGGGGGGCCTGCGACCGCTGCGTCGGCCCCTTCTTGGCCGTGCAGGCGTCGCAGCAGTGGACGTGCAGCTCCACGTCCCGGCGGCAGGCAGGCCAGTAGAACCTCCTCCGCAGTCGGTGCAAAGTCTTGCTGATGCCAAAGTGCCCCGCCCCCACAGAGCCATGCATCAGTCCAAGTACCTGGGGGCGGAGCGCACGGGGCACCAGCAGCTGGAGGAGATCCTGGTCGGAACCGGGGGCCTGCCACCGCCGATAGAGCAGCCCACCCTGCGACGTCAGGCTCCCCCACTGACTCACATAAGCCTTGACCGCTGGGCTACTGGCCGACACTTCCCCCCATGCAGGCCGTGTACCTGCCGCGATCCAGCGCTGCACCTGCTGCAGCTCGCCGTCGCCCTCTTGCGCTAGGCGCAGGTCCTGCTGGCTAAAAGGCAACCATCCAACCTCACCTTCTACAGCCCGAACTGGGCATGCTATCTCCGTCACCTGCTCTCGCTGCTCGGCTTTAGTGCAAGGCCTACAGTCCAGCTCTGCACAGGGCCTCCGGGAAAGCGCATCTGCATTACCATGCAGCTTTCCGGGCCTGTGCTGAATCTGGAAATCGTACTCTTGCAACAGCTCGAGCCAGCGGGCTACCTGGCCCTCCGGATCTTTAAAATTTAAAAGTTTGGTTAGTGACGCGTGATCTGTCCTAATAAGGAAATGGCTGCCTTGCAGGTAAGGGCGAAAATGGCGAACCGCTTTGACCACCGCTAACAGCTCGCGCCGAGTCACGCAGTAGTTTCGCTCTGCCTTGCTCAGCGCGCTACTGTAGTAGGCTACCGCTCGTTCCCCGTCTGGTCCCACCTGGGAGAGCACGGCCCCGACTCCGACATTGCTAGCGTCCGTGTCGACGATGAATGGTCGCGCGACATCCGGATAGGCTAGAATGGGAGCCGCCGTTAGGGCGTCTCTCAACTGGTCAAAAGCATTCTGGCAGTCCCCTGTCCACTCGAACTGTTGACCTTTATTCGTCAAGCGATGAAGCGGACTAGCCAGGGTGGCGAAGCTCAAGACAAAGCGTCTATAGTACGACACTAGTCCCAAGAAGCTCCGCAGCTCACCCACATTGCTAGGCGTCGGCCATTCCCGCACAGAAGCCACCTTAGCTGGGTCAGTGGCTACACCCTGCTCGCTAACGACGTGCCCCAGGAAAGCTGTCTCCCTCCGGAGCAGCTGACACTTTTTGGGATTGAGCCGTAGCCCAGCCCGGCCAATCTCCGTCAGCACGTCAGTTAGGTGAGCGAGGGCTTGCTCGAAGTCGCTGGCGTGTACTAGGAGGTCGTCCAAGTACACGACACAGGAACTCCGCGGGACGGACGACAGCACCCGCTCCATCAGTCGCTCAAAAGTGGCAGGGGCATTACAGAGCCCGAACGGCATGACCCGGAACTGCCACAACCCTTGCCCTATGGTGAAAGCTGATTTTGCCCTCGCTTCCGGGGACAGCCTCACCTGCCAATAGCCACTGCGGAGGTCCAGCGAGCTAAACCAACTGGACCCCGCGATATGGTCTAAGGCCTCGTCAATGCGGGGAAGTGGATAGGCGTCTTTCCTTGTGATCTGATTAAGACGCCTATAATCTACACAAAAACGCCACTCCCCGTCCTTCTTTTTAACCAGGACAGCAGGGGCCGCCCATGGGCTTTCAGAGGGCTCGATAATGCCCGCAGCTGCCATCTCCCTTATCTTGTCCTCCGCCACCTGTCGCTTGGCTAGAGACAGCCGGTGCGGACGTAGCCGAATGGGCACAGCCGAGCCAGTATCAATCTGGTGTTGAACCAGCTCGGTCTGTGTGCATTCTTCGTCCCGCACAGCGAATAGGTGAGTGTAACGGACAAGCAGGGCTTTAAGCTGCTGGCTCTGCTGCGGTGTGAGCCCTTTGCTGCTGCGCGTCCATAATGCTAGGACGGCTTGCAGCACCCCCGCAGAGGGCTGGGTAGCTGAGGCTAGCCCGCCCGTCTGCGGTGGTACTGCAACCTGAGGTGGTACCACGGTAACGAGCGGCGAAACAGCGGTGGCCATAGCAAGCACAGAATTGGGGCGACAGTGTTTGGGGGGCACCCCAGGGCATTTAGTTCGGCGGGCTGCTTGTAATTCACATTTTGATCGGAGGCCCAGCGTTTCGGTACCAATAGTTATAGTCTCGGCTATCACATTTATGCTAGTTCCCCACAACGCTAACAAATCTAAACCGATAATGCATGCATCTTTTATATCTGCTAACCAAAACTCGTGTTTCACTCGCTGGGCTCCTGCACACACTTGTAATTGTTTACTACCACGCATGCCCATCTTCTGCCCAGTGACGGAGGTTAGCTGGGTAGAGGTAGGGGTCCATGCACCTGAAAGCAGCCCGCTAGTGCCCCGAAGTACCCCCGGCCTTACCAGGGAAATAGTGGCTCCGGTGTCGACCAGCGCCCAGCAGGCTTGTCCGTCCAAACTGCAAGGCAAGTACAGCCCGGTCTTCGTCCCCAGTCTGCCAATACGGGGCTCGGCCTCGTGGGCCTGTTCCTCTGCTCTTAAAAGAGCATCAAACGGAACTTTTGCTCTTGGAATTTTTTGCCTTTGCTAGGATGGGCAGCCTGGGCGCGTGAGCGCTGGTTTGGGCCCGGGCCTGGTTGAGGAGGAGTGTGGCACGGGGCGGCGGTCTCCTCATTGGGCCGTCCCGTCGTCGTTTCCCGTCGGCTGTGGAGCTCTCGCTTTTGGCGCAGGGGCAGTACAGTCGCGGGCGAAATGCCCCGGTTCGTCGCACCGGAAGCAGCGTCGCTCCCGTTCCGGTCGCTGCCGCGGTCGAGTTTGGTTCCGTTGAACCCATCTCACCTCCTCGCCGTCCTCGCGGTATGCAGCTCGGGCCCGGGGCTTGTTAGCCGGGGTCCCGTGGGGTGTGGTGCCCAAGATGAGCTCCAGTCGCTCGGCCTCGCGAAGCGCTGCGTCCAGGGACTCCGGTTTGGCAATGCGGACCTGTTGTTGTAGGCGCTCCGGAGTGAGGGCCTGTGTGAAGGTCTGGCAGGCTAGCTCCTGCTGGCCTGCGTTATCGAGTTGAGGATAGCCGCGGCGGGCTAACAGCCTGATGTCGGCGGCGAGGACGCTGAGGCTCTCTGCTCCGGTCCGCCGTCGCTTGGCGAGCTTCTCCCGGCTCACCTCTAGGAATTGCCGCTGTCCGAACCGGCGTTCCAGCGCTGTCATCAGTGCCGGTAGCGTCAGTGGTTCGGCGCTGTCTAGGTCTAGAAGCACCTGGCAGGCCTCGCCCTCCAGGGCTAACGCTAAGTGGGTGGCCGTTTGGCTGTCGTCCCAGCCATTGTAGCTAGCCGCGAATCGTACCTGGCTTTGGTACGACTCTAGCTCACCCTTTCCCGTGTAACGGGGTAGCTTTATCACCGCCTTTAACGGTGTAGTCGGTCGCTGCGCCGGCACCGCCGTCTGGCTCGGCCTGGAAGCAGTGCCGTCCTCGTCGGCTTCCGGCCGACCTACTTGCGCTTCATTTCCGGCCGCGGGGTCAGCCACCAGCGCGGGCACCTCCGCCTGGTCTGTAATCGGCATCTCTCGCTCCGGTCTTGTTGCGCTGGCTCCTTCGGGTAGTCCTCCGGGTCTATTCGTGGGCCGCTTCGCAGACGCTCCTGCGATAACGTCCATCTGCTTGGTCACCTGACGTTCTAGGTCGCGGATCTGTTCCCAGATCGTCCCGCTTCTGACATCATTGTGGCGAGCCATGGAGTCGGAGTCAGGTTTTCTTGATGGAAATAGTTTATTGAGTAAGAGTACAATCTCTTGTTGCTTCTTCTTCAGTTAACAGTTGGAATAGACATCGCTTGCTGGATCGTAGCCAGCTTTATAGCCCCTCTATGCAAATAAGCATGCTTAACAAAGGCGGCCCTTGATAGGTGCCCTGCAGCTCACCCCAACCAATCACACGTAATTCACTCTGTCATACGTCAATCAACAAACGGTCTCTAGCGCGGACCTGGTTGAACTCCTGCTGGTCATTCAAAGGTCAACTGCCAATTGCTACTGCACACGTCATTACATTTGAACACAACAGTTGACATGCACAACGATCCCCGTTACTCGCAATCGCCCCGGATCGCCACAATATGAAAAGTATTAATAAGCTTATTACACATTTGCAGAAATAGTCCGTTTTTTAATATTAATGTGTTTGATAATCTACACTAATCTTTTTGTGCATTGCCAAATAGATAACAATACACACAATTCTTACATTATAATGACATTATTTATTTGCTTAGCAGACACAGGTATCTGGGGTGATGTATATACATGCACAGTGTAAAGCTGCCATTTACTGAGTCAAATCAAATTATGTACCATTTTCAAGGCTGGTATACTAGGGCAGTATCCATATAAACCTGCAGTCTTGCAGGTACAAGCCAAATTGTCAAACAACTATGTCCCACTGCTGTCCAGATCAGATCGAATCCCTTTACTACAGAAGGTTACATGCTGGTATTATATTCACTGCAGACCAAGAGATGCTGGGGCATGGTAATCTCACTCACGGTGTTACCAGTATTTCTCAGTTATGACCAGAAAATCACACCCATTAGAAGTGTTTGGTTTGGGATGTCAAGCTTTAATCACTTATTCTTATAAAGATGACTGGTTTGGTGTGCACGTTTCCCTCATCAAAAACACTGTGCTTGGAAACATTATGCTACACTGATTTTCTTTCAGGTTAAGTTTGAAGTTAATTTTAAAGTTAGGTTCCTGTTAGATGTACAGGATTTCTCTAAGGAAAACTTCTGATGAATTATCAGTGAATGGCATTTAATGTTTCTTATGCGCTCTGGTGGAACGTGAACTTCCTGAACTGCAGTTCTCCAGGACCTGAATTGTGACTTCCTGCGGTACGGCCATGTGGCAGTATGCTATGACTGTACACACGTGTGTGTGTGTAAAGCAGCGTGTCCCCTGTGTGTGCTAATGCTCTCTCTTTCTCTCTCTCTCCCTCCCACAGGTTCACCCTCTGTTGATGCGCGAACGGCGCTCTGAGTCGCACAGGAACAAGCTGCTGCGGCGGACAGTCAGCGTGCCTGTTGAGGGGAGACAGCACCCCGAGATTGGTGAGTGAGGTGCTGATGTTCAGGGTCCATTCAGGACTCATAGGCTGAAGCCACAGATCTTCTATAGTAAAAAGATGGTAAACTCTTGCGTGTTTTTTTTCTTTTCTGTCTTTCCTTATTGAAAGAGGTTCCAGTTGGAAACCAGAGTTTAATTTGCTACACAGCTTATGCATATTTATGTCACACCCCTTTTTGAATATTCAATACATGCATACATTTGGTATCATCAACAGCACAAAAACAGAGGTTTCAGTGAAAGGAATTTGCAGCTGACCATCTGGACACTCTATATAAATGGACCAACACAGTTCTGACCACAATGTAGATCCTATGAAACCACTGTACCTCACACACTGACACTGTTCTGGAGTGATGCAGACTGTCTCTGATCCCCTGAGTAAGTCTGTGTCTCTCTGTGGAGCTGACCGTCTTACTGTACACTCGCCTGGCACTATGCAAGGCTTCTGACTCTGGTATTCTGGGGATGTGATGCTCAGGGAACAGCTAACAGTGAGACAGACTTATTGACTGAGACAGATTCATTCTGGAACAGGATTAACTTGTATACAAATGAATGTGTTGTTGACTGAAACTGATCATCTGTGTATCTGATGTATTGACGTAGAATATAAAATAGTAAGACACTGGTATCCATGTCCAGTAAAACAGTGTTATGCCACATTGATGCATTTTGCAATGGACTTGACCTTAATTTAATGTTCAGATACATTTGCTCCAGTATTTTGTAACTAGGTCTTTGCTCCCTTATTGAGATATTGGAACCGATGCAGGATGTTTAGCAAACCTTATTTGTCCAATTGTTCTATACACTTTGATCAAAAACACAGCACTCTGCAGTGCATACTACTCCTTTAATTATTATCTGGAGCACTGTGTGGAGAAATAACTGGCGCAGTGCGGAGTTGTGGTTAGAGCACTGTGTGGAGAATTAACTTGTGCAGTGCGGAGTTGTGGTTAGAGCACTGTGTGGAGAAATAACTGGTGCAGTGCGTAGTTGTGGTTAGAGCACTGTGTGGAGAAATAACTGGCACAGTGCGGAGTTGTGGTTAGAGCACTGTGTGGAGAAATAACTGGCGCAGTGCGGAGTTGTGGTTAGAGCACTGTGTGGAGAAATAACTGGTGCAGTGCGGAGTTGTGGTTAGAGCACTGTGTGGATAATTAACTTGTGCAGTGCGGAGTTGTGGTTAGAGCACTGTGTGGAGAAATAATTGGTGCAGTGCGGAGTTGTGGTTAGAGCACTGCATGGAGAAATAACTGGTGCAGTGCGGAGTTGTGGTTAGAGCACTGTGTGGAGAAATAATTGGTGCAGTGCGGAGTTGTGGTTAGAGCACTGCATGGAGAAATAACTGGTGCAGTGCGGAGTTATGGTTAGAGCACTGTGTGGAGAAATAACTGGTGCAGTGCGGAGTTGTGGTTAGAGCACTGTGTGGAGAAATAACTGGTGCAGTGCGGAGTTGTGGTTAGAGCACTGTGTGGAGAAATAACTGGGACAGTGTGGAGTGTTCGTTGGATCACTCTGTGGAGACGTAACTGGTGCAGTGTAGAGTGTTAGTTGGACCACTCTATAGAGATGAAACTGGTCCAGTGTCGAGTCTTAGTTGGATCACTCTGTGGAGATGTAACTGATGCAGTGTGGAGTGTTAGTTGGAGCACTGTGTGGAGAAGTAACCGGAGCAGTGTGGAGTGTTAGTTGGAGCACTGTGTGGAGAAGTAACCGGAGCAGTGTGGAGTGTTAGTTGGAGCACTGTGTGGAGAAGTAACCGGAGCAGTGTGGAGTGTTAGTTGGAGCACTGTGTGGAGAAGTAACCGGAGCAGTGTGGAGTGTTAGTTGGAGCACTGTGTGGAGAAGTAACCGGAGCAGTGTGGAGTGTTAGTTGGAGCACTGTGTGGAGAAGTAACCGGAGCAGTGTGGAGTGTTAGTTGGAGCACTGTGTGGAGAAGTAACCGGAGCAGTGTGGAGTGTTAGTTGGAGCACTGTGTGGAGAAGTAACCGGAGCAGTGTGGAGTGTTAGTTGGAGCACTGTGTGGAGAAGTAACCGGAGCAGTGTGGAGTGTTAGTTGGAGCACTGTGTGGAGAAGTAACCGGAGCAGTGTGGAGTGTTAGTTGGAGCACTGTGTGGAGAAGTAACCGGAGCAGTGTGGAGTGTTAGTTGGAGCACTGTGTGGAGAAGTAACCGGAGCAGTGTGGAGTGTTAGTTGGAGCACTGTGTGGAGAAGTAACCGGAGCAGTGTGGAGTGTTAGTTGGAGCACTGTGTGGAGAAGTAACCGGAGCAGTGTGGAGTGTTAGTTGGAGCCCTGTGTGGAGAAGTAACCGGAGCAGTGTGGAGTGTTAGTTGGAGCACTGTGTGGAGAAGTAACCGGAGCAGTGTGGAGTGTTAGTTGGAGCCCTGTGTGGAGAAGTAACCGGAGCAGTGTGGAGTGTTAGTTGGAGCACTGTGTGGAGAAGTAACCGGAGCAGTGTGGATTCTTTCAAGTGCTCTTTTCAGCCAGTGGTGGTCGCTTGCAAACAATGAAACGCGGATCCCTGTCCGACTGATTCCTCCCATACCCTGGGAAATGCAGGCCCCAAATTTATATGATTTTTGACCTGAGGCAGGAGCTCATATATTTGATATGAACAGCCATAGAATAATATGCCTCCACTCTAAATGCTACAAAACAACGTTTGACTATTAAGCTCCAGACTTGGTATCTTGGAAAATTGTGAAAATGTGACAGGAAGTTATATATTATATATAAGATACTAACACTTCACAACTAACAGGCAGTGATAATGTGTCATCAGTCTAGAAAGGCCTTGCCCAAATTCCAACAGTAGGTAATCTGACAGCATTCCTGCAAGGGAAATGTTTTCTCCTTTTGAGAAATATTGTATTTCTACCTCTGCAAGTTTTATGATGAGTTGTATGCTTGTTCCTCCTAACTGTGGCCTTGTTTATTTGATATTGGATTGTCTATATGGACAGTTACTTGTCACAATTACTCAGAATGTATTATACAAGAGCCCCCCCCCCCCTTTCTCTGTGGGAAGGAATGATATCATTGGCTCATTGCAGACTTCAAAGATGCGTTTAAGTATACAACATTTTGATGAAAATTTCCCTTTAAAGACACACACCGGGATGGGTCTTCCTTCCATTTTTAGAAAAGCACACCTATATTGCCTTGAGGACAAATTAGTACATTTGACCCACTTCTTTCCCTCTCACTTAATAATAATGAGCTTAATTTTGGAAAACACATTGTGCACAGGCTTCTGTTTTGAGAACAGCAGAATATAAGTTTTCCTGGTTGCACCCACAGGCCCTGAAATGCCAGGTTCGCCAGACTTGCAAAAAACTGG
Organism: Ilyophis sp. 1 JC-2022; assembly: GCA_022702515.1. Classification (NCBI taxonomy): domain Eukaryota; kingdom Metazoa; phylum Chordata; class Actinopteri; order Anguilliformes; family Synaphobranchidae; genus Ilyophis; species Ilyophis sp. 1 JC-2022. Next base: position 88,046,658 of record CM040406.1, on the reverse strand, counting down.
TTTTCTATAGTATAACTTTTCATTGGCTGTGCTCTCATGAGATGTGTGAAACATAGCTAAATACAGTGCTGCATAAATCAGAAGAATTCCAGTAAGTGTGTTGAGATCTGCGCTCAACTTTGTTTATGGATGTAGCTTTAACATTCCGTTTAGCTGATATATGCCGAATCTTTCAATTTTTACTCCTCATTTTCATAAAAACACCTGCCTGGATCTTTCATACGTGCTATGGCAGAATGGAACTATATTTCTGGCTTCATATTTTAAACCTATTTTATGAAATTATAGGCAAATTATAGGCAAAATAATCACTGAATATGCACAATGACTACCATTGGGCTGTCCAGCAATCAATGTGGTTTTTGTGACATGGCACCTGTTAAGGACAAAGCCATAACCCCTTCTAATTTTCTGAGACACTGAATTTGGGTTTTCATTAGCTGTAAGCCATAATCATCAAAATTACAAGAAATAAAGGCTTGAAATATTTTACTCTATGTGTAATGAATCTATATAATATATGAGTTTCACTTTCTGACATGAGTGACAAAAAATATTGAACTTTTTCACGATATTCAAATTTTTTGAGCTGCACCTGTATATCCAGTGCCCTTCACTTTTATTGGCACCCCTGATAAAAATGAACAAAAAGGGTTGAAGGGTGAGAGGTTTCCTCTCTTGACCTATTTGTTCATAGAGTTCAATAGAAATATTTCTCAGTAGAAACAACCCTTAAAGTGATCCATCTATATCTATTGCATATCTGGCAGCAGAGTGATGGTTTGAGGCTCGCTTGATACCTCAGACCCTTGATGACTTACAGCCATTTTACCAACCATGTATTCCATACTGTTCCAGCATAATTTAAAGCTAAATCTAGTCCCACCGCCCATTTCCCATAGAGATCCATTCAAATGCAGAGATGTTATAGGGTGCGTCCCAATAGTCGATAAATGCAACCTTTCCCCTTCCACTACCACTCCTCTACTCCGTTCCCCGGAAACAGATCTTTGTGTTTTAATCTAATGTTGCTGATTACATCTTAATTACGTATTAATGGTTCCATATTAATTAATACCTTGACGCAAACCGCAATGTCAGATGCAATGTCACATATAGGCAGTTTTGCATACTTCCGGGTAGTAGAGGAGTGGTAATGGGGAGGTGGGGAGGTGGGGAGTGAAGAATATTGGGACGCACCCATAGAATCGCTTGTAAGAGTACCAGAAAATAAGATATGAAGAGTCTTTTGATGTTTTTGGGTCACAGACATCAGGAAGTCATGGCATGCAAAGAATATGCAACCAAATATTTAAAATTATTACTTTATTCTATATATAAATGCAGAGGTGCAAATAATTGTGGCACACATGATTTTGTTCAAAATCATTATTTCTTAGGGCTGCCGCGTTAGCTCAACGGTAAAAGCGCTGACTTTCAGTCAGCGCAGTTGTGCTCCGAGGATCGGGGTTCGCGCCCCGGTCCTGCCATATCCGAGCGTGGCCGGCGCCCTGTGGAAGCGGCAATTGGGCGCCACTTCCGGGTGGGGGGAGGGGCTCGGAGAGAATCACTGCCCGCACGGGACCCAGGCGAGTCGCGGTCAGGAAGTTCGAGGAGTCGCGCCCTGTAGAGGACGTGGCGACCTCCTTCCAATTACTAGTACCGATTGACGGGATTGTGTAACAGTGGTTCTCTAGCGGTTGCTACATGGGGGGGAATTGAATTAGAACAGGGGTTCAATTGGCTACTAAATTGGGAGAAAAAGGGAAAAATCTGAAACAAAATAAAAAAAATAAATAAAAAAAAATCATTATTTCTTGATGAGGGATTTTTTTTTCTCATAATAAATTTACTTCAATTGGGAATGTTGGATTTTTCAAATTTTGTCAGTGTGAGATTAAGCTAATTCACCAAACGGTGAATTTTTTATAACCCCTTTTTACTCACCTTTACCAGGGGTGCCAATAATAGTGGAGGGCACTGTATATACAGTATATATAAAAAAAATATCACTGTTATAATGACTTTTGTTTTTGTTAATTTGGACAACTACAAGGGCCACAACTACAATAAATGTATGCTGCACCTCAAACTTAAAGTCAACTTCTGCAAGGGACATTCTGCAAGTAACTAAATAATAATATTGATTGTGAGGACAGCTCTACAGAGAATATGAAGTCATAATTCTGTCTCTGAAAGAACAGCAAATCCTTCCAAAGCTGCTTTCTGTCTTTGTGGAGATATGCTGAATCATCGTGCAGCCATGTGTCTGAACTTGGTTTGAATACAAATTCAGTGCTAGTTAGCTGGCCTGTGGCAGGATTTGACAATGGATATCTATGGGTGTATCTTCACTAGATGTACAAGGTACAAGGAGTTGTTCTTTCCCATTGAGTATCTGTGTTTCCATACTGTACTTTGAAACTACAGCATGGCCATGCCTAAATGAATCAGGTCATTTGGCAGACCCAAAACTATTTAAGATGATATGTAGTTCATTTAAAACAGATAGATGCAGGAGTGCTCACAAGAGAAAAAAAACACGTCAAAAAACATGATGTGCAACTTGGGTTGTCCTACATGTAGGTGATCTTTGAGTAAAAGGGCTTTTGGGAAACACAAAGTAAATTAATGTATAAATAACGTGCTTAGGGGACAGGATATTTTAGATGTGTTAAGAAGCTATTTTATTACATACTGTAGCCTACTATTTAATGGATTCCAGATTTTATTTAATGCATTAATGCATTTTAATGCCTCTCATCTTGGGGTATGGAGTTGGGATGGCACCTAGCCATATGAGGACAACCAGTTTTTGACCCCCCATTTGGACAAAGGCGAGAACAGAAATTAGAACAAAGAATTAAGTAGAGGTTGGTGAGCGGGAGAGATGCCGGAAACAGCAGATGCAAAAAAGTAGAGGTACCCAGTGATTTATACCTACAGGGACAGCAGGTTAAGGTATTTTAATAGCGTAAGAGGTTGTCTGAAGAATTCTCTCCTGAAGTTTTGTATAAAGTCCAATTATGATGATTAAGAGGCTATTGGAAAAGCAGATAGCCTAATTTATATTGAATTTTGCATTACAATTTTTTCGGCCTTCTTTTTTGGTTATGCCATCATACTATAGGACATAAAGAAAGACTTTAATTGAATTCATCCTGCAGCAAATTTACAGGAGAACTTGGTACACACTGGGGTTGGCGCAAAATGTATGCATTTATTTTTTGCTTGCTCTCTTAAACATCGCAAATGATTTTCAGCATAGTTTCTATGTTGTGGTAAATGTCAGAATGTCTCTCTCTCTTCACACTGAATCTGATACACAAAGGAATGCTGTTGTTGTCCTACATAAAGACGTTGACAGTGCATTGCTGTAGGTGTGTCTAGTGGGTGAGAATGCAGGGCTTTATACAAATGCTATGTTTGTGTTCTAAAGCCAGCTCCAGAGCCTCTCCTATGTCTTTCAGCGCTATTGTGTTTGTCAGTTCACATTTAACCTTGCAGGTTTTCCCCTTTTCCTCCATGTAACCAAGGGTAAAGTTGACTTTAATTTGCTCAAATGATGTGCCGGCTGTGTGATTTGGACCATTTTAAGTGGAACCAAGGTTTTTGTTTACATGGCAGGGGGTTTTGTTAGGACACTGTAAACGGTTGCGGCCTATCAGCCTGATGTGAGTTTTCATCATTGTGGGTTAATCTTGAGTGCTGCCAACATCCTCGCAAGCGTATCCTGCCATAGTTGTATAGTGAAGCAGGTAGGCCTGGAGGAGTGGATGATTTCTAGCAGTACTCCATTGTTAATTGCTTGTATATGAATTTGTTAGATATAAAGAGTTTGTCTGATGCTGCTTTTTGTGCAGTCTTCAGGGCTAGTCTTTTTTACACCCCTAACTCACTTCACTTCAATTGCCAGTGTTGAGTGATTATGTGTTATAATTAGCAACAACTCTGCAGGCTCCTCCTATTTGAGACAACAACGAATTTTAGAATGTAGTTGTATGTTATACTATTTGGGCAGTATTTCTGTCACATAAGGCACAGACAGCCAGGTCACGATCCTGTCATCTCCCATTTCACGTTCAGAGACAAGAGAAAATTCTCGTGGGCAACATTGCAACAGAATCAGATTCCCACCTCACACTACCCGTATGAGATTGTGCAGGAATATTTGACCACTGAGGGGATACCCAGCTGAAGGACAAAGAGCAGAGAGGTTTGACCTGCAGGATTTAATACCATCACAGTGCTGGGTTCCTTCTCCTCAAAACATGCGTCTGTCCTATAACTAGTCTCACTCTCCCACTTTCATTCACCTTTATTCTGTTTAGCTATGTATATTGGTAGTTGCTCAAAGCTCAGTAGAATGGAATAGTTGACTAAATGGTTTGACAGAAAAGTCCTTGTTGTATAGCCTAATTGAAGAGTGTTTTTCCAAACCTTCCAAAGTACCATACTTTACCATATTTTAACCATATTTTTCAATGTGGGTATAATTTTTCTGATAAATGGTTAGATATTTGCAGTTTTAATTTTACACTATTGTTCTTAAGGATTTAAGTATACAAGATTTTAGCATTTTATAAGCAGAAAACATGCTGATATTACATGCAAAAAACTCCACTAATTGAAAAAACACTAAATGTTGATTTTCTCAAAATAGGTAAAAGTCGGCTGAGTGCATTTTGGAAAAACACTCTTCAATTATATTGACCATGAAAGAATGAATGAATATACAATGGCTCATTGATGGGACAAGCTGCACAAGTGAATGTTTATGTCTCCGGAGAAGAAGCTTTGAAAGAATTACAGTAAACCTGCTTTTCAAATAGGGCACAGCTTAACTGGCTACATTTTTTGTTTTATGGTATGTTAAAACATTAGCTTTTCTGCTTTGGGTGGAGTAGCATATGGCATTGACTGCCAATAGGATTTTGAATAAAAGATGTTACATCGAATGAGACTGCTGGGACTGAGAAACATTGCAGTGTCTCTCACAAGTGCTGTTTAGTCAGTTCAGCTCCCCGTACCGTCGCTAATTTTGGCTGATGCTGATGCATTGTGTCTGTTTTTTGGGAGAGTTGTTGGTGAAAGGGCATTGTGGATTTAATATTCTCTAGTTGGAGTGATGTGATTGCCTTTCTCTGGGGATGTTGTGCTAATTTTGCAATGACAGTTGAGAGCCATTATCATCCCCCTCTCCACTCATGTAACAGTACAAGCTTCCACTCTGTAACCCTCAAATTCATTCTTTTCACCAGCCGGAAAATCTTTTTTGTTGTGTTTTGATGGCCTGCACCTGGAACGAATCAGCCGTGTTCTGCGGAGTGCATGCCTTCGCTTGCTACGCTTTCCTCTAAGGCTGATTTAGAAGACAAGCTGATACAAATGGGTGGCGCTGTTTGCTCTGGGATTGGGGATGGTTTCTTTGATGGTGTGGAGTAGGCAGTAGGGTGTGTGGAATAAATGGCTATTTGCGGTGGATGTATTTGCATCAACCAGGATGATCAGTGGACCTCCTGTGTGATAGCATACGAGTAGGCAGCCTCCGTTCATGCCCCAGTGGACCATGTATCCCCATTTTCAGTGATTTGGATTAGCATCGCTATGGACGTCGGTCACCGATTTTCTCCTACCAAAGATTAATGTTATTATTTTTAATTGTCAGATTGCCCATTCATACTTGTACATATATTTAAGGGACATTCCACATAAACTATCTTGCCCAAAGGTGTCTCAGAGTTCCACCGGTCAAGAAGCCTGCTGCTGCCCATTATATTTCCCAAACTGCTATTTTCTGTAATGAATACTTCAGTTTTCTGCTGCAGTTAGAATAGAATAACTTAATTTTCCCTGGGGGAACTTCAGGTGAAGTAGCTGGAATACACATTTTTTTATAAACAGCTTACTTAAATTACATGAAGAAATTAAATTACCAAAATTACATTTAAAAAATTCTAAATTAATACTACTATTATTATAAATGGAAAAATATACATAAATTACATAGAACTTATATAAATGAATTAGGAAACACTAAAATACATTTTGGACTACGCTAAATCATTAAATGGTTAAAATGAAGGTGTACTGTGTCAGTGATGAGGCGAACAGGTGTTGGCACAAAGCTGTTGAGTGCTCTTTTTGTTTTAAAGGGTAGGGACTTCTACCTTTCTAGGGAAAGTCTACTTTCTGATGGCAAGATCTCAAACAGATGATTCAGGGGATGTGAGGGAAGGACCATTATACTTTCTTCTTTGACTGTCTGTTCCTCTCATGTTCATAGTTTTCTGTTGTCTTCCTATGATCTTACTGCTCACTAATGTCACCCTCTCCAGCTTAGTGTGTCTGATGTTATTTAGTGAGCCAAACCAAGCTGTTAAGCTGAAGGTCAGTGCTGATTAAATGAAGCAGGTGTAAAATGCTTGCCGTGCTGACTGATGGACATTCAATTTTCTGGGTTTGCAGAGGAAGAACAGTCTTAATTTTTCATGCACTCAATGACAATTGGCTCCAAAGGTCAGTTTGTTCTTTAATGGTGCCCAGATTTTAACTCAACTTGTTATGTTGTTTTTGCTCCGATGGTAGTAGTCTCAAGTCCATGACCATTTCCTGTGTGTATTTCCCAATCAAGTCAAAAGAAAAAATGCATCACCATTGCTGGAACCGTCCACAATCACTGTGTCATTTTGAATACTTAAGAAAGGTCATCTCAGGACATTTGTTCTAACAGTCATCTTGAAAGAGTGTAACACAGAAGAGACCTCTGATCCTTGTAGTGAGCCACTGGAGATGGTCCTGATGTTACTGCATTGGCCTTTGTATCAAACCCACTGAAGAGAACCCACAAGAAGAACATTATCCATAAGATGACATGAGGGTTAATATGCATGTTCAATTATTTCCCAACCATTAACTGTGGCTGAATTGACACAGGGATTCTTCTTTGGCACTGGGATATGATAGATGACTTCCATATGTTTGGTACTGTGTGCTCCCCGAGTGAATGATTGAACAGATCACAGACTATGGGAGCCAGTTAATTATGACAGGATTGTAATATATGATTGCTCATGTTGTCTGGACCAATGGCTTTGTCCAATTTTACCCTTTGTATAACCCTATTAACCTCCTCCACCTGTAACAAGATATTGCTGCTGTACTCGGTTAACAACAAGACTTCCGATGCTATGGCAATCCTTTCTGAAAGTTATATTAGTCAAATTCTCTGTAGAAGTTGTGTGCTGTCTCAGAAGACTGACTGCAATCCTGAAGGGCAGGGTCCCTCTGCTTGGTTGATAGACCTGAGAGCATCTTTATCCCTTTCCAAGCATCCGTCATCTGCCCCTCTTGAAACATATTTTCAACCTTCTTTTTGTATGAACTCGTTTTACTCTTACATGGGTTTATTGAGTCTGACCTGGATAAGTTTTGCTCTTCTTGGTATCCTGATTGGAGTGCTCTCTTTTTCTCCATTAATGCTATTTTAAGCTTCTTGGTAATACAGGGCTTGTTGTTTGAGAACACCTGCACTGTATTTGATGGAACAATAGCTTACTCACAGAAATTTACATTTACATAGCCAGCCACCACTGCCTCATCGAGTGTGATATTCTGTAGAGTGTCACAAACATCATCATCCCTATTGTTTTACAGTTTTTCATGATGACCCTGTCCGTCTGTAGTTTTGTTCGGTAGGATGGAATTAAGTGAATAGAATTGTGATCTACTGTGTTTTTTTTTGATGGATTGGTATGCATTTTTGATGTTACCATAGCAAAAATAAATGGTTTTACTTCCTCTGGTGGCACAGGTGATGTACTGATGGTATTACGTTAAATATTTGTTGAGTTTACTATTCATATTGCATAAAACGAACAATGGTGATTCAGGACATTTTGATTCCAGGCATTGCACACATGACAAAATTATATCCGTTACGTTATTTTTGTTGACTAAAGGTGGAACATAAATAAAGATCAAAATCAGCTTTCCAAGCTCACGTGGTAGATACTTCGATCTGAATGACAGGGCGACTGGCTTCACATCTGCGCAACAATGTGTCTCTCGAATGACATTTGACCTACTCCATGCTTTACTGACACATACGCAAACTCTGCCTCCTTACAGCGCTAATACTGACAAGTTTGCACTAAAAGCAAGGATGCACTTAGCCACTTTCCCATTATGGACATACTTTTCTATTATTTTTTTTAAACAAAGATGAACATAAAAGAGATACCATGGGGCTACTTTTTAAATTCCCAACCAGTATTTGTTAATGCACTATTATTGAAAACCATAATTCCATCAAACAAAATCATTTAGGTTCATCTGAAAAGTCAAATGTGATGTCATTACTGCCACATAACTTGAATTCAAGTGTAGTGCTTGGACTTTAATGAAATTGCTCTGGCTTTTATTATGCTATGGTCATTGGGGCCTGGCTTAACATGATTGAATGACTGCAGTTTGTGGTAACAAAATCTTCTCCCTAAGAATGTCAGTTTGTATTTGTTTGATGAGCCCCAAACTGGGCATATAGGGCAATCATTTAATGAATCAGCATGTCACCAATGATACAATCAAAACTCATTCCAAGTCTCTTTGAATGTGTTCACTCTGAGATAAATGCTTCAGGCACTGTTAGACTGTCCCATATTAATGTTTAACATAAAATAAAAGGATGTTTCTGTCTTTGATTTCTCAATTGAGGATGTTTTAGTGTCTGGACTCACTGTTTCACAGAATCCCAATATTCCCCAAGGTCAGCCAATTAAATGTAAGGATGACTATGAAACTGTGAAACCATCACAATGTGCAAATATAGATATACGAGATTGTGATACAGTGCCCACCAGAATTATTGGCAACCTAAATTAATATGAGCAAAAAGTGCAGGATTAAATTCATTTTATGTATTGAAAAACAAGAAAATTATGGAGTTTAATTGTGATACTATTGATCAGAGGGAAAACAAATTTTTAATGCAAAATTATTTTTACTTTGAAGAAGATTATTGGCATCCCTGTATTTAGTACTTTGTGCACCCTCCTCTTGTCAAAATAACAGCACTGAGTCTTCTCCTGTAGTGTTTTATGAGGTTGTAGAACACATAGCAAGGGATTTAAGATCAGATACAGAATATCTCCAGATCCTTCAGAGTCCTTGGTTCTCGCTTGTTGACTCTCCGGTTCAAGCTAACACAATCTATACATTACATTCAATTGGCAGACGCTTTAATCCAAAGTGACGTACAATAAGTGCATACTGAAGGTCATTGAAGCGACTACAAAAGAGACCAGACAAAGCACATCTCTCATCACGTAGCAGCTATCCATAGTAATGAACATTGAATATAGTACACACAGTAAGCTATCGGAAAGGCAGCTATATATTATAAACTATAAATTGAAACAAGAGTTACAGAAAACAAGCCAAAAACAAAAGTGCTATGGAAACAATCCTAGATTCGGAAAATAGATTGTTGGCATAGAGGTGCCGTCTAATTGTACTTAGACTCGGTGACCCAGGATGCAACCAACTTCAGCATTCAGTTTTACATTTTGCCCACCCACCTTTGACTTTTTCCAATAAAAGCAAAGTATCATTCATTAGTTAAAAATGACATAATATCATGAAACTTCTGAGATTGCTGATTTTTTAAGCTCAAACCATCTTCCTCGCTGTGTCCGTGGAACGACTACACTTGCGTCCTTTTCCAGGCAGGCTCACATCTCCAGTTGCTTTAAACTTCTTAATTATTGCCCTATTGGTGGAAATAGGTTGTTTCAGACATTAAGCAATTTTTCTATAGGCTTTGCCCAATTTTGGAAGGTCAACAACCTTTTGTGTCATTTAATTTATGTGTTCTCTGATCTTCCCTATTTTGCTGGATGACTATGGGGTTTTGGCCTTTGTGTCACCTCACATTTATAGCCCAGCGAAACAGGAAGTTGAGAATGACTACATAATACCCTACATTGCCAAAAGTATATGGACACAACAACTCATTCCAAAATCATGGGCATTACGATGAAGTTGGTCCCTCTTTTGCTGCTCTAACAGCCTCCACTCTCCTGGGAAGGCTTTCCACTAGATGTTGGAACATTGCTACAGTGGTTTGTTCCCATTCAGGCAGAAGAGCATTAGTGAGGTGGGGCACTGATGCTGGGTGATCAGACCTGGCTTGCAGAAGAGCATTAGTGAGGTGGGGCCCTGATGCTGGGTGATTAGACCTGTCTCACAGTCGGCTTTTCAATTGATCCCAAAGGTTCGGTTTGGTTGAGGTCCAGGTTCTGTGCCTCAAGTTCTTCCACACTGATCTCGACAAAACATTAATGTACGGAACTCGCTTTGTGCATAGGGGCAGTGTCATGCTGAAACAGAAAAGGGCCTTCCCTAAACTATTGCCAAAGAAGCACGGAATTGTCTAGAATGTCATTGCGTGCAGTAGATTTGCTTCTAGCCTGAAGCATGAAAACAGCCCCAGACCAAAAAAGTGTCCACATACTTTTGGCCATGTCATGTAGTTAAGGTGTGCTTAAAAAGGTCAAATATCAATGGGATTGTACTTCAGTTTGTCTGTAAATATTTCTAGCATTGCCAATAATTGTGATACATATTCTTTTTGTTTTAATGAATATTTTCTTTTAAAAAAAAAGGATTATTTTGAGTATAAGGTCATGCTGATAAATGACAAAATTATTTTTTATAGCATGCTCATAGTTTCCAGTTGCCAATCATTCTGATGGGAAATGTATGGCTGCATATCAGTTATGATATGTAGGCTACTGAAATGTAAATGAGAATGAATTCTATGAAATGTCTCAGAGAAAGCAGGTACCAGTCACTGACCCTTGTCTGCTCGAAATGACTGTTCACATATATACTCTTAGTTGTGTATCTATTTGCATATTTCATAACATCATGTGTTCTATTGTTCCTGTTATTAATTCACCGGTGCAGCAATTTGAACTGAAAAGCTAGAAATGTCCAATTCAAGTACAACATTCAGATTTCTGTGTAAAACCTTTCAGAAATGAATGTGCATTATTTTATTTAAATGTAAGGGCCACCAGGATATGAAACTAACTTTTTCACCCACTGGCCAGAGTGGATTATGGATTCTAAAAAGTACCATCCATTTTCAACGTTTTACCAGCCACATTACCTTTTACAATATAACACAACCTGGTTGGTTTTCAGCCAAAGTGGCTGCTTGAGTAATAATTTTACCAGCCTCAATCAAAATTTTACCAGCATTTGGCTGGTGGCTTCACACCCTGATGGCTACATTATAAGTTTATACGTTTATTTTTTGACTCTGTTATAATTTTATTTGGAGGAAAATATATTCCACATCGACCTTTTGTGCTTAATGTGTTTAATCAAATTGATGTGTTGCAATGTACCAGATTGTTCTTAATTGAGACACTGTTCTCAATTGATAGACGATTCAGAGGTTGATGTATGATTTAAAAATAAACATGTATTATCTATTCAGCCCTTGCACTTTGGATGACGCTAGAGAAAGAAGCATAGAGCTATATAAACAACTCTGCTGATACAACCAAATACCAGAAACACTTTTTAAATTTAGTTTTCATTTTATGGCATAAATGAATGTACAGAAATACACATACAGGACATTATATGTAGATGCACTGGAAAAATAAACACCATTGCCTTGTTTCATTGTATGCGCCTACACCTAAAAAAACAAAGCTCATGAACAAATATACTGACACAAAGATAATTACAACATAAGATAGATTGGCACCCACACAGCCATTGTCACACTAAAATGCAGTGGCACTCTCATACTTGTTCAATTTTGACCAATCTAATATAGAATTGTACAGGCTTCTTTGCACTCCCGCGGTTCACACAGAGCTCTGTTTTAAGCCAGCACAGCTGCTGTGGACTCGGCTCTTAATTGAACATCCACACACAGTGACACTGCGGTTTCGGTGGCGCATATCCAGTGACAGAGACGGCAGGTGTCCTTACATTGAAGCACTTTGCTGATATTCCCTCCTATCAAAACCACACGGGATCCTGGGACCCGCAGTTTTGTGCACTGATGCTTTCGCAGGGTATGATGACAGGGCATAACGGAATGACAAATGTAGTCCTGGAAATATTGTGTAGCACAATGAGTGTGTGTGTGTGTGTGCATTCTTTTGGGAGTGAGTAGGTGTCTGGATATGTGTTATTGAGTGTACATGTGAGAGCGATAGAGAGAAAGAGAGAGAGAGAGAGAGAGAGAGAGAGAGAGAGAATGATTGTGTGTGTGTGTGCCTGTGTGTTCTGATGGCTGTTTGTGCGTGAGAATGGGTTTGTATATATGCATGCCTGCATGTGTGTGAGAAATAATGTGTGTCTGTATATTCATGTGTTTAATTGTGTGTGTGTGTGTGTGTGAGAGAAAAAGAAGAGAGAGAGAGAGAGAGAGAGAGAGAGAGAGAAAGAGTTCATCTGTGCATGCCTGTGCCATAGTCACAGTTGTGGAGTCTGGGCGCTGTGCCTAGCCAGGTTTTTCTGTGCACGCTTCAAGTGTGTCCTCATTCTGATGGCTCCTATCACAGCACTCTGCTAGGTGCTGTTATCCCTGACAACATTCTGGCTGTTTCCTTTCTCTTTGCCAATTTCCCTCCCTTTTATTTCACACTGTCAGTGTTTTTGCACTTTATATCTCCCTTTCCCTTTCTCCTCTAATCTTTCATATCCCCCAGATTTTAATTCCAGTCTCCTTCGCCCTGCCGTCTTTACTCTTTTTCTTTTCTCCCCTTATCACCAGTCTTTCCCTATATTATTATTTTTCTGCATTTCTCTCCCCATCTCTTCTACTCATTTGTCTGCATCTCATTGATCTGTCATAGCTGGTTTCCCTCCCTCTTTTAACTGCGATTGCGAAAAGTATGGACCCGTAAAAAATGACTGATCCTTAAAAATAAGGATCAATAAAATTCAAATAAATCTTCTCTGCCCTCTCGGAAATTAAAAATTGAATTCAAATGTGCCAGTTGCATTACTCGAAACAGCAATAACAATTTAAGAACAAAGTCAACGTGTTGAAACAGATGCATTAATTGACAGCATACATTTTTATATTTTGCCTACTTTTGTCTTTTGCTTTTTCAAATAAAAGCAGACCATCTTTCATCAGTTAAAATGACATCATTTTACTGCTTCCATCGCCCTGTACTAATTGGCTGTTCTGAATAACTAAATTTACACATAATGTACGAGAACACTTACTTCAGTGACAAGATTCTGTCCATTTCTGAAGGTTGCCAGAGCAAAGCAGGTAGCCTGAATTTTTACTCTAAGTATATTTTACCATTTTACAAAGTTACCATTGATGGGCGCGCCACCTGGCTTAGATGGAACTTCTTCTGCTCTTGTCTAGTCAAGCATATTTTGGACTTTTTCTGAAAACTGCATTTTAGACCTACAACGTCTGACCTAAACAATGTAAAAGATTTAAAAATTGCATAATTGTTTTCTTCCTTGGAGAACATACAGTCTGAAAAAAAATACTGGAACTTATGAAATTGGCCACATTGGAAAAAAATCATTGGGGCGCCCACATGGAGACTCAAGTTCAATACCATTCAATTAAAATACAGATCCATCTTTGTGCTAAAAAGTACGTTTTTAATCAACGAAGAAATTCTCTTCTGAACTGCTGTAGTATAATAATGACAATAATATGACTTATTATGCATTTAAATTTTAAAAAGTATTCCCCACTCTATTCATTTAGATGAAGATTGCATGTAGTTTCTGCTGTCCAGAAAGCTTATTGACAGCAATTTCCTTCTAATATTATGATTCAATCCACCCAAAAGGAGTTGGACACATACAGTTTCCCTTTTCTTTTTTTAGCATTTACCATTTTCACCTGAACCAAGTAAACTATTTTACCTGTGAATCAAGTTCAGCTTTTCTTCTGATGTTTGACCAATTATTTTCCAGTGAAGACCATTGCTGTGGTCTTGCCTTATTGGTTTTATTTTGTAATGCACATGTCCTTTTAGCAATAAGCCTGTTGATGGTGAATTATTATTTTTGGCCTGGTGCCATTTTTATGATGGGCCTTAAGTACCAAACAAAACAACAAATGTAAGACACAAATACATGAAGTAGGAACACAGTTGTGATTTTCTTAATGGATGTGTTCTTCCACTTGCTTTTGTGTTTTTCTAAATGCAATTGTTGTTTCATATTTGTTGGTGTGTTCTTTGGTTTCTGAAGTGTCACTGGCCCAGAGGTGTAAAAATCCAGGTTCAGAAAGTAAAATCCTCCCCAGTATTTTGTTCCTATCACCTGGATTTGCTAATTAGCACAATTCTTCAGCCAGGAGCTAGAACTAATTAGTGAAATCAGCTGGCTGAGGTCATGGGTTGAAGAAACACATGGCGGGACTTTTACTTTCTGACCCCTGGATTTTACACCACTGGACTGGCCTGATTTTTTATCTATGCACATGACACCATGCTACGTTGTCACATCGCTGATATGCCACCCACACCGCATTTCCACTGTGGTTGACACAGGTTCTGCTAAATGATCCATCACTCACTTAAAAATGTCCATGGGGGTCACTCAATGACATCTGAAATATTCTCACTGTCAAGTATGTGCCTTTTTATGAATGAATGGATCAAATAATGCAGCCAGTCTCTGCTCCACAGTTGTGCTTTAAGTTCTGTTACTAAGTTATGTTACTAACCTGCTTTAACCTTTATTGTATTTATTGCGCACAACAGGCCAGGTGGAGAATTTCTCATAAAAGACAGGTTACCCTATCTACTGTACATGTATTACAGTGCTCATGGAAGCACAAGTCCTTTGGTTTTGTCCTTTTTGCAAAGTTTTCAATGAGCAAGTATTTACCACATAGCCTGAATAGTTTTTCAGAATCTGAGTTTATTTGGAGTTGGTGACCTTAAAAAATAGGCTGAGACTGAATTAAACTCTTGGCTGGTGCTTATTGTGGTTTACTTTTGAATGTTTTTAACAGCACTGGCAAAAGGGCAGAGATGGCATAATGGCAGTGTCTGTGCAGAAGCCACCTGCGGAGTCTACACTGTGTAAAGTGTGCGGAGTCTACACTGCGTAAAGTGTGCGGAGTCTACACTGCGTAAAGTGTGCGGAGTCTACACTGTGTAAAGTGTGCGGAGTCTACACTGTGTAAAGTGTGCGGAGTCTACACTGTGTAAAGTGTGCGGAGTCTACACTGTGTAAAGTGCTGACTCCTGGTTATATCTTCCTCTGGTATTTGCTTTTGTGTGTATTGTATTGTGCCTTCAATTTTGGACCCAGGTAGACTGAGCCATGATTCCGATTGTTGGTATTATGCTGCAACATTTGTTGGCCGTCGGCCACGGTGATGCCCTATGGTGGACTGGCACCTTTTGCAGGGTGCTACGAGAATCAAGCTAAGCTTTGACCCTGCCAGTGGGGACAGTACTCTCACTCAGGAAAATGTTTTAACTTATGTTGTTACATTTTTGCAGTGCGACATGGAGGGTTTCTTTATATTGGCTTTGTTCAGTTTCCAAAGGTCCTTAGTGATTTTGCATGGTTTTGATGTTATCTGTGCTGTTTACACAGGATGGTCCTGAAGGTGTGATGATGTGCTTCTCAATATCTGTTTGGTATGGACCTCTAAGAAGGATTGGTCTTCAGGGTGCCATGGCAAAAATGCTTGGAATTAGCATGACAGCCATGTAGATTTTCCTAGAGAAAAATGTGATTGCAAGAGAAAGTTGTTATTGTTTTGTATTACAATACAGACCCTATTCTTTTTTTTCCTCAGTAGCTTATTCAAGTTGTTTGACCTCGTGTGCGCTATAATAAGAAAGGCCTGTAGTGTTAAGGGTCACATTATATTATTACACATTGTGAATTGGAGAAAGTCTGTTTCCATGACCAAGAGCACCACACACAAATCTATGGGATATTTTTTCATTGGGAGAGGTAAGAAACTGAGCCATTGCAGGACCAAAATATTGCTGATTGATATTTCCAAGTAACAGGCCTGGATGGGAGTAACAACAGTTTATTGTGTTGAAGTGACATTAAAGGAACATAATTTTCACCTTTCAGTTTCATTAAGTTATTTCAGGTCATCATATTGGTGTCATGGTTTCGCAGCCTGCTCTTCTCTCATTGTCCACTTCCCTGGGGAGCGCTCATGTTGCGTCTCTTCTCTTTGTTTTCCTTGTCCGTTTCGTGTTTTGGGTTTTCAGCTCAGTGTTTTCACCTGTTCCGTGTTTCCGGTCATTATTTAAACCTCGCGTCACCGTTGTTAGACGCTTCCATATTGCCAATCTTTTGACGAAGAAAGCCAGTATTTTCGGACATTAAGCGTCGACCGTATCACCTCAACTTGTTGTGGCTCCACGGGACAAGGGTGCATGTGTTCAAGAGTTTGCTAGAAACTTAGTTTAGGCTAGTCGTTTCTATCCTGTCTCTTTATTTCACCCCTGTCTTCTGTCTTTGACAGATTGTCTTCGCCGTCTCTATTACCTCTTGTTTTTGTGTTTCGGCTCCCTCGTTGTGAGCTATAGGGTTTTTCTTTGTTGTTTTGCCTTAATATCTAGTTAAGAGTTTTCCGCCCTCTTCGGGTCGCTTTGAGTTGTAGCGGACTCTCTCCTGGTGTGGAGAGTTATTATTTATTTGTATTATCGTTATTTCCTGTTTGCGGGGTTTCACTCCCGCTCTGTGGTGTTCAGTCGAGCACTCTTTGAACCCCTACTGTTGCGTCTGGTCCTTCGTTCCCACGCTACCCCTGACAATTGGTTGGCATAGGACTCTCAGTCTAAAGCTGCAAGCCATTTGAGACAGGAACCTGACTCTGCAACTTATTTCCAAAATTCTGAAAGCAGCAGTATTGGTTTGCCATTCTTGGTTGCTTCAAGAATAAGTGTATAGAGATCAAACTTTATTGTTTATGATGCTGTACGAAGTGATTAGACATTGGCACACATTCCTTAATCCTTTGCGACGTTAAAAATGTGTTCACCATCTGATGCCTGAAAGAGAAACTCAACCATCTGCAAATTTGTAGACACTTGTGCAGTCCACATAGGTTGTGTGCATCCAGGGGTCAGAACTACAGAATGGCTGCTATTTGTAATTAGCTTGCGCTGCCACATGAAGGAATGCGAAGAACCACCATTGCCACCATGCAGTCTGTTATGCAAAACTGTTGAAGCTAGCAGTGCTACAAAGATGTTGAGGAAACAGTAGAAGGTGCTCTTCCCTCTGGAACAAATATTTTAAAATCCAAGGCCCCAGCACAGCGATGAGACAATTAACTGTCCTTCAGATGAGACATTGAATCAATGCACTGGCCATACTGTAGTCATTATAGATCTCATTGCGCTTATTGACTAACCCCAATTCGATTAATTATCACAATGATTCAGAACCTAAGCTTTATCATCTTATCTGAAGGATTGGACCATTGGATGGATTCCCTTCCCCTAACACTGTGTGGGGGCAATGGATTTCTATTTGAACCAGCAATAATTCCAAAATTGACCATCAAAATAAACATTATTGAAGATCATTTTTGTGTGAAATGAAGAGATGGGGATGAGAATTAACAAGGAGGGAAAATTAAGTGGTAGCAAGGAAGGTGGTGAAGAAGTAAAATAATGCATTTCTATTGGAGTGGAATCACTCACTGATGGTAACCATGGTAATAATTATAGAGCTGACAGTGACTGGAAGATAGTGGAGGGGAGAAAGAGATAGTTCACAAATTGGCAAGAGAGATTAATTATGCCCACTGTACTTTTATTTTTTACACACCTCTCTTACCGCAACCTTTGCACTTGCACCACATATGTCATTCAGTCTGTCTTAGTCGAGTCTCTTGATTTCATTTCTTCTTTTATTCTTGATATCATCCCTTTCCATTCTGTCTCCTTCTCTCTTTCTCTCTCTGCACTATTATGGGTTAAAAGGTTGTAATCATAGGCTTGCAGTTGTCCTGGAAACAGGAGACATGAGACATTAATCCCACACACCCACTTTTACTCTGCGAATTGCTGATTGGTTGAATCCTAAGAGTTTCAGCTATTTCTTCCTAACTGGAATAAACCATTTGAAAATTTTAAATAGGATGCTAGATATCTGACACCTCTCTCTCTCTCTAGTTGGCTAACTGTACAGAAAATACTCTAATCAAGATGCTATTGCTTTAATGACTCAATAATAATAAAGTTTATGATATGTAGATAATTAAGTTGATTTCACCATCAGTTCCAGCAGTGATTATTGTTGTAATTAATGTGTGTATGCATGTGTGTGTGTGTGTGTGTGTGTGTGTGTGTGTGCGTGCGCATTTGTTTGTGCGCTCACAAACCATGTACCATTTGTATGGTCGGATATAATGTGCTGTTATGCGGCAGCTTCCCACACACCATCCCTCATCTTTCAACCTTCTTTCATTTTGCTTGGTCCTGTGTGCTGTGTGTTGGAAGAGAGAGAGAGAGAGAGAGAGAGAGAGAGAGAGAGAGAGAGAGAGAGAGTTCATCCCTAGAGCCTCATAGAGTACTTACAATCACTCCACATCCCATTACTCTTCTGCCGCCCCCCCCTTCTGCATTTTCCCCCTCCCTCGTGAAAGTGCTGCAAAACCAGGGTAGGCTACTGCGCGCGATGAGCTTTAGGCTAGCTTGATCCAACCATCATATACACTTGAAGAACGCCGACCAAACGTCAGTATCCTCTCTGTCACAATACATACATCTCCACAAACGCACGTGAACCGGATTATTGAAATGGTTTGATGATATCAAGAAAGAGGATACGAAGTCTTGGAAATCCATCTTGCAGGCGTTCTTTGAAATACATTATTTCCTGTAAGAGACGTGCTTATTTTACCTGCTACCCTCGTGGAAATATGAGAGATGAACGAGCGGTGATCTTTGCTTTAGGGGATACTGATCCTTCTCTGAGAGACAGCAATTCAGGACTGAAGGAATAACCGATGTGTGACGAAGCTCGGAAACTGAAAGATAATTTCTTTATCAGAGATGTGGGTGCTGGAGATTTTTATCTGTCGCTGAATTAGGACTAACGGACTGTCAGCGCTCTCCACCTCGCTTCAACGGAGGATTACATCCAAACAGTTGGCATACAGTACAGTAGCTAGCTAGTTACATTGTAACACTCGCTATTCACACTTTTCTCACATATAAACGCACGAACACATAAGCAAGCCTCCAGAAAAAAACACGAGCTAGCTATAGCTGTCGTTATAGCGTGTTGCACGAAGTGGCAAACAGGCTACACACGTAAACTAGTCTATGTACAAATGAAGATACAAACTACTAAATGTATGCTTTTGATCATGGGAAATATTTTTGTTCATGAAGAGAACATATAACATACAGGGTGAACATACAGTTATACATATGTAGGCCTAAATAAAGGATAGCCTACATATAGGCCATTGAACTAACAATTAACAAATACAGTGAACTTGAAATGTAATTATTTATCTTTTTGGAAGCAAATGGAAGAAAATCCATAGCTGATAGCAATCAAAATAACCTATAAAGAATCACTATACAACCAAAACATGAGAGAATTTCGCCTCGGAAGCGATTCTGCAGGTTACCGAGGAAACGGCAGTGGGATAGGGACTCAGCGTGTGGATTGTGGAAGGGTCGGGGGCAAGGGAGCGAGTAAAAAAGACGGGGACACGGAGCTCTCAGCGAGACTGCCTGCCGCGGAACAGCCGCTGCCGGTGCTGGAGAGCGTGGCTGGGGGGAGCTGGAAGAATGAGCCGAATATCCGCGAGGAATTCTAACATTCGCTCCATTTGGCAACATTTTTTGCAATCTCTAGTTATTTTAACATTTTAATGATATTATAGTTGACCTATTAATCTGTCAATCATACATTGTGAACGTTGTATTGATATATTTATCTCTTGGAAAATATAACAAACATATAGGAAGAGAGGGTGGAAAGAGAAACTATTAACGAAATACGAATGGATTAGGATTAGAACACAAACGAGCTTTTCCCTGAATTCAGTAACGTTGGTGTTTAACCGTCAATGTGCTCTTTAAACTTACATGGGCAGCCGAAGGGAAGCTTTTTGGAACGTATGATGATCATTTAACATGTCTATGTATTTTAAGAGTGATCATATCTGTCAGTAGGCTAAAAGAGGCACAGTCACATATACAGATTCAGCACTGATGTACTGCACTTATTATACGGTATGAAATAATAGTTGCTTATACTTTTGTATTGTAGCTGAAAAGGCATTATTTTTTGCAGTTTTACTTCTTAACACTTGAATATATTACGTTTGGATAATGCACTAGGATTATGCGAGGGACGTTTGGTATCCTAAATATTATCTACTAAGTTATTTATTTATTGTACATTGACTAATGAAGCCATTTTTATTTAAAAAAGGATTGTAGTTTGTTATTACTCGGCTATTTCTGTAAACTGTTTGACTGCCCTTATTCAATGCGATACTTTGGAATTTGAATAATGAAGTCAAATACATGTTAATCCAAAACATACCACCACAAGTAATACTGGTATATAGATATTATTCAAGTTAAGCAATGTATATTATGTGCACTATTGATGTGCCCTGTTCAGTTGTCACAATGCTACCTGAATTGCTACCATGGCACATGCTTTTGAATACATCCACATACAGTAGGCTAAATATGGATATGCCATTCATTTCTGCACATTCACATAACTAATTCTGATTGATCACATTCTGGCTTTGGGCTGAAGGGAAAATAAAATAAAACAAGAAGAAACTCCAGGAAGGCGTTTTAGACACCAAGAGGCTGGAGGTTTGTGGCTGTCTCGACATCTCGCCAAATAAGAAACGTGAACAAAAAACAGACAAATCTAAGGACACATTTTCAAGAAGACTGGGAACATATTTGAACTGCAGTCATCCTTTCCAGGTAGGATCATCCAACATTTGGGAAATGTTTATGCCTGTTTTGTTTTGATAGCTTTTATGTCAGAATGACTGGAAACCTATTGTTCTGATTATAATTTTTTTTGTCTCTGCTATTGATAGTTGCTAACTTCATACATGTTAGTAACTTTTCACAGAATTATGTTTGTCTAATATTTCACACACTCATCAGACATGCACGGTAAATATGTGCAAAGTGCTTGTTATGGGTCAGGATAGCTACCCCCTGCCATGCCCAATTTGAAGCTTAACTTTTGCATAACTTTCCATAGTATTGCCCAGCCTAATTTAGCACATTTATTGTTCATGCTCCTGGCGTGAGTGAATTCAGTGAAACGCTTTTCATTGCTTGAGGTTATAAGCCCTGCCCAAAATGGCTGCCAAATACATTTTTCACACATGTGTATAACTCCTCACATCATTTGCATTCAAATATTGCTTTGACTGTAGGTGTGCATAATCAAGTTTTCTTAGCACTTGGTCCCTGCCTACACACAATATGGCCACCGTTAATCAGTGTTTCTATGGAGTTTGCCAGAATTCACTCATTCATCTGACTTACATCCTGTTTCACCATCATGGTATGTAACTGTGTCCTTGAACATGGACTATCACATATATTTTCAAGTGGATTTTGATTGCAATAGCAGTAAACCAACATTTATCACTGCATTTTTTTACCTGGGTATTTAATGCTGCAGGCAATGATTGAGTCAGTACTGTAACACATATGTTAGTTCATTAAATGATTGATCGCAAACATGGGAGATTACATCGCCATTTAGCATGAAGATACTTTCATCCATTCTTTGAAAAATGAGAATACCATGCCTGCTACTACTACTACTACTACTAGAGTATTCCGGGGGCAATTGTAACAAGGGTCAATTTGAACACTTTTTGTTATAATTGCCCCCAACCCTGAACACATGAAACTAGCTAGCTTGATGGATAGGAACAACGTCATTGAAACTTGACTAAAAAGTTAAAACGTTAAACATGTTCTGATCAAGATTAGACAACTACTGAATCATATAACTAAAAGGTCAAGACAGCAAGAGAAGAACAATGGTCAATAATTTTTTTTCATACCTCCAAAACCAGCAGAGAATGGGGCATCAGTTGGTCTTTGGGCACACAGAGTAGAGGGAACATCAATGCACATGTGCAGAGTGAGAATCACAGCTCTAGCTTGTTTCAGATTAGTGCAATTTTATGGTGTTGATATTGCCCCCCTGTTACAATTGCTACCAGAATACTCTACTACTAGTACTAATATAAAAATGTTACTGTACCTGTACTAGTTATCTTAAGGATACTTCTAAGCAATTTCCCCTTTGACCAAAGGGAGGTACTGCATATAAATGCAGTATGTATGCAAATATGCTTTGATCTACATTTCTGTATTGCTTGAACAAATGCTGGTTTGAGAGCCCTAAAAAGTCACAAGTATTTCACTTCATAAATGTTGATGTTTAAATGAGTCACCCTTAATGTCATGTCCTGGTAAGATTGCTGTAAGGACGTTTAGAGTTGTTGAACATTCTGTCTGGCTTTACAAATGCAAAGGGATAGGTTATTCTAAAACCTTTAAGTTCCTCAAACATTATGCTCAATAACATTTACATATTGTGTTACAACTGCTTAAACTACTGGAACTCAGCTGACAAACATGACATACAAATCACTTACAATGATCATATGCACAAATAAATACAATTGCAAACAATTATTTCTAAAAGTGTATTTGAAAAATACTTTTAAGTTAAATGTATTCATATAATAATTGAGTATTAATGCTTGTCAGAGTGCATAGGTGGATGTTCATGGAATATCCATAAAAATGTGTTGCATATAAAAGGCAGACACCCACACTCTTTATTTGCTCCCACCTTCTCTCTCTCTCTCTCTCTCTCTCTCTCTCTCTCTCTCTCTCTCCCCCTACCTCTCTACGGGAGTTCGCTGGAAGCTGTTAACACCCACACACACCACACACATACACTTGAGCCCAACATCAGATTTACATTCACAATGAAACTGCACATTTTCTCTCTCTCTTTCTCTCTTTTTTCTCTCTCTCTCACACATACACACACACACACACACACACACACACACACACACACTCACCACACATGCATGCAGTTACATATATATACACACACACACACACATGCAGAGACAGAGAGAGAATGTATGCATAAAACCTTGTGCCCTTATAATAGCACTAAAATATATTTGATGTTATTTGTACCCTTAAATATTTGCTGTATGTGCTGTTTGTACTTGTAGAGTTTATACAATGAGTAAAATTAAATGCTGCAGGATAGGTGCATACCAGTGAACATAATATACTTTATGTTGTATAAAAAATATAAATACTATATTGTGTTCAATGCAGTCCTTCAGTTTTCAATCATATTGTGTACAAAATAATTTTGAAATGTGAGTGTTTGAATGTAGATATATTTATTTAGTATTTTATGAGTGTTTGTGTGTCTTCCATTCTGTCTTTCTGTTCTCTGTCTGTGACTCAAATGGAAGGTACTTGGAATTGTTGCCATAGAAACCAAACAAAGAGCCGGAATTTTGATTAAAACAGTTGAGAGTGAGAAATGGAATGGTACCTTCTGTATAAATAAAATGCTTTTGCATTGCATAATTATTTGAGCTGTTTTAATGATGCGTGGTAATTTTATTGATTTCATACAGTAGATATACATGGTTAATCTTTGAGCAAGTGTTATTACCATAATTTTGTTTATCATTACAGTGCAATTTTATAACATTATAAAATGTTGCAGTCTTACATTGATTAACAGTTGATCCTTGGAGATGGAGAGTATTTCTGATCACTTAAGGCATGACTACCATCACAACTCTGACCCTTGCACCAAGAAGCCTTGCCCACTCAAACACATCTCTTCTCCAATATTACAGTATTGGTAGATACAGAATTTTGTGTTTCTTGCTTTATGCTGAAAGATCTATTCATGATCTATTTCTGAGATGGTAGGTAATTATGAATAGGCCTATTCATTATCAGCAAGCCTGTTGTATTTTTGGTTTGGAAACTGGACATGATTTGTATATTTGTAATGTTTAAAAATCTATTTAAAATCAAAATAGTCCGATGCTTTTTAAGTGTAATTTCAAAAAAAGAGCATAATACTATAGAGTAGTGATTTTTTGCTAAAACCAGAACTCTTGGCTAGAGTAGAGGAAGTAATTGATGCTAGATCTTAAACACCTTTGATTGGGTAAGACATGTGCTAAGATGGTGCAGAAAGGAACAATTAGATGAATTAAATGAAGCACCTGCTATTTTTATTGCGATTTTGACTTTAATTGTGATTTATTGTAAAGTATCTTGTCTTGGCCTTTAATGGCACAGAACTCCCAGGTTATATTTTTAAATAATATATATTTTTTTTTGTTAATAAATTGAAAAAGCTGTGTGCACTGGGTTTAAGTAATGCATTAATTAGTTATTTCATTCATATTAATATCAATATTTTTGTGCAATGTTGATATACACTTTGTAATAGTATTCACATTAGTGTTCACTAATGGAAATGGCTTTATTTCAAATGCCTTGTGTCTGTTTTACCTAATGCTAAAGCTTGGAATAAACGCAGTATTTTAAGTTAAACTACATGAAGTCTGGCTCAGGGAAAAAGATGTACAGTGCTGTGAAAAAGTTTTTGCCCCCTTCCTGATTTCCTCTATTCTTGCATATTTCTCACACTGGATGTTTTCAGATCTTTAGACAAAATATAATATTGATTTTAGGGAACCTGAGTAAACAAATGACACATTTGTTTTTTACTTATTAAATTTATTTAATGAACAATAAATCCCAACACCCATTTCCCTTGTGTGAAAAAGTAATTGCCCCCTTACAATAACTGCAGCCAATGTATAATAAAGTAATCATTTGTAATATTTGGTCACATATCCTTTGCATGCCATGACTTCCTGATGTCTTTGACCCAACAATATCAAAATCAAATCAATATTATATTATAGAGCGTATTTTATTCATCACCACACAAATTTGTAAACAGAAAAAAAACAGCAAAACCCCCCCCCAACAAAAAACAGAGGCAACAGTCCCCAGAAAATTAGGAAGAAACCTTGTGGAAAGGAAGGAAGGGAGGAAACCACCAGAAGGGGGGGAACCCCAGATCTCTCACAGTCCAGGGGGGTCTAGATCTTAATGACCAGCTCATGGTCAAGAGAACTGAAAATATCATGCCTAGTGAAAATTGGCAGCAGGGATGCAAAATGCATGGATGTGGCAATGCGATGATGGAAAACGGGGGATGATAGCGGAGAGGATCGGGTGGGGGCGGTGGGGGAGGAGGGGGGGCGGTGGGGGGGGTGATGGGGATGAGACAGGAAGGGGGACAGCAAGGGAGGGAGAGGCGGGGGGGGGAGATGGAGCCGAGAGAAGAGGGGAGGGAGAGGGAGAGGGGGGGGGGGGGGGGGGGGGCGGGGGGGGGGGGGGGGGGGTCCCCCCCGCCCTAAGTAACTTATGGCTGCATAGCTGTGAATGAGAACAGATGAAACCATCCAGTCCACCCTAGAGAGAACAATCCAGCCTACCCCACCAGAGCCAGCCAGCCCAAGGAAGATGGGGTCACACAACAGACAGGTGACAGTAAGGTCACTGGAAAACTATTACTCAAAAGACAAAAGGGCTTCTCTGTCTCTGTCTTACAACCGGATTATAAGCTGATCATTAAAGCCTGTTTTTTTATTTTTAATTTTTTAGAGAGAAATATATTGTCTGATTCCTTTATTTTATTGAAGGGTGTTTCCAGTAGTGGTGTACTCTGTCTGTAGGAGAAAGCACCACCCACAGGTTTTTTTTTAGAGTAGCCTAACTACTACTACTTCTTGGGTCTTGGGGGATCTTTCGGCTTATTATGGTAAAAGCAGAAAACATATATACACTGGTATAACAAGTCCAAAAAATGTAAAAAAAAAAAAGTCAGAAGCAGCAAGACCCTAAAGTATGCTTGGTAGCCAATGATGTGATGATAGTAGTACTGGGGTAATATGCTTTATTTCTTTTTTTCTTGTTAAAATGCGATCTGGCTGCATTCTCACAAACTGGAGATTTTTGGACAACAGCTAGGACAGCCAGGATACAGAAGCATACAGTAATCTAGCCTATAATCTAAAAAAACAAAAAAGCATTTTCTCTGCATCTCCTACTGATACTAAAAGAAAAAATTTTAGCTAATTTAGCTTCCTTAACTTAAAGAAAGAAAGCAAAGATATTTTTTTTTTTTGCGCGCCGCGCCAAAAATCTGGGTCTTTAGTAACACCTAGGTCTTTCACAGCTGAATTTGGAACAACTAAGCAACCATCAATACTTAAAGTATATGTACACAGTTTCTCCCAAAAGACTCTTGAAATCTTATTTTCTGGTATTTCTACAAGCGATACTATAACCTCTCTGCATTTGAATGGATCTCTATGGGAATTGGGGGGTGGGACTAGATTTAGTTGTAAATTACACTGGAATAGTATGGAACACATGGTTGGCTAAATGGCTCTAAGTCATCAAGGGTCTGAAACCATCACTGGCCTCAAACCATCACTCTGCTGCCAGATATGCAGTAGATATGGATGGTTCACTTTAAGGGTTGTTTCTCCTGACTTATTTTTCCATAGAGTTCAATAGGAAAATTTGTCAGGAGTTGAAAATCCTAGCGCGACCTCTGCTGTGTACTACTTAGTGCATACTGTTTAGTGATATGCAGTATGCAAAAAATATGGTCCATACTATTATCTGCAAAAACCCGAAAATATGTATATTAATCTGGGATTTTAAGTACACTACATTTATTGAACATTTCACCAACTAACAACTTTCTCATCCAGTGTACTCAACTAGCATACTCAATAGTATGGAAGAGCATTTATTCAGACACAGCTACTGTCTTGACTCACTGTGGTCATTAAAGATCCCATGACACTCATCACAAGGAGTAGGGGGGTTCCCCAATGTCCTGGCTAAATTCCCAACCTGGCTCTCAACCTGCCACCTAATCATCCCCGATTTAATTGGCTAAGAATTTTTCTCTCCCTCTCCACCTCAGCTAATATGTGGTGAGCAAAATGGCTGCCATGCATAATTTTTTTTGGACTTATTTCCAATAAAATATCAGAGGGCAGTCTCTTCCTGCAAGGACAAAGTTAACTCTTTCTTTGTAAAATCTCATTTCAAATTATTTCTTGCATCAATGTCCAATGACTATCAGCCTGAGTTTCATATTTCTCCCAATGTAACATATTCCCCACCGGCGCGCACTTTTTTGAAACCATAACAATAAGGTTGTCAGGTTTTAGTGAATAACAGCATTGTAGTAACATTTTACAGTGATTGCTTTTCCACCCCCAATATAGTCAAAACAACTTGATTGTGTTTTATGTTCTCAGTGGGTAACAAAAAAAAACTGTTGCAGTAATTTTATTCAGCACAACCTTATGTAACCTTGCTGCAATGTTGTAAAACGTTGCAATAGTGTTTTGTTCAAATTGTATTTACCATTTCAGCCAATATCTTTGGCTTAAAAAAAGTGAAAGTTGAACCAGAACATTACAGTAATTCTCCAGACTAATCAAAGTTTCACATGATAAAAATGTCTAACTGGAGCACAGCTGATGCAGTAAACCCCATGTACTTAAATGGCTTAGAACAGAGAGTGGCAACCAGAGAACTTTGCCCTGGGGTACTGCACAAAGACCGCTCAACATTTACATCCACAACATTGACTGTGTGTGGGGCCTGTATTAGATCTATACAGTGTTCTGTGCAAATGACCTGTCTCTCTAGGCCCTGAGATAGTTGCTGTAGTGATCTAGTTTCGTGTTATTTTGGTGCATTGCATTTCCCTTCATTTGGGTGCTGAAGTAGAAAGAAACGGACATATGTGCATTCCATCTCGATGCAGTGAATAGTGCTGTATAGCATTTTTTATATTTCATGTCAAATATCAAATATTCCAGTTAAATTAAAAGGTTTCTAAGACTTGTAACATTGATTGCCCAACTGTATTTACTGCGTATAATGTCTTACAATGATTAATTAGGTCAATGATCCAATTAGTGATCCAGTATTTAATGAATAGTGGTTAAAATCAAGAGGATAGTTACAGGCTTGGTTTGGAGTTTCTGACATTATGTCTAATATACCACAAATCAATTGTGTTTCAGTTAGTGGCTGACATTTTCAACAATTTAAAAATTTGAATATTAAAAATATCAGTATTTGAGACCTTAAGAAATAAGGCATTTAAGGCATAAGAAATCACCTTTGTTGATTTGGGGGAAGTGTTTAATCCTATTGAAGGCTAAATATTGAATCTAAAAGAGATTATGGTTGGCAAAGCAAGTGATCGGCAACACACAATTTACTTTAGAGAACAAAACTATATTTATAATGCATCACCTTAATTTTGCTTCGTATATTTTACTGAAAATTGTATGACAGGTTTGTGGATGTAATTTTGTTTTTTGGCTTTGCTTGCATCCACTATTATGTCTTGTGTCGTTATTGGACAACACCGAGGCCAATTTGTGTTCCATGAATGTAGAATCCTACAGAGAATGGATGGATTTTATTTCTGTTTGAGAAAGAACTGACTGATCCTAGCTGAGCTGGGTGGTGGCATGAGAAGTGGACCAAGGCATCGAGACGAGCATTGCAGAAAATGCGCTCTATACTATGTCAGAGGGATGGATGTGTACGGCAATGCAATGTGCCTAAAGCACGTTAACTACCCACAAAAAGATCACATCACCTATATCTGAAATGCAAATCCTTACCATATTTCAATCAAAAATATATCTCTAAAATCTGCCATTTTATTTTTGACAGACATGTAGATTGTGTGTGTGTATGTATGTGCATGCATGTGTGTATGTGTGTGTGTGTGTGTGTGTGTGTGTCTGAGGGTTTGCATGCTCTTATATGCGCGTGGCTGTCTTGTAGCTGGAGCCTCATATGCCACAACGCTGGTAGCAAATGGTGTTGTGTTACTTTACTACTCCACATGCACATTTCTCTTTGCACAACACAGTGCCACTTTAGTGACACGATATGCCCGTCACAACAATAAAACTGGGTTTCCATTGCCTCTACTTGAGAGACTAGAAATAAGTAGCAAAAAATGACGATGGATGAAAAGAGACTGATTGTAGCACATAGTGGAGGGAGGGAGGGAGGAAGGGACGGAAAGAGGTGGACGGAAAATGCCGTGGCAAAAATTCATGAAACTAGGTTGGTGTGAGCGAGGTTTGAGCGCATGAAAAGGAGGTGGAAATGGAGGGATTGCATGAAAGATTAAATGTAGGTTATAAAAGAGCGAGAGAGAGAGAGAGAGCACAGAGGGAAGGAGAGAAGGGGGACAAAGGGAGGGAGGAGGATGAATATACCATTTGAATTATGTAAAAGAGTTGCGTGGGAGAAAAGGAAAGGCATGGAGGTGGTGAGAAGGAAAGGGAGAGGGAATGTGTTTGCAGCCGTGAATATGAAGAGTTAACGTTGGTCATGTGGGAGCGGAGAGCTGAGAGGCAGTCTCTGCATCTATCATCACACTGTGGAAGACTGTCCCTGCTGTTACAGTCACACTGAAAACTGCTCATTGACTGACTGGCTTACGCACCGACTGACTGATCCCCTGAATAAGAGACTACTGACTCATGGACAGAAGTCCGTAAGAGCACTGTTTGTGTATGCGGCAATCTCGACTGGCTTTTCTCCCCTAACCGTGTGAAACACTGATTGCTAACATTTGCCTCACAGAATACTGAGGCGGACAGTCCCTCCAGACTGCCGTTAATAAACACTCTGCATTCTTCTGCCCCGTAAGCCTTGCCTTCTACTGAGAAAGAAAAAAATAACTATGCTGTGTTATCGTCAGGACCTGTGTTAAACCTACGCACCGTGTCGGTCCCTTTTTCACCCTGTCCTCTCTTTTCTTACTCTCTTCCTTTCTCCTGCCTGTCTCTCTTTCTCTTGCCCCTAGAGCACGCTCGCGCCCGTCGAAAGAGCATAGCTACCGGGAAACAGCCAAGCATGGAGATCCCTCCCACTGCCCCCCCTCAACCCTTCCGACAATCCGTGAGTACCCCTCCTTCCCAGCCTTGCTCCCTCCCTCCGACCCCCTCTCTCCCTCTCCCTCTCCCCTTGCCTTCGCCCGTCTCCCGTCAGGCCTGCCACCAGTTAGCTGGCACCCCTTCCCTCCCTCATTCTCTCCCACTCACTCTTTCCCCCTATTTTTCTCCCTCCTTCATTCCCTCTCTCACTCCCTCTTCCCGTTCCCGCCCTCGGCCCTGCAGACCGGCGACAGGCACCCCTCCCCTCCCTCGCTCGCTGCCTTTCTCTCCCTCCCTCTCCCTGCCTCCCTTCTCCTCCTCCTCCTTCTCCTCCTCCTCCCTCATTCACTGGGCAGATGACTGGAAGGTTGCTGGTTCAAATCCAGGGGCAGGAATCTGTGTTGCACCCCTGCCCTCTATTGAGGTATGTGACCGATATCTGCGTGTTGAAAAAGCTCCCAGCAGAAATACAATCTACAGTCTGTGAGTTGTGCTAAATGCCAGATTGTGATGCAGTCCGTCACATTCTCTCACGTTCGGGGAGACATTTCAGTGAGACCAATATTAGTTAAACTTGTCAGTTCATGTATTTGACTGAAGCTCAGCCTAATATTTTGGCCTCTTTTGGAAACACAAGGAAAGGAATCTGTCACATGGCAGACGGAGGTGAGAGAGTGCAGGTTTGCGTTTCCGTTCCTGATGGGACACTGCAGAGGTCCTGCAGTGCAGTGAGAGGTGTTGCAAAGTGCTGCAAAAAAGGCTTCCAGAATATATTTCAAGAATGAAACGATGAGCAAGTCCCGTATGTTGTACTGGATGAGGGCGTCTTTTCAGTAAACTGATATGATTAAAGGAAGCAACCAATGAAGAGAAAGTCAGTGCACAGGATGTGGACACACACCACACACTCCCACACAGTATTACATTTGATCTACGGTCATTGGCAGCAATAAAGACTCTACTGTTCTCTTGTAGGTTGTGTGTTCCTAATCCAGGCTTGGATTCAGTGAGGGACACTGTACTTTGATCCATTTAAGGTTTTATCAGGACAATGTTAAACTGCATCTGTCTGAATAATGAGTAAGTTCTGTAAGCGTTCCTACGTGAAAGATTCCATCAAAGAAAGATTGAATGTATTTAATGAATTATTGGCGGTGCACGCAATTTGAATCCACTTATGAAAGTGCAAATGTCAGATGAAGCGTCACATAAATATTTGAAAGATGTGTATTATGCCTTCTTGTAAGTCAAGCTCATTTTGAGCTTCTTTTATCAAATATGGTTATATTTGGATATTGAAAATTATACCATTATTAATTTATCATGTGATTTAATGGCGCATGATTTATTTATGAGTCAGTGGTGTTTGAGTGGATAGTACTGTGACAGCCTACAACAGACTGTACTGCAACTGCAATATAATTCCTAAATCTCCACCACTGATGCATTAAGTCTGAATCTTATGCGACTCTTGTTCTTTGTGGGATTATACTTCCCTCTACTGGTGAATGCCAGTAGTGCAGGTTTAGGATTAAACTACAAAGTGTGCGAAGTGAACTATGGAGAAGTTTAAGGTGAAATTCTATTTTTCTTTCACTTCATCCTCACAATAGTTTATATATCTCTTTCATAACATCTTTCATATTTTGTCTTATATTGTATTTTATTTAGTTTTCACTCACAATTCCTTTGTCTCTCACTCCAAACATTCGCTGCCATTCTTTCAGTTTACTGTATAAGCTATCTCTACCTTATTTTCGTTTACTTACGTCACAATGTCACAATCATTCTCTTATCCTCCACTTTCATATTTTCTCTCCTAAACCAATTTCCTCTCTTTACTTATACTCCTTATCTCACCTGTCACCCTCTCTTTCATTGCTCTTGTCCCCCTAGGTTCATCTATCACTCTTCCTTAACCTCCTTCCTGCCCACCTGTCTGATGGCCCCTCTCCCCTCTGACCTTTCCTGCAGAGTTTCCTCAGTAGACGTTTGAAGGGCTCCATCAAGCGGGCCAAAAGCCAACCCAAACTGGACCGCACCAGCAGCTTCCGCCAAATGATCCTGCCCCGCTTTCGCAGTGCTGATCAGGACAGGTACTGGACCTTTTCAGTTCACATTGTGTGTGTTAATAGTCATCTATAACTCTATATATATAACTCTGCCTCAAAGCTGGCATTTGCCCCTATCACTGTGTGTCTGTGAGAAAGAATGGATTTCGAGCATTTATATATGATGTAGGGTATTAATGTGTATTTTGAGCACACCTATTCTAATCAGCCTATGCGTCCCTTAGTAAGCAGTGAGCGGACTAGTTTGTGTGTTAGTCTGTGCATGTAAACTGCAATATTGAAGCCGGCACCCCTTTTGCATCTGTTTTCATTTACATTGTCTTTTTTCAAGGGCATCATGAAATGCGAATATCTCCTTCTCTCCCCACCATCTCTTTTGTGCACTGTTTCACGTTTGCGGCAGTAAATTTGGAACATTTTGAATATAGCAAGAACCCTGTTGTCTAGATGCCAGCAGAGCTTAGAACTTTTGGTCCTGCCTGACCACCTGCGATGTCACAGGTCATTCCTCTGTCGATGACAAATCGTCCTAGACCAAAGAAGAGAATGTACTAAAATTCTGTGGCTTTCCAGCTCCAGGCCAGCCTACCCGGCTTTCATTCCTGCTCTCTGTGTGTTATTATTAGGCTATGGCTGGCATCGAGGCATAGGGGTTACAGAACTGTGGAGTTTTCAGGATCAACTCCCAAGTAGGGCACTGCTGTTGTACCCTTAAGCAGGGTATTATCATGAAGTTGTTCGGTAAATACCCAGCTGTCCAAACACAGATTGTATGTACACTGTGAGGAAAGCTGCTTCGGAAAAGGGCATCTGCCAAGTGAATAATTCCTTTAAAATTGCCAAAAAAAAGAACAACCAATTGCATTCTGTCCCATATTTTCATCCAACATCACAGGCAGTGATACTAAAAATGCAATCGAATCCAGTCATTGGGCAGTTTTGTCTGATTTACTTGAAAGTCACAGATGCAGGGGAGAAAAAAAGAAAAAGAAAGTCACTCTGTACATTGCACTATAGCCTTAATTAGTTTGAATTGGTTTTCTCAGTGCACTTACCACTGCTCCAGGCCGGATTCCCAGGCTTACATGCACATTTCTTGCCTGTTCTAAATCACACTGGGCATTACTGCGGAGTCCTGGGCTTTTATGTGGCTTTAGATCACACATACGCAAGAGTGACCTCTACTCATGCATGCTACAAACGCACTTGCCACTTATCAGTCATCACCTATGCTGTAGAGACAGAGGGACACTTGTGGCTGGGTTTTAGGACGTATGTCCCACCCGCTGGTAGTATTTCTCTGCAGGGAATACACGTTTCCATTGATAAAGATGCACAAGACCACAAAATAGTAAATGTATTCATGTATTTGTAGCATGACTACGTTCTTGACCATATTTGACCATGAGTCAGCAGTGTACACAGACCCATAGCATTGTCATTTAAATGCCTAATAGCTAATCTTAACAATCATCATAGCCTGTCTTTGCCTGGGCGTCTGGGTGACACTCAGAAAAGGTGTCTCACTATAGTCAGATGAAGGGTTCAATTAGTTCCAGCCTCATTTATTTTTTCTCATGTTTCAAATCCTGCTCACTAGAAATCGCCCCGATTAACTCCGCGTTGAGCGGCAACATTGAATGGGTTGACCACATAGGGGGCGCTGCTTATTTCACATCGCACTTTGTTCTCCCCATGCAAACAAAGACGGCCGTAAAGCCTTAAAATCACTAATGCATTCATACCTTTAGGATGTATTACTGTAGCCCTTCATATAAACTGTTAATCGGATTGGACACATCATTATCAGTCCCGGTTAGCCTCAGTGAGCCTTCTAGGTCATATATCACAATCCTGGTTCTTGAATAGTGCTGTGCATGTTGGTTTATGTTTCAACTTTGATGCTGATCGCATAGCAATCTGGATTTTCTCTAGAAAGCTAGTTTGTACTTGCTTGGTGAAAGATGCGTTTTGGAGGTATTTTTGTGCAATTGGAAATAGAAACGTCCTGTAAAGGTGTTGTCTTCCGTTAGACCTTGTTAAAGGGATAGATCACTTTCTGTTTTTGTATTATTTCCGTTTTAGTGTATATTTTGGCTTTACAGTGGCTAGTAGGGACATTAGCAAGAAAATACACTTCAAGTAACTCTAAAGCAGCTTTACAGAAACATTATGTTTCCAGAGGCTGTACATATGTACAATAATGATTTGTAACGGTAAACGTTCATAATGATTGGTACATATTTTGAGGGTTTGTAATTCAATAATGTATTACCCTCAGCATGCATCGTAGAATCTGTTTTTTGTCTCATCCTGGGCTTCACTTCTTCGCTTCCCCCACCTTCTCCAGTGTCTTTGTATGCTCTATGAAATCAACGGAGTCTTTCTCCGGGTTGCTTTGCAAAGAATAATGTGCGGTGATCATTTAAGTATATTAGTCAAAGAGGATCAAATGCACTCTCTTAGAGTTGATTTTACTCTGAGCATTTTGATTGGCCCAGTTTTTACGTGCAATGCAGGACATTTCACACGTTTTCCATCGCTCTCTAGCGACCACCACTGACTGTAAAGAGCGCTTGTAAGACTCCTATGTAACGACCCCTGCTGGTCGATCGGGCGCCTGTGGACTACATGTTAAAGGTCTTCCTCTGACTCCACTCTATGCAAGCTTAGCTGTAGTCTGCTAATTCATGTATTAAAAAAACTGTAATAATTATGGAGAATAAAAGTGTCCATGATATTATTCCCAGTACTCACCTATAGAGGGCCAGAAGTTAATTTCTCCACCTTTACAGTGGAAGGCAGTTCTTTAGTGCAGCACGATATGTGCTTCCCAGTGAAACTTTGTATTTCCTTTCACAGTTCACGCTATAAGGATTTGTCATCTCTTACAAAAATATTGGCCGTCCAGCTAATTTGCAGAAAATCTTTGGCATTGTTGCCACAGGTTTACGGCAAGCTCATATTTACACATGCAAATTAGCTTTGTAGGAACTGCCATTTACTTCTGGCAAAGTTTTCAGTTTGCCACTACTGGCAAAGTCTAACAAACCTCTGGCAACATTTTGTGGAAATCAAATTTAGTTTGCAGCAAATGCACTACATATTAGCTGCATGTTTGCAGAAAACTATCCAGTTTTGTAAGGGATGTCAGTCAAATTAAATAGCTCCCCAGTACTATGATGTATCACTTCTGTGATCATTATCAAAATATACATAAAATGGTCAATGGACATTATTGGCTTATTTTATCTTTCATCTTCAGATATTTCTACCTTCTGTACGTGATTATCTTCTGTCAGGCATTATGGGGGACACTGTTAAAATGTCTGTTAAAATGATTACGGTTTGCTTTATATAATGACATTAACTGTCAAGGTGCCATTTTAGCAGTGTAATAGAACATATCATTTAAAATCAACTGAATGCAGGATTCCACTATAGCTGAAAGTGGTGTAGTGGCGTTATCTTAAGGGTTTAACCCCTGCTAAGATTGTTGAACCTGGCTTGTTAAAGGGTAAGTTTTTTTTTTGCTGTAAATGTGTTTGTATGCCTACACTATAATGAAACTTATTAATGCATTTCGTTGTTTCAACAATTCTGAAATAATATTGTATGTCATAAGAAACTGGTAGAAAAGCGTCTTTGTGCTGTCCTCTAATGGTTGAAATTTCCTTTCATATTTGATGTGCATCGTCTAGTTTGACAGTTTGATCTGAGTTTTACAAAATAATTTGTACAATGTACGCTCATTTGTGCAAATGACGATGGACACAGCTCCTCGGCCGCCACCCCTCTCCCTCGCTCACCCCACAAAGTATTTTTCAAAAATTGTGTAGTAGGCAGAGACAGGCTGAGACAGTGTACTTACTCCTTAAGATTTGGTAGTTAAAATTTGCTAGCTCTTTTATGTTCATGTGTGGAGAAAGTTTAACTTCTCATTATTAATTAATGCAGCAAACAAAGCACATTACTGCCCTGAAAGGCCTAGACAAACTCAGGGGTCAAGGACATTTGTAGTCATCATTGTGCAAGGACTGCAGTTCTCTTAAGGGACTTCAAAGCAAAGGGCTTATTTCCCTTTTGAAGATGGCGATGCTGGGATCTGTAGTACTCAGGGGGTTGGTCTTGGTTGCTGCTGTCAGCATATAGTCTTTCAATCAGGGTGCATGCTGCTGGTACTCTGCTTCAGTCAATTTACTGTTTAAAGGATTTGTGCTTGAAATGCAGGAGGGTAAGCTTACCTTCTGCATGCTAATTGTTCTGGACGTGTATTTCATTGGTTTGCGTGAACTATGCAAGACTCGCATGCATTCATTTGCCTTTTCACTTGTATCCCAACCAATGCGGTGGAAGTGCCTTTGTGCGCTTTTAATAAAATAATCTGAATTTTTAGACAGAGATTGGGTTATGAGAAATCATTTTGATTACCAGACGGAAATCAATCTTAACTTTGGAACAGTCTCTTTGCACATGCTTTGCACAGAGTTTAGAAATGCTTAGAAAGGTTTTTAATTTCCCATATTTAAAGCTTGTGAGCCTGTGCTAATTTTCCATATTTAAAGCTTGTGAGCCTGTGCTAATTTCCCATATTTAAAGCTTGTGAGCCTGTGCTAATTTCTCATATTTAAAGCTTGTGAGCATGTGCTAATTTCTCATATTTAAAGCTTGTGAGCCTGTGCTAATTTTCCATATTTAAAGCTTGTGAGCCTGTGCTAATTTCCCATATTTAAAGCTTGTGAGCCTGTGCTTGCTAATTTCTCATATTTAAAGCTTGTGAGCCTGAGCTAATTTTCCATATTTAAAGCTTGTGAGCCTGTGCTAATTTCCCATATTTAAAGCTTGTGAGCCTGTGCTTGCTAATTTCTCATATTTAAAGCTTGTGAGCCTGAGCTAATTTCACATATTTAAAGCTTGTGAGCCTGTGCTAATTTCCCATATTTAAAACTTTTTCTCACAAATGGGGCACACTTAAAATACCAGGATGAACCCCTTAATTCCGGGGTTTTGTTGAGGGAATTCAGGAGCACACTCATCTGCAGAACGATGCACTCATCCGAAAATTTCAGTAAGTAACCCGGAAGTAAAAACATAAAAGACAGAGCGGATATGCATATCTATGGTACAAGATAGGTTTTTTATTTTATTTTATTTTTTTGTTGTTAATTCTATCTTCATTTATAATCTACATTTTGTAACAATCATCATATGTTAACTGATTGATATTCTCAATAATTTTTTTTTAATTAATATGAATTACTTCTTCACTAGATTGGAAAGAGTTTTGCGGGATTTCTTTCGCACCCTGCTTGCAAAATGAGGGGACAGGGCACATAGTAGACAGAGGACAGGGGACAGTGGACAGTGAACAGGGGTCGTATTCAGACACAGCCCTACTGTTTTACAGAAGATAAGGGAAACTACAACACTCTCAGAAATAAAGGTACAGTGGAAGTATATTTTTCTTCTCTCAGGTACACATTTTCCAAATGTACCCTGGAAGTACAGTAATGTTCTATTTGGCTACTAATTTGTACCTTTTCAAGCAAAAAAGGTACAAATGAATTATGTATTGCTGGCTAGGGGTACAGTTTTATGTACCTATAGGGTACCACCCCAGTGACAAGCATTTGTACCTTTTAAGGTACTTTTCTTCTGAGAGTGTAGGCCACAGTAAAGAGAGCCTATAGATGTATTGACTGCCTTGGTTTTCTGTGAAGTGTATTGGGACAATTGTTTGTGAAATGTGCAATATAAATAAATGTAGATTTGATTTAGATGCATGGAACAGACAGTGGATACACACTTGGCTGAGAAGAGGGTTACCTGTTTTGGTCAGAGAGAGCAATACACTGCAAGTGGCCTGGGGAGAAAAAAAAGACCTGGGGAGACAGAAAAAAAGAGATTGTCAAGCTTAATCGAAGATATATTTTTATTAGGACGCTAACCTGCGCGCACAGGCACTAAAGGAAACCAGCCCTCAATAAGGTACCAGAAATCAGTCATTCAAAGTGAATCTAGATTCATTATTTCAAAGCAAAACCTGAGAATGAAGAAACATATCCTTACACTAGCCATCCCTATACTTTTGGAGGGAAATGACCTGCCAAACCCTGATGAAGGCGTGCATTGCCAACATGCGTCAGTGCACTAAATAATAATTAATAAATAAATAAAGACTTGTAACTTTTTCGCTGGAGATAGTGTGCCTTGGAGTTTTGTAGTGCTGTCGGCCTACTAATTTAAATTTTTTTGTATATGGAAACACAGCAAAAATGGCGGTGTACATCTACCATGGTTTCATATACACACCCTCGGGTGTTAAATGTACACCACCGTTTTTGCTGTGTACAAACCCCACCTCGCAATGAGCACCTCTCCATTTTGACACTATTTGAAGCCAAGCCAGCATTCTTTTTTTACTACCTTTGTAAAAATGATTATATCTGGCACCTTTTACAAACGAGGGCATAACAATGGTACACACAATGGACGTCTCACATTACACGCCAGAGCAGAATATTGTATCTTATGTATCTTATTTAATTTATGAAATATGTTAATACTGCTCTTTATTTGGTTTCTTAGATCAGTGTTTGTTGTCATTCCTGTGGAGAAGGTTTGCATTTTTTGCTTGAAAAGCTCACATGTGACAGGATAAATCTTTTTCTGTTGAGTTAGTTAGTGCAAAGTATGATGTGCATGTGAGCAATGCCTTCTTTTTGCACACATGGAGAACCACTATATAGCTCAGTGGGGAGAACAAGCAATGTGTGGCAATTGGCAGTTCACTGTTGGCAGCTATAGTAGAGCAGAGTGGTTCTCACCAATCAGGATTGGAGTGAAAAGAGAGAGAGGAGGTGGCATTTGGTCAAAGGGGTTTGGAATAAATATATTTTAGGGCCAGTAGTTCCTGTAGTTAACTACACCTCAAAATGACAAAAAAGGTAATTATCTACTATAACCATTACAAATTTGACAAATTTGAATGTAGTTGAACTACCAGAAAACTGCAGAAAAATGTAGTTAAACTACTCCTCGACACTGTATATACGGTATGTGAACTGTTTGAATGGTTTTATATATATATACATATACTGTATATATATATATATATATATATATATACTGTATATATAACATGAACTGTATGTGCACAGCGTACTGTTTATACCATCTCTTGTTTTCAGCTCATTGCTTTCTCTTTAATTCTTTCATGATTTCTCTCTTTCTCATTCTTTTCTGACGGTCTTACAGTTTACATAACAACTTGATTTCCTCTGAGTCTTCCACCCTCTCTGCTTCTCTCTTTCACTCTATCCCTCTCCCTCCCTCCTTCTCTCTATCTCTCACTCTCTCTCCCTCCCCCACTCTCCTCCTTTTATTTCTCTCTTTCTGACTCATTCCTTTGGGTCTATTTTTAACTCCCCCTTCTCTCCACATCTTTCTCTCTCCTGTCTGAATTGCATGCTCTGATGCCTATATTATAAGTGAATGTATGCAAAAGTACTGACACAGGAAGAGCACTGCCGAGACGGACACATCAGAGACATCATAGTAGGGAATATCTATCTTTCCTTCCTGTTCTCTTTATGTGTTGTGTCTTATGCTGCTCACCTCCCCATCCCTTGTCTCTTGGTCAGTAGTGTGGCGATGCCGTAAGTCAGAACGTGCGCATGTTCGCTTCTATTTAAACGCCGCGTTTGTGCATCAGAGTCTACTGTCACTTTATATGTGTGTCAGCCAACGTCATTGTTGCTGCCCATGGAAGGCAAGTCTCATTGCTCTTGCTCAAGGGTCCTTTTCATACAAGGCTAACAAAAGAATAATATTTGTCAAGCAATTGCTATAAGTGCCACAAGCAACACCTTTATGCTGGCTTGTGCACATTAGCCTCCAGCAGTTAATGCTAGGAGTGTTCTGTGCTGCTTCACAAGGAAGCCTTTACTTTCGAGCCTTTGTAAAAGAAAAAAAAAGAAGAAGGGTTTTTATAGGCTGACGATCAAAGTTTTTGGAATTTTGATACCAGGAAGTGAAATAGCTTCTGTGGCATTTACAGATGTATACAAAAGAGATGCTAATGACTCATTTCTATGACATGTCAACGGTCAGACCAGAGTTGCATCTCCATTTGGTTCCCATTCCGTCTGTTTCTAATTACACTATACAGTGTCTGTCATATGATTAAATACATTGAAAAGAGGAAATCTTTTTTTCATATGCGATATTTTTTCTTCCAGTTTTAAATATTGATCACCATTCATTTAAATGAAATCACATTTTTAAATAGCGGTAGAATGGCACTTTACTTGAAGATGAAGATTTTAGCACCTAAATTAAAATAGTTATTTAGTAAATACAAACAAACAATCATTTGTCATTTGAGTTAATGTTTATTCAGAAGACTGGCATACTGTAGCTCACAGAAGTATTTTATTTAGTAGGGATGTTAATTATGATGTAGACAATACTTTCCATTACAAATAAGTTTAGTCATTTCTCTCTGGCAGGGGTGTAAAATCCAGGTTCAGAAAGTAAAGGTCCTCCCCAGTATTTTGTTCCAATCACCTGGATTTGCTAATTAGCACAATTATTCTGCCATGAGGTAGAGTTCATGGGTGGAAGAAACGCACAATGGGATTTTAACTTTATGACACCTGCACTTTCCATCTCTGCCTTCTTGTCAAAGAGACACTGCTGTCACTCATTTTCTCAGGCTTGGACAAGAGTCCTTAATGTGCTGAGAAATAATAATAAAACATGACATTAATAAAGTTTTTTTGAGATTAATTTCACATTAAAAAAGTACTGAATTAACTTTTCACTTTGAACATGTCTTGATAAAATATTCATTGCAGTGGAAAATGCTATGATTTCTATCACTGCTCTGCAGCACATAGGTGTCCTAAGAGTAACTGTGACTACGGCTCACATTCTTCCTTTTAATATTTGCATTTCAATGCCAAATGGTGTGCATAAATATGATTAATAGTGTTTTCTGGTTCTGAAGATTATGTTCATATATGTTTAAATGTGTAATACATTATTGTGAAAATGTGGTCTAACTAGGTAATCAATTTGATTTATATTGTGACAGCTGAGAGATGAGAGCTCTGCTTGGAGTGAAAAACCTATGTGAAGTGTACGGGCTGACAAGAGTGTTTGTTTTCAGGGGATGATATGCCCTCTGTCTGCAATTTTACCATGAATTTTACCATGAACTGATTTTGCTTGTGGACTTTTTGTCATCTGCTATTCTCTTAAAGGAAGCTAGCTACCATATCTCACTCAAAGCTAAGAGAATTGAGACGGGTGTGTGCGGGTTGGACCCGTAATGCACGACTCAGAACACAAACTTGATAATAAATACCCGCAAGGGCTTTATTATGGGGAAATCCAAAAATGTAGTCACACAAGCAAAGTCCAAAAACCAATAAATCCAGCCAGACCAAAGATACAGTCTCGAAGTCGGTATCCATGCAAGAGTTCATTAACCAGAGTAGCTGTCAGCGGAGCAGAAGTACAAAACAGGGAAAAAGCAAAGTTCGTAGTCGTGGGGCGTAGCAGGAGTCAGACCGAAGTCCTATCCGCGGGGCAGAGGTATAAACAGACAGCAGGCAAAACTCGTGGTCAAAAACAGGCAGTGGAAACAATAGGCAGGCAGTAACGATGGTCAATAAACAGGCTAGATCAATAACGGTGGTCAAAACAATGGAAAAACGCTCAAGAGTGACAATAGTAAACTAAGGCAACAATTTCACAATGAACAGACATGAACAGTGAGCTTAAATGCAGGTGTAGACAGGTGCAAACATTTAGCTTGAGAGC
This sequence comes from Ilyophis sp. 1 JC-2022, assembly GCA_022702515.1. Taxonomy (NCBI): domain Eukaryota; kingdom Metazoa; phylum Chordata; class Actinopteri; order Anguilliformes; family Synaphobranchidae; genus Ilyophis; species Ilyophis sp. 1 JC-2022. The sequence continues at coordinate 88,004,649 of CM040406.1, read as the reverse complement.
AGCAGGAAATTCACAACAGCTTGAGAAAATGAGACACGTAACGAGGCAATTAGTAAATCGTTAGTAGTTAACCTATCCTGACCTAGCGTTAGTAAATTAGTAATCAACATGCACGAGAAACGTAAGGTAAACATGAACACATGGTTAGATAGTTAGTATTACCCAATCTTGATCTAATGTTAATATATTAGTAACTAGACAAGGGAGAATGAAACAATTAGGGAAGCATGAGTGACAGCAAGAGAAGAAACAGCATGAACGCAAGGCTGCGGAAAAACATGGAAATATGTATGCAAACAATGAACTGCATCGTAACATAAACAGAAAATAAACTGTGACAAACACTAAACATGAAACATGGCATAAAAATGACAGAAACGTAACAAGAATCAAACCTTGCTGGCAGAAATGAACTATACATAGCTTAGAAGGTAAAAACAGGAAACAGGCAACAGGGAGCAGATTTTGTTTTTGTTTGAATGAGATAATTCAATAATATCGATCATCTAACTTAAAGTTAATTCATATGAATAAGTTACTGTCTTTGCTTTTTAGAACTTGAGCGTGAAATTACCTAAGAAACTAGATTAATTACTTTCGACTTATGTAGGACTCTCGATCACTGGTCAATGGATTCTGCAATTTAAGATCATGACTTAATATATTAATATATAATTCTGTTTCATTGAGTAAGCATTTCTTCTAATTTCAGGTCTTGAAGAGCACTTGGTTAGTAGTTTACATCAAACATAATTTCAAAATAATATGAAAGTATTTGAAAGTTTGTAGTTATCAAGCTCTCCACCAATCAGTGACCATCAAACAGATGACTCATAAATGTGTGCCATGGAAAATCAATTCTTTCCCCTGTTTTTTTAAAGAATTTCTTTAGATTAATCACTCTTGAAATGATCTAGAGTCTATTGTCCTGGAAGGCCTTGATAATTCTGACTTTTCTTTCTTTAAGTTGTGTATGCCATTACTGAATTATTTATTTGTTTGATTTTATTGGTTGTCTTGCTTCACCTTTTATCCTTGTGAGATATGGAATTGCTAAAATAAAACTAGTTTTGGTGCATCCCCTAGTCAGGGCACCAGAGCTCAACGCCCCTGATGCATGACAAAGACCCAAACAATGTTCACAGTCCGAGGATTGTATTTCCTCATAGCACACATGTATGTTCAATTTATCATTAGCAAGCATGTGGCCTCAGAAGTGACATCAAAACACACAGATGTGGGGCTATTTTGATCTTGGATCAAAGACCACAGTGAGAGTTCAGCGTTGTCAATTAGTGAGTTTATACACACCCTGTAATACCCTGCTCTGTGCAGTGCTGTTGCTGGTTTAGCGTATTAACCACACCCTCATCTTTGTGATTGGTCAGTGTCGGCATTATATTATTCATCATAGCACATCCAGCACTAGAGTAGCTCAGCAGATTGACCATAACCCCGGTTGTTCTCTTCACTTACAGTGTTTGGTCAGTCTCTACTGTGTACTCACTCCTCTCCTCTGTCTCTCTTCTAGGACTCGCCTGATGCAGAGCTTCAAGGAGTCCCACTCCCATGAGTCTTTGCTGTCTCCCAGCAGTGCAGCGGAGGCCCTGGACCTCACACTGGACGAGGATGCCATCATTAAACCTGTCCACTCCAGTATCCTGGGGCAAGAGTACTGCTTCGAGGTGCGTTTTATATCTGTGTTTGTGCATTTATGTGCAAGTGTGTGTATGTGTGTCTGTGTCTGTGTGTGAATGTGTGCCCATTTGCTTGTGCATGTGTATGTACATGCATGTGTGTGAGTGTGTGAATGCGCCCGTGTGAGTGTGTGTGCTCCATCAGAGCATGTAATATAAGCTATCTATCATCAGTGCTGAGGACAGCTATTTCCTTAATTTTCCATATAACCTAATTTGCTTCCAATTATCAAAGTGGGGCTGAAACTGACTGCACAAAGTGAACTCACGTCCCAAGTTGATTTGTCACCAAATGTGATGGCTACACTCAATTATCTGAACATTTTTCTGATTCAGGGGCCATACTATTAGACTTGTCATCTTGTGAGGTGCTAACGGCCATGGTTATTGATATCAGTGTGGTTAACCTCAGGTCACTACAGCTTCGGGGACCAAGTGCTTCGCCTGTCGTTCGGCTGCAGAGAGAGACAAATGGATCGAGAATCTGCAGAGAGCTGTCAAACCCAACAAGGTGAGAATGGGAACCAGGTCAGGTCTTTCACTCAAATGTTCTCTCTATTTCTATTTTATTTATATATCTGCATGCAAATCCTCACTCCTCTGCTGTGCTTACAATTATCACTCTTAGCAGTGTGTTGTGATAGCTGTGGGTGGTGGTAGCAGGTCTCCCAATCAAAGCAGTAATCTGAATGGGAAATGTAGACATGGGCTGTGTGAACATATTCTAACCAAGGCATTAGTCTGAAGAGAAAATACTAATGAATAAAATTCCAATATTGAGATTTGTTAAATGATATTTACCAATATGATTCTGCACACAGTTTTCTGCAAACAGCCATATACAGTAAGATACTCTTACATCCTGCCTTATGCTTCCCACCAATTGTGTTTTGAAAAAATTGAAAAGTCACTCTTAAATGTTATGAGGAACACAGTTTAGTAGGCGTTCTTTCTCAGTGATACAATGTTTAGACCTATGACACGATTTGATGAGAATTGAGTCTGTCATTAAGCAATACTCGGATGAATATATCACTGCTGCTGTCTGACTCATTTACACCCTGTGGGAGTCGATTCTGCAGGCTCATTGGGGCTGGGAGGATTTGACATGAGGATTTAATGATTATCTATAGCATAAATATCAGAGGTTGTAGCATTTACATGTTTTATTAGTCATTGTGACAGGCCCTGGATGCACACAACCAAATATTTCTTATGGAAAGGTGGCTAACCACTTGATAAACAAAATGATAGACGCATCTCGGCGTCACACTTTTGAGGGATGCCGATGAAAATTGGTCTCGTAAACCTGGATTCAATAAACATGTATCCTCAACCCACATATAGCTACTGTTATACTAGAATAATGACTCTTTAACATCACAAACCTGAGGTTAGCAATCACCAGAATTCACTCAATATATAACACATTTATGTACATACTTGAATATTTGTATACAGCTAGACTTTATAGTGTTCAATCACTGCTCCCATAGCCAATTCAAATATGTATTTTTAGCCATGTTTACAGACATCCTGTTCCTCTCTTACCTGTATCTCTTACTGCCTCTTTCCCTTTCAACTGTATATCTACTGTATGTGCGTTTGGTTTTCTTATTCACCTCATGCCTTTATCAGTTCCCTTTCCCACATTGTCACCCTGTCCCTGTCCTTGGTCCGTTCCAGGACAACAGCCGGAGGGTGGACAACGTTCTGAAGCTGTGGATCATCGAGGCGCGGGAGCTGCCGACCAAAAAACGCTACTACTGCGAGCTGTGCCTGGACGACATGCTGTACGCCCGCACCACCAGCAAGCCCCGCACCGACACCGTCTTCTGGGGCGAGCACTTCGAGTTCAACAACCTGCCCACTGTCCGCAACCTGCGCCTGCACCTCTACAAGGAGACAGACAAGAAGAGGCGCAAGGTGAGGCAGCCGTGCTGGTGCAGGGATCTGCGCTACTGCTGTTACCCCTCTTAACTGTTGGGTCGCATTGTAATGGCATCACTCCTACACCGTAAAAGTACGATCATTTCAAGTGTTTAATTGCACTGCAAAAAATGTCTTAACAAGTGTTTTAGTCTTGTAATGAGACTTAAAATCTTTTTTTTTTTCTCAAAAGTGGAAAAGTAGCTTGTTTTAAGTTACTTTTTGCTTGACAAGTGAGATTATCTTACCCCACTGGCAAATCTTGAAATGAGTAAAACTATCTCATCACACTGGCAGATAGTTTGTCTTATTTAGCAAAAAGGGAACAGAAATAAGATTCTAAAGATATAAGATTAAATAAGTGCTAAGAATATAAGATTAAAAGGCTTGTTAAGATTTGGTTTTTGCAGTGTGGTGACCAAACCACCACATTTATTTGCTCAAAATAAGAGACGTTTTAAAATATAGATTAAGATTGCACCCTCCTTACCCTTGGCTGAAACTCAGTTGATACTCCTCTGTGTTCAGCCAGTTGTAAACACACACACACACACACACATGCAAACAGCACGCTCTGAGTGTCAGTCTCGGCCCTCAGGAAAAGAGCACTTACCTCGGACTGGTCAGCATCCCCATCTCCAGCATCACTGGTCGGCAGTTTGTGGAGCAGTGGTACCCCGTCATCCAGCCCAGCGTCCTGGCCAAGGGAGGGGGCGTGGGTGGAGGCAAGCTCATCAATGCCTCGCTGCGCCTCAAGGCCCGCTACCAGACCATGAGCATCCTTCCAATGGAGCTGTACAAGGAGTTCGCAGAATACGTCACCAACAACTACCGCACCCTGTGTGCCGTGCTGGAGCCCCTGCTCAGCGTCAAGAGCAAGGAGGAGGTGGCCTGTGCGCTGGTGCACATTCTGCAGAGCACGGGGAAGGCTAAGGTACGCGCTATTACTTACGGAGAGAGCGAGGAGCACTAACAACTTTATAGGTGCGTTTATAGTACGTACTGTATACCACCCTATGGCAAGGTGCAGTATGGTTTTTTTAGTATTTAATTGGGAGAAAGGGAATTGAAAACAGGCGGCAGTGTAGTTTTACGGTCAGAGAATTGGCTTTCTGACTGGAAGGTTGCAGGTTCAACTGCTTCGTTGGATATTGCAGTGAAACCCTTCACTCAGCTATCTTGAATTGTTCAAAAAATAGTCCTGCGGTTTGTAGGGAAGTTGCAGAAGACCCATCCATGGGAGGAAACACTTCCTCTCAGCTGTGGTTAATGCCTCTGTTGATATCTCTCTCACTCTTTCAGGACTTCCTGTCAGACATGGCGATGTGTGAGGTAGACAGATTCATTGACCGGGAACATCTCATATTCAGAGAGAACACTCTGGCCACCAAAGCCATAGAAGAGTACCTCAAGCTGATTGGACACAAGTACCTCAAGGATGCCATTGGTGAGCTAGGGCATCCCATTCTTCTTTTCCATGTCCCAGCATTTGGAATAGAATATGCTGTGCAAGGCAGGCACCATGTGGTCCTAACAATCATTTCAACACTGATAGCACCTCTTAGTGAGGATAACCATCAATATTATGTTCTGCATAACCAATCGCATGATGGATCCACTTGTTATAACATGTATTATTACAAACAGAACCCAGAAAGCTTATAGTCATACGTATTAGTCAAGTGTGGAGACATTTTGAGGGCTATATGCAATTGTGTACACCTCTGTGTTAATGGAAAATGTGTTTCATTCAGGCGAGTTCATCAGAGCCTTGTACGAATCAGAGGAGAACTGTGAGGTTGACCCCATGAGGACCCCACCTTCTGTCCTCCCCGACCATCAAGCCAATCTGCGCATGTGCTGCGAGCTGGCACTCTGCAAGATCGTCAACTCCCATTGGTCAGTATTTTGCCTGTCTACACACTGTCAAAGTCTGTTTGACTAGCATTCATACAACTTAATTTACCCCAGTATTTTGTCCATATTTATGTCAGCCATGTATAAAGCTCAGTGCAGTGCATACATCTCTCTTTTTCTCTCCCTGTCTTCCTCTCTCTTTCGTCCCTCTCCTCCCGCTTCTTGTCCCTGTCCAGCGTGTTCCCACGGGAGCTGAAGGAGGTTTTCGCCTCCTGGAGGGTTCGCTGTGCTGAGAGAGGGAGAGAGGACATTGCGGACCGCCTCATCAGCAACTCCCTGTTCCTGCGCTTTCTGTGCCCGGCGGTCATGTCCCCCTCCCTGTTCAACCTGACCCAGGAGTACCCCGATGAGCAGACCTCCCGCACCCTCACGCTCATCGCCAAGGTGGTGCAGAACCTGGCCAACTTCTCCAAGTCAGTTTCCTCATTCATTACGACAGACACTTTCTTTCATGTTCTGCCTGCATATCCCTGAAATTTAATTAATGAGTTATTTATACACATACAGCACACAATCGATCAAACTGCTTGTCAATCAAGTCTTCAATCGCATTATCTGTGTTATGAGAAAGTCGATGATAGTGCTTGCTGTGAGACATGGATAAACAAAAAATGTACAATAGTATTCAGAAAGAAAGATGAATGGAATTTGCATGATTTGATTTTTAGTATATCTGTGTTTATCTTTATTGACGCTCAGTTTTCTTTTTATGACCTCTCATTTTCTCTCGCTCACACTCTCTCCCCCTCATTTTCTCTCCCTCACACTCTTCTCCCCTCCCTTCTTTCTCATCCCTCAGGTTTGGCAGTAAGGAGGAGTACATGTGGTTTATGAACGAGTTCCTGGAGATGGAGTGGGGTTCCATGCAGCAGTTTCTGTATGAGATCTCCAACCTGGACAGCATGACCAATGCGGGGGGCTTTGAGGGCTACATCGACCTGGGCCGGGAGCTGTCTATCCTGCACAGTCTGCTGTGGGAAGTCATGGCCCAGCTCAGTAAGGTACTGTACAGTACAGAAGGAATAGTCCATCAGTAAAGTACTGTACTGTACAGAAGGAATAGTCCATCAGTAAGATACTGTACAGTACAGAGGCAATAGTCCATCAGTAAGGTACTGTACAGTACAGAGGGAATAGTCCATCAGTAAAGTACTGTACAGTACAGAGGGAATAGTCCATCAGTAAGGTACTGTACAGTACAGAGGGAATAGTCCATCAGTAAGGTACTGTACTGTACAGAGGCAATAGTCCATCAGTAAGGTACTGTACTGTACAGAGGGAATAGTCCATCAGTAAGGTACTGTACAGTACAGAGGGAATAGTCCATCAGTAAAGTACTGTACAGTACACAGGGAATAGTCCATCAGTAAAGTACTGTACAGTACAGAGGGAATAGTCCACCAGTAAGGTACTGTACAGTACAGAGGGAATAGTCCATCAGTAAGGTACTGTACAGTACAGAGGCAATAGTCCATCAGTAAGGTACTGTACAGTACAGAGGGAATAGTCCATCAGTAAGGTACTGTACTGTACAGAGGGAATAGTCCATCAGTAAAGTACTGTACTGTACAGAAGGAATAGTCCATCAGTAAAGTACTGTACAGTACAGAGGGAATAGTCCATCAGTAAGGTACTTTACAGTACAGAGGGAATAGTCCATCAGTAAGGTACTGTACAGTGCAGAGGGAATAGTCCATGGCCCGACGGTCCTCTCCATCATTACTGCCCAGGGGAGAAAATTCATACTTGTTCCGGAACACCAAAAAACACAGAAACACATATATACATACAGAAAAATTAGCAAATTTGCAATCATCACTGTAGATATTACTTTTTTTTAAATAAAAACATATTTAAAAATACAGACAATATACTATGTAACATAAAAAGTAAGTACTGTGATTATCCAGAATTCAAGTCTCCAGGCTCTGTATAATTGTTCACCTCATTGTCCTAAGTGTCCAGGCTTTCAAAATAAGCACACATTAGCCTGAACCTGTGAAGATGTCAGTAGTATTCCTTTTAATTCTAAATGGCACTAATTTAGTTATTTTTTCCCTCTTCAACAGCACCTGAAATTGTAGGAAACAAAACAATTCTAAAAGTCACACCTTTTTTTCACGTCTCTCTCTCACTGGAACTCAGCTGACAAACGTGACATACAAATCACTTACAATGATCATATGCACAAATAAACACAAATAAATACAATTGCAAACAATTATTTCTAAAAGTGTATTTAAATGTATTCATATAATAATCGAGTATTAATGCTTGTCAGAGTGCATAGGTGGATGTTCATGGAATATCCATAAAAATGTGTTGCATATACAAGGTAGACACCTGTGTCTTTATTTGCCCCTACCCTTTCCCTCTCTCTCTCTCTCTCTCTCTCTCTCTCACACTCTCAGGATGCTATAATCAAACTTGGCCCCTTGCCACGCCTTTTGAATGACATCAGTATGGCCCTGCGGAACCCTCATTTGCAGAGGCAGCCCAGCCACCAGATGGACAGACCACCCCCTGACAGGCACCCGGAAAGGATGCTCTCGCGCCCCAGCTTCACCCGGGGCATGTCCTCGGACTACCAGAGCTTCATGATGAGGGACCTCAATAGGTACTCATCTGTATGAGCTGTGGAACTTACAGCTGTGATCTGACGTGCATATGTTTACTTGCTGTTCTCTCACACAATCCTCTCTACCTTCTCTAGCTCAATAGACATCACTCGACTGCCTTCACCTACCTCCGGTCTCTCCAGTGGGGGGGTCATGCCCTCGCGGACTGCTATGGGGAGCTTCGCAGATCGGGATCACCAGCATCGGGCCTCTAAAGATGTATTCTACGTAACCCGTCCCCCCTTGGCCCGATCCAGCCCGGCCTACTGTACAAGCAGCTCTGACATTACTGAGCCAGACCCAAAGGTATTTACCATTACAATCTGCCTGTGTTAGGCTGTAATATTAAATACGGTGATGTGCTGTGCTGTACACATTAATGCCTTCAGAATTATTTCCTCATAGTTAAGTGATGCAAAGAAAATATGTACCTTTTTAATTTTTTAAATTGAACTTATAATCAAATATAATTAAACATGCATTCCGGTTATATGTTATTTAGTGCATATTAGATAATCATATACAGTAAATACTGAAGTGATATGCTATCCATGTTAGGTGTGAGCTGGTGTTGGACTTATTCAGTTCTGTCTTTTCATACTTTATGGATTACAGGGTAAGAGAGGAATTGCACAGAAAAAGTTCACAAATAAAATATTATTAAATAGAAATGTAGTAATAATATGAAAAATAAATGTAAAACGTCTTGGGGCTATTCCATGGGTCAGTTGGAGCAATAGGTTCCTTCTGGCTCTTCTCGGTCCGGGAAAATAGCCTTTTAGTCACTGTACCCTCAACCTCGCTCCTCTCTCAGGTTCTTAGTGTCAACAACAGTGTGTCTAAGATGGATCTCCAGGACTCTAGAATGAACGGTGTCTCTAACCTACAGTCTGTGGGCGACATGCTCAACTCCTCCCAAGCCTCCATCTCTGGTATGGGCAGCTACGGGGGGATGGGGGGCCTTGGGACTGGCCTCGGGGGGCCTCTGCGTGCAGGTGGGCGTCTGTCCGCCGGCTCCGGGGGATCGAGCATGTCCGGCGGCCTGCGGCTGACCCAGATGGGAACCACCACGGACTCCCTGTCGCAGCAGCAGCAGCAGCAGGCGGCCGCCCTCCGCTACCCCCTGTCCTTCCAGAACCCTCTTTTCCACATGGCCGCCGACGGACCCCAGCTGCACCACCAGCACAGCCGCGCCCAGCCGCCGCCGCCCCTCCTCCTGGCCCCCGAGCCGGAGGGCGTCCACCCCTCCTACACCCCCGCCTTCGGCCGCGGGGGCTTCTCCCGCAGCGAGGACCTCTCCAGCCTGAGGCCCGGGGCCAACCTGGGCCAGCCCAGCATCATTCACTCGCACAGCTACAGCGATGACTACACCCGGCACAACCAGGCCGACTATGCCCGTCGGCAGCTGTCCGTCCACATGCAGGTACCCTACGAGCCCAGCGAACCCAGACAGCGCCCGTGCTCTGTTACCACATAGAAGAAATTGAGCTAGCTGTGTTTGCGAATGTGTACTGTGTATGCAGTGAATCTCCTAGAACAAAGTCAGTTTTTGCATGCTGAACTGCACACTCCAGAGTTAAGGGTGCCAGTTGTAGGGCATTGGTTTAATATGGTTACCTTGTGTTCACCTTCCTCTCGCCCCCTTCAGGATAATATCCAGCAGCAGCAGCAGCATCTTGGCGCCTCTCCTTCCTCCTTGGCCACGCCTCCTTCCACCGTTCAGCCAGTGCGCCAAAGCTCCGTAGCTCCTCCCCCACAGCGTGTCAAATCCCAGGCTTCCCACCAGCTTTCAGTCAGTTCAGCTGCCACCCCAGCACCCCCAGCTAAGGTGCGCCCACCCAGTGGAAACCTTCTGCAATCCCCGGAGTCTGGCTTTGTGGGCCGGCAGCAGGCGCCGCGGCAACAGCTGTCAGTCAAGGACACCCCCGCCCCCGGCCTGCCACACCAGCAGAGTTCAGTGAGAGATAGCCAGGGGCCACAGGGCGGACCTCCACAGACCCAACAGCAATCACAGCAGCAGCAGCAACAGCCTCAGCAACAGCACTTACTGAAGCCCTCTATCAGCAAACAGGTGAATGAGGAGCACCACCTACTCTGTGCATAGCTTTGTTAAACAGCTACATTATCTGCTCAGTAGTGTTACCTCAGGTAAATTCCAAAAATAAATTCCAATTTTTTATACCTTTACTGAACAGGAGTGGAAAGTCCAGGGGTCAGACAGTAAAAGTCCTGCCATGTTTTTGTTCCACCTATAAAGTCAGCCAGCTGATTTCACTAATTAGTTCTTCCACCTGGCTAAAGAATTGTGCTAATTAGCAAATCCAGGTGATTGGAACAAAATTACAGGGAAGGACCTTTACTTTCTGAACCTGGATTTTCCACCTTTGTCAGTGACCAAATATATTTATTTCATATTTCACATTCCTAGGTGTAAATCAGAGATAGCCATCAGTAAGGACTATGATAACTGTATTGTGCAGATGCATAATCAAGCAGTTATGTCAGTATCAAAGATAATTACCTCAACATTAGATTACATACAGGCTTTTGTGGTGTCATGATAGCTCTTGACAATTTATACATTTGAAGACCTGTTGCCTGGTACTCTGTTTGATTCCCATGGCAGGACTCTGTTGTTGTAACATTGAGCATGCTATATCCAGGTGTATAAATGGGTACCATGTGAATGAGAAATTCTACTTCGTAATTTTGTCTACATGTACATAAATAAAACACATGGTTTGTAAGCTTATTGTACTTGTGAACGAATGCACAGCAAGGTACACTACATTTCTTTGAGATAAAATTAGTTCTCTATTTTATGGTCAGTTATTTGGCCTGTCACATTTTATGTAAAAAGTGTCAAAAAAAATTATGAATGAAGCATAAAGAGTATAAGCAAATATTTATAACAACTTTCCTATGGATGTAATTCAAACAGAAGAACATACATTTATTATAACTTCCCTGGTGCCGTTGTCTAAATCTTTGATGCTGAGCATTCTCAGACAGAAGGCTAACTGCAGCCAACTGCTGCCTCAAAGTGTGAGCTCTATAAGCCAAGTGCAGCTGAGATAAAACATTTGGTTTAGCAGACCAAAAATAGTAATATCGACTGTACATAATCTGACTTGGTTATACGAACAGTTCTAATGGGTATTTTGTTCATTATGAAATGATATGTGCTGTTATAGGCAGTCCAAAAAAATGTTAAGTGGGCTGTTGTGTGGTTTGGGAAATTATGGCGACAGCAAGTGTTCTTGGTTTTTGTTTTTGGGCACAAAGAAATAAGAACATGTGTTATTGATAAGGCTGAAGTACGTAAAAAGTAATATTAACAAGATTAATTTTGGCATTATCGTAATCATTGCCTTTCAACACTACGCCTGTCTACCTAACTAATCCCGCACACCGTCAAGCCTTATAATTTCCTATCACCATTTCAACTGTAAACTGCAGATTTATTTTGTTTCTGTGAAAATGAGTTATCGTGTGATTTCTATACTTTTATTTGTATTTCATTTCTCAGGGTTCTCAGTCGCCTTCAACCCTAAATCCCCCCACCCCTGCTTCAGAGCGAACTGTGGCCTGGGTGTCAAACATGCCTCATCTCTCCGCTGACATTGAGAGTTCACGCATCGACCGGGAGGAATACAAACTCAAAGAGTATTCTAAGAGCATGGATGAATCACGTCTAGACAGGGTTAGTGTGTGTGCCACCTCTTACCTGTGCGTCCAGTAACTCCATGTGATCTTCCTGTGCTGTGCTTTCTTCCTTCTTCTATTTGGGTCATCCTTTATATGTAATAGTGTGTAATTAATGTTTAACTGACTTTTTACTGTTAAAAATAGACAAATTTTCAAGTGTATGGGTAAAGTGTAATTTTATCCAATAATGACTATGTTACAGTTATTGGGTAAGAAATCGAACGTATGAATGCTTGCTTTATTATGTTGTAGGGTCACGTTTAAGTTATCACTGAGGCACCATTACAAGTTTATCTTTTTGACCTTTGTGGAGGCAACACCATTGTAATCACTTAAAAAAATAATTTTGCAACTTCACTTCTTCTGAATCAAACTTTTTTTGTTTAACCTGTCCCCCCCCTCTCTCCCCCTCTCCCCCTCTCCCCACATCCACTAGCACCGCCCCCAACTCCCACTCATGTCACATTAAGAAGCTCGACCTTAATTGTTTAGAAAGTGCTCCTCAATACTGATCAACGTAGCATACTGTGAGGTCACAGCTAGAGATCTGGCATCTTCAAATGGCCTGAGTCATATCTCTTCCGTCTTAGGCCTCTCAATGCGCGGCGCAGATGTCAAGAAAATGCAAGTCATGTCTATCGGTGGCGAACAGATGGTGTTAAGGAATACGTTCATGAATAATTTAGACTGGAGCTGTATGTGAATGTGATCTTGAGCAATAATGAGTCACTGAAAGAAAACAAACTTGAGAGACTTGTAGTTTGGGTGTAAAAACAGCTCTGCCCTTCAAGGGCCCAGTTTTTTGGTTTATTTTGGCGTGTAGCTTCTTCATTATAAACTATCTGCTTGCTGGAGCAGGGCACTATTTTGCACCCATGAACAAAGTCTGAATCCCATCTGCTTCAGTAACCACACAGAGTTAATGGAGTCATGTGACCCTATGCCAGCAGCCATAACACCCTTTATCCTTCTCATGGCTAACTTCTGGAGCTAAGCAGGCATGTGATTGGTTATTACCTTGATGGGATACCTCATAGGAGGACTAGACTTCTACTGTAAAAGGTGTCAATGGGCCAGTAGGGGTCACTCTTCCCATTTGACCAAGCAAAAATCCAATGCACGGTGATAGGGCACTGGGCTGTAGAAGATGCTGTCCTGCAGATGAGACATTAAATCAAAGTCCTGACTCACTGGTCATTAAAGATCCCACACCACTTTTCAAGAGTAGGAGTGTTAACCCTGTTGTCCAGGGCAACAGGATTCCCTTGCTGTCCTACACACTTTGATTCCTTATGTCATTACAGAGCAAAATGGCCAGTGTAAATTCAACTCTAACATAATGTACTCTGTAAGAGTTTATTTAACACTGAACAGTTAATTAAATTCATAATAAAACGTTTTTAAAATGGTTCAACTTAATGAATAATATAATATATAAAAATGTGTTTGTTATGCTATCTGTTTGTTGTTCTAAAGGCTCACATTTTTAATAGCTGACTATTCACTGAATACAGAATAAGTTATGAATAGCATTCACACATGTGGCATTAGGTGGCGCCAGAATTCCAAACCACCTTCAATGAGAATTTGTCATTCCATGTAACGTTTATAGGTTAGGATTGCATTGCAATTGCATATAAAAGTAAATAACTGCAGCAAAAAAAAATATGTATGAGCTGTCACACATGATAATGTTTGCATATGCATTTGTGTGCTTACCCTCCTTTGCCTCACCATTCCTCTTAGGTACGAGAATATGAGGAGGAGATCCATTCCTTGAAGGAGCGCCTCATAATGTCCCATCGGAAGCTGGATGAGTACGAGAGACGCTTTCTCAGCCAGGAGCAGCAGACCAGCAAGATCCTCCTGCAGTATCAGAACCGCCTGGAGGACAGCGAGAGGAGACTGAGGCAGCAGCAGGCGGAGAAAGACACCCAAATTAAAGGAATAATCAACAGGTAAATAGTGGGGTAGAGGGTGGAGGACAGCGAGAGGAGACTGAGGCAGCAGCAGGCGGAGAAAGACACCCAAATTAAAGGAATAATCAACAGGTAAATAGTGGGGTAGAGGGTGAAGGACTGCGAGAGGAGACTGAGGCAGCAGCAGGCGGAGAAAGACACCCAAATTAAAGGAATAATCAACAGGTAAATAGTGGGGTAGAGGGTGAAGGACTGCGAGAGGAGACTGAGGCAGCAGCAGGCGGAGAAAGACACCCAAATTAAAGGAATAATCAACAGGTAAATAGTGGGGTAGAGGGTGGAGGACAGCGAGAGGAGACTGAGGCAGCAGCAGGCAGAGAAAGACACCCAAATTAAAGGAATAATCAACAGGTAAATAGTGGGGTAGAGGGTGAAGGACTGCGAGAGGAGACTGAGGCAGCAGCAGGCGGAGAAAGACACCCAAATTAAAGGAATAATCAACAGGTAAATAGTGGGGTAGAGGGTGGAGGACAGCGAGAGGAGACTGAGGCAGCAGCAGGCGGAGAAAGACACCCAAATTAAAGGAATAATCAACAGGTAAATAGTGGGGTAGAGGGTGGAGGACAGCGAGAGGAGACTGAGGCAGCAGCAGGCGGAGAAAGACACCCAAATTAAAGGAATAATCAACAGGTAAATAGTGGGGTAGAGGGTGAAGGACTGCGAGAGGAGACTGAGGCAGCAGCAGGCGGAGAAAGACACCCAAATTAAAGGAATAATCAACAGGTAAATAGTGGGGTAGAGGGTGGAGGACAGCGAGAGGAGACTGAGGCAGCAGCAGGCGGAGAAAGACACCCAAATTAAAGGAATAATCAACAGGTAAATAGTGGGGTAGAGGGTGGAGGACAGCGAGAGGAGACTGAGGCAGCAGCAGGCGGAGAAAGACACCCAAATTAAAGGAATAATCAACAGGTAAATAGTGGGGTAGAGGGTGGAGGACAGCGAGAGGAGACTGAGGCAGCAGCAGGCGGAGAAAGACGCCCAAATTAAAGGAATAATCAACAGGTAAATACTGGGGTAGAGGGTGGAGGACAGCGAGAGGAGACTGAGGCAGCAGCAGGCGGAGAAAGACACCCAAATTAAAGGAATAATCAACAGGTAAATAGTGGGGTAGAGGGTGGAGGACAGCGAGAGGAGACTGAGGCAGCAGCAGGTGGAGAAAGACGCCCAAATTAAAGGAATAATCAACAGGTAAATAGTGGGGTAGAGGGTGGAGGACAGCGAGAGGAGACTGAGGCAGCAGCAGGCGGAGAAAGACACCCAAATTAAAGGAATAATCAACAGGTAAATAGTGGGGTAGAGGGTGGAGGACAGCGAGAGGAGACTGAGGCAGCAGCAGGCGGAGAAAGACACCCAAATTAAAGGAATAATCAACAGGTAAATAGTGGGGTAGAGGGTGGAGGACAGCGAGAGGAGACTGAGGCAGCAGCAGGCGGAGAAAGACACCCAAATTAAAGGAATAATCAACAGGTAAATACTGGGGTAGAGGGTGGAGGACAGCGAGAGGAGACTGAGGCAGCAGCAGGCGGAGAAAGACGCCCAAATTAAAGGAATAATCAACAGGTAAATAAGGGGGTAGAGGGTGGAGGACAGAAAGAGGCTCAAAAGGCGTGAGAGGTGGGAGAGTCCATTTGATTACTTAACAGATCCATCAAAGACAGAGAAATCAAATATAGCATTGAGATAGCATCTACACATATGTAACTGTCAAATACATTCAGGTTAATTTGCACAACAATACTATTATTGGCCGATCAATTCAAAGAAAAGAATGAATACACAGCAGAATTTCTATCAGCCATAATAAGGACAGTGAAGTAATTGTCACAGTGTTGATCAGTGTGATCTGTAGTTAAGATATTGACAAGATCTGATAACACAGTTATTTTGTCGATGTCATGTCGAGCAGCGCAGTAATTATAGACTGAGTGAAGAACTAAATGAGCCTTGAGTTAAATCTATTTACTATCAAAACGGTCTAAAGTGTATCAGTTTATGCGGCAACTTTATTACTATAGCTCAGCTTTTCATAGCTGTAAAACGATTGTTTATTGATTGTACTGTGCTTTTTAAAAGATGAATATTACATTGAGGCAATCTTGTATTATACATATAAACATGTATCTACTTATTATTCCGTCCTACATGGCCTGGCTGGAGAGGAAAAGCATTGTGTTTTAGAAGGTAATGCCATAGCAAGGCAATTTGAAGAATTGGCTCATTAGAAGCAAAGAGGTTACAGCAACATGTGTTTCCTGTTTGTGATTCAGTATAGGACTTATATCTATAAAGGATGTGAATGTTATATCTCAGGGTACAGGTGCCATGTAAGAGGAGAAGTGCATTTTAAAGTTATTCTGCAGCGTATAGTAGGCTGGTTCCAAGGTTTATGACGTAAGATAAAAGATAGATACTATTAATTTTGACACCCACAGGCATTGTATGAATAACTATTTACTTACTATTTATTGCATATACAGTCAAGCCGGAAAGTCTGAACACCCCTTTCACCTTCTCCATGTCTTATTACATTACAGACATATTCTACAATAGATTGAGTAAATTTTTTGTCTCAAAATTCTACACAAAATAGCCCATAATGACAAAGTGAAAACATGTTTTTCGAAATTTTTGCAAATGTATTACAAATCGAAAACTGAAATCTTTAATTTACATAAGTATTCATACCCTTTGCTTTAACGTATTTTTAAAGTATCATATTTAATATTTGGTCGCATATCCTTTGCATGCTGTTACTTCCTGAAGTCTGTGACCCATCAACATCAAAAGACTCTCGATATCTTATTTCCAGGTACTGATACTATAAGCTCTCTGCATTTGAATGGATCTCTATGGGAATTGGGGGGTGAGACTAGATTCAGCTGTAAATTACGCTGGTACAGTATGGAACACATGACTGGCGAAATGGCTGTACGTCATCAAGGGTCTAAGGTATCAAACGAGCCCCAAACCATCACTCTGCGGCCAGATATGGAGTAGATGTGGATGGATCACTGCAAGGGTTATTTCTCCTGACTCATTTTCCTATAGAAGTCTATGGGGAAAAAAGTCAGGAGAAACAACCCTTAAAAAGATCCATCCACATCTATTCCATATCTGGCCGCAGTTTTCGATTTTTAATACATTTGCAAAAATTTCTAAAAACATGTTTTCACTTTGTCATTATGGGTTATATGGGTTTTGTGTAGAATTTTGAGACAAAAAATGAACTCAATCTATTGTAGAATATGTCTGTAATGTAATAAAACGTGGAGAAGGTGAAAGGGGTGGGCAGACTTTCCGGCTTGACTGTACCTACATGGGCTGACAGCAGAATTCATCATAGGAGAAATATAACACAATAATAATGTTGGCATCTATATGAACCTTCATTATCTTCTTGTCTTTCCTTCTGCCATTTGTCAGCAGGAGTGGCCTCCAATTCACAGATAATGTGTACCAAGCGAAGCATACAAAGCTTACATTGCAGCATAAATGTAATGCCGTAGGCGTAGTGCTTAGCTAACAAACGCCCCTACCATAAAGGCCTTTTCCTTCCAAACCCACAGAAAATGATGGCTTCCTGTGCTACATTGGTCATTGTTGTATGATCCATTGTTCATTGTTCCTGAGCTTTACCAATGTGAATTGTCTGGATGTGACCAATATGTGTATAATGACTTGCATAAGTCCAATGGGTTATAAAGATCGAAGGTAAAACAACAAACGAATAAATATTTATTATTCAAAACTTACTAAAATGTATTTTCCTTTACATAGTGAGACATGCTTGTTTCCTATAAAACAACAACATTACCTGTCTGTGTCAAATCAGGCACAGTATGATTGATTTGATTCTTTCAAATCGAAAGGTGATTGGTCAAACTTTTCATTGATTTCATACATTCTACACCCCTCATTCACTCTTACAGTTGTGGAGACGGACTTTGGGTTTTCTTTACAAAAAAAAAAAATTCTTAATTATTAGTCGGCTTAGCACACAATTATCAAAACATTTATACTGAATTGTTTTCATAGTCATTCTGTAGCTTTTGGATTTTTGAGTTGAGTCTATGTTGATTGATACATTTTAAGTTGGGTGATGGAAAATAATTAACTGGTTGCTAAATAACAGTATGGGCCGGAGTTCCCTTTTGCCATGTAATCTGGACATCACCGCTAAATCACTTTAGCATTGGAGTTAACAATGGAATAAGCAAAACACCAAAACAAATTTTAATTAAGTAAAAGATTGAATTGCTATGAATTGCGTGTATATTCAAAGCTGTCACAGGACAGATAAATGTATAGGGGTGTGTCATAAAGTTCAAGACCTCAAACAGCTGTTTTTCTGTGGCTTGAAATAACTGACATAAAGTATAGTGATTCACGTGGAGACACCCTATTACAGACTGATATCTTTATTCATATTCAGGATAAGCTCTGAAGATGTTGACAATGTGAGCCCTAACCTGGAAAATGGAGAAAACTGAAAAAAGCGGGCATGAAAAAAACAACCTGCATAAATACCTGCTTGCCCACTCCTCTTATTCTTGTGAACTAGCAGCGCCCGTCCTTTACACCTCCCCTAAACTGGAGTCTCACTTATATGGAAGTGTTTTTGCTCGTGATTTTTTGCTGACATAAGAAGTGCTACAGTAAGGGGACATTGAAGCAGAAGCATCGCTGGATTAAATGTGTCGGAATCAGGGAGAATTGTTTTGAAAACTAGTGTATGAGCTGTTAAGTTACTGTAAAACCAACCGGGCACGGCCGCTACATTTTTAAATTTCTGCTCACAGTTCTAAACGCTCGGCAGTACTTGGTGAAAAGCACAATACAAAGAATGTACTGTAGCTAGCAAGCAGAGTGGAAGCATTTCAGAAGGACAAGTGAAGAATAAAGGATTACAGCAGTAAAAGTTTTGAGCCCGGTATGAAGGATGAAAATGGGAAGCAACTTATTTTAATAAGGACCATAGACCATTTATTGGAAGACACAAAATAGAGATCTAGCATTGAAAGAAGGTTTGAATTAGATGGTGTAATTTTTTAAAGAATCTTGCATGCTACATCTCAGCGCTACTCTGTGACTCTTGAATTCACTGAGATTCAGTGGAGTATAGAATCGAGTTTCACTGTAGCACACATATTCAAAATGAATGATTTGAACCAATATCCACACAATCATATGCCAACTACTGCAGTGGTATTCCAGTTGACCATTTAACCAAAGTGATTTAAGGTCCCAGGGGACAGGTTTTTGACAGTTGTACTTTTTCTATGGAAAGTGCTTAGCAGGGCACAGTAGCAGTAATGTTTTCTCAGGTGGAATTTCTCTTGAATCCCAGCCCATACTGTTTTCTCAGAATGACATTATCAGACATTTATCAGACAAGAATGTTCTTTTGCAACTTTTCCATTGAAAATTGGAGTTAAATTTTGTTGTGTTATTGGTAGCCTAATGGAATCTTATGTACTGCATATATCACATACCAGTACCAGAGACGTTATATTGTATCATTAAAATAATGTTAAAAGAAAACAAATTACATTACAGTTATTTGGCAGACGCTTTTGTCCAAAGCGACGTACAAATATTTTCTAAAATAATTTACTCTATTGCAATAGCACAAGTATATTGTTTAAAGTATGCAATAATATGTGTGGAATTTGTAAAAGGTAAGCCACCTATAATTGAGTGGGCAACTATTTCTATATCTACTATATCTGCTACAAAGATGGAAATAATCACATTGCACAGTACTCTGCATGTCTAGTCTCAGTTATATGTGAATAGCAATTGGTTCTTGGCCTAGCTGATATCTTTGGGAGTTACAATTAGTGTCATGGAATTAAATTTAGAGTTTTACAATTCTCAGGCTATATTAACCTTTTTTTTTCTTGAACAAATCAATCGAGAGATCACATCACATCCACTTTTTGTGCTTGACTAAGCCTCTGCTTGATAGTGATCAAAACTCAAAATCTAAAATGATACTAAGAGAAATATATTTGGGATATTTGTAGTAATGCTAAGATTAGTTTGATTGTAAAGTGCCACTCTGATTTGATTTGATTGTTTTTTGTCTTTTATTTTTGTTACTTTCGTGACAGTGACAGAAGGGAATGTGACCATAAATATGTGATTCTGGAGTTAGGGCTTTTGATGGGGGGGACTGAACCAGACTTACAGTATAGTAAAGTGCAGTCATTTTATTTTCTTTGTGTTTCACAGATCATGAACATTTTTACTCTTACAGAATGTTGGAATGCATTGTTCAAATTTAACCTTTAATTTCTTGACATTTATTGAGTTTGTCTTCCAGTTTGGAAATAGAAAAATAAGAGGTCTGCCAAGGTTATTTATGATAAGGAAATCTGCCAAACTCACTATAATACATGTCATTGTTAAAACAGTGCCAGGCCAGTACTTTGCAACATGTGTAGGTCATAGCAAAGGTCTTGACATCTTCAATCTGAGAGTTTCCCTCATTCAAATATGACGCCCTGGAATCCAGCTTCCTTTCTGAATTGCATTAAACTCCCAACAGCTTGCTTTTTTATATCTGTTTATAAATTGAGACGTCTCACTTTGCCGTGACTGCATGAAAATCATTATCCACACAGCGTAATGCTGGAATAGTCAATATGTTAGTTTAACTCATGTGAACCCCTTGTCTTCCATAGAAGTCTGTTAAACAATTTGCTTATACTGAATTGTCAGTAGTTCATATTGTTACTGCCACACTTTACTGTCTGTAATTTTCCTATTTTGTAAAAGAACACTACACTGTATTCATGGAATAAAGCGTCCAAAAACCAGTTTTTGAAATCTTCAAACGTGGATTTTCATTATTTTTTCATTAATAGTTACAATTATGAATATAGTGTTATACAGTATGTGGTTTGTTCTGAGGAAATATTTTTGGGGAACAAAACCACACATAGTAATGTCTTGCAGTTCACAACAACTCACAATAATGAGGGATTGTACCAGGGATTGTACTGTGTAGGGCATCCTTGCACATAAAATGCCCTTATTAGTGTGTGCATTTATGATTTCATTAATCATATTGCACGGTAGAAATATCACACTTTTACACCTTACTGCTACTCTCAGCGCTGTTACACCTTCTGAACAGGACTGCTTTGTTCAAATGTGTAATGGCAGCATGAGAAACTTAAAGCACTGTTACACCTTACTGCTCCTCTCAGCGCTGTTACACCTTCTGAACAGGACTGCTTTGTTCAAATGTGTAATGGCAGCATGAGAAACTTAAAGCACTGTTACACCTTACTGCTCCTCTCAGCGCTGTTACACCGTCTGAACAGGACTGCTTTGTTCAAATGTGTAATGGCAGCATGAGAAACTTAAAGCACTGTTACACCTTACTGCTCCTCTCAGCGCTGTTACACCGTCTGAACAGGACTGCTTTGTTCAAATGTGTAATGGCAGCATGAGAAACTTATAGCACTGTTACACCTTACTGCTCCTCTCAGCGCTGTTACACCTTCTGAACAGGACTGCTTTGTTCAAATGTTTCTCTTTTTCTCTTTAGGGACAATCAAAATATGTCAAGATATTACCACAGTGCCACAGAGACTAGAGCCATGTAAGACAGGCAACCACTGGATGATTATAGTCTGCAAATTATAGTAGAACATATTCTAATTAAACCCTGTCAAAACTGTATTCAGTTTGTTCAGGCAATAAGATGAGTGTAAGATAAAAGAATACTACAATTTAAGAAAAATCAAGTCCTCCAATTGAATCACTGGCCATACAAGTATGTCTGCTATTGTATTAGAGACTCCTGTGTGTCTGATGTTCGATCCTTTTCATTTCAAATACCGACTGATTTGTTTGAATGTGGCACTGTATAACAATTCAGCATGAAAAGCTCAGACAAAACACTGTTCCTTGAATATGATTGGTGCTTTCACCTCAGTTTCTACATTGAACCATCATTCCAGCTTTTGAAATCCTAAAACCATCACCGCAGAAATTCAAGTATTAGTTCCATACAGGAAATATTAAGATCTGTAGTCACCTTTGAGAATGCCTGCTATGGCTTTCCAAACTAGTAAGCCAAGTGTAAGCTATAAAATACAGACGTAAAATAGGAGATGCATTTTGCAACAATTGCTGGCATGCAGCCCACCTTGTGAACACCTGTAATGAGATTTCACTGCTCGTGCCATCAAAGCTCAGTATGCATGTTCTAGTAGCACATAAAAACATTATTGGGACATACAGTTTTTCCCAAGTTTTGCCAATTGTATATCAGTTCAATGCATTATTCATCTGGCACATGTAGACCTGGATGATGGTGTAAGGATAGTGTTTTATCTGCGCGCGCTTTATCTGATAACATTTGACGACTAAAGAGGGAGAACATAAACGAGAAATGAGACGAACGCCGTTGTGAAAATGCGATTTGTCTCCTGAATGGCTTCTGTTCTGTTTCCACTTCACAGACCCATTTTGCGTTATGCCGCAACAACATCAACATGATGACATTAGTATTGCGAACAAATTTTATGGATAAAATCAAGAAAAGCACATGGCCATTTTCACAGGCGCAAAGCAGTCTTTTTTTCATTTTCAAAGGATTAATGATGCACATACGATGGGAATATCACTTATTAAAATAACACACAGTTTCCCTTGTACAGTGCTCAGTTTGGTCTGATCTGTCTTGCTTGATGTAACATGAATGTAATCTTTAACTGCTGTAATGTACTAATAATAACTCTCTGTCTCTCTGTCTCCATCCCCCTCCCACCTCTCTCTCTCTCTCTCTCTCTCTCTCTCTCTCTCTCTCTCTCTCGCTCTCTCTCTCTGTCTCTGTCTCTCTCCCCCTCTCCCCTAGGCTTATGGCTGTTGAAGACGAGTTGAGGGGTGGGGCTGTTCCCGATCTCAAGCCCAGAATGTTTGCAGACCAGGTCTGTTCTCTGAGTCCGTATGTCCCTCTGTCTGCATGAATAGATTTTTCCTACTGTCTCTGTACGTCAGTTTTTTTTCTATTTCTTTGGAGTCCTCATTCACTTTCACAGCGTGTGGGAGCGTGTGTGTGTGTTTGTGTGTGCGTGTGTGTGAGAGAGAGAGAGTCTGTCCATCTGTCTGTGTCAGTCTGTTCAAAATGACCCCGCAGTTTATGAATTAGTTTATTTTCCTTTCTGTCATTCATTGTATGCCATCTCATCTGTCTGTTTCACTGTAGATCCAGTTGTAATGTTACTCAGAGCTGTCTGTCTCTATGTCTCATCTGTCTGTTTCACTGTAGATCCAGTTGTAATGTTACTCAGAGCTGTCTGTCTCTATGTCTGGTTGTCAATATGACTGAACGCCTGTATTTGTGTGTACGTTAAGTGGCGATTCAATCCAACCTCAAGGTGATTTTCTGTTAACATAATCATTTAAGGTAGTGTTGCTTTTGGACGTAATTTGGACAATTTTTTGATTATTATTGACTTAATATATGGAATGGTTGTGCAAGTCGTACACAGAACTGTAGCACTTCCTTAAATGAATTATTGACAGTTAAGGCCAGACCATTTTATGGTTGGATATATTTGCCTAATGTTTTCCATTTTCTTCCCCTGCCCTGCTTCTTCCCCCGTCACTCAAATCAGATAATCTCACCTCCAACCATAAGTCATCTGTCAGAAACACATGCTTACTGTCTATGTTTGACGATATAAATAACTCCTCTGTCTCCACAGTTTAAGCCGTTCAGGGTCTCGCTCTGCTTAGATCATTTCAGTGTCTTCCGCGTTGAAAAATCTGAATTTATCGCTCAGATACTTTGTGCAAATGGAAAGGCTTTTTCCAAACCTTAGCCAAAAGTGACTTTAAAGAGGAAAACCAGACATTAATCAATCGTGTGTCAGTTATATAATATAAAATGCTCAAAAATATTTACAGATTAGATCAGTTAATTGTACTGAAACGTGTAATTCAGTAAAAGGCTGAATTGGCAAAGGGGATTACGTGTGAGTTGAAATACCGCTGGGTGGTACTGTTTCATTGACGAGCGCATATCCTCGTGAGAGAGCGGGAGAGGCAGCCAAAGCAAAGCTGAAAGCAGGAAGCAAGCTCCGCAGTGGAGCAGAGGGTAACGTTAGGTCAAGGGACCGAGTGCATTGAGGCCCTTCAGTGACTGGGCTTGCTCAAAGGTGACAAATCTTATGGTTGCCATTCCAGAGGATGTTGGCAGGAGAAAGCAGAGCCACCTCATGAAGGAGATGTGACCGTGGTCAAAGAACCAAACTGTTCCCCTGGTGTCAGCTTTGTGTTTGACTGTTTTCATCTTTTCTTTACGGAAATTCATAACACACTGCTTGTTGGCATGCATCGGAAACATACAAAAAAAAGAAGTGCATTTGTAAAGGACTGTAGACACAAAATTTGTAATACAATGGAACAAAATCAAGACGTTATTAACATGCCACAGATAACAGTGGACGTTCAGTGGTCATCATCTATTTTATAACCAATCTGTTGCTATAGCATCTTTGTGTATAGAGGTCATTGCTGTGTCTCATGTTGTGGCATGCTATAGCATGTATGGGAGGGCTGTTTTCCTGCTCTCTGCCTGCTCTGCTTTCAGTTTGCACTTTGACCAGGTGTGGGGACATAGTATGTGTGTATTATGCATTATGTGTAATGTGCTGTGTGTGTGGATATGGATACCGTGTTGTCTTTCTCAGGACTTGTCTGTGTGTATTAGAGAATTCTGAACCCTGGGAGGGTAAGCAGGGTGAAGCCACAATCCTTTTGCATTTTTGAGGTTGAGCACAGAACAGCCTTTTTGTTTCAACGGCTGTTGACCAGCAATACCCACAATACCAAGTGCCAGCCTTCTATAGATTAACTTTTTTTTGTGGCAATGCATTCCATTTGTTGTGTTTCCAGATTGCCTGTGGTGTCTTACTGGTGTCTGAGTTTTTGGTGACTGAGGTTTGAATTTGTTGACCCCACAGTCACATGCTCTGTCTCTGGTTGGTTGGCAAAGCTGATTTTAGCCAATAACTTAACTTTCTGGTGTTGGATCACACTCACTCACACTCACACAGGAATGAGCAAATCCTAGAATTAAATAATTTCTTAAAGCAGGATATGAGGTCACCATATTCACAAATGACTAAAAGAAATGGCTGCTGGTAAATAATAGGTGAAAACAAACCTGATTGAGCCAGGCTATTATACGTACATGTGAGGTAACAGGAGCCCATTTGTACACTGGTGGTGATAAGTCATTTAATCCAATACATTTCTCACATATATCTTGTACATGTCATGCATTGTGTCAGCATACACACTACTGTCAATAATTATCTCAGTAAATAGGAAAATATATATAAGATTTAAAGTTTAAGTTTATTTCAGTAACAATCACATTCTGATTAGTAGATTGAATGAACAAATGAACAAATCTCCCTGATTGTCCATTTTAACTCTTAATATAGACACATGTTTATTTACTAAGTGTGATGGGTTTAGTAGCGGTGAATCAAACGCAATGATGAGGGAGATCAGAACAAGTAACCCACACAGGTGAGGACCAATAAGGGAAATATAACACGAAAAGAAGAAAAGAAAAACAGGAACTAATTCCTGACAGCTTACCAGCTAAATTAAATCTACCCATGAAAATAGGGCGAACTCGAATAGAACGAGTGAAACACAAATCTAAATCTCCCGAACTCAGTACTAGAGCCCAAACAGGAAACTTAGAAAAGCAAAGAATACACTCTCGGAACGTAACACTAAGACGTCCGATAGAAGGTGAAACAAAACAAAACTGTCAAAAGAAAACACTGTCTCATAGAGAACAGCATGGGGAATAATAGCGCAGAATGCTAACAGGAATAACACAATCCTATACCTGAAGATAAGCTATAAGCAAGTCCCTCGTGAACATAAACAAGTTAATATCACAAGGTCGCTTAAACTTGGCTATACCTGGCTCAATGTACAAATGAATGACAAAGAAGCACTGGAGAACCGGAAGTGAGGAACTTAAATACCCCGCAGGTAGCAGCACAGGTGATCTGAATAATGAGCGAGGCAAAGCAAGACCCTGGGACGGAATGAGGAAAAAATCTGATGGATTCTCAATGGGAGATAAAAAACGAGAACCGCAGAGTAAAAATAAAGCAATAACCCACGAACAATGACACTAAGCTGCTATAAAAGTCAAGTCCCCAGCCTCCTCTTATTCCTTTTCTATGGGCATTTCCTAGTATTTATCTGAAAGAAAAACATATTCTGCATTAAATAATTTAACTCTCTTAAGATGCATTGTTTATTCATTATTAAATCATTAGTAAATTATTCTCTGACTAGGTGGAAGTCGATACTTTATTCCCATGAGGGTTAATTACGTTTTAGTAACACATGTTCACATAATGTGATTTAAACATTAGTTTATTGAACATGTTTGAATGTTTTGGTTTTTATCATTAATTGAGTGTTTTTGATAGTCCAAGACTTACTGTTAGTTTCATTATTATACTACATTACATTATTCATTTATTTGAATTTTGCCTTCATTTCCAACAAGTTAGTAATCTCTACAGCTTTAGTTACTGAAACTATTCATGTAATGCCTCTAGAAAAGGTACTAGAGCATGAACCCACTACCTGGCATATATCTGAAATGCGCCATTAAAAGTTTAAAATCAGGTTACCAAGGTTTTTAATCCTCACCTGAGTATTGATATGCACTGGAGATTAAAGTAAATATAGACTTTCTTGAAGGGGACTGCAGTAGATATCACTACTTGTTTAATTTGAGAACATCTTACAATTTAGACAGTAGATAGGTAGGTAGACAAGACATTATTGTGGCTATTGTTTTATATCCTTGTGTTGCTTTAGCAAATATGTATCACCATATCACTTTGACAATTTCTTAATTTACACAAGCTTGAGCTGAGGCTGTGCAAGCTTGTTGCACATTATTTGGAATGAGGTTATAATGCAGAGTAACCCATTGTAAGTGGTTAAATTAATTAGTTCAGGTAGGAGGTTCCGTTTTAAAATAAGTGTGTCCTCGTCATCTTTCAAAAACATAACAAGTACCCCTTTGCATGTTTTTCATGGCGTCTTTATATTTGTTTAAGTTCTGTTTCCCCTGTGTGGGTCATGTTCCTCTGATGATCATATTTGTAGAGCTTTTTAATTGTGTTGTGTGTACATCATGCTGTTATGTGTACATGTTCATGTGCTTTTCTCTTCTCTGGCTTAGTGTCTCATGTGTTGTTCTGTGTGTGTGTGTGTGTGTGGGTGTGTATCCTCACCTCATTAAATGTTTGTGTCTCTGTGTTTTGCATCTGTCTTCTCGTACATTTAGATTTTTTGTTTGTAATTCTGTGTTAGTGAACCTTTCGATGTTATAACTGACGTTTTCCTCAGTTTATGTGTCTTAGTGCATGTTCTTTGCAACCGTTCTCAATCTTAAATTCTCTTTCTCTGACAGTATGTGCATGTGTTCTTGAAAACCATGAATACTCACATGCCACATGAAATGGCATGTCTTCTGTCATAACCTCTGTCATAGCCCCAAATTCAGAATAATTCAGGGTGATTGTGGATGTGGATTTATCGAGCCAGAGTGTGTGTAAATATGAACAACACCTGCATGTAAATGGGCACCAGTTCACCACTATGCATCTCATTACCTTTCATTTCAATTGGTCGTCTTCAAGCATGGCAGCTTTGTGATTGGTTATTTTGAGCTCAGAAGCATGGATATGACATTGCAGGTGCTTCCAAGCAGCATTTCAAATAGATGAGGTTGTTTCGTGTGTGGATTCTTTTGCAGAAGTATGTGTGTGTGTGTGTGTATGTGTGTGTGGGTGTCAGTTATTATTGGCTTTGGAAAATCCACAGCTTTCCCTTCCCCTCAGATCTTTCTGCACAAACACACCCTCCACCCCTCCCTACCTGCTCCCTCTCTCTCTCTCTCCTCTCTGTGTTTATGAGATACGGTGATTTCTCTTAGGGGAGGCGGCAGTCCATCCTAGTGCAACCCCGTCTTGCGCCTGTCCCACCCCGAGTACACAGGTAATATACAAAGAAGTAAACACTTTGCTGTCACTCACAAGCTCAATATATATACATGCTGCCGTGTTGTGACATGCAATATATACATGCTGCCGTGTTGTGACATGCAATATATACATGCTGCCATGTTGTGACATGCACTGTACGCAAATCTCTATCGACGCAATGTGCTCCACTGATGCATATTTACACATGGACCGACCCGGGGCACAGACTGATCCATTTAACCACAGATAACATGAAGGGCTTACTTGTGCTATTGCACAGTATGGTTAGATATTTCAACAACTGAAGCTTATTAATTGACTGTGTTTGTACATACAATGATAGAAATGATATAATTTTGTAATATTGAAGTTGTAGCATTTAAAGGCTACATAGTGCATTCATGCAAAGTTATAAAATACAGGTACGTATTGTTGAGTAAATGTTAATGAACTGTATATTTCCCATAACCCATGAAGAAAAGTTTTACCATTGACCTGTACTGAATATTGAAATCAATATTCATGCTGAGGTGGAAAATCACTTTGAGCAGTCCAAGGTTTCAAACTGCCTAGCCAACTTTAAAAGCACAATACTGACATACTGACCCATGTACAGTATTGCAAGGACTCAGCAAAACAAGGTACACACAGACAGTGCTCAGATATTCATGCTGGCATACGCTGGCAAGCAGATATGGAGACTTCCCATAATGCTTTGTGTTAGAAAACTAGGTACGAGGTGACATCCAGTGAGACACGCATGTCACTGATAGTGGCTGATATCACAGAATAATGCCCTTCATTATTACACTTTTAACAAATGCTGCTAATTCAATTATGAGCTTGGGCAAATCTTCTTCCATCTTTCCATTTCCTTTCTCTTTCCAATAAATGATAATCAGTTTTTACTGAGCACGGTTTGGATAAACTGCATTTATTTATGGCATACATGAGCAATATACCTGTGCTTATTGATTCACAAGTACATATGCATTATGCATATATATATTTTTTTTTTACAGACACTGACAGGTTACATGTACACAGACTGAAACTGATAGACGAAAAGAGCCGCCACCACGATACAAAGACAGCTCAAAAAAACTTTTTGAAAAAAATGTAGACAGACCTAACACAATGTACTCTCACACTGCTAGATGTATGCACAAAGTACATACACATTCACACAGAAACTCCCCAGTTATAACTTGCTAATAGAACACTGTCAGTTTTAATAATTCAAGTAGCAAAGCCCATTTATTTGTATGTGTATGACTTGGGCTTCTTTGTCGGTTTGATGGTGGTTAAGCAGGTCATTCTTCATGCTTCACTTGCTGGTGTAAGTGTAAATCTAACCAAATTTTGATTTATTAAGAGTGAGTGTTGTTTTGTTGTTTTTTTTTGTCCAAGAGAAAATGGAACTGTCTATAACTGTTATACTGGTAGTTTTTAATCAGTTTACCTGCTCGATTAAATGGTGACATTTTGGCGAAATCCTATAAGATCAATGTGAACTGTGAACCTTAAAATTTCAGTCTAATGGATTTCAGGATGTGCATGCAACCAGTTGTTCAATGTTTTCAAATATGTAAATGTGATTATTGAAACATGATTTATTGAAGAAAAAAAAGAATCTGATACTTTTAACACACGTTCTTAACCACATTGCTTGATTAACACTGTTGCCATACCATTGTATAGAAATGTTAAAACAACACAATAGAAAACAAAGCACACATACACACATATATGCATACACACAGAAGTACACATACAGACATAAACACACATTCATGCGTCCAAACACAAGCACATATACAGACGGTACATTTTCTCTCCGATACTGATATCTCAGCCCTTTGTTCCCATAAAACATGTAATCAAATAAAGGCCTCCTAATATCCTTTCAGTTGAATTTGGCTCATCAACAAAAGATTATGAAATTATGGGAAATCTCCGTATCTAACCTGATATCCCCCTTAATAGAGAACATTTATTATGTATGTATGTATGTCTGTTTGCGTGCGAGGCCTATTGTATGTAACAGTTTCTGTCTTTTCTCATTGTGCCATTGAGCCGAGTATTTGTTAATGTGTATGTGTCTTTTAATGTGTATCCCTGATCATGTCCAGTCGTAGCAAGTAAGCACTAGCATTCAATTCCCTTTCAAAAGTGAAATTTGAATTCCTGGGTGGAAGCAGTCAAAGTTGCCAAGCGTAAGATGGGGTAGATTGGTAAAGTTCACTAGTATGTCTTTGTGTCTGTCTCACTGTCTTTGTCACTGACCATACTCACAATTCACCCAGCGCTGTAATACTACTACAGTTAATGTTTTTTAGCGCGTTTGCGTGTAATGGCATAACCTGTTCATACTGCTCCCTTTTGTACATGTTTTTACAGTTTTACAGGATAATATTGCACCCTAATTGTATGGTGGGAGACAGTTCCATGTGTAGTCTGGCAGGAGAAAAATGATTAATCTGCCTATAAAATAGGAGCCATAAAATAGTCTAGGAACCACTTACACATCGTGGTAATCTGTCATTCAGTTAGATTGTGAACTAATTACTCGCCATGCTTGTCATTTGGTTTGGTATGCTGATTAATTGTTTCATGAATCACTCATTCACAGAATAAGTATTTTTGGGCGTGCACTGATTGACAGAATCACATAGTCACTCTATCAGGAAACTACCATGTCAGACAGAGATTTACACAGTAATGCCAATCAGTGAAATATAGTATCATGAGAAAGGTGAACCGTTTTAGTGGTTGATTTGGAATATTGCTGTGCTCTTGGTTGTGCCAACAATGATCAAGTACTGACAGTGACACTTCTATGCCTTTATGCCTATATGCCTCTTCCTACTAGTACAATAGCCTTGTAGGGAATGGGAGTGTATGGATCTCCAGGTCATTTGTAAGTGTTGAAACTCATGTTTTACAAGGTTCTGAGTGAGAAGAGAAACAGGCTGCTGATCCAGTTCTACTGTCATTATAAGTACATCAGAATAAAGAATAAACACTTGCCCTAGACAATGGCACAGCACAACACCCACTGAAATATTAGAGTGAATGTTAACATTGTTGACTTTTCTTAACAGAGCACACTTGAACATATTCTCTCCTACTTTTCCCGTCCCTCCAGTACTTCATTCAAACAGAAAGGGGTCGATTTATGGGTTATAAGTGATTTGAAAATGGCTTTGAATGTCCAAATAGTTAGCTATGTAGGCTATATATCTATACGTACGTACATACAAACACATACACACAGGCCTGACTGATCAACCAAACAGCGTTTGAACCTGGAAGCAGCATATACAATTATGCCTTAACAATATCATCTGTATTATCACTGACAAAATGTTCCCTCTTTATATCAACTACGGTTTATTCTCCCACATTGTATTTTTTAGTGATAGCAATGTCTCTTTGTTGAATTTTGACTTGTTTTGGTCGAGTACTCCCCTTTCGATATCTGTGATAACGTATAGCTTGTTATTGATTCGGAGTAATTGGCTATGCTACTTCCAGTTTCCTGCAGGTTTAGTTGACCAGTCAGCCTATAGCTCTGAGGTTTGTATCTCAGATATATATAGATTTTCTGAATCATAATTATTTAGTTGCAATTTAATAGACATTTAATGCCATATTTCAATCTACACAGTGCTGCACTGAATTAACCAAAATGTTTTCTTTCCCACTGCTTCGATACAGACTTCATTGAATTGGACTGGACATGACGGCTTGTACAATGAACTTGATTAGTTAATAACTGAAATCACAATCGTATTGGCAATGACGTTACGCTACGCCATATGTAGGTAAGAATAGCTGACAAGACCAAATAAAAGCTTTGTCTCATCCACTAATCACAAATTACAACTTGGTTCTTCATGGAAGATTTATTTTGCAGCAGAGGGAAGAAGACATTGAGTGTAAGGAAATGTTGCTGATGGGCAGGCAGGCCTCTAAATTTCTGATCAGTGGGATGGACATAGTTTTGATTTGGTTTGAAGATAAGTCTTATAGAAACATCTATAGCTACCTTATAGTGTTATCATTATATTACAATGTATATCTCTGTTTCAAGGTAAATTTATATACACTTCACACCTGTGTCGATACTATTATGATATAGTATTACTTTGAAATATTCTCATCTTGTCATTTGAAACAATGTAACTTCATTTAGTGAAAAGTTTTCATTTATCCATACTTTGTAATGAGTTTATTTAATTCCTCAAAGAACGTAAGATTGAAGTATATTTATGTGCATGAGACAAAATACAGAAATGCTCCTATGGAAAATTTCAGAGCATTGGCCTGATTCAGTGAAAATGAACTTTATTTACCTATGTCATCCCAATAAAAACCCACTCCAAAAATGATTATGATCAAATTAAAGGCTACCCTCATATTAGCAGTGACTGTCACATTGCTGTTAATATAATTATTTTGTGAAATCTTTTTTTTTTTCACAAGCTCACAGTTTAATGAAACATGCTGTAATTAATGCCATTGACCAAGCCTTTGTTTGAAACTACACATCGCTGGACTGCTTTGACTTGTTTTGACATCCATCCATACTGACATACTAGTAGTCCATCTTGTGCTCTACAGCATCTTGAGGAGAATACAGAACACACTGTCCTGTTTGTCAGCCCCAGATTTTTAATCCCGTCCATCCCTTTCTTTTTCTCTGTCCCCCTTTCCCTCTTTTATTCTTTCCATCCATTGGCTGTACCTCGTTCGGCTTTGGAACTCATGTCTCCCTCCCTCCCTCCCCGCTATTTTTCTTCTTTTGCTTTTCCACAATCGCCCTCTTCTCTCTATTTTTTCTACATTTCCCAATCCGTTACCACTTTCTCTATATCCGTCATCCCACCTCTACTTCACTCCTTTCAATCAACTTTCTACCTTTCCCTTTAATCTACTCTTTGCCTAACCCTCCGGAATCACCTCTCAACCTTACACTCTAATCACTTCCCAACTTCAACCTCCAATCACTTCCCAACTTCAACCTCCAATCACCTCTCAACTTTACACTCCAATCACTTCCCAACTTCAACCTCCAATCACTTCCCAACTTGAACCTACAATCACCTCTCAACCTTACCCTCCAATCACCTCTCAACCTTACGCTCCAATCACTTCCCAACTTCAACCTCCAATCACCTTTAACCTTACCCTCCAATAACTTTCCAACTTCACCTGCAATTATCTTTAACCTTACCCTCCAATCACCTCTCAACCTTACACTTCAATCACTTCCCAACTTCAACCTCCAATCACCTCTCAACCTTACACTCCAATCACTTCCCAACTTCAACCTCCAATCACTTCCCAACTTCAACCTCCAATCACCCTCAACCTTACATTCCAATCACTTCCCAACTTCAACCTCCAATCACCTCTCAACCTTACCCTCCAATAACTTCCCAACTTCAACCTCCAATCACCTTTCAACTTTACACTCCAATCACTTCCCAACTTCAACCTCCAATCACATCTCAACTTTACACTCCAATCACTTCTCAACTTCAACCTCCAATCACCTCTCAACCTTACACTCCAATTACTCCCCAACTTCAACCTCCAATCACTTCCCAACTTCAACCTCAAATCACCCTCAACCTTACATTCCAATCACTTCCCAACTTCAACCTCCAATCACTTCTCAACCTTACCCTCCAATAACTTCCCAACTTCAACCTCCAATCACCTTTCAACTTTACACTCCAATCACTTCCCAACTTCAACCTCCAATCACCTCTCAACTTTACACTCCAATCACTTCCCAACTTCAATCTCCAATCACCTCTCAACCTTACACTCCAATCACTTCCCAACTTCAACCTCCAATCACCTTTAACCTTACCCTCCAATAACTTTCCAACTTCACCTCCAATCATCTTTAACCTTACCCTCCAATCACCTCTCAACCTTACACTCCAATCACTTTCCAACTTCAACCTCCAATCACCTTTCAACCTTACCCTCTGGAATCACCTCTCAACCTTACACTCCAATCAATTCCCAACTTCAACCTCCAATCACCACTCAAAACACTGATTAACCTTTTCTTCCAATCACCTCACAAATTCAACATCCAATCACGTCTCAATATCATCCCTCAATCACTTATAACCTTCACCCTTCAACCACCTCTCAACACTCCAATGACCTTTCTATCTGTCTTTTTATCAACTTCACTCTGCAATTTTCTCTGAACCTCGCCAATCATTTGCTTCTCAACTTCATTGTACACATCAACCTCCTACCACTACCCTCCTCTCATTCCTACCCTCCATTTACCTCTCTGTCCCCTTGGACATTTTTTCAATGTGAAACTCCCTCATTCTCTGTACACTCTTTTTCTGTACCTGTTTCTATCTTTTAACTCATCACCGCCCTTGTTTTTGTCTCTTCTATGCTCTCTATTTCTTAACCGGCTCTCTTCTCTCCTTTTCCGACACTCACTCCATCTTTACTCCTCTCACCTCACTCTTTTTTGCCTCCTCTGGCTCTCTTTCTCCCCCTTTCCCATACCCTTTGGATTTCCCCACACCCCCTCTACCCTCCCCCTTCCCTTTCTGTCTCTGTCTTGCTAGGAGGAGCAGTTTTCCTCCCTGGGTTCTTCAGACCCCGGTGTGAATGCGGGAGGAGGAGAAATGACCATCCTTCCTGGCTCTGGAGTCTCTTCCTCGGGCGTCTCCTCCGCCAGCTCCCCCTGGAGTCCTCCCCTCACCCTTAACTCCTCCTCCTCTCCCCCCTCCTCGTCTGCACCTCAACCAGAATGGAGTGCTTGGCGGCAACCAAACGTCCTTCCCAGTGACAGCCGCCATAGCCCCTGGGACCACAGCAACAACAAGATCAGGAGGGGGAGCAGGTCAATAACAGACCCAATCAAATCAGAGAGAGAAGAAAATAATACCAAGTGTTCCCTTATCTTCATGAATTTCCTCTTATTTATGGAGGCAGAAAAACGTGGCATTCTTTTCCCTCTTGTTGTGCCAAAGACAGAGAGAGGGGAGGCCCAGGGGGTGCACACACTGTAAACACTACATACTCACACGAAAAGGGCTATCCAATTGACCTGATCTTACCAGTTTGTGTTTTTTCATGGTCAAAATGGGCTTTGGTCAGTGTCTGTGTTGCAGGACAGGATAATGGTCCCTTCTTTAGAGCTCTGAGTATCATGGGGTCTTCTTATATGCTACCTGAGATAACTAGGTCCAAGTAGTATGGATCTGCTAAATAAGCAATATGGGCTAATGTTTCTCCATATTTTTTTTATATTTCTCTTCTATATATTTTGTGTTATCAAGTTTGGTTTGTTGTCAGGACATTAACTTGAAGCTAAGTAGTATCTGTCAAGGGTTAATACAGCTTTCACTGACAGCAAAAAATCTGGTATGAATCAAAGGTTGTACTTAAGCCCCCCCCCCAATTCATTGTGATCATTCTGTATGTTATCCCATGATTCCTTGGGTAAAGAAGCAGGGCTCATTCCTGTCCTGAAAATGCCAGCTCTCAGATTCCATTGTTTGAGACATAGTCATGTGGTCTGGCTTTCTCAGTGCCTTTTAGTATCTTCTAACAGGGTTTTCAAATAAATAGTAGTGATGATGTTGCCATCAGGAGTCACAGTTTATGACTATGGTTTAACAACACAGGGTAAATAGAAATTCAAGAGGCTATTCTGTGAATGCAAAGCAGCCTTGAGTTGAGAGTGATACTTAAAAGAGTTGAGTTTAGTGTCTGTGGGAAAGAGGATATAGCATGATTTTATGGATTTGCCTGAAACATCTTCAGAGAACTCTGATGTTCTCAAATGGTACTTGAGGACTGGACTTCACTTAACTGGACTGGACTTGTGCAAAGTTTTCTCTTCTCAATCTCAGAACCAATATGTGATGAATCGGTGCTACATAAACATACAGTGCCATTTCCAACATAAAACTGTCTGGTAGTACTGCCTCTCATATATTTCTCCCTGTCTAGCTGTTTTTCTTCCACTATCTCCTTCATGCAATGTAGACTATTATTTCAGTGTTTGAATGTAATCTCATTGTCTCTGTTTGTGTTTGTCTCTTTGTGTCGTGTATGTGTGTGGTAAGATGGAGGGAGAATCTGCGGTGTGTTCAATGACTGTGTGTTGAACTTTGTCAAGCCTAAAGCCTGAACTTTGTTCTTCTACCAAAAAAAAGTTTTAGAATAATCATGAGGTAAGGTCTCTGGTAAAATTCCCTATGAGAGACATAGCTATTTTGGCTATTTGAGTAATATAAAGGGACCCCCAGTTCCACTGAAATTACTAGGAATGTAGCAAAGTAAATCTTCACTTGCAGGAATACCCCCCCAGGACCAATGTTCAAGCTGCACATATATCATTGAGTCATAGGCCTCAACTTCTTATCCAGTGCTCACCCAAACTTTTTTTAACCCCTTCAGACCTGAATTTATTCCAGCAATCTTTTTTTTAACTTATATTACAAGTAGAAATGAGGCTCAAACAAACAAAAAAAATAAAGTAATTCAACTCTTCATTTATTTTATTTCATGTCCATTGCAATGGACGTCAGGTCCAAACAGTTGTGAAATAATCTTCATCTATATGTCTATTGAAATTTTGATTATTTGTATTCACACTGGATTGGTTTTCATCTGCCAGAGGTTCCAGGACCTCTGTTGCTGTGCACTCTGAATTTTAACATTTCTTGCGTAAATATTAACTTTTGGTACTATGCCAATACATATGAAAACATAATGTTCATAATATAAATAGACTTGTTCAGATAACATCTCTTCAGACCTGGTGTCCACTATAATGGACAACAGGTTACACCTATTTAAACCTGATGTCCATTGTAATGGACAATGACTTTTTAAAACTTGCAGTGTCTTAACTTGCTATGCTATTAAACATATAATGCTTAAAATAACATTTTCAATGTTTACATAATATGTTTAGTACATCAAATGTAGAAATTAATGTTTAACAATATTTTTGATGCTGTTATAAAAGTTAATTATTTCGACAACTCTGAGGTGCTGCTGCCATGCTGCACTTTAGTGTGATTTAACTTTTTTAAATGTTAACCAGTTGGGCCATACTTGCATCTGATTGGTTAGTTAGGATCTACTAAATAACCAACCAGAAGACAATTATGTAAATCATACATTATCGGGGGGAAAAAACGCCAAACGTGACGTCTATTGCAATGGACGTAGGGTCTGAAGGGGTTAAATATGGCAAACAATGATATTTACATTACCATTGTTTTTAGTTAGTATAAAATAGAAATATGTGATATTTACTCATTGAAACCTGAATCAGAGATTTTTGGTACTACAGTAGAAACATAAGAATTTAGTGTTAATGTTCAAATAGTAGATATTTCAAGACAGAGGAACTTGTGGTTGATCAGTCATCTTTGACAGTGAGACTTATGCTATTGTCAATCACTGTGGCAAAGAAAGTACAGGCTTGTCTTTTACCAAAGAATTTGTGCTTTCTAAGACTGACTAGTGTCTTGATTAGTAACGTTTTTTACTTGCACAAACCCTTTTTTGCATTTTTAATTAAGGAGAATATGTTTGGGGTGTACTGTATTTCTAGCCAGTAACACTGTAACATTCTCTGGCCTAACTGGAGACTTGACATTGATATGGCCTGGGATTCCTCCAAGGAAAACAAGGTGGCTTTTGTACACGGTGTTGGTGGGCTCAATTAAGTCAATTCAATGCAACGGGAAAAAAACTAAAACAAATGCAACGATTAGGACTCTATGCTCTTGCATATGCTATAGCCTTATGCTGTAACTTTCAAGTGATGCATTAGATGGGATTCTTGATTCCGTTTTTGTGGAGGTCCTTTGGCACACTTGCAAAAGTCTGAGTGGTAACTGATGAGCCAGCCAAATTCAGGCCACCTCTCTTCAGCTGATGTTACAGGTAAATGCTGATGGTGAGTAATGTGAATTAAACTTAGCATTGGGATCTAACAAAAGGTGCTGTATTCTTTAAGGACTACATTATCAGTCCATGTTGCCTTTGTCAAAGTTTGTCTTTCAGTGTTCTTTTGTGTTATTGTTGCCTTCCTGTCACAATCTTATTTGTGTGCAGTACATTACAGTCTATGTTTGGAGATGATTCTGAGTTCCTACTTAAACTGTGGCACTTTCCCATAAACCATATGCAAACTGACATGCTCATTTGTCAGAGTACTCCATACAAATTATGTAGACCATGACCACGATAGCCTTTTGAAGTGATTTTCAATTGGACCCGTTTTGATTAGCCCATCCTGCACTAGGGTATGGGAGCTATGCCACCCCCCAATTGGAGCCAAATACTACTCATTATTTGCTTACAAAACCATAGCCATAGATATTTATTTCAGGCAAGATGTGTGTCTGCATCAATGTTGCACAGACCCATGTGGTGACGTGAGACTGACACACATTACTGCATCAATGACTAAATTGCAGGTTACATTTTATGAATGGATTCACAGCAGTCTGACAATTATGAATAAGTGTTCCACGAGAAATGTAAGGGTAGCATTTTGGTTATAATCTCTGTAATAGCATTTGGAAAAGAAAGGCTCACGTGCAGCGATTTGCTGTATGTCAGGTCATGTGGAGAACAAAGTGTATGTCCGCATAGTTACTGCACTGTCAAGACCGATCAATTGCGTCATTGTGACGCTAGTAAAAAGCTGAACCCCAGAACAGTGCATGCAGAGAAAGGTTTTCAAATACAGAAAGATTTTGATATTAGTTGGACATTTTGGCACACAGTGTATGTAACAATGTCCCTGTGTTAATGTGTCCAAAGAGAAAGTATCGTAAAGTGAGAAATACAATAAGGAAGCACAATAAGAACATATTATTAGATGCTGCAGAAAAATGTTTTAATCTACCATGCTGCCAAATGTATACAACTTGCCAAATTTAAAGACTGGGGTTCAATAAGCATTTGTTCTCAACTTTGACAAACAATTAAATTCAACAATCACTTTGATTACCATGCCAAAGTGAGTTCACAAAAATATTTGTTTTTGTTTTTGTTTAGGACAAATGTTGATTGAATACAGGCCACAAAAAAAGGTTTCTTTACTTTCATATCATTCACTCAGATTGGAAAAGCTGCAAATACAAGCTATAAATGAAATAATATAACATCAGCTTTCCTGATATGCAATTTGAAATGAAAGTATACCTAGGGTACCTAATACCCATAAAACAGTAATGTAACATAATATTCAGTTTAAAACATAACAAATGACTTAAAGGTTTTACAATATGTCTATGAATAGCATACCCCAAAGTAACATTAAGTGACAGTTCACTATATCTTCATTACAAGTGAATGCACATTGGGCTGCTGTTACATGTACTTGATTTTGGACTAGACCCAGACATAGTGGTGTTTACCTTATAGGGTCTAATGTAGGGTATGCCAAGTGATGTTAGGCTGTTCTTTCCACAGAAAGAAAAAAATCTATATTCTCAGTTTGCCATATAGTAACAAACGTCTAAGATCAGTCAACATTTGTTCCAAACTTTTACCTACGAATAAAGTAAAATGTTACTGTTACGTACGATCATTTTGGTGCACTTGTGGAGCAGTGTTCACAAAGAAGATACTTAGGACAAATGTTGACTGGATCCCGCTTTGTGAATTTACACTTAATTTAAGTTTCTTATTCAGTGATCGGATCAAAGCCAATGGCAGCTAATCTTTCCCTAAATCCATTATTCCTAGAAAAACTCATGGTACAGTTATGTTGATGTTTACAGAGGAGCCATATCAGTTTTTTGTCAGAATATGATTGTTAAAGCATACTGTACCTTGGTACTATGGGCAGATGGCTCTTTTCAGAGTGCTTTGCCCTATATTTGTTCAAATGTGGATTACGCTTTCCAAGCACGTCTCAAGTGTTCAGAGTTTATTCTCCTGGCGG
Source organism: Ilyophis sp. 1 JC-2022 (assembly GCA_022702515.1). Lineage (NCBI taxonomy): Eukaryota > Metazoa > Chordata > Actinopteri > Anguilliformes > Synaphobranchidae > Ilyophis > Ilyophis sp. 1 JC-2022. The sequence goes on along the minus strand of CM040406.1, from coordinate 87,964,764 downwards.
TTTTAAGACTTGGGCCACTCAACTGGAAAATGGATTCTAGAACTGTTAGAAGTGTTTTTGACATAGCTTAAGGATCTTTTACGCAGCAATGGCATCAAATTGTAATCTTGCCTGGAGCAAGTGCTCAAGTGATGACAGGTGCATTCATTAATAATTAAACACTGAGGCTCAAAACTTTAGATTATTATCTGTACTTACGTTTAGTTTAGAAAGACTATTTGCAATGACATGATTTCCATAGAATAATAAATATGTACAGTCAGACTGCTTGTTGGTTATATGTTATAATCCATGATTAGTAGAGACATGGGTCTGCAGGGTTAATGATTGTTAAATGTGCATTGCCATGAATATACCTCAGAGACAGAATTGAGAGACTCAGGTAAACAATCAATTGCCTCAGAGCTGAACACAGACTGACACAAAGTCATTAGTCCACACTGAACACATACAGAGTGATTGTCATAGGGCAGTCATTCCATCAACCGTAGGATCAGTAGCCATGATTGGACACCACTTCATCGAACACCTCCCCCCTCCTTCTCTCTCTGTCTCCCTTTTTCTTCCTCCAGCCATTCACAAAGCGTTGAGGAAGCCAATCTGGAAGCTGATTGGTTGATGCAGAGCGGGCAGACCTCAGATTGGCACGGCCTTAATCCAGGAGGCCACCCCCGCAATCCGATTGGCTGACAGAGGGGGAAAGCGGGGCAAGGGATGTGCACAGCTCCTGTACCCGCCACATACTGGATGCTCCACAATCATGGATGATCCTGCAAGAAGCTGTGTCATTGGAGGATTCAGATCAAAGGGGTGTCCCTCCTTTAATTATGCTCTCTCTCTGATTGACTGATTGGCAAGACTTTTTTGTATTTGACAACTATGGTTGGATATTTATTTTCTTCAAAGACAACAAGCACTTATCTGCCTATATGTTGTGATGGCTCAATAAGTATGAGGACAAAAGCTTCCTGGTTGACATTTTGTTTAGCCCATTGTGTTTTCAATATTTATGGGGAAATAAGAACCAACAAAGACAGGAAGAGATTGAATTTATTTATTTTACATTTCCCAATGGTTTTCCTTATTTCTCTACCATCATTGTACTCAAACTTCAAAGTTTGTGACATCATCCTATCGCTTTTCCACTCCTCCCTTTCAAACTGTTTATGTCCTCTCTTTTTGCCCGTTTACCCTCCCATGTTCCATTCCTTATATTATTTATTTCCTCTTTATTCGTTTCCATAACATCTCTCCCTCTTTATAATTTATTCATACTGTACTGTAATTAGTTGATTCCTTGCTCCTTATCTATGTCTTTCATTCAGATGAAACTTTAAATATGCACTGCCTCAATACAACATAAACTGAATAAATAAGTTTGGTTCCAGTGAAAACCTTGGGAGCTGGAAGTAATGGACTTACGATAATTTATATTTTTATGATTATGATACCTTGTGCTACTTGAACATTTATCTATTGAGAAGGACTCCCGTTGCAGATAATTACTTCTTGATAATACCACAGTAAGGAGCTCTAATAAGAAATGATCCATTTTTAAAATCAACAAATTTCTCTTGTGACAATCTCTTGGGACATTTTTTTGTGGATGTTCATTTTCCCTGGATTTAAATGAAATGCAAAACTTGTTATTCCTGCTCCCCACTCTTCAGCGATTTGGACGTTGCCGTGACTCAAACCCCTTCCTTCCACTTTGTCTGGTTGTCTGACGGAGAGATGGGTGGGTCAGCTTTCTTATCAATCGCTGTGGAGCTCTTCAATTGCGGACGATCAGAGACTACATAGAAGAGAACATCTGTCATGTTAACTTCTCTGCCCCTTCCTTGTTTGTTTTGCTTCTTGATATGATGTGCTAAACTGGGCAGCTACTGTAGCTGGTTAATCAGTTGATCGGTGCAATGATGAGACAACTATTTGGAGCTGAGGCTCCTTTTCACATGAATTCCCTGTTTGAACTTTATTGACATGATGGTGGAATATTCCTCTAATTCCCTCTCTTTTTTACACCACTGGGGAAAGAAAGATCAAAAATGCATAGAGATTTAAAATTGACTTTGTTTAAGTGAGTGAATGTACGTGTGTATACATGGTGTGTATATTCTTTGTGTATATACAGGATGTGTGTGTACATAAGGTGTGTCTCTGTGTATATACGGTGTGTTTGTACGTATGGGGTCAGTGTGTGTACATAGAGAATGTGTGTTTTCTCTCCCTCTTCCTTCCCCCCTGCCTCTCTATCTTTGAGCGTATGCATGTTGACAAACAGGGTGAGAACATCTCTACACTGCAGGGATGCTGGGAGACAGGCAATTCAAAAGAGACAAATTATAGGACAGGCATCCTGGAAGCATGTTTAATACATAAACTGGTTATACAGCAGGGAGGGAATTTGTCTCTTACACTCGCGTACTGTCTCAAACACACACATGCACACACCCACAAACACCTGTCCTTTCCATATTTCTCTCTTACTCATTTTGTCACTGATGGAGGCATTTTGAAGTGATATTGATGTGACCTAGCAATGTCTGTATATATATATAGAGTATAATAATATTTCCAGTTACCACCATCTTCATTAATATTACTAATTCCTATTACTATTATAATTCTTCCTGGTTTGTTGATCTTCAGTTATATTTCTGAATTCTGTGTTTGCTGGGGTTGTACTTCAGATTTATTTAACTTATTTACACAGATAATCCCTTCTTTTTCAGATCTTGTTCCCCGAACGCTGCCCCTCCTAGCTCTGCCCATATTTCTTTATGCCGGATTTCAGTTTGTACAGATCACCCTATTGGCTGCTCAGCAACTCCTCCCATAATATCATCCCCAACCTTTTGCAATTGTGTTTTTTTAACATGTACAGAGCTTTTTAATAAGTCAGCTTAACCATACAGATCATATCCCATTCCCTCATACAACACATCCCTGCCCCTTGACAAGCCATAACTTCCCCCGACCCTTCTCTTTTGTTGGTTTTTAAATGGACAGATATTCGGGGATCGACTTTGTATATATCAATGGAAAGAGTGAATATTGAAATGTGCATTGCACTATACATGGATTTGTTATGAATGTGGATATTCTGATTATTATAATAATAATGATAATAATTATAATGATGATGATAATGATGATTATTATTATTACTATTATTATTACTTTAATTTTATTGAGCAATTTCTTTGAGATGCCAATTCCATCATTTTTTTTTGAATAAGCAGGAGTTTATATTTTTCAGGTGGGAGAATCCTGGAGATAGAATAAATGAATAATTGAATAAGTAAATAAATAAACAAATAATTTAATTCCTAAGTTCACTTGTGATGTGCACTTTTTTTAGCTAAACTGTCAACCCTTGAGGGGAAGCTAAATTTAAATCTAAAAAATTGCAAACAAAACAACTACTAACTAATAAGCTTATAATGGAGCATAATTATGATTCCTGCATAATGCATTACATTTTACTCTTTGGGCCTTACAGGAGTGGACACAGGTGAATACACACTCTCAGAAATAAAAGCACCTAAAAAGGTACAAATGCTTGTCACTGGGGTGGTACCCTATAGGTACATAAAACTGTACCCCTAGCCAGCAATACATAATTAATTTGTAAATTTTTAGCTTGAAAGGGTATTAATAGTACCCAAATATAACATTATTGTTATTTAAGGGTATATTTGTGGAATTTTAAGAGTGCAGCCAAATATACAATGGTGAATATTGTAAAGACAAAAATAAACACCTTTTAACAAGGCTCTACTAAACCTTCCATTTTTAATATAGTTTAACAATGAAAACATTTTAATTGCCCATGACCCAATCTGATTTCTCTTTGAGTATTCTGCATCCCATCATAATTATTTTTTTTAACAGTTCCTTATTAATTTTTGTCAAGTGAAACAGCACGTATATGCAGAATTACAGCAAGATGGCAGCATAAAACATAAAACAATGACATTAAGGCCAGTCGTGTGTCACAATAATGTTCAATCTTTAAGAAACAAAAACTACAAAATTGAAAACGGATAAAACACCACATTATTTAGGTAGTAGGCCTATGAGGCAATAGTAGGGGGAAATGCTATGGTCCACATTTTAGTGCTAGTTCAGGAGAAATCACCAGAGCCAAAAAAAGAGGTTGTTGACAATAACTGGATGCACCAGACATACTGTATATGGTACAGCATTAGGCTACTCAGTGTGAGGGAGATCGATTGGGTTTTAAAAGGAAGCTCATATTTATAGAAATAGGAATGCTCCAACACATAAAAGTTTTAAGCCTTGGTAGGCAATACATTCGTAAGTATATAATATTTCAGCTGGTGACATAAACAATGTTAATTTATTGTGTTATGATGTCAAGATAAACATGTGAATGCAGAACACAAATAGATGTTTGTGTTTCTATTTAACAAACATGAACTCCCCACGGCCAGGTATTTATGAATCTAGACTGATGTCTGTCTTTATCTGCTCCATCATTGTTTATGCTTCAACGGTGATTGGACTTTGCCTACAGATGATGTTGCCTTCTTACTTACGTGAATATCCTTTCATTTAATTTTGTTGTTGACAAAGAAAATAATTAATATTGCTTGACACAGAAAAATCTAAAGAAACATTCAACAAGCTCAAAAGCATTTGCAGTGTGTAAGCTAACATAAGATCCCCACATTATTGTTATATGGATTCTGTGGCCACTGGTAAGAGAGGAATTGGGAACGGCAGTGGACTCCCATGGACATGCATTTATACTTGTTTGACCGCCTGAATTAAAAATTGTGCAATGTCATGTTGTCATGATAAAGAAATTGTAAAGTGTAGCCTACCTGTTTTGGAAGCATCCCTAGTATTAACACAGACTGTAGGCTACCAAATTGGGAATTATCAACCGTTTTCAAATTAATTAATTGATTATGCATAACTTAAAACCTGGGGATGTGACAGTCTACTATTTTACCTTGCCATTAACCATTTCCCCTTGGACAATCCCACGCACCACTTAGTAATTCCATCTGGACCAGGATTGAAACAAGACTAGGCAAGCGAATAAATCGCACGTTGAAAAATAAATTAACTCCTGTATTGTTCATAAAATCATGCACATCAAATGCAAAATTTTGTTTGCGAAAAGGCGGCATTTATTTTATTCGGATCAAGTTTGTTTTTTCCAGTTTGCGATATTATTTACCTGTCCAATCATAACATGTCCTCTCGACAGACGTCACAGCACTGCCACAAACTACACAACAACCAATATGGCGAACCAACTGATTGATTTGTTTCCCTGCTGTCGGCTAGCCTACTCTTTGATAAAAATTAAAAAAACAAATACGGCAGGACAGCAATTTGAAGGACAGTGTGGAAAAGCAGCCGAGCAAATGGGCTATGAGGGTGGTGTTTTTTTGTTGTTGCAATATTGCAATACACACAACTTGTTATCTGCGCATATGAAAATGACTTGATAGTCTCGCTTATTGCTATAGTTATGCTATCGTAGCCTCGACTCGTATAATGTGTTTTCACCCGCTATAATAACAATTAGGCTAGCAGCCTCGAGGCTATTTGTGCACTATATGATAGCATCACTAGAGTATCTACGAAAAAACTACAGCTAACGTTAATTGAATCCTAGGCTACCATATGCTGTAGGCTAGTCATAGTCGCCTACTATATTTTTTACCTTAGACATTTTCATGTGGATGATGAGCTCCCCAGTTTTTTAGCTTACAGCTAGTTGTCAACTCAGATATTTTAATGCTAGTTAGATCTTGCTGTGATCACACTTCATATGAAAGCAAGATAAAAAGCCAGCGGCGATTAACACACAAACACATGATACGTAGGCCTAGCCTATTTTATTTTTAGATTGCAAGCTACGCTGTCACTGGCTGGATTGTTTGCCTTGGACGAAAGCTACCCACTAGCTAATTTATCAGACGTATGGTGAATTACTTCAGCCTAGGCTATTGTAACGTTAGTCTCATTGTTTTTATCGTGTTGTGGCTAAACAAGCTTCCCCTCTCGGCGACAAATTAAGTTTATCAATTAAGATGAGATATTGTTACGTGGATATATGCCCAGGCCAGGGATAGCCCCGGTAGCCTACGTGTGATCTGTAGGCTATAACAGTTGGAGACGGGCTGGCCAGTGAAAAGGGGAGAAACGTTAGCTGCCCCGCAGTTGTCTGTGTATGCATGGCGAAAAGTGTAAAGTTTTCAACGGCAAAAAATAAAAACGTATCCCGACTCCTGTGTAGATTTCCCGATCACTGATAGCCTATAGAATAATGAAAAAAACAGTCTGCCAGACTCTGTCTACTATCAGTGATAGCCAGAGCACTTCAGTATGAACAACCGTGGCTTTGTGTGACTTTTGCTATGGTAATAGCCAACTACAGCACATTTGTTTCTCTATCCACGGTGCCCCCCTAGTGGTGGGTCGTCAATGTCCTAATTATAGTAGGCTATTCGTATTTCACTGAAATTATAAATTAAAACAAATTCATTAAGAACACCCCAAATTTGCGACACAGGAAAAGTGTATCTGCTTACGAAAACATTAGTGCAGCCTATATCCTTATTAGCCCCTCAGTTTTCATTCAAGTTATCATTCTCTGCACAATTAGTTTGTTCCTTTGTGGATGCTTGTTGTCACACGCCAGTCAACCGGGCGATATTGCATGAGGAACGTTTTCTACCACTATGCAGCAGCATAAAGCAGGCAGCGCTTTCTTATCAGCAGGCGTTGTGTGTTTCGTGTGTTTAGGTAAAGTGTAGTTACTATGCTTGTATATTATAGTAAAGAAGTTGTGGTATTTGAGAGACACATAGGCTAGAAGAATAAAAGAGGGAGGTGAGGAGTGGCCAGGCAGGTTTTTACTGAGCAACAACAGGACCAGGTCATCGTCATGTCATGTTGACTAAATTTTTTCGTGGATCGATTAAGAAAAAAAATCTATTTAATTCATTCCAAAATCGCATCGCATTTTATGTGCATACATTATAGCCGTCAAATTCGCCTCCGAATTATTCGTAATTTCATGTTTTTTATTTGCATTGTTCTTGGTGTGTAAAGGACTTTAGGCAGCAAACGTTTTACCGTAATTACTCGAAATTTTACATATGCACATTACAACACTCGCAATTTGCGCATGCGCTTTTCAACAACGGGGAACAGACAGCCAGCTAACCAGTCAGTCAGTTACCTACATCCAGGGGTTAAAATCATCACTACGCGGACTGCAGTGTCTGTCAGCCTAACCTCTTTGCTGGCAAGTGACAACCCTCAGCACTATCCCGCGACCAGGTCTAAAGTGTAACTGCAATTCTCGCGATATTCGTGTGGTCCATGTCTGAGCAATAATGGCCGCCCTCCGGATGATACCTGGAACGGGTAGTAACACAACATTCAAACTGGGACATGAAAGCTGACCGATAATAAACGAAAATATCCTAGCACTCCCTCCCCTACTCGGTTACTGAACGGATGGGCAGAGGGGGTCAACCCCAAGCAACGCAAAGAAACGAAACACAGATACAAGGCTGCTGGCAGAAGTGAAAGGCAGCACAGCAATAACGCTAGCCAAGGAAACAAGGGGAACCCAGACACGTACGGTTTGGCAAACGGTGGGCATACAGTGTACATCAGGGGCTTAAAGAAGGACTATAGCCTTGGCGCTGCAGCTAGTTAGTATGAGTGTACCCGGGCAGGACAGCGAACCGGAGGCGAAAGTACTTCACATCAAGCGGCTGTACAGGTAAGTTGGCTTGCTTGCCAAGGCCGGTGCAAAGAAGTGTCCGCGCAAAACAGTGGAACTAACGTTAGCTAGTGCTATATTGCTGGTGTTCTAGATGATCAGTGTAAACATCAGCTAAATGGCGAGTTGCTAGCGTTAGTTAACCATAACAACGTAGATTTCACGCTCGCTGTGAACGGCACACGTAGCTAGCTTGAATATAGGGAACTTGTTAGCTTGCTAGCTACACATCAAATGTCCAGTCAGCGGCGATGGCAGTGTTTGCTAACACATTAACACTACGCTAGCTAGCTAACACCCATATTATTTAGCTAGCTAATTGCTAATGTTAGCCAGCTAACTATATAGCTACCAAACTGGCAATCCTACCTGAATGCAGGTAACTGTCTAGCTAACGTTAGCTATTACAAACAATGGCAATATGATTTGAATGACTGCATATATAGCGCTTTATAGCTAACGTTAGGTAACAAGGTAATTCACCTTTCAATATTTCGTAACGTTACGTTAGAAACGTCATATAAAATAGTGTTAACTTCTTATTAATATCGAGTTAGCCAACGATAACTAGGAAGCCAGGTAACAGTACTGATAGCTACGGGGCTGTAACGTTACATAAATGGCAATTTAACCTTACAGTGCTGGTAACATTTAGCAAATTAAGCAAATGTATAGAATGTGTGTTCTTTTTGCGTCGATAACTGTTCGTTGATACTGTCAACTAACAGTTATCGGCACGACGTAACCTATCAACTTGATAGGTTACGTCGTGCCGGATAAATGTGGCGGCAGTCAGCCGATAATGTGCTTGGCATGCTTAGTGCTAGCTAGCTAATAAAGGATGCTGGCAGGTTTATGTGTGGTTGTGAAACCAGACCTTTTGTTATTCACTATAACGTTACTTATTATTATTCCGCCACTTTTCTCTTTCTACACCATTCATACCTCGTATTATACCTTTATACACCCACCAGGTTGCTATTACCTTTTACCTTATACTATACACTTTTTTAGATAATTGACCTTTTATCGCAAAAAAATGAATGGGAGTCAATGGGCACATTTTGAAACCCGATGGAATAGAATGTGGATGCTGTACATTGTACACTGCTTATGACATCACAATGCCTTCCTAACACTGTTATGACCTAATAATACTATCCCAGACGATTTGACGTTACCTTTTTGTGCATTCATCACAATTCATTACTTATTTGTCTTTAAACTACTTGCCACAAAATACATCACCGTATTTTAACACTTTCACCTTCTTTAGAGCCCTTTATACCGCATTACCACTTCATACTATTTCCACCTTTTATTTACCCCCTCACACTACCATATTTCCATCTTTCTATAACATTTCCAGCAATTGATACCACTACAAAGCAACCACACCTACAATTTCTTTAGGAATGGTTAATCTAGTTAATTAACATTACTAGCAATGTGAGATGTTGACTGACTGCTTGTTATCTAACAAGTTAACCTAAATTTGCTAAAATAATTAAATTTTTGTCACTGAAAAAATTGCAACTCTAGTCCGCTTCGGTGGTATGACGCTTCACTGTGGAATGGATACCATGCTGGAATTGGAATACAGCCTGTTTTTATGTCAGTTAAAACACATCTATAACCACTACACCTTAGTTCCAAGTTCCAGGACATATCCCTGATTACTGACAATTGAGTTCCACTGACCTTGAGAGAAATCTGTTTCTAGTAACGGATCAATTGTTTCGATCTTTATGGATGCTAGTGTGATATAAGTTCTAGCTCTTGAAGCTGTTATTGTTACATGCTAGACATATGGTTAAGAATGGTTTTGCTACTGAGCATTTAAAATGGCAGCTTTCATTTAATTTACCTGGCCTTTGTTCTTGTGGCTCTTATGAACTTTATGTATCTTGCCATTGTGGTTGCCTAAATGAATAATATATACATTTAAATAAGCTTATTACATAATATGAATAATTACCACAAACTGGTCATATAGGGCAGAAGTTTTTAAATAAAGCAAAGAAAGATATGTAGGAAACTGCCTAGTCTTGTGCAATGAATATCATGTGCTGGGTCACAGCTTAAAAAGGGGGGGAAACAGTTTTGAGCTGACAAACGTCACCAAATTGTGCATCACCTTAAGCTCAGTTTTAAATGCAACCACCATGGCAACCATCATGTGTAGCCCCCATATTTACTTAGAGAAGTTTCCAGAAGGGTAGTGACAGGCTTCCAAGTCTTCAAAAATGCACAGGGCAGAGAGGAGGCATGCTGTTAGTCACACAAATTCACTGCAAGTGTAAAAGATTATCGGTGCAACAGATGAGTGACTCTGATGAAGTCCACCACTATCACCATTACAGACATTGTTCAGACTGGTTTTCTGTTTTGATACTGAAGTGCTTGATACTGATATAGGTTTCTGCCTGAAAAGATACAACACAAATATTTGCTGGGATTGTGCCCTATATATTGTCCAAGGGAAAAGGAGCAGGGCGGAACTCATGTTTTTTTCACACTTGCGAGGTCTAAGAAATCTACTTGCCCAAGATAAAGTTATTCCTTCCAGGATATGGTAAAGTTTACCTGTGACATGAAGTGTCAGGGTAATTAGTTGGTTTTGGAGTTGAATCTACTACAAATAATAACTAACTTTACATGAATAGTGATAGATGGCTCTCAGTGAAAGTGGCTACATCACTGCAATTGCCAGACATACAAACTGAAACTGTCAACACCGTCGGTACACCCACCATTTTGACTGGGAAAGCTGTATGTTTTATTATTATTTTAGAATTTTTTTAGCTGCTTCTTTTCACATCGCAGATTATAGCTAAGCTTGCATAGAGCAGTGTCGGAGGAGGGACCTGCCGTATGCCGTGAGTCTCATCCACGCACCACAGTGTGCTGCCTTAACCAAGTGAGCCATCCAGCAGCCTGAAAGTTGTATTTTTATTTGTTTTATTTTGTGTTCAATATCTTTATCAATCTCATTTATTTAACAGGGATAGTGCACTTTGATCAGCATTTCAGTTTCATGTAAACCTTAATGTAAGTGTGCTGGAGTTAGCAATTGAGCTCATTTTAATCAACAGTCCCTGACTCCCCGGGCAGGTCAAAACAGAAAATAGTAGCTGTGTTACTGTGTACCAACTAGCTAGCTAGCAAGATCATTAACCTTATTTTTTACCAGAGAAGCCTATCAACATCAACAGTGTACTAACGTTGGTCAGTTAATGGAGTTAACTATCAATAAAGATGGTGACAAATTTTCATTAACTTAGTCCTTGAGTTGTCTTCATATTTATGTATGCACCCAAGTTCACAGGGTCAAACATGACCCACCTTCACCCGACCCCTTGTGGTAAAGCTTCTTCATTGGATTTTAAAACTTAAATCTATTTACCATATAGAAACAACATGTCATTCATCAATACATTTTTGCTGTAATAGACGTGTGGCACTTAATTTTGATTATGACTTCTAATTTCATAACTGCAGGGTTAAAAAGACTCAAAAGACAATCTTCCTTGATGGTGCACCGCTGATGGTGCAGTTGGTTGTTGCAATGTCCATTCTGCTATTTACTGGCTCTGTTATTGATGCTGTACTTTAATGGCGAAGAGTTTACTGGACAAACATACTGAGTCTCTGAATGGTACGTGGTCTCAGTAACCAAGTTTACCCCTGGCTCCCTGCCTTTTTTCTCTCGCACAGTTTCGCTCCTGTGGTAGTTTAGCTGTAGCAAATGGGCATTTGAACCAACCGAATTATGAATTTGCCCTGAATTGGCAGTTTTACTTGTAGAACAACTGTTTTTGTTGAACCCTGAGGAGACTTCAGGACAACTGAATTTGTTTTGCATTACCTTTTCAAATTATGTCTATGAAGTAACATTTCTCCCATTTAAACATGATATTTGCTTTCACCTTCAACCTCATCCTTGACTATATATGGCTTATAGTCCAATATAAAAGGAAGAAATATCTCCCATCCCATATCCATTTTATTTAGTTACTTACAAGGGACAAGTACAAAGAACATTTGTAGTTGCCAGGGCTGCGTTTGATGCATTGTACACAGGTTTGCAGCTAAAGCTAATCTCCAACATTAGTTCCTTGTTGGGCATTGATAGATCATGTTAAAAAGAGAAACAATTACACCGTATTACATTATTAAAATGAAACCACATCTAAGTATGAAAATACAATGAAACTGAGTAATAACTTGCCAGAAAACACTGTCAAAAGAACATTAGCCAGCATAAGTTGCATAGGTTGAGTAATTAAGGAAGTTCCCTCTAGTTCATCTCTTCAGCACATAGGTCTCGTCTCAGAGGGTTTTGTTTAATCCCATACAAAAAGCAGCACATTGAATAATGATATCTAGCTGGTAGCAATAGTATATATCGAAATGAGTTATTTTAAATGGGTATCCTACATCGACATTCACAATCTCTTAATGGTTCCTGGAACAATTTTGTATGATGATTTAGAAATGGAAGAGAAGTGTCTGGATGAATGTACCGAGCATTCAGCAGGTTGATGGCTTATGTTTACATTTTTGGCATGTCAAATCAAAGTCTTTCCTTAGTTTTCATTCAGAGCGCAGCAGCAGAGCACTGTGTCCTTTAAAGTCAACTAGTGTCAGATAGACAAAGGTCCACCAATCACACTTGAATTGAAACCATTTAATGGCCAATCAGGTCTTCTATAAACTGCGCGAATGCTTCAAGGTAAATCATTGGCGTACACTTTGATTTTAGCCTGGACTCAACCTGGGGCTGTGAAGAGCACTGATAAAAAAAATATATATTTCTTTGCTTGTTTATCAAAATTTTATTTCATTAGGCAATTTGGTTTCATTTGACTGACATGTATTATCGGTGGTTTCTGTACAATTTACATATATTTATATCTGTTGGCTGATTGCTGTGACACTTTTGATCTAACATTAATTATTTAAGTAGAATTATGCTAGCATATGTACCATGTTCTTATGATTGCCTTGGCCCAACCACACAAATGTGCTTTATGCAATGCCGTGAAAATGAAAATGTGTTCCTTTTTCCACTGTCACATGGCACAGGGCTGTAGTGGAGTCGGTTCACAAGTTAGATGTGATCATCAGCAACAAGTCGTCATACAGGGAGGTGTTCAAGCCAGAGAATATCAGCCTGCGTAACAAGTAAGTACCCCTACCCTAGCACTCAATGTATGCAATGGTTTCACTATGTCTCGAGATAAAGGGCTAATACGGTAAATGTGTGATAACAATGCAGTGTCGTGTTGCAGTTGAGGCTAAGTTAGGCAGAAATTAATTGATTTCAGAGTTGTCGAGTGCTACTTATGTTATTCTGATAGTTAGACTTGTGATGTCTTTTTTAATGCTACACAAGCACTCAATTGTTCCGGCCTTTTTCGTTTTTGTTTCTGTAAGATGTATGTATGAATCTTTGAAGACAGTTGGTATGAAAAATACCACACGTCAATTATTGTGCAGTGCTTGCATCAACAGCACTGCGCCCGCTGCAGCCTGCCGAAATGGCTTGTGCGATGTCTTTTCGTTTGACTGGCGTTTTCCAAGTACAGTTTGCCCAGTTAATGTTTCGTCTTTCTTTACAAATCGATAAATAAAGCAGTACCTACTTTCACATGAATATTGTTGGTGCCACTCCAAAAGATGGATGAATTGTGATTCAATGATTCTTTGTAACTCGAGTCTTGGACTGTCCCATTTGACCAGGCTGCGAGAGCTCTGTGTGAAGCTGATGTTCCTCCACCCGGTGGACTATGGCCGTAAAGCTGAGGAGCTTCTGTGGAGGAAGGTGTATTATGAGGTCATCCAAGTGATTAAGACCAACAAGAAGGTAGCGCTCCATCTCATCTGCTGGCCTGAAATATTACTGGCATACATTCACTGGCCATCATTATTCAAATCACTGGTGCTCTTTTGCGTACATAGCTTAAACCCCTTTGCTTTTGCCATACAGCTTCAAACTCCGTTTTTTTGTCCTGTTGTGATTGAGTGGTAGCATTGGAATTGTTATGTAATTGTTAGATAAGCCACATAAATAATTAACCAATGCCAGGCAGCGTGCCCCGCAACGAGAGTTTGTAAAAACAACTCAGCATTTGGGGGAAAACATTAAAGTGGCTTCACATCTCAGTCAGACCTGTTTTGAGACATGCTGTGAGTTTCAACAGTTCTCGTCCTTGGGTCCTCGAACGCTTTTTATTTATTTTAGTTACAAGTGACTCTTTTTATGTCTGCTGAACCGTCGTTGAGAGTTAACTGCTTTCGGCGGCCTGGAATAGTGCTTCTCTATTGCTGTGAATGAATTAAACAACCAAAACACTTTTTCTACCTCAAATATCTCTCTCTACCTTCCTCTTTCACAACCCCCCCCCCCTCCCCCTTCCTCATTCACTTTCTCTTTATAGCACATTCACAGTCGCAGTGCTTTGGAGTGTGCCTACAGGACTCACCTAATTGCTGGCGTGGGATTCTACCAGCACCTGCTGCTCTACATCCAGTCCCACTATCAGCTGGAACTGCAGGACTGCATTGACTGGACACATGTCACCGACCCCCTCATAGGTGAGACATGTACACAAAGCTGAGCCTGCCAAACTTTGTCCCTGGTTTTTCAGCAATCCCTTATTTTCTCCGGGAATCTGCGTGGTTTACAGAGGACACCGAGATTAGGACTGATGTTTATAGATTACGGTTAGTTTAGTTCTGTGATTACAGTCTTGAGATTGTACCTCTGATGGAGGAACTGAGTTTGTGAACAAGGTCTTGGTGAGCATTTCCATTGAAGTGCTATTGAAGCACTCTTTGCACTTGTGCAAAAGGCAGTGGTCCTGCCACCTGTATCAAATCTGAACCCTGCCAGTGTTGACTATGGCTGAGAGTCAGTACTGACCTTAGCATCACCCAAGAAGGAAGGTTTTCGGTCAGTAGAGTAACTCCCGCCTCATTGCTCGCTAGCAACTAGTCAGCTGTGTAAACTGTGCAGTCCCCTGGCGCGGTATCTCTGGCTGCTGGCGGACTGCTGGGTGGAAAAAGAGCAGTGGGCTGTCTGCGTGAGTTTCTCAGGAAAAACATGCTGGGCATTCGGCCCTCCCGATTGGCGGGATGCAGCAGCAGTGAGGTGGACCAACTGTCGAATGCGACGTTGAAAAGGGAAAGAAAACCCCAACTTTATTTCTGTAAAATCTTTATAGCATGTGCACTGTTTTAAAATCTTTTATATAAAACATTTATATTATTATTGTTGAAATTGTTTTATGTATTTTTTTATAAATTTTTTTGTCAGAATTTACACACGACACTTGTTTGTCCCCGCAGGTCGTAAGAAGCCGGTGTCAGCCACTGCCAAAGAGATGGAATGGGCCCAGATGGCTTGCCATCGCTGCCTGGTGTACCTAGGCGACCTTGGTAAAGCGGCGCTCCACTGCATACACATGCTCTTATTATGTAGGAAGTTACAGTATAGATCCTCTGTAGGTCATGTTGGCCTTAAGCAGGAATCCATGTAGAAAACAAAGAATATTATAAAATTATTAATAATGGAAGTCTTGTGTGGGTTGGGACAGTCAGAAGAACTCATGGGGTTGCATGGAAGTTAGCATGTTTTTCCAGGGGTCCTCAGCCTTCATAAATGAATGAAAATGGGTTCAGTGTGTCAAGCTGTGATGTTGCTTCTCAGTGCAGTGTGTGTAAATATTGATGTCAGTGGCCAGGAGAGTGTGAGGAGGTGCGTAATTAGCTATAGCATGAGTCTTTGAACGAGAGTTCTAGTTGGCAGGGTGCTTCTTTGCCTCTTTGAGCAGTAGCGACTCTTTTGGTCGATTGGGGCTCCTGCTTGTGGCAGCTGCACCAGCTGCGCAGTCGTGCGCATCTCAGTTCACGGTTTGCGGCATTTCAGAGAGCACAATTAGGAGTTTGTGCCCTCCTGTACTGACAGGATTTTGCAGTGAAGGGATGGGGCAATTATACAGTTGCAATAGGACATTCCAGATTGGGGTGGGGGGAAAAAACTACATTTCTTTGTGGAGTTTTCCTTTAATTGGCTTTAGAACGCTTGCTTTGGTTATATATGGCCGGGCATGTATGACATCATGTCACCTGGGAAGTGTGAAAAGTGAGCGTGGTTGATAGGATGTTGTTTTATTGCGTTCTGCAGCACGGTACCAGAATGAGCTGGCGGGTGTGGAGGCGGAGCAGCTGGCGGAACGCTTCTACCACCAGGCCCTGTCAGTCACCCCACACGTCGGTGAGTGACCACGTTGTCCCTCAGCCTGAGCCCTTTACTTCAAGTCAAAGTTTCCTTGGCAACACAAGGTCCAATTAAAATCTGAGAGAAGGCCCAGGTAGATTGTATTGAGTTGTTAATCCAGTTCAAACATTTTTACACCCCGAGTTCTCGCGTACAAGGACACATACAAAGATGACTTAACATCAGGCAGATTCAAGAAATGTGCAGTTTAGATTTGACCTTGTGTGAGTGCCTGTCTCCATCATATTTCCCATATCTGTATGGATTAGTATAATCTTAAACTGCTGCACCATGACACCATGCCAGGGATTGTTTTCTACATCATCTTTTGGACATCTTAATGTTAAATTGTCATTTTTGGGAATGCAGGCAGCTTGCAAGGTAACTTTATACACCTTTTAGTGCAATTATTTAAATCCCTGTTGGAATTTGGTGTGGAGTATAATTTTGAAGACGGCAGTTCTGTACGTTAATTCCAGAATGTGATATGCACGCAGAGTTTGTGTTCACACAAGATCAGGGAAGCCATGATGAAAAGAACACGCATCAGTGTTCAGGGGAAATGGTCCTGAAAGGGAGCTGTAAGTCAGATCCCGCCGTGCACTGAGCTTCTGACTGAGTTGCACGAGGACTACAAATACCAGGTTTGTTGGTGGAAGGATCAGTGTGCCGCAGTAATCACATACCTTGGTGTGGGATTTTTTGTGTTACAGGAATGCCTTTTAACCAGCTGGGCACACTAGCGGGGAGCAAGTTCTACAATGTGGAAGCTACCTACTACTACCTGCGCTGGTGAGAACTAATGAACATTGATGCAAATGTACAGTATATTTGTGGTAGTTATTTGAGTCAGTAAAAACATAGGCTTGTAAATATTGAACTATGTTAAACCTGGATTCAACTATGATCATTTAAGCACTGTTTAGTTTTCATGGATGGTAGATCTGACAGCGATTTTCTAAAATCCAAAAAACACGCTGTCTTATGGATATTAAAGACTGATTTTTGCTGTGTGTGTGTGTCTGTGTGTGTCTGTGTGTGCGCGTGTGTTCACGTGCGAGACAGTATACAGTCGGAGACGCCATTTGAGGGAGCCTACGGGAACCTGAAGCGTCTGTTTGACAAAGCAGCCAAGATGTACCACCAAGTGAAGAAGCCGGAGATAAAGAAGCTTTCTCCCTTGCGGCAGAGGTGTGCCCGTTCATACTACCGCTCAGCCTGGAGTACCAGTCTTTTACAACTCCATAAATCCATACCCCTGTTTCAGGGCATTGCCGTTACTCGATTGGTTGGAATGTAATAGAACAAACAGTAGTAGTGGCTATTATACATACAGTTGTGGTGAAGTGCTCTGTGGAGTTTTGTGAATTAAAAAAAACATAACGACTAACAAAACAAAAAAAACACATGACCTTAGCCAGCAGTATGAAGGAAGGAACTAAACAGTGATGGGTTCTAATGGCTGTAGCTACCTTGCAAGCCTTTTTAACCTTGGGTGCCACCAGGGCAAAACAAAATGATTCCAGGAGCCACTCATTGGTGCACAAACTCAGTTCTGGTGTTGGTGGTTTTTTGTTGAGAACACAATTACAACCCCTGAATTGTAATAAGCTGTTAATTGTTACTTAATTTGACACTTAGGCTACAGTATCTCCTGAGGGATAATTTGTCCTCTTATGAATACATGTTCCATATTCACATCCAAGGAATTTAATTCAGTAAGATCAGTTAATACGTATTGGCTATGTTTACATGCACACTGGTATTTCAACGTTGAATATACAAATATTTGGACTATGACATGAGTAATGTAAACACCTTGTTCCCAAAAATGCCAGTGACCTAGTTATGAATAATAGACATGGGATATGCCTATATTAAATAGAATTTGATGTCATGTGAACACCTTGTTTGGAATATACTTCCTGCCAGAAAATGTAAGCTTACATTTATATGTTTCATTTTTCTAGGAATTCTGGGTCAATTCACTCACTAGCTTGCTGTCATGACAAGGCGTGCTGCGTTTTTGGAGCTACTGCTTGACACTTCTGTCCTTTAGAAAGATAATTATAACACTATTTTTTAATGGAAGAAAAGTGCCGCAACAGTAATGTCTTTAAAAAACGTTTTTGAGAAATGACTGATCTACAGACTGGCTGTTAAACCGGTTTACATAGGGGCTCAGTACCGAGTCTGCATGCCACTTGAGTGAAGGGTAGCAATATTTAAAGGGTGACTTTCTCCTGTTACAGCCAGAAGGGAACTACCATACCCAGCCAACAGCCTACAGTATTCTTTATGGCAATGTACTGGAGTGGTGCCAGAAATAATGCAGCCATCGTACTGCGTTACGTCGTTCAGGCTCATATAATTCAGAGTAGGAACGGCTCGTAAAAGGGACACATTATGAACAGTAGCAGGAAGTGGCTGAATAAAAATGTTGTGTCACCTGTGAGGTTCCCACGGTGGTGTAAAATCCTGAGACAGAAATAGTCATAAAACCCCTGGATGATGGCCAGACTTGAGCGCATAAGAATTTTCCACCGAACAGCTATTTAAAATTGATGTGTTTTTCTGAATTATTACTTGAGTTAAATGCTGTTTCTTGCGAAATCTGGAACTAATTACTACTACTAAGTGAATTTATTGTTTTCACACTGCGTTCTGCTTCTCATAAATTTTTATTATGCATTTTGCACTCAATTTACGTTGCATTATAGTGTCACCTGTCATTCAAGTTTAACAGATGGAAAAATACCTGCAAAAGTTTCATCTTGGTTTATAGATCCAGCATATATTTAATATATTTCTGCAGATTTATGATCTCAGACAAGTAAACCCATTGTATGTGATGGCTCAGATAGGTACAAATGAACCAGTCTGCTCTGTAATGTTCACATATGGAATTGCACAGTCAGCTTTTTGACAGCTAGTCAGAATGATGTTTTCTAATAGACAAGCTTTTGACATGTGGGGAAGAAAAGTGATTTGTGTATCTTGGATGCATTGCGTGCGCCAATGCTCCACTGAAACTGCTTTCATGGGATCAGGTGTCACTTCCTGCTTTATTTTCACACAGGTCTAAAGACATCAAGCGTCTTTTGGTGAGCTTCATGTACTTGCAGAGTCTGTTACAGCCCAAGAACAGGTGAGGATGTACTACATTTGGAGATCATAAAAAAATTCTAAAAAATAGTGCTGACTTCAATGTTAATAATGATTGAACACACTGAAGACATTGAAGCCGCTTTTTTGTAAAATCTTCACAAAGGTGGACCTATTTAGTCTGAATTAGCACCAGCCCATGATATAACACTCGTTTCAGTTCACAATATGAGCCCCTTGCTCATGGGCTTGCTAATTAACATTTTAAAATTGTACATTTTCAAAAGCAAACTTCTTTTTAACATATTTATGATGGCATGGGATGGGATGCACAAACTAGCCGTATCATATAGATGGAACTGCATCGCTGCTCAAAGCCAGTTAAGGTTTAACCATTCGATTGTTCTGGAAGCTAATCTGTCTCCCTCTGGCTGCAGCGTGCTGGAAACAGAGCTGACGTCCTTGTGCCAGTCAGTGCTGGAGGACTTTAACCTAGTGCTGTTTTACCTGGCCACACCCGTGCACAGTAGCACTTCTCCCAGCGAGGAAGATGAGGAGCAGCACGACACCGGCTGCTCTTTTCTGCCTGACAACCTGGTCTTCAAGATGGTGGTCACCTGCCTCATGGTGGTCCACAGCCTCAAGAGGGGAGGTGAGAGAGAGGGAGTGGTTGTTGAGGAGGGACTGAAGAATTACTTTTGATTATGCTCCTAGGCAGGCTCTTTTAGTCACATTTTTACCCGTAGTCCCAGATTGTGTCATCGTATCTTCCTCTTGGCCTGGAGTGAAAGTAAGTCTATACAGGTGTTTTATTGGATCAGGGATAAGTGCATATTAAGCTTTTTAGTTAGAAAAGCCGGAACTGAAGTGACGTTTAGAGAGCCTCGCTCAACGTAAAGGGCACAGCTTATGGAGGGTAACAAGCCAGAGTTGACAGGTGACAGGCTCCGTGTGGCCCACAGGGTCAGGCAACAGACGGCTCAAAGCACTGCTGCTCCAAGGAGACGTTTGCTATTTGAAACACTTCAGAAGACACATCAAATACATTACCCTTTCAGTCCTTCCAGTCAAAAGGGGCTTTACATTTCTGTGTTTTCATATGTTTGCTGTTTATTACACCAAAGTGAACCATTTTCAATGAAAGTATTTGCTTGGGTGATTAAGGTGGAGAAGTAAGAGATATAATGTCGTATCTGATAACCAGCAGCTCTTGGTCCTACACAGTATCACTGCCCTTATTTCTCAGACCACTGAGTCAACAGTATATCAGATCATGGCATTGTCTAATGTTTTAAAGTGTGTTTTTCAGTCAAGCATATATTCCACTTCTCAGGTTCGAAGCAGTACACCGCGTCTATTGCCTTCACACTGGCCCTGTTCTCTCACCTGGTCAACCACGTCAACATCCGCCTGCAGGCTGAGCTGGAGGATGGAGAGGGCGCGGTGCCACCTCTTCACACTGACAACCCAGGTAAGACTGAGAGAGCCTCAGCGAATGAGCTGGCATCAGGGCCGGAAGACTGACTTCCATAGACCCCACTCCATGTTTCACCTTGAACAGGTAGTTCCGGTTTACAGTCTATATCAGAGTGAGTCCGAGACTGTTTTACCTTGAACAGATACAGTCTATATCGGAGTGAGTCACAGACTGTTTCACATTGAACAGATACAGTCTATAACGGAGTGAGCCACAGACTGTTTCACCTTCCCCTGCTCAGGCACAATACGGGAGCTAATTATTGGTTCCATTAGCTTCATTAGTACTTGACATAATTTTTAATTGGTCTGCCAAAAAAGGTGCATTTGCAACAACTGGGTGCCTGAACCAGCGTTCAGGTGATTTTGTAAGGAAAAGTGTGCAGCCTTGCATTCTGAATGAATGACGCATATTTGATAAATACTGAGAACTCATTGAAAATGATTGGTTGCGTTTTTAAGTGTTGAGCCGTGCCGTTCCGCTCCTTTCAGACGACCCAGAGACGAGAGAGACCGCAGGGCCTGCGGCCTTAGAGGAGGAGGGCCTACCGAACGGCACCGGCGGCGAGGAGGAGGAAGAGGAGGAAGAAGAGGGGGAGCGGGCCGACGGGGAGCAGGCGGGCAGGACGAACAGCGGGCTGAAGCTGGAGGACGAGAAGCAGAAGCAGAAGAAGAAGTACTCGCGCCTCTCCATGCTCCGCCGGCGCCGCTGCGTCCGCAAGGAGGACGAGAGCGACCTGAGCGAGGGCTTCCAGAGCGACGAGGACGAGGATGACGACGAGAGGGGGCAGGCAGACAGCCCGGGGGCCGCGGGGCCCCCCGCCGTCAGCCCCGCCCTGGGCAAGGAGGGCAAGCGCGACCGGCTGCCTGTGGAGCAGAGCTGGGAGAGCGGATCCGAGGAGGAGGAGGGAGGGACGGCCTTCGACGTGGAGACCGACTCCGACATGAACAGCCAGGAGTCCCGCTCGGACCTGGAGGACATAGAGGATTCGGAGAGCCCGCCCCGTGACCCCCAGCAGCAGCAGCAGCAGCAGCCCCAGCCCCCCAGGGAGGAGCGGTCCACGCCCCCTGCCACCAACGGCCCCCTCCTGCCCAGCGACCCCAGCATCACCAGTAACCTGCAGGCCATGTCATCCCAGCTATTCCAGGCCAAGCGCTGCTTCCGCCTAGCTCCCACCTTCAGCAACATGCTACTACGCCCCCAGCCGGCCTGCAGCCCCACCCCCGACTCCGCCCCCTCACAGGTGACCTCGTTACCGCCAGGAGAGGTGCCCCGCGATGTTAGCCCTAGCACAGCCAATGGAACAAACAACAATGGTGAGCCCTCTGTCCTTCCATTTGTCACAACTAGCCACGCATCGATAACCCTTTTATTTGGTTATTTGACAAGAATTTATTATATTTAGGGGGATCACCACCCAAAAAAAGTAACATGATGTACCCTTGCTAAGTCTGTCATAAGACATTTTTACTGTTGAAGACACTTCCTTCTGTAACCGCTGCAAAGCCCTCAAAAACACTTAGCCCCACACTCAGGGTTCATATATTGCAGGTGTATTGTAACAGCTGGTTCCCTAAATCAGTGTCCAGGTACCTTTGTAAAGAAGAATGTGCAGCTTTGCTTACTGAATTAATGATGCGTAGTTGATGAATATTGAGGACACTCAAAAAATGTGGATGTATAGCCGTTGTTATTTAAGATTTAATTTTCCTGGCCTTGTCTTTGAAACAGAGGGTGAGTCAGACTCTGAGGTCAGTGAGCACAGTAACCAGTCATGCCACAGTGAGAAGACCCTCTCAGAGAGACTGGAGATTCTGACCAATCAGGGCCTCATCCAGGTTGTCAAAGTCTTTGTGGATTGGATGAGAACAAATACTGACATCATCGTGATGTGTGCACAGGTAAGGTTTGAGTGGATTTTCTGTCTAAACAAAAAAAGAAACCACATATGACACATGAAGAAGCAGTGTAATAAAATGCATAAATACGTATGGAGTAGCAGGCTTGTGGCCCTCTCTATCCTGGGATCCTATGATGATTGGTTGTGTTGTAGTTTTCTTTGTATTCATTTGTATTTCTGTTTTAACTTCTTTATTTTGGAGGCTTGGTGTACAGTTGCTGTAAATGCACAGTTGATTTGTAACATGCTATTTCAGTTCTTTTTGCATTATTCATGTTGGCACTGCCTGTACAGAGGGCTGCCCTGAAGCATTGGTATTTTCAGTTATGGAACAGGGTGTGAACACTAGCGCGAACGCTAGTTCACTGATTCAATGTGTACATTCACGGAGACGCAATGGATTTTCGGGGCCTAATTCAGACGCCTCTGATATGAACTCTGTTTTCTCTCTCACGCAGAGTTCTCAGAGCCTGTGGAACAGGCTGTCCGTGCTGCTCAACCTTCTGCCTGACGGCAACAAGATGCTAGAAGCAGGTGAGATACAAGGGGAGGGACATGAATGGAGGGAGAGAGGAATGGACAGACTCGGAGGAGGAATGTTGCAGTCTCACCATGGTCTCGCGTGTAGTTTTTCCCGAGGGTGGGAAATAATTATTTCTCTTGCATTATGTTTCTTGAGCACTCTCAGGTTTTTGCAGCTATGGAATAACCAGTATGTCCCCACCATGCGCTGGCATGTTGCAGTTGTACTCTGACCTTCGTTGAGCAAATACTTGTGGTTGGTTTTGCTCGCCAATGTTATCGCTCTTTGAGAGCCAGTGTGCACGGCCGTTCTGTGAGATAAAGTAGCATTATTATCGGTGCATCACGCTTATCTGTTACGTACCTGCCTTAGTCTAATTGAAATGGTAAAGGACAGTTTCTGTAGCGAAGAGACAGGTGTTCATTCCAAGTGCTGATAAATATTTTACGGTGCGATAGAGTGGGCTATTAATGATCCTGCTTTAGTCATTCAGTCATGCAGTTTCTCTGGCCTGGCCCTGGGGACACGGTGTGCAGTGGCTTCTGTTCCAGCTGTTGCCCCTTCATTTGGTTTGACTAAGTGGGCATTTTTAACTGGTTTAGATTATAGCCTACAACGTGATGGCTTTAAGTCATTAAAGAGAGTAATGTGTCAGAGATACATATTTTTTTATGAACAAAAGCATACAATTAGAGGTGTTTATTTGATGTAGTTCCATACATTTTAACACAACTTAAGTGCTTATCAGTTCATTGCCATAAGCCCATAACATTGAACAACCGTTCATCTTAATTAAATTGAATATTCGGTGCCAAAAATGACCAGAAACAGAAAACGTGAGAACTTTCACAGGCGTGGCAACCACACGGCACGTTGATCCTGAGCTTTGTGTGAGGCAGGGGTGTGTACCGTGTGTGAGGCAGTCAGCCCGATGAGCGTTGTGTGCCGTGTCTGAGGCGGTCAGCCCGATGAGCTGTGTGTAAGGCACGGGTGTGTGCTGTGTGTGAGGCAGTCAGCCTGGTGTGTGATGCTGTTGATCCTGAGCTGTGTGTAAGGCAGGGGTGTGTGCCCTGTGTGAGGCAGTCAGCCCGGTGTGTGATGCTGTGTGTGAGGGGTGTGTGTGTGTGTGTGAGCAGTCCGCCCCGGTGAGCTGTGTGTGGCAGAGGGCATGTTGTGTGTGTGTGGCAGCAGTCAGCGGTGTGTGTGTGCTGTTGATCCTGAGCTGTGTGTAAGGCAGGGGTGTGTGCCCTGTGTGAGGCAGTCAGCCTGGTGTGTGATGCTGTGTGTAAGGCAGGGGTGTGTACCGTGTGTGAGGCAGTCAGCCCGGTGAGCTGTGTGTAAGGCAGGGGTGTGTACCGTGTGTGAGGCAGTCAGCCCGGTGAGCTGTGTGTAAGGCAGGGGTGTGTGCCGTGTGTGAGGCAGTCAGCCCGGTGTGTGATGCTGTTGATCCTGAGCTGTGTGTAAGGCAGGGGTGTGTGCCGTGTGTGAGGCCGTGTTCCCGTCTCTGTGTGTGTCAGAGCTGGGTTTGAGCGCAGGCGTGACCGAGCTCCTGCAGGAGTGCGAGCGGCCCGGCCTGACCCAGAGCCTGCTGCTGCCTGAGGACCTGGCACTGCACCACCTGCCCGCTCTCAGCCTGGCGCACCGCAAACTCGACTTCACCCGCGAGAGACCCGCCCTCAGCCAGCTCCAGGAGGTACCGCGAGACCCCGCCGTTTACAGAGCGAAGCCAGTGGCCCTCCCTCTCCCGCCTAAATAGAGAGCTTTAGCACTGTAGTTAGAGCGAATGCATGTTTTAAACTGGTGCTCTATTGGTGCAAAAATGTATCTTATCTGATTGCCTTAAGTGAGAAATATTTTAATAAGTGAGCGATATATTGCTGTATTTGATTAAATGTGCATATATTTACATTCATTTTGTTATTGTGAGTTAAAATATCCCTATATTTTTGCCTGTCCATAATCCATAACTGCACCACACACATTACATTACAGTTATTTGGCAGATGCTTTTATCCAAAGCGACGTACAATAAGTGCATATTGAAGGTAATTGACACAACTACAAAGCAAATCCAACAATGCACAACTTTCTCACGTAGGAGCCATCGATAGTAATCAACAGAATACAGTCGGCTATACATTCTAAGCTCTAAAATAGCAAAAAAACAAATAGAAAATAAAATAAACAGAAAGTACGTACTATATAATTGGCCCTATATGTAGTTATTCAAGGTGGTCTGAAAAAGTGTGTTTTAATAATAATCACAGGACAAAAATGTTCTATTGCTGTGTATGTAATTTTAGCGACTTTTTGAGCTCCTGAGAGTGTGTCCAAGCTGAGCTTGTGTATTGAGAAATACATTTCATGTGTCTCATTGAAATTCTGTACAGAAAACAATTTTTCAAAAATGAATGGGCTTCTGAAATAATACAATTTTAAAAATGTCATGTATTATACAGAAATTAATTTTATACTCTCTCCTCATTTCTTCCCTCCTCCCTGGCTCCCAGTGTGTCGTGCGGCTGTGCTGTATTCGCAGTTTTGGCCACTTCCTGACCAATCTCCAAGGCAACGTGCTGCACTTCAACCCAGAGGCGGGCATCTTCACCAGCATCAGCCAATCGGAGCAGGAGAACCTGGTGCAGCAAGCCAAGGCCCAGTTCCGCATGGTGAGTGACGGGAAGCAGAGATGGACACAAAGAGCTCACAAGCCTGCATAGTTGCCAGTTAACCGAAAGGCCCAAAGCCAAAGAGCCGTCATCTGCGACTGTTTATATGGAGGGAAACGGCAGCATTTCAAATGTGGTTCATTGGCTTCACTCAGTTTATTATGGTGCACGCTTCACTAGGCTTGTCGCGGTGTTCGGTTTAACCAGTGGCATATGGTGCACGAGATGCATCTCCACACCGTCCATGCCGGTATTTTGTTACCACAGTTTTAAAATAAAATTAAATAAAAGCAAAAAATAAATAAAACTGCATTTGCAGAGCTTCAATGTTGACATTATTAAATTTATATATGCACATTATAATAATACTGAATACCGTCAGGCATATAGTATCTGAATATAATATGTGAGGAGAGCTGGCTATATATAGCCAGTTCTCAATTAGCCAAGTAATAATTTACTGATGCTGTTATGTTTGCATTATGCTGTGTGACATCTCCTCACTTGTGATTTCAGTGAGTTGCTATCGGGTATCTTACAGAATAATAGTTGTGGTTTATGATAGAGCCTGGTTAAATATGAAGGGAGAGTGGTTTATGATAGAGCCTGGTTAAATATGAAGGGAGAGTGGTTTATGATAGAGCCTGGTTAAATATGAAGGGAGAGTGGTTTATGATAGAGCCTGGTTAAATATGAAGGGAGAGTGGTTTATGATAGAGCCTGGTTAAATATGAAGGGAGAGTGGTTTATGATAGAGCCTGGTTAAATATGAAGGGAGAGTGGTTTATGATAGAGCCTGGTTAAATATGAAGGGAGAGTGGTTTATGATAGAGCCACGTAAAATGTGAAGGGAGAGTGGTTTATGATAGAGCCTGGTTAAATATGAAGGGAGAGTGGTTTATGATAGAGCCTGGTTAAATATGAAGGGAGAGTGGTTTATGATAGAGCCTGGTTAAATATGAAGGGAGAGTGGTTTATGATAGAGCCTGGTTAAATATGAAGGGAGAGTGGTTTATGATAGAGCCTGGTTAAATATGAAGGGAGAGTGGTTTATGATAGAGCCTGGTTAAATATGAAGGGAGAGTGGTTTATGATAGAGCCTGGTTAAATATGAAGGGAGAGTGGTTTATGATAGAGCCTGGTTAAATATGAAGGGAGAGTGGTTTATGATAGAGCCTGGTTAAATATGAAGGGAGAGTGGTTTATGATAGAGCCTGGTTAAATATGAAGGGAGAGTGGTTTATGATAGAGCCTGGTTAAATATGAAGGGAGAGTGGTTTATGATAGAGCCTGGTTAAATATGAAGGGAGAGTGGTTTATGATAGAGCCTGGTTAAATATGAAGGGAGAGTGGTTTATGATAGAGCCTGGTTAAATATGAAGGGAGAGTGGTTTATGATAGAGCCTGGTTAAATATGAAGGGAGAGTGGTTTATGATAGAGCCTGGTTAAATATGAAGGGAGAGTGGTTTATGATAGAGCCTGGTTAAATATGAAGGGAGAGTGGTTTATGATAGAGCCTGGTTAAATATGAAGGGAGAGTGGTTTATGATAGAGCCTGGTTAAATATGAAGGGAGAGTGGTTTATGATAGAGCCTGGTTAAATATGAAGGGAGAGTGGTTTATGATAGAGCCTGGTTAAATATGAAGGGAGAGTGGTTTATGATAGAGCCTGGTTAAATATGAAGGGAGAGTGGTTTATGATAGAGCCTGGTTAAATATGAAGGGAGAGTGGTTTATGATAGAGCCTGGTTAAATATGAAGGGAGAGTGGTTTATGATAGAGCCTGGTTAAATATGAAGGGAGAGTGGTTTATGATAGAGCCTGGTTAAATATGAAGGGAGAGTGGTTTATGATAGAGCCTGGTTAAATATGAAGGGAGAGTGGTTTATGATAGAGCCTGGTTAAATATGAAGGGAGAGTGGTTTATGATAGAGCCTGGTTAAATATGAAGGGAGAGTGGTTTATGATAGAGCCTGGTTAAATATGAAGGGAGAGTGGTTTATGATAGAGCCTGGTTAAATATGAAGGGAGAGTGGTTTATGATAGAGCCTGGTTAAATATGAAGGGAGAGTGGTTTATGATAGAGCCTGGTTAAATATGAAGGGAGAGTGGTTTATGATAGAGCCTGGTTAAATATGAAGGGAGAGTGGTTTATGATAGAGCCTGGTTAAATATGAAGGGAGAGTATTTGAGGTGTCATGCCTATTGTTCTGCACTTGTTCTTAAATCATAGGACATGTAATGTTATTTCAGTGCAGTTCTTACAGCACGTCTTTCTTTGTATCGTTTTTAACGGTTTTTTGGTGCTAGAGTTGGATGTACAAAAGCTGTATTGTTTGTTCACTTCACATGCACCTTTTTGGGAGTAGCACAGGCTCTTGGGATCAAACAGCAGCAGTGATGGCACACTCAGGCTCTTGTTAATGGCCTCCACTCTGTATAATGTGGCAGGGGAGCGCTGGAGGTGTGTCCTGTGTAAGGGCCTAATGGAGTGTCATTATTCCTCTGTGTCCCACAGGCTGAGGAGGAGGCCCGTCGCAACCGGCTGATGAGAGACATGGCCCAGCTCCGTCTACAGGTCTCTCTCCTCTCACACTCACTGTGTCTCTCTCGCTCTCACACTCGCTGCTCTTTCTTCTTACATTCACTGGTCTCTTTGACAGTGTATCACTCACTGTATCACACTCACTGTCTCTCTCTCTCGCTTTCACACTCACTGGTCTCTCTCTGACAGTGTCTCACTCACTGTGTCTCTCTCTCGCTCTCACACTCGCTGGTCTCTCTCACTCTATCTCACTCACTGTGTCTCTCTCGCTTTCACACTCACTGGTCTCTCTCACTGTATCCCACTCACTGTCTCTCGCTTTCACACTCACTGGTCTCTCTCTGACAGTGTCTCTCTCTCGCTCTCACACTCGCTGTGTCTCTCTCACTCTATCCCACTCGCTGTGTCTCTCTCGCTCTCACACTCACTGGTCTCTCTCACTGTATCACACTCACTGTGTCTCGCTCTCACACTCACTGGTCTCTCTCTCTCTCGCTCTCACACTCGCTGGTCTCTCTCACTCTATCCCACTCGCTGTGTCTCTCTCGCTCTCACACTCACTGGTCTCTCTCACTCTCTCTGACAGTGTCTCTCTCTCGCTCTCATACTCACTGGTCTCTCTCACTCTATCACACTCACTGTGTCTCTCTCGCTCTCACACTCACTGGTCTCTCTCACTGTATCCCACTCACTGTGTCTCTCTCGCTCTCACACTCACTGGTCTCTCTCACTGTATCCCACTCGCTGTGTCTCTCTCGCTCTCACACTCGCTGGTCTCTCTCACTCTATCCCACTCGCTGTGTCTCTCTCGCTCTCACACTCACTGGTCTCTCTCACTCTCTCTGCCAGTGTCTCTCTCTCGCTCTCATACTCACTGGTCTCTCTCACTGTATCCCACTCGCTGTGTCTCTCTCGCTCTCACACTCACTGGTCTCTCTCACTCTCTCTGCCAGTGTCTCTCTCTCGCTCTCATACTCACTGGTCTCTCTCACTGTATCCCACTCGCTGTGTCTCTCTCGCTCTCACACTCACTGGTCTCTCTCACTGTATCACACTCACTGTGTCTCTCTCACTGTATCACACTCACTGTGTCTCTCTCTGACAGTGTCTCTCTCTCGCTCTCACTCGCTGGTCTCTCTCACTCTATCCCACTCGCTGTGTCTCTCTCGCTCTCACACTCACTGGTCTCTCTCACTCTCTCTGACAGTGTCTCTCTCTCGCTCTCATACTCACTGGTCTCTCTCACTCTATCACACTCACTGTGTCTCTCTCGCTCTCACACTCACTGGTCTCTCTCATTGTATCCCACTCGCTGTGTCTCTCTCGCTCTCACACTCACTGGTCTCTCTCACTGTATCACACTCACTGTGTCTCTCTCGCTCTCACACTCACTGGTCTCTCTCACTCTATCCCACTCACTGTGTCTCTCTCGCTCTCACACTCACTGGTCTCTCTCACTGTATCCCACTCGCTGTGTCTCTCTCGCTCTCACACTCACTGGTCTCTCTCACTGTATCACACTCACTGTGTCTCTCTCGCTCTCACACTCACTGGTCTCTCTCACTCTATCCCACTCACTGTGTCTCTCTCGCTCTCACACTCGCTGGTCTCTCTCACTGTATCACACTCACTGTGTCTCTCTCGCTCTCACACTCACTGGTCTCTCTCACTCTATCCCACTCACTGTGTCTCTCTCGCTCTCACACTCACTGTGTCTCTCTCACTCTATCCCACTCACTGTGTCTCTCTCGCTCTCACACTCACTGGTCTCTCTCACTCTATCCCACTCACTGTGTCTCTCTCGCTCTCACACTCACTGGTCTCTCTCACTCTATCACACTCACTGTGTCTCTCTCGCTCTCACACTCACTGGTCTCTCTCACTCTATCCCACTCACTGTGTCTCTCTCGCTCTCACACTCACTGTGTCTCTCTCGCTGTATCACACTCACTGTGTCTCTCTCGCTCTCACACTCACTGTGTCTCTCTCACTCTCTCTGACAGTGTCTCTCTCGCTCTCACACTCACTGGTCTCTCTCACTGTATCCCACTCGCTGTGTCTCTCTCGCTCTCACACTCACTGGTCTCTCTCACTGTATCCCACTCGCTGTGTCTCTCTCGCTCTCACACTCGCTGGTCTCTCTCACTCTATCTCACTCACTGTGTCTCTCTCGCTCTCACACTCGCTAGTCTCTCTCACTCTATCCCACTCACTGTGTCTCTCTCGCTCTCTCCGCTCACACTCCCTGTACTTATTTTGTACATTACAGATCTGTTGGTTTGTGTGTGGATGTGTGCGTTTGTGAAGACATTTTGTTTCTAGAAGGGTGGCCTATGTACTTCGGTATCAAAGCCTGTTGAATTAATAATTATTAGAGCTCTTTAAAGGCAAACACTTGATATGATGTAACTGTGTTGGAAATGTACTTATTAAGAGTAATTACACTGCACTCTCACGGTTAAACCTCTCTAGTATTGAGTTTGTGAGTGCATAAATCCTCACCATTTTTGTTTCCCTAATTTGGAATGGGCAGTAGCGCTTCTCTGTCCCCCCTGCGTTTGGCACTGTAGGTACAGGCAGCTGTGTCCTGCTTCTGCAGATAAAAAGTTCACACAACAGCGGTCACGTCGCAACTCGTTCGTTTTTTTCCACCGTAATTATTCTGACACATGAGCACCATGTTCAGATGGTGTGACCTTACTCATTGTTGTCCTTGCAGCAACAGCACCCTCTGTCAAAAACCCTGACAAAAGCTGCTTGTCTAGATTTTGCACATCACTTGTTTTACGTTCCAAAATGAAAACTCATTCTATTGTGTCTGCTCTTCTGCCCTTGCACCATTTTTATGAATAGCAAAACTACCTTAATCTGCTTGGTAATACAATCTCAGTGACGATCATTTTTGCCTATAAGTTTAGTGTAACTTCAGTCCTAGGGCTCTATTTTCTGGCTGGCGGATGGTGAGCCAGCGCATTGGCGAAGTGACATTTTCGGCATGTATTTTGAGCCCGTTTGACTCACCGTGCGCCGGAAGTGGGAGGAGAGTCGCTGGTGGAGGTGTGTCAGTCCAGAGCGAGCAGCGAAACTGAAAATTTGGGGCTCTATTTCCTGGCCGGTGGCGAGCCATCACTGGCGAGGTAGCAATTTTGTCACGGATTTGCATGCGCCTGAGCTCGTTTGGTAATTTGGGGACTCGCCGTGCGCTGAAGTGGGAGGGAAGCTGCTGCTGGAGGGGTGTGTCCGTCAAGAGGGAGCAGCCCAGTTAAATTTTACTGCAGTGTAATGCTATTTTGGGCTAAGTTACACTGCGATTCGTGCTCGTGCTCCCCGCCAGGTGAGACCACGTTAACGGCGCAAGTCGCACCGCAGCGTACGGCGAGTTGCTAATTTCAGGGCTTTCTCCAATGCGTGCATGATCATAACTTATTATAACCTAACCCTAACCCAATGCGTGCATGATCATAACCTATTATAACCTAACCCTAACCCAATGCATGCATGATCATAACCTATTCAAAAGCCAATCAACCATTTTCATGGATGATATGCGGTCCAATTTGACTTTGAAATAAATCCCCCAAGCAGGAAAAAATTATACTTTGCATTTATTGCTCATTGTCTTTTTTATAATGTTAATTATTGTATTTCTTTCTTTTTTCAATTGTTATTATACTGCACTGTGTTCCCAGTGGTACTGTATTCTTTCTTACACCCGTCTGTAATGAGAATAATGACAATCTTGGTGCGTACATTCACTCTTATTGCACGTATAGCTATAAAAACGTATCTTAACTGAATTACATTCAAAATAGATAGCCTATCGTCTTCCTATGCAGAATCCTAAAGGCGACAAAAGTCGCTAATAAATGTGGCGAGGAAATGGGATATGTTGCATGGGGAAAATTTTAAATAGAAAAGATTAAACGCATGCTTAGGACCTAGAAAATAGGAAAAGAGAGGAATTGAAAAATACAAAAAGAGCCAGTAAATTATAAATGGGAGTATAGATTTATTTTATTGACTGATTGGAGGCTAAGGAAATTATTTAAAGATTTCACAGTCCAGATAAGCTATGAGTGACTTATCGCCTTTAGCGTTCTCGTTCTGCAAGCGGGAGGCCTCCCGACCACGACCGAATATGCGTGTTCTGCTGTCGTTTTTCACTAAACCATGTGATGCGAGATAGCCCGACATGGTCAAAATGAGTCCAATGCACACGGCTCTTAAAAGGACTGAAAAGAGGTCATTTGATTAGCTATGGTGCAGCTGAAGCACACCCACTGATAAATATTCAGCATAACCCAGCCCATTTTCAACCTGCGCAGCGCGCTGAGAACTGTGCTTTTCTCGCCTTAGGTCCGAAAATATCTAAATTAATTAGCCACGCCCAGTGCGCCATACGCTACGCCATTGACTATGATGGCTCGCTGCATGCCATGCGCTCCCCGGAAAATGGAGCCCCTAGTGTTGCAGGGAATTGGCAAACAAAAGTGTTGTGAGTAGTTTCGAGGACACCGTTTAGGTTGTAGCACCGTTATAACTCAGAAGAAGCACACAAGACCTTCAGAATTAACTGAAGGACTTTGTTACACTCAGAAATGTGATGTAGATGTATTTGAATTAGGAAATCATGCTTTTTGCATGGATTCTGATTCCTTTGGTGTAACTGTCTGATTCCATTTTGTACACCGCCTTAAAATGCCGTGCCATTGTACATTAGGCATCTGAATCTGAATGTACTACTAGAATGCATTAGGTTTCAGTGATGGTAACGTAGGGGAGAGCTGATGAGGAGCGTTGTCGCCCCCTGCAGTTGGAGGTGTCCCAGATGGAGGGGAGCTTGCAGCAGCCCAAGGCCCAGTCCTCCATGTCCCCTTACCTGGTTCCCGACACAGCCACCCTCTGTCAGCACCTGGGCATCCTGCGGCAGCTTGCAGGGAGCGGATGCTTCATCATCATCATCCCCCGCACAGGTAGCCTCTTCTTCTCCGTCATAATCATCATCCCCCACACAGGTAGCCTCTTCTTCTTCATCATCATCATCCCCCGCACAGGTAGCCTCTTCTTCATCATCATCATCCCCCGCACAGCTAGCCTCTCCTTCATCATCATCATCATCCCCTCACAGGTAGCCTCTTCTCCATCATCATCATCATCATCCCCCGCACAGGTAGCCTCTTCTCCATCATCATCATCATCATCCCCCGCACAGGTAGCCTCCTCTTCTTCATCATCATCATCCCCCGCACAGGTAGCCTCTTCTTCATCATCATCATCCCCCGCACAGGTAGCCTCTGCTTCATCATCATCATCCCCCGCGCAGGTAGCCTCTTCTTCTTCATCATCATCATCCCCCGCGCAGGTAGCCTCTCCTTCATCATCATCATCATCCCCCGCACAGGTAGCCTCTCCTTCATCATCATCATCATCCCCCGCACAGGTAGCCTCTTCTTCTTCATCATCATCATCCCCTGCACAGGTAGCCTCTTCTTCTTCATCATAATCATCCCCCGCACAGGTAGCCTCTCCTTCATCATCATCATCATCCCCCGCACAGGTAGCCTCTCCTTCATCATCATCATCATCCCCCGCACAGGTAGCCTCTTCTTCTTCATCATCATCATCCCCTGCACAGGTAGCCTCTCCTTCATCATCATCATCCCCCGCACAGGTAGCCTCTCCTTCATCATCATCATCATCCCCCGCACAGGTAGCCTCTTCTTCTTCATCATCATCATCCCCTGCACAGGTAGCCTCCTCTTCTTCATCATCATCATCCCCCGCACAGGTAGCCTCTCCTTCATCATCATCATCATCCCCCGCACAGGTAGCCTCTTCTTCTTCATCATCATCATCCCCCGCACAGGTAGCCTCCTCTTCTTCATCATCATCATCCCCCGCACAGGTAGCCTCTCCTTCATCATCGTCATCCCCCGCACAGGTAGCCTCTTCTTCTTCATCATCATCATCCCCCGCACAGGTTGCCTCTTCTTCTTCATCATCATCATCCCCCGCGCAGGTAGCCTCCTCTTCTTCATCATCATCATCCCCCGCACAGGTAGCCTCTTCTTCTTCATCATCATCATCCCCCGCACAGGTAGCCTCTTCTTCTTCATCATCATCATCCCCCGCACAGGTAGCCTCCTCTTCTTCATCATCATCATCCCCTGCACAGGTAGCCTCTCCTTCATAATCATCCCCTGCACAGGTAGCCTCTCCTTCATAATCATCCCCTGCACAGGTAGCCTCTCCTTCATCATAATCATCCCCTGCACAGGTAGCCTCTTCTTCATCATCATCATCCCCCGCACAGGTAGCCTCTCCATCATAATCATCTCCTGCACAGGTAGCCTCTCCATCATAATCATCTCCTGCACAGGTAGCCTCTCCTTCATCATAATCATCTCCTGCACAGGTAGCCTCTCCTTCATCATAATCATCTCCTGCACAGGTAGCCTCTCCTTCATCATAATCATCCCCTGCACAGGTAGCCTCTCCTTCATCATAATCATCCCCCGCACAGGTAGCCTCTTCTTCATCATGATAGCAGGGCTCCATAACACATTTTAGCTTTCTTCTGACTGTCTGTGATTGCATAGCATTGTCAGTCCACAGCAGAATTGTCTCATAGCAAGCAACTTTGCAGCAGAAACATGGGCTGGTCCACATGTGCGGCTATGTTTTCACCCTCGCTGAGCCAAAGTCACCAAGCGATCCAACAACATCACACCAAGCTGAGCAATTGAGCTGAAAGCAGAAGGTTACATGCCGACAGTGGGGGGTGGTGTGGAAAATGCCATTGTGTACAGTGGAACACAGCTGGTTTTGTTCCGTTAAATCAGATGAAATCTCCTGTCGGTGTTGAAGCCCTGTAAGGAGTGCTGATGGAGCTCCTGGTTTATCTTCTCAGCTACAGTTAGATAGAAGTTACCTTTTCTGAGTAACTAACTTGTCAAAAGAACCCCACAAGAGAAGGAAAAATATTTTCTTGCATTTTTCATGATAGTTTTTCTTGCTCGGAAGAGCACGTAATCTTTACTTTGCTGTAACCAACTTGTCGGTCAGTATGCCATCACAATTTTGTGATTGGCATAGAGCAAAAAATGCAAGACAAAACACTTTGACCTTTGGCCTGTTGAAAGAAAAATATTGATTGAATTCAGTTGAAGGAATGGATTGTTCACAGCAGGGGAAGCATTTTGAAACTGGACAAAAGAAAGGAACTCACTGGAAAGCAGTTACTGGGGCAGACCTAAAGACGCAGTTAATGAGTGAGCGTTTCTCCCACACAGTGATCGATGGTCTGGACGTGCTGAAGAAGGAGAACGCAGGCGCAAGGGACGGAATCCGCTTCCTGGAATCTGAGTTTCGCAAGGGCAACAGGTGGGCCTTCGTCCGCCCCTCCCTTTCCCTCCCTCTCCATCTACGCCTCTTGTGGCCTGGGGAGTTTGCCACAGTGACATATTTTAGCAACCGGCACTCCCACCCGCAATTGTGATGGTGTGCTATTCAGCTGTGCTTATGCTTGGCTACAATAGCAGTTTCATACAGGCTGTGTCTCAGTCATAGTTCAGCTGCTGGCTGCCTGCATCCTTTGCAGTTAGCTCTACAAATGCAGCCATGAATATAACAAGTGGTAGAGTTTGCAGGCTTCACAAGCGAACAGTGTTTACAAATGTCACTGCTATGAACTATCAGTCAAAGATACACAGCTTATTAACAAATCTATACAACTATCTATGTAGTTACCATCGTAAGCTTTTTTGTGGTAAAAATATTTTTTTCCTGATCAGTTGATGTTTACAGTTTGCAGGGCTAACCTGAATTATTCCATTATGGGATAACTACCAAGCTAGTATGTGGAAAGCTCACTGCCTCACAAACCATTAAACCAGGCTCAAAATTACTCATTCATTACACAATTTATTTTAGTTATTATGTTTCAGGAAAAGCTGCATCAAATGTTTGATACAATACACTGATAGACTGACTTCTCTGCCATTGCCTGCGTGTCGCTGCCTGATCAGAGTAACACTGGCTGCCATGTTTTCAATGAAGGAAAAAAAAAAAAATGTTTGAGGTTGTTGCAAAGATTTATGGGATATCCAGCCTGATCGAATATACGTTGGGTCCTTCATCTGGTAGGTGCATACAATAACTTATTTGGGATCACTTGTGTTTGGGACATGTTGCCTATAATGCTCCCCTGTTCCTTCCAGATACATCCGCTGTCAGCGGGAGTCTGGGCGCAGTTTTGAGAGGGACAAGATCAAGCGGCTGGACATGGAGGCATGGTGAGCTTGGCCTGGCTAGCGGCTGGTCTCAGCACTGGGGCTGCGTT
Source organism: Ilyophis sp. 1 JC-2022 (assembly GCA_022702515.1). Taxonomy (NCBI): domain Eukaryota; kingdom Metazoa; phylum Chordata; class Actinopteri; order Anguilliformes; family Synaphobranchidae; genus Ilyophis; species Ilyophis sp. 1 JC-2022. The sequence goes on along the minus strand of CM040406.1, from coordinate 87,928,136 downwards.
TTTACTCCATGTGACCCTCTGCACTCTGTAACACCCTTTTTTCCCGGCGTCTCTATTTAAGGCACCTGTACAAGATGGTTGACAGCTGCCGCCAGCTGACCGTTTCTCAGAGCAACGGCGATGAGGACACGGCGGGCATGGTCACCATCCTTACAGGATACTCCACGGAGGAACTTCCAGCTCGCTCCCCATCCATGAAGGTCCATGCCTACGTCTAGACAACCCATTAAACCACATATCACCCCAACCCATCTTACACTTAAGAGAAAGTAGTACAGAATGGATCGATCCATTTTTCATTTGTTTCTCCTAATGCACATATATCTGTTATAGAGTTCTTATAGCTTTGCCATATATGCACCAAAATAAGAATAATATTAAATTATTCATGTAGCGCTTTTCAATTATGATTTATTCATCTCACCATCATGTTATTAATCTCTGAAGGATTTTGAGAAATACATATACTGTATGATCTGCTAATAGATGTGCAAGTTCCTAGGAGGATGATTAGATGCAAGTTTCCTACCTCCCTAGACACCAATGTATTTTAAAGTGAAAGTGTGTCTTGGCTTTTGAGCACTGTGCAGTTCTTAGTGGGTGATTTATTATGTTAATATTATGAAAAGCAGACTCGAGGACACGGGCCATTTTACAAGTGGCCATGCTTGTATTAATCTTATCGTTTCTCTGCGTCAGGCTTCATGTGTGGTTTTGCATGAGCGTGGATGATTCCGGAAAGCTGTTGGAATTCGATCCACTGACTTTATGTTCTCTCCCCTCAGTCGGCAGTCCAAGCTGTGGCAGCAGCAGGGATGGAGCTGAAGAACGTTCTGGAGTTCTACAGGCAGTGGAAGGAGATTGGCTGAAAGCGTGAGAGGGCGCGGTCGGCACGGCGGTCAGCTGATCACACACTCACTCCCTCTCTCTCTCCCACTATTTTGCTCTGTCTGTATCCACGTCTCCAGGAAACATAAATAAAGAAAGAAGGAACGAAAGAAAGATGGTGGAAAAAGTGCAACAGTAGGGGAAAGAAAAGCAAGAAATGGGCCTGGGGGTTACTAAAAAAAAAAAACGTCCGCAGATCCCTGGTGGGGTAAGAAAGGGGGACAAAACAACCAAGTGCTCCCTGTACACGTCATAACCAGGTATATACTGTGTATGAATAAATGAGTATATACACGCTGAGAGAGAAATTTACACAGATACACACACAAATATATATCTAGAGAAGTGCTTTTGTATTTTTCTTTCATTCTTTTACCCTGAGTTCTTGTGGAGATGAGGGGATACAATCAGGAAGCCTGTGTTTGGCTTGCATGGCTACAGCTGGGTTGTAACTGTAACCTGACAGAAAGCAAGAGGGGGAAAAAGTCCCTGAAGAACATCTGTCCAGTGTTCCGCCCCAAAACCAACTGGGGCTTACAGCTTCAAGGGCAAAAAAAGGAATCAGGTCAGTGGATGTACACTTCTTAGGGATTGTTTTCTCTCGTATGTGGCTGATCTATTTTTTTATTTTTTTTTGCTGTGTATTTTTGTGACTGGTGACTAAAGTATTGTATTGTCTGTATGGAGGGGAAGATCTACAAAGGCAGGTTGCGCCCTGGCTGTTTGAATCTGATTTTATTTTTGTATGTCGTACTGTACATTTTGCTTTTGTAAGCTGTGTTATAAAGAAACGGAAATTACGGGGATTGGGTCAGTGTCTTGTAACGTTCCTGAAACACTCATCATGCCTCTTTTCTGAAACTACCCCGACTTCCTGCCATGGTGAAGTCTGTGGGAAGGTGGGCCAAGATCCTTCGGTCTGTCTATGGGCATAGATGGTCCAAGTAGATGGTAGACCCATTGAGTGGACTGCTGTAAAACTGCAGTTCTGCTGCGTCTCAACTGCTCTGAAATCCAAACGCAGTTCGCTCAATGCCCTTCACATCTACCATCACTTCTTCATACTTCCTGTTTCATAATGCACTGTGCAGAGGAATCCAACGTGTGTGGCCACGCATTAAACAATAAAATGTTTCGTTTAAGAACCAGAGACTCATACTTTTTTGCCTATACTAATTGGAGGACATGCACTGTAGCAACAAGTAACCACAAAATGTTTGGGGGAAAGAAGGGTTACTAAAGAAAGGTCTGGAACAGAGTGAAAAGATAATGCTTTTCCAAATAAAGGAGGTTTACAGTGATTAAAGGTTGTAATACCGGAGATATTGCATGAAGCGAAGATTGGGGACTTTTTACTGTCTGTCTTTAAACCAAAATGTCCATTGGTACTCCCGAACACAACAGTTAAAAACATCCGTCTGATTTTCTTGGCTGCACCAGAGGAATTTACTGTACAACAATCTGTCTAACTAGTGATAAATGGCCCCTTGCATATACTACATGCTTTCTCGTAGAACAGTCATCCCCCAACCCTGTTCCTGGAGATCTACCGTCCTGTAGGTTTACACTCCAACAGTAGCAAAGCACACCTCATTCAACTGCTAAAGATCTCATTGAGCCGCTAATTAGTAGAATCAGTTGTGCCTAATTTGGGTTGAAGTGAAAACCTACAGGACGGCAGATCTCCAGGAACAGGGTTCGGGACCACTATCGTAGAGGATCGAGCTGAAATGGCATTTGACTTGGTGTTTAAATACTGCAGAACTGATTTAATGGAGTTTCTCAGTTGTGACCAGAAGAGAATGGTTGTAATCCGGGAGATTGCAATGTAGGTCAATTATAACCTGCTTTGAGGTGTGAGAGAAAGTGAGCTAAGGGAACCGATTGTATGTTTAGAACCAGAACAAAGAGTAAGCCAGTGAAGTCGAAGGGAAGTACAGGGTTTCAGCCCACCATGTGCCCAGCATCACATGACCATAGCTTTGTGTCCTCATCCTCAGATTTATAATGAAGGCAGCGAGGGCAATGGGAGCTGACCACGGGGATCCTGGCAGCCAGTATGCAAGTAATTGCAGAATGTACTAGCATTAGCTACCACTGGGAGACTGATTTGCCACAGGCAGACACTGTAAGACACGGGACTCCCAGTTTTGTGTTCCAAAAATTGTTCTACACTTTGTTTCAAGGTCTTTATACTTGAAAACATATCACTTAAAGGTTTCTGTCGCATTGATTGGTTTTGCAAATTTGACAATTTGTGTCATAAATCGTTTTACTCATATTCAGATCAGGCAATGTGTTGTACCCTTTCTTTGTTGTCTAAGAGGATGTTTCTCTGAAGGTGCATTTATGTGCGTTTCGGGACTGCCGCTTGCTTTTGGACGTTCATCAATATGTTGCCATTTAGCTACAGTATATCATGATTCTTGATAAAACATATTTCAGAAATGCAGACGCCCCAAACATTGTAGGTGCTTAACTGTAATAGTTCATTAACCTGAATTTCTAATCCTTAAACTAATGCTACCAGTTCCTGAAAAGCCTATTAACTCCCCAGCCAGTGCCTCCTTTTTGGCTTAACTGAGAAGTAGCATTCGGTTTTTGTCAACTTTGTAATTTTTTCACCAGGGACTGAATCCCCAGAAGTTGTTGAAGTCCCATCTGTATTTCTGCCCAAACTGTTATTAGTTGTCTAGCAGCCAATAACTGTTGCTGTATTTCTTAGAAATAATTTCTAGTTGAAAAATAGAGAAGCTGCTAGTGTTTTCCCAAATAATGGCAGTCCCCCACCCCTTTGGGCATACTTTATGATCTACCAAAGTTGAAAACACTCTTATTGTTGAGGTGAGGGGCATGAGAGTTTTGACCAAAGCGATAATTTGCGAGCAGGGTTGATCCAAATGAGTCATTATGATAAAGCCCAAAATATAAAATGTAGTCTTAACTGCTAAATTTTCTGAAATATACACAAATAATATTAAATCAAGATATCACCACTTCAAACTAGGTATGCTAATCCTCATTTGTTTGTAAAATTGACCCAAATAGTTTTCTTTGCAGCATCTCCTCCACTTATTTAGCCCACAACCCCATCTAGCCTTGCTCATTCATCACTGAGTCTGATTGCTTTGTAACTAGGGCTCAGTGTCCCGGCTATTCTCTGCAGTACTGAAAGGTCTCCTCGGTCAGCCTTCACTGGGCTAGGTGCCCATTCCTCGTCATGGCACACAGGGGCGGCCACCTCTTGGCAGTAGCCCTGGCGCTGCCCTAAACGAAGATGGCAGACCAGTGTCCCACCCATGGGAATTCCACACAGGCCGGTCCTCGTGCCCAGATAAACCCTAAACGCATCAAAGGGACATAAACTGACTACCAACAGAAATTTCAGCCTAATTAATCACCACTGAATGTCCCCAGTTCATGCAATGACTATTGGATTTAGACTTTGAATAGATGTAGCCTGGATTTAACCCTAATTTGCAAGGAATCTCAGCGATAAGAGCGATACTCTTATAAAAAAATTCATATTTTGTAGCTAGAGAAGTTTTCGACACGTGAAACGTTGTGGGGGGGGATAGTACCAAGACTAACATGTTGAAATTTGGCTAATTTCTCACGATTTTCCCTCACAATCTGGAGCTGATGTGGAACCGTGCTAACCACGAATTTGAACTAGAATCATTCAAAAAAAATATTTTACACTAGTTCTACGTCATATTTGGCATAATTTAATTCTGCTTTTTACGAATAAGGACTCGCGGATAGAAACATATTTATGGTTAGCTAAGGCGTTAAACAGTGTAGGCTTTAGCCAGACCTACAGCAGTTAAGCATTATTTGGCACGTTCTACATTTTGCCGCGTAAAGAAGTAGGCACTACACTATGATTCAAATATAAGTAGCCTAATCTACAATGTAATTGACGGAGCGACATCATCATCAAAGAAACTAAATCGTGCGTTCATTCTCTTTTTTCTTCTCGACTGTCTCCTGATTCCTAAAACAATGTTTCTTTCTTGTCCCTATCCAATGAAAAGGGCGATGCGTTTCGGAGGGTGGGATTTCCACGACGGGACTACAGTGTTTTCAATTTTCTTGCAGAGGAATGCAAAGTCAGACAGTCAACGAACAGCTAGATGATAATTCACAATAGCTACGTTTAGTGCTGCGATGGAAACGTAGTAGCACTAAAAACCACAGAAGTTGAGATCTTGGTCACTTCTTTCCCGTCAAGATATGTGGATATCATCTCGTGGACAAAATAAAGCTAAAAGGTTTGTCTTTGCTTGTTTTATGTTAGCAACGATGTGTCTGTTTTAACACGTGCACATTTGTGATTCATTTCATGCATGGTTTAATTCAGTTAAGAATTCGGGACAATTTGCGATTAGTTTAATGTAGGCTACTTCAAAGGGCACTATATTCTGGTCTCATTTGGGCTTTTGTTCCCCTTTCAAAGCAAGTTTTGAAACAGCGTGTTTCGGCCACTCCCACTCGAAAACTGCTTCTTTTTCTTCTAAATATATGTGTAATTTTACAATTATCTTGATTTACGTAGATTAGTATGCTATAACATTTGGCTCTGTGCGTGTTCGTGTGTCTGCAGAGTGAATTGCATACTGACAAGAAGTAGCTTGATTAATTAAATCGCTTTTTAATTTGAAGTGTGCTTCGCTGATATCCTGTCAATGGACATATTTATGGGAATTTTACGTGTGACGAAATCGCATGGAAATTTAGCAAAATGACATCGAGGAAAACCAGTTTTCCACTAATGATTTATGGTGTTTCAAGGATATGGTGAACATGCCCAGAAGCCTACATATAATTGATTACATTCACGAACCAAAGAGTCCTGTCGCTCGCTACCTACCTACCTACCTGTTGCACCTGTTACGCATTAGCTTTAGTGTGCTTTCAGAGACAGGTCTTTGGGGAGCTCTTAATTTCATATCAACTTACAAAAATATTTATATATGTACAGTGTGCGGAGGATGGGTAAGACCTAACATTCCATTGAACTACCACTGTTGCTTTGGTTCTGATTGGTTCTGAATGTGGGACTGGCTTTTCACTAAGTGTAACCTTAAGCGTATATCCAATTTTGGATTTATTTATCGCCAGATCGGTTGTTGATCAGTATTTATTAATTTGTACATTTGCTACAAACTGATATGATTCTAGTTGGTGTGTTAGTCTCTCACTGTTTCCTTCAAGATATGCTTCAAGTCAAGTTCCACAGCCTACTTAGCCTGCACATGCTGACTGTCAAATGGTTATGTTTCGCTTTAGAAATCGGTTCTGCATTTCAGCCCTGCCAGCAAGTTAATCACTTAGGTTACATCCTTCACTCCCATTCTGAACAAGCAATAGTTGTGTATATAAACAGCCTAAAGTAGGAAAATTAATACATGGGGTCAGAATAAGAATGCACTGTGTGTGTTGGAGAGCTAACTGTTAGGATCATTTATGATTTGGGAATGTCGAGAAGGAATGCTCGTGTTTTGGTGAAGGACTGAATCACTGAACTCGACACACATGGCACTTGTTGTTATTGTAGCAACAGTCCACGTGAGCACAGAGGGATACATTGTCTGAATTCTCCAGGTTTCTTCGGTAAATAAATTGATGCCCATGCAGGCCCGATCGCTCCGCAGGCAGGGAGCGAGGCTGGCCCCTCGGTTTCCTGTCATTCCAAGGCTCCTTGCGCAACCCCACTCTCTGCATGTCTGACTCCCACGTTGCCGTGTCGCTGGGAATTTGCTCCTAGCACTCACCAGCAAAATAAGAGGCCCATACCAAGGGATTTACGGCACGTTTTTATTTCCAGGGCTAGTGCTGTGTGTGTACAGTTGAGTGTGAAAAATGAACTCGAGGAAAACTTCATGGCGGTTGTTACAAGCAAATTTCTCTTAAAGCCAAGGCGGGGAGGTCTGAAGGCAGCGTCATTGACAATGTTTTTATGATTGTTTCTGAATGAAAGCGCTGATGAAATGTGGCGTTACCACTTTTTCTGTGTGCAGCAGATGACGTTTCTGCTCATGACTACACTTTTGTACAATTCAACGGTATTAAAATGGTCTCGCACAGACTACATTATATGAACTAGTAATAAAAAGTATTATCATTTAAATTATTTTATTGCCCCCTTTGCCATAGTCTCCATGAAGATTGAACAGTTTTCTTTCTTAATGGTTGCAAGGTAATTCCACCAGATTAAACACTAATGGTCAATAAAGATATCACACTTATATATTACATTGTTATTAACTAGGATGTCTTTGGAGATTTAAATTAAATTTTCATGATACAGGCTACCTGCCTGCTACCGTATGCTACACATATAGTTTCACCGTTATTATGTAGGCTATACGGTAAAGTACTGTATAGCCTAGTACTATACGGTTACATTTTACTGTAGATTTTACAATCCTTTTTACGGTGCACAATTATTTTTAATGTGGACATTAGATGTTATGAAGGATGGAAGCTTCATATTTCCTTTCTTCATATAATTAGGGTCGCCAGTTTGTCTCCATCATGTGACCGGCAGGGATTTAACCTTGTATTTCGATTGTTATCCTCCAGAGGTCCCCGTACGCACTCAAACTGCACAGTCAAGTGACTAATCATACAATTGAGTTTCTAATTTATAAAAACAGTTGCTCTAATATGGGGACAGTCAGGAATGAAAGTGAACATGGATGGAAGTGGTCCTCACTCCTGGTCCTGGAGAGCCACGGTGTCTGCTGGCTTTCGTTGTTACTCAGCACTTGAGTAGCACAGCAATTGCTCAGTTAAAGCAGTTGATTACACAGTTAACTCATGTCACCAGGGGCTTGTGTCACGGATAGCATAGTGGATAGTTGCAGATGTGTTCATGGACCAGTCAGAAGTTACCCCGTCCAGTGCAGGATTCAGTGTTTTTATCAGTCATACTTTTTTTTATCAGTCATACTTTTTTTTATCAGTCATACGTTTTTATCATACATAAGCTTTTATGCACTGTGTGCATATTACTGTGTACCTTGTCTTCAACGTTTCAGGCTTGCCAAAGTAATCTGTAGTAGATTTCCATGAGCTGGAATGCCATGATATACAGTATATAAATGACAGCAGTGTGGACCTGTGGTTAAAATAACTTGTCTTGAAATCAGAATGTTGCATGAGGGATACATGAAGGATGTATTGTGCCATTGAGTAAGGTTGATAATTTGCTTCAATAAATAGCTATCTGTGTATTTGTACATGGATAAAGGCTGTGAACTAGCCTTGACTAGATTATCTGACAAGCAAATATGGCAATATACTGTCCCTAAATTGAACTACAGTTGAAGAACTCAGGAGAGTTTAGCTTTTTCAACGACAAGTCCTTGTTTCCCCATACAAGAACCATTCTTTAGATACTGTATTTTTTGGTTAAGGAGTTTTGAATAGTGGATATTGTAATGATTTAAATTAGTTCAATTTTAAAAAGTTATATTTTACCTCAAAGTAAGCGTTTGCACCAATTCATGCTCAGTTGCCTGCATGCAAACGGAGCATGAAGTGTCACCCACTTATGTGTGCCTTGGGAAAACATGTAAAACACGTAAATTAAATTTAAAGTTCTGTGACACATTGTTTTGGGTTTTCTGAGCAAGCTTAAATAGAACAGTAACATGGTTAATATGGGATTACGGTAGGTCAGAATTCCAACCCATGATATTGGGTTCAATGTCAGCTTCCATTATACTGTAATTTCTCTATATTTATTTTGGTGGATCAGCCTGTCAGTCCAAAAGGCCATTTGAGTAGTCCGTTATTAGTTTATGTCATTTAACTAGGTGGCTATTAACGACTAAGAATTTTGTAGTTTTAGGTACACATATTTGTGTTGTACTAATAAATATGGTATCAATTCAATTATCAACAATTGTACTCTGACAAGCCCACAAGGCAGCCAGAGTTGTTAGAAGACAAATATAGAATAGCGCAGATGTTGACTTTGGCTGTAATAACCTTAACCTGAATGTTAATAAGTTAGATTACTTTAAATGAATCATGTATTATTTACCTCAGTCAGTGTTTGCACCAGTCTATGCTCAAAACTGCAATTATCCGTATGCAACAGGGGCTTAAAGCTCCACCCACTGATGCGTGTCTTGGGAAAACATGTAATCCCCAATGGATGAACAATAGAACCCAGATTCCTTGTGTAACTAAAATAATGATAGATGATTATATGTCAGACTGCTAATGGCCAAGGCTGTAGAATGGTGCAATGGCACATTGGTATGCACTGTACATAGGCATGCAGCTGTGTACTGGCCATTGGCTTCTCATTGGCAATACTGGCTGATAAAGACGGCCATTGAGAAAAGTCATGTGATGGAGTCACGAGCAAGGAATTTCAGAATTCAGCGGAGAGAGAGAGAGAGAGAGAGAGAGAAACACTGGAATGATGGGTTCAGGACAGATGGAAAGACACAGGATGTTTGAGAAAAGACAGAACAAGAAAAAGATTAAAGCAGACACAATATGCATGAAGATAAATTATCACATAATCAAGAGGGAGACCAGGCTTAATTAATTGATATTTGTCTTTGGAGATCTAGCCAGTTATCATTAGTCCATCATAGCAAATATTGTGTCCGTATAATACTTTTCTCCAAACTTTTACACGTGATGAAAATGAGAATATACTGCTTCGTCATGCCATCTGTTTTTATGGTTATTTCTTTGATGAAAACTGTACAAACCATTTTTTTTTCTTTATGTGCAAATGTGGGATAGAAAAACTTGACACAAGCACAGCATTTGCCTGTGGAACGTTATGTTATTCTATTGACTGTAGTCATTAAACAAGGCGATGCACACCATAGTTAGATTGGGCCGTGCCTTTCTTTTCCCAGCACATGATTTTACTCTCTCTGCCTTCGATGTTTTCCTCCCAGCCTTGCCTTTAAGTTCTCAGAAGACTCTGATGTCCGTTCTGCACACAGGTTTTAATTTAATGTTAAAAGGGGGACTACCGAGCAAACGTATACAAAGTCTAGTGTTTCAAATGTTTACAGTCACTTTATAGCCCAGTTGAAAAGTGAAAGAGTGAGTCTCAGTGATTGAACAGTAAAACCCTTAAACTGATCATTAAAACTCCTAAACTCTAATAATATTGGCGTACCTAGCCAAATCTGTTTCCTCACATTCAAAAGCGACCCAAAATGCAACACACAGCACAATATTTTGCTTGTATGAGTTCACGTGGCCCATGGAATTACAGGTTTTAGCAGTTAATTGATGGATGAATGGGCCTGATTTAATTTAGTGGCGGATATCGCAAGGGTTTGAGTATGTCGGATGTATTATGTAGCCTAGTGGAATCTACTCAAAATCCCTGCACTACAACTATCTTCTCTCAAGGGCTTGATGAAATAAAGTGTGTCAGGCACATATTTCCTGACCAGACTTCCTGTTGAGAAAGAAGACACTGTTCATGTTGTCAACTGCAGTTAATTGCTTGTTGAATGCACTCCCTGGCTATGCACAATATTAGTCATTTATTGCGTAAATATCAAGAAATTATAAATCATAACATTGTGGTAATCTGATAGCATGAAAGAAGTCTGAAATGTACAAAGTTTGTGTTGTATATGATTGAAAAATTTGAGGAAGTATTTGTTGTTCACTTGATATGCTGTTGTTTGGAGCTGAGACCATTTCTGCTTAGCCTTTCTGCTGTTACTCTACAATATATACATGATTATAAGGGATTGTACATGGGCAAAGCCTGACATATGCACATCTTTGACAAATGAAATGTATAATATGCAATCAGTAAATGTTGGGTTTTATCCCATTGTTGTGTGGCAGAAACTACTGGCTATGCACTTGATAAAATATCACAGTCTTGGGAGGGCTCGCCCAAAACACAGCCACGCTCTGAGCACGCCATGCTGTTCAGAAAGGACCCTATTTGAGTGTCCACACTTTCCCCTGCAGTCTTGGTTGGGCTCACCAGTCCTACCCAGCACTACGCCAAAGTACAACACAGAGCATTTTCCATGCAGCATTAAATGGTTCAACCCGTAAGAATGAATGAATCCAGAGGCGAGCTGCAAGGTCATCTTCGTCAGACCCCTGAGCTCCCAGAACCCACGCAGAATCGATCCAAGGCTGATAATGCACACAATGCTTTTTCACACCAGTGAACAGTATTTACTGTGTGCAGTTGAGATTTCCATAGAAAACATAATTTGTCTCTTGTTTGGAACCAGTTATCACATGCATGCTTTCTGAGCTGCTGCTCGTATCAGTAGGGGGAGAATTACAAGAGTCTGAGCCAGGATTAACTGTTTGGATTGCACACCCCAACCCCTCTGTGATAAGGTGTTATTGATCAGCTGCTCTGAGGAAAAATATCTTATACTTATATTCTTCCTTTCCAATTGTGAGGCTCTAAAAATGTGTGGCAATGGTGCTGAAGACGCAAGGCATTATTTGCACCAAAATGGCAGTTTTTCTCTTTGCTTTTCTCTGTGCTTGTGGTGAATGGATGTAATGATGGTTGGGGCATTTGTTTGGGGGTGTGGGTTGGCACTGGATGGATTCAAAATCACACCGAAAATCAAGGTGAAAAAATTGAGATCGTTGGCTGATCCAACGTGTGAATTTCATCACGACAACTCATAATGTGGCTCAGTAGTGTGTATGGCCCCCACGTGCCTGTATGCACTCCCGACAACGTCTGGGCATGCTCCTAATGAGACGGCGGATGGTGTCCTGGGGGATCTCCTCCCAGACCTGTATCAGGGCATCAGTGAGCTCCTGCACAGTCTGTGGCGCTACTTGGCGGCGGCGGATGCACCGATACATAACGTCCCAGACATGCTCAATTGAATTCAAGTCTGGGGAACGTGAGGGCCAGTCAATGGCATCAATGCCTTCGTCATCCAGGAACTGCCTACACACTCTGGCCACGTGAGGCCGGGCATTGTCCTGCATCAGGAGGAACCCAGGGCCCACTGCACCAGCGTAAGGTCTGACAATGGGTCTGAGGATTTCCTCCCGGTACCTAATAGCTGTCAGGGTACCGTTAGCTAGCACGTGGAGGTTTGTGCGGCTCTCCAAGGATATGCCTCCCCAGACCATCACTGACCCACCACCAAACCAGTCTTGCTGGATGATGTTGCAGGCAGCATAACGTTTCTCACGGCATCTCCAGACTCTTTCACGTCTGTCACATGTTCTCAGTGTGAGCACAGGTCCCACTACAGGACGTCGGTCCCACTACAGGACGTCGGCCCCTCATGCCACCCTCATGGAGTCTGTTTCTGACAGTTTGGTCAGAAACATGCACGAGTAGCCCGCTGGAGATCATTTTGTAGGGCTCTGGCAGTGCTCCTCCTGTTCCTCCTCGCACAAAGGCCCGTCTCACGGTATCACCTCCTTCACGCTCTTGAGACTGTGCTGGGAGACATAGCAAACCTTGCGAAATCTTACCATTTTACCACTCACAGAAAAATCTTACCATTTTAATTTCAGGATTAGGAAGCAAACCTGGTACTAGGAAGGATTCCCAGCATAATGAGTTTTATTTGTGTGAATTACTGTGATTATAATCAAAACAGGGCTCTGTACATCCAGAGTAAAGATTTCATTGTATAAAAACTGTGGGAGTATATTCAAAGTTAACTTGCTGTGTGTAGTTGAGATGCGTGGGGATATTACACTACCTTACGTTTTCCTTCATAAGCACCTGTAACATGGCCTGACCACGACAATTTAGCAATTGTGAATCCAATACTTTCACATTTAAAATGACGGCAATTTCCTAATATCACTAAATGGTCTGCTCGAATCAGTAAAATCTCAGTCCTTTTTCTGGATACTGCTGATGTTTCTGTGTTTATAGGAGCGATCAGTTTACCTGGAAGGTGTTGATATTTCCACTTATCCCAAAAGCCCACTGTCTGTGCACTACTGTAGAGAGTATAGGCAACAGTCAAGCTTCATGCCAGGTGTATGAGTAATGATCCAATAAATAATAATGACGAAAGTAGCTTCTGCCGTCATGAGCCTGTGCAATTTGGTAATGCAAGGATGCTATTTTTGCCCATGCAATGAGCCCCACTGGGGGTATTGAAAGATCACCGATGCCAATGTTGAATCGTTAAAATAACCACTGATAAACGGTTCGCACTGATGTCGGACGGCAGCTGCTTTTCCGATGCAACGCGTGAATTCTGGCTGCCTTTTCAAACGGCTTTGCAAGTTCTGCTGGCGTGCCCGTTATTACCACGTTAACATAGCAGAACGTGTGGCAGCCATGGTCCATTGTCCGGTTTTTGCATATACTTTGTGTGTGGACAGGAGGGCTAGCATTCCGCTGCGTGAGTCGCGCGGCTCATTTTCATATGGCGAAGCGCGTAACAGTCGCCCCTTGGCCCTTGTGTCTCTGCAGCTCACACAAGGCACACTTTGTTCCTGAAAACAGGAGAAACGGCTCCAGCTGCACTGACTGTGTGGAGTGAACCTTTCACCACACCCACCAGTGGCTTAGGTCTGTGTAGATGCAGATGATGTCACAGCGTTCTGGAGAGGAGGTGTCCCATGGGCTGTTGTGCAATTCCCAGTAGTCGTTCCAGCCCTGTGGCGGTGTGTGCCAGTTATGTAATGTTGTCCAAAAAAGTGTTCTTCAATATGATTCGTATTCTGGTTATCTGCTTTTCATAATCCGTCTGGTATGAACAGTGTTTGCTATGCAGTAACTAGAGTACTTTAGTAGGTGTGGTTAATTCCAGGAAAAATTAAAGCTGCTAGTTTTGTACTGTTTATGATGTTTGTAAATGGGCAAGATTGAACAATATGTAAATTGGAGAGGATATTGCACACTTTATCATCACATTGCTGCACTGATTGAGTTTGATTGAATTCTGAACCACCCATGGATATAAGTAGCTACACACTGGAAAAGTTTTTTCTTCTCTTGTGTAACAGGCACGTGAGCCCTTAGGCCTCTTCCTGTCAGCACGCATGAGTATCTGTATTTGTGTGAGTGTGCTTGTCCCTGCATGTTTTTGCCTGCTATTTATGTATGGTACATTTCCTGCTCTCCATAGATACACCAACACCCAGGTTTCCACAGAACTGTTTTCCATAGTGTTTTTGTGACTTAGGATACTGTGTTTATTCCCTGTTCATTTTTATTAAGAGAAATTGCAACAAATTAGAAATTGATTGCAACTTATTCATCTAAACACATTTAATGTACCCCTGCATATTTACATTTTAAATAAAAATGTACAGTTAGAAATGTATATTAAACAAGTTCCAGGAAAATTATTCTGCATAGAGGTTGTAGCCACTAACAGTGGCCGAAAAACAGTAAAAGTGTTAGGTCAGTAGCCGCAAAGAAATCCATGAATGTTGTTTTGTAGCACTTGCTTTGTCACCACTACAGCACAACAATGTGCCTCACTGTCTTACTTAGCGGCGATTACATCACTGTGTAGACTCACTGCCTCTCAGGCTGTCTGCCCTGCCATCAGCTGTCACTTAATCAAAGGACTTTGAGAACAAACTGTACCTGAGTGCTTTTAATTACTTTCCATTGCTTTTTTTATACAAATTGTGCCCATACACCTGGTTCTATATTATATTATTATTGATATATGTGAGGACACTTGGGTAAGTTTTGGAAATGAAACAATAAGAGTGTGTTTTATATGCCAAAAGTTCACAATTCCAGCAATATTATTCTTTAGACCTAGCAATCTTGATTTGGCACTCCTAATCATAATCACTGATTATTTTGATTCCTGAATTTTACAATGAACAATGAACCATCATTACCTAGTGGCTAAATGCCTATTGAAGATATCTTTTTTAATTTTATTCACCCAGTCAAAAAATCTAAATAAATAAAATGATCTATGAATGGATTTATTCTGCTGTAGTACTATGTAGTAAATGTAGTACATTTTCTTATGCATGTTTCTAGATTCATATCCACTTGGCTGTTAACAACAGTGTGTGGTTGTGATTGATGTTTTAATTTAATTCTGGAATGTTCACGCGGGTGAAAAAGAGTCCTTGTGCCTCATTGTGTACGACACGCATGGATGTATTAGTTCAGTGTTTGAGAGAGAGACTCCTGCATGTAACGTGCTTGTTCCCCCCCCCCTTCCCCCACCTCCCCTGCAGTGTTTCCTGAGTGGCGGGGGGGCCGTGGAGGTCAGGGCTGGGCCTGGGGCAGGTGCCTGCGATGGGAGGAGGATGGGGGAGGCCAGCCACCATGGTTTGAGTCCCCCGTGTGGTGTGTGCTCTGCCGGGGTGGCAGGGCCCGGCTGACGCAGGCTTGCCGGAGAGGAAGGGACGTGTTTCGGCTGCCCACAGACATGCTGAGCATCAAACTCCCTCAGCTCTTCGACATCCACCAAGTGCCACGGGTGAGTGGGGTCTACTGTCCCAGCTGACCAGCACGAATGCAACAAACCAAAACTCCAGGTCCAGTTCACTGCTCCTCCCCAACTGCTCCTCCCTAGCTCCTCCCTAGCTTCTCCCTAGCTCCTCCCTAGCTCCTCCCTAGCTCCTACTATGTACAGGACCCCTGTGACCCAGCATTGTGAACATCTACAGTTGTATTGCGTCAAATAAATCTTCTTTTGACTGACAGGGATAAAAAAAAAGCACAATAGACATAGAAAAAACACAATGCTTCTTGCCAATATCACTATTAATGAATACCTGTATTATTCCCAGAGATATGCAGCACAAGATGCACAGAAGAACAATACCTGGCTCAATAACAGCATATGATAAATAAACAATAGTTTTACATTATAGAAATAGATTTTAAAAATAGAGCCATGCTGGCCAGTAAGTCTCAGACAGGTTAAAACCACTAATTCTTCCACAATGAACATATAGACTATAGTATATACTGAGAAATCATATTTTCCTTTGTGGTATTCCAGTCAACCAAAACAAAAGTTATCTTTTTGTCCGTACAGTACATTTATACAAATTAATAACTTCTGTTTCTGGTGCAAATTTGTTGCATGATTTTCGCCATAGAAATGTCGGAGTTGTAAAATGGCTCTTGTGCAACTATTTGGTATTTAATAGTATTTTATGGTGAGCCATGAGAGTAAATGCTTTATTATTCTGTTCTGAAGGTGTTTCAGGAGGATGGCATCATATCTGGCTACCGCCACCCCCACAGCTCCGCCTTGGACTGCATTCTCAGCAGCTTCCAGATGACCAATGAGACTGTAAACATCTGGACCCACTTCCTGCCCACTTGGTAAGAACTACGTTAACAGTTCTCCCCAGAACCATAATGAAACACAGTGGGTCTTGGCGCTGCCACTGTGTAGGTTATAGATGCTTAAACAACCATGGGTTTAGGCAAGGCCTGCTGTCATCCCTCTTTAACCCTGAAGCAAATTATAATTTTTCCGGTGCTCTGCAACGGAGCTCAACATGTGGAGGCCGTGTGATGCTGTTTGCCCAAAAATTGCTTCTCCATGTCAAAAATGGTTACGTGTAGAGCAGTGCTCGCTTGTGAGTTATTTTTCATCTGCGATGAAAAATGCAGTCAATTTTAACATGCAAATTTACATTTGCACATCCATGCTATTTTGCCCATACAAATGTTTTTTTTTCTTTTCAAATTTTGCAGCTGATTTGGATAATGTCTTTTTGGCAAATTTTAACATGTGAAGTAACCTAAGGGAATTTCATTTAGACCATTCAGACCAGAACATTCTGTGTCAAAATGTTTGGCTAAATGAAATTTCCTTAGGCACAGTAAAATGTTAGCATTTGTGAAAGACTCTCCCATGTACTGTTACTCCCATGGTTTTGGAATTAGCTAGGCATACTATTAAAAGAGTCATGCCTCTATTAATCATCCATTTCAATCAACAAGATAGTGGAAACAATCTTTTATTTGTAAACTCAAACCAGTTACCTAGATAAATAGCTTTCACCCTTGGAAAAGCACAGTATTTAACTGGACATACGCTAACAAAATGGTATTGTTTTATCATCACTCAGTAGAATCCCCATAGTGATAATGTCCCTCCTGAATAGCTAATGGAGAACTGCATTGTATAATTTCATTACTCTAGTTACCTGTAGGAACTCATTGAATTGACAATGGAGAGCCATATAGCTGTGATTGGCTTATCATTGTGTAACAATAGGGCTTTTTCTGAGGTACAAGTTGACTCACTGAATGTTATTGTTATTTTTTGTTTGTCTGTGAAAGAGTCATACTGTACCTGCAATATCTCCATGGAGATACATGGATTTAGTGTGGGGTTTCAACTGTTGCCATAACAGCTGAAGGCGAAAGGAACATTATTTTTGAATTTATATACACCCAGTTCACTAAGGCGTACTGAATCTAGAAATGAATACCATGACAACCTGGTCATATGGCTTATTAGCTGTATGTATAAATTATTAATTTAATAAGTGATGGTCATGATCACAATCAAAGTATCTACCTTCAATGCAGAGCTTTTTTTTATTCTGGACTAAATAAAAATATATATATACAAAATATTTTACAGCTATTTTCTGTGCTAGATTTCAGGACTTGTCAGGGTAGGCTGAGTTTAATTTGCTATTCACGAGTCAATGAAAAAGCTGTAAAGATATCTGTTCACTGTTTTCACTTTGCGTAGAGCAGCATACCTTCTGCAATGAAGGTATATCTTGTTATAATGAGAAAACACAGAATTTGTTCACTTAACTCAGAGAATGGCTCTTGTGTATGACTTAATCAAGTTATTGGGTTAAGACATGGTGAGATTCTGCTAACCTTGAGCACTTTAGATGGTATTGTGCTAAATAGGCATTCACTTAGAATAATTCTGAAATGTATGGGGCTGTACAGAATTAATGTCTGACTCTCTGAGTTACCGGCCTTCATTAAATTAACTCTGTGTGTCATTTTAAATAGGTTATTTGTATTGGAAGCAGTAGCTATCATAATTAATAATTCAGTGTGAGAATAGTTCCCTCTTATCTCAGGAGAGGGTGCTCTAGGGCTGTACTATATAACCTGGTAAAGTCTATAAACTGTGCCTTTTGAAAAGTAATCAATGTGTAGCCCTCTTTTCAAAAAACAATATTTTCTCATTATAAGTAGATGAGAGTTTCTCATTCCTCAAGAAAAGGATCTCGTTATATTGAGATACTGAGTGGAAAATATGTTTTCACTGTGGAATGCGCTGCCGTAATACCTAAATCCAAAACATGTTACAAGAAATTTCCAAAACATCAGAACTCAAAATTGTTCAGTTCTGTTAAGAGAAATAATTAGTTTCAGTTAGCTGGTCAATATGTAGGTGGAATAAAAGGCCACAAATCACAAGCATTATAGATTACGTTTGGGACATGTGTTGGACATATTTTGAACTGTGTGTCTGCTCTCCGATAACAGGTACTTCCTGTGGCGGTTCAGCGTCCTCTGCTCCTCCCTGGACTTCCTGTCAGAGAGCTACACCTGGCCTCTGCTGGTGTACATGCTGCTGATCTGCCTGTACCCCTTCACCTCCAGCTGCGCCCACATCTTCAGCACTATGTCCGCCGAGTCTCGTCACATCTGCTACTTCTTTGACTACGGCGCTCTCAGCCTCTACAGCCTTGGTTAGTCCCGCCCACTCTTAGGCTTTGTGCCAATATAGCATAACTCTGAATACTAATGCTGCTGTCAGTGTTACTGATGCTACAGCGCTATGACAACATACTCCTCCGCTGACTGCTGACGCTGCAGTCGGTAGATTGCCGCTGCATATCGCATTGTATAAAATATGTGACTTCTCAGTGTCAAAACGTATGGATTCAGAGCAGATTATAGAGTTTTTTGGCAACACAATACTTTAGGGTGTAGTGGTGACTCACCAGTCCATGTGTCAATGATGTCCAATTGAAACATGCATTACAGCATTTCCCACACCTGAGGTTGAAGCGAAAGCTGTCACAGATAATGTGCGCCTTGTTTTTGTGTGACCAGGTTGCGCCATTAGCTATGGGTCCTACGTGATGCCGGACTGCTGGGTCAACACTTGGCTTCACCGAAATTTTGTGCCCATTGCCATCAGTAACACGCTGTTCTGCACCAGTCTGTCCTGCTACTCCAGGTGAGGTGAACAGATACAGCTGGCGAGCTGTGCTGTACAGGGATCATTGCTGCTTGGCCCTGTGCCAGGCGCCTGACCCCTGATGTTCAGTTGCTATGATTCGTTTGGACCGGATGTAAAGATGTCTTGCGCGTGTTTAAATTAAATATAAGTCATGGGTTTTTAAAAAGACTTTTTCACCTTTTCTCATGTTTTCGTGTTTTTTTTTTTTTTTAGGTTCCTTGAATTACAGTTCCCTTCCAAGAGCAAAGTTCTTCGTACGGCAGCGTTCGTATATCCTTTCATCTTTGACAACATCCCTCTCTTCCACAGAGTGAGTGTTCTCCCACATCTGTACCTGTACCCTTGAATACTTTTGATGTGGTCATTTTGATGTTTTACATGTCTTTGACATAATCAGTGCTAGGATTATCATGTTTAGCCCAAGGTCTCACTTATGGTCAGCAGTGTCTCACCATTTTGGCTCCTGTCCCCTGCTCTATGTAGCTCTTACTATGCTGTGGGGGTAGCTGCAGCCAAAATGAGGCCCTGCCCATCTACCGGTACCACCTGATGGTCGCCTTCCTCACCTGCTTCCTGTATACCTCACATCTGCCAGAGAGGCTAGCTCCAGGCCGCTTTGACTACATTGGTACGTCTGTCCACACGCATCTTTTTTTCATTTATTCAGCTTGCTCACATGCATGCCACTGTGCTGTCTCTGGTTTTCAGACACATTATCTCTTCTGTCTTTAAGGTAAATGTGCTTCGGTTGAACACATCCTTCAGGCTGTTCTCGGAGTTTTAAATGCTTTGAGATTTTGCTAAATATGCATTGGAAATAAGTCTATAGGTATTTAAGAATGAGTTCCAGGGGTTGAATTACATGGTTGAACCACATGCACACATCAAGCAAATTTTCCTAAAAAATTAGAATTTTAGCAATGTTGTTCTTTGCAATCATTGTAGTATGAATGCAATGTATGCACAACCTTTATTTATTCAAGCCAATAAAACATGAAAAGACATTTAGTGCCAGATTTACTAAAGGATTTACTACATTGATTCCGATGCAAAAGCAGTACAAGGACAGATTTACTAAATGTTCTCATTGGGTCAAAATCGCTATTAAAATGTATTCAGCGGGGATCATGTCACTCTGCAAACCAAATTTCCCCTCGTGGGACAATAAAGTTGAATAATAAAGAATTAACTTTCCTTTTGACGTACAGTTAAATGTGTTCATGCATATGTATACCAGGAGTGAACGAGATAAAACTCGGTGGAGATTACTTAAATTAGGCCAATTAAGTATTACGTCTAATTTACTAAAGCATGCATTAATTACAAGTCCCCTTTTTGTGTAAGAACTCCTGAAGCAGGCGGAAATGCGCTGATATAGCGTATAGCTCACAAACAGGATGCCGGAGAAGGGTGTCGGGCTGTACACACATCCTCAGCAGTCAAATCAGTTTCCCTTGTCGGCTGCATGGGGTGGAGATTTAAAATGAGTGCATCCTCTAATGCATAGCACTCTAGAAAGGAGACAGGATTTAAAATATGTTTCTCATTTAACATTGCTTCTCATTTATTTTCAAATTGAATGGGAGATTATGTTTGTTTTATTGAAAGGACGCAAGACTTCTATTGAAGTGATCAGGTAGAAGTTGTGTATAAACGTAGTTCTGAATTTAAAAAATGTAAACAATTATGTGTATGCATTCAGAAGGGCATATAATGAATGCATTTTAATCTAAAATTTATGAGTATTCCGTCCAACGGAATAGTTAATCTATGAGTATTCCGTCCAACCCCGCAACTTCCACCTGCTGTTTTATCACTGTTAATATTCTTTCCTTAGTTGTACCACCACCTGTCTTTTGGCCACATCATCTTGTAGGAAAGTTTTTCTAACATCATGCCATCTTTTCTTTACATCCTCTACTGTTTATGAATTCATTTTGTACATGTACGTGATGTCACTCCAAAACTTTCTTCTCTCCGTTGGTGTTGTATTCCTATGCTGTAATATGGCATTGTGTACCTTGTAAATTAAAGTTTTTTTTTTCTCGTGGTTACCTCGAATGTGCCTGGTTGCTTGTGCCTGGTTGCTCCGTATCCATCTCTTAGTGCCTTGTAATCTGGTCATTGTTTCTGACACTTTATGGCAAAACTGCGAGTACGGGCTTTTCATTTCTTTGATTGTGTAATTAAGAGCAATCATTGTAAATCGGTCTTTAATGTGTCAATATACATATACAGAGGGATTTCTTTTCATGTATGAATTAAAAAAATTATTTAGCTTTTTGTGTGAACTTGACATTTAATACAGATTTATAAATATAAATCTTACCATAAATCTTGGTACAGCTAACAAACACGTTGTCCCAGCTTTATTTTCTCAACAACTTTGGTGCCTTTTTCATGACTGTATTTTGACCATCCTTTTCCCTTTGACTTTATCCATCTACCTATCCATCCATCCATCCCTACCGCCCTGATCTTATACATCCACTCTTTCTCACTGTCTCTCTTAGGCCACAGTCACCAGCTCTTTCACATCTGTGCTGTCGTGGGCACGCACTTCCAGATGGAGGGATTGCTGGCAGATATGACATCACGCAGGGGCTGGCTGATTGCCCACGCAGCCGTTCCGTCCTTCCTGGGCAGTGTAGGTGCACTGGCCCTGGGGCTACTGCTCAACATGGGCCTAATTGGTTTCTTCAGTGCCGCGTTACTATGGGCACCCCATCACACAGCTATGCACCACAGCACTAATAACCAGCAGCACTCTGCTGACTGTAAGGATCAGTGACAGCTCTGACATCAATTGCCAACCATTTGCCGCACAGCCTGAGAATGTGGGGTAAATTCCTGAATGGGTGCAGTGCTTGGATCAGTCGAATAGTTTGGATATCACTGTACTCTTGTAATGCAAGGTTCTGTAGGACCATATTTTCAGGCAAGGGTTTATTTGGGAGTTTTAGTTTTATACTAAGGGTGAAGAAGAATGTCTTTAAAGCACTTAATAAGGCTCCCTCAAAACACCTGGATAGTAGATCTGTGATCTATGTGTTTACCGTTTACTTTTTCGCTGACAACCCATTTTAAATTATTATTATAAGCCTATAATTAAGGCCACACTTTATGGCGTCTGGATCCAAGTGGATAACCTGTAGAGGTTACCTAAATTCAAAGTAGGTGGTTTTGGAACATATTGACAACTTTTGAGGCTTTGGGTTGAATGAAGCAGATTTAGAGTAAAGCACATAACTAGCAGTCCCTGTTGGGGGGAAAATGGCAACTGGTTGCCTTGTTGCCTAACTCATAGCAGGGATTTTATATTTTTATCCAATTATACTACCAAATTAACACCACTGATGATGCTTATATAATTGTTTTTAATTGTTTTAAGGCCTTAATAAATAACAGGTATTATCCTAATAAACATAATTCAGGAATGTCCAAGTAAATATTTTGCTTCAGGATTATTGTACCTTCAGCAATAAAGTTATGTATCTTGCGTACTATACTCTCTGACATGTTTAACAATTCACTAATGTGCATTTGAATCCATTCCTAATCCTGTGAACGTTTGTGTTGTCTTTCTCACCTCATCATTATTTCCCACTCACCATTAACTCAGTTGGACGTTGACAGTTATATTGGCAAAGCATTTATTATAATGAAAGTATTTAGAAGATGACACTTACATGTAACTGTAACTGGTGAGATAGTAGGATCAGTTTCAAACTAGTTCAGCTGAATGCTCAATCCAAACCACCAAAGACCACAACCTAACATACCCATCACTGAAAGATGAGTGCCTTTTTATTGTTATTTGAAATGACACAATGAGCCTCATGCAAGAACCGCTCATACGCACAAATTTGTTCTTATATGGCAGGTAAGAACGGTTTACACAATTGTATGGAATTCACCATTTTTGTCTTATTTTGGATTTACTCGTAGTTAAGAACCAAAGAGTGGTTGTGACCTGTCATACGAGTTGCACACAATGCAAATAGGCATAAATTATATAGCCTAGATGCAAACTACAGCTCGTCGCTCGCTGCCAGGTCCAGAGGTGCGCACGACTTGCCATGTGCTCGTGTGAAAAAGTCAAAGGTGAAACAAAGGAACACTCTGGTTTTACACCATAATCAGCTCTCTTGAACTATGGGTTCATAATTCATTAAGACTTGTCTTATCTTTTTTGGCAAGATGCCAGTTGCATGCATCTTCAGGGTACAGGAGGCAGGACAGTTGGCCCTATATGGCATTTGGGGGCATTAATTATATATATGCTAATAGCGAATTCACGTGAACACGTGTTCATTGACGAACAGGTGAATTTACACTGGTTTGTAAAAATGTTTCTGGAGGTTAAGAAAGTGCTGAAACCGACGTGAAGTCCACGTACGAACGTCTCTGAAGAACGAATATACGAGAAAGTTACGAGAAAAATAAGAGAATGTTCTTGCATGAGGCCCATTGTCTTATATCACATTACAAAGACTTTACCTGTGAATGTTTGTTCAAGGGGGCTTCTCTAGAAAGAAAAACCTGGGTGAAGGTTGGTCAAATTATTCTAAAACACCCTTTTTCAAGAAAATTATGGGATTACAAATGGGATTAATTGTAACGATTCTAATTTACTGTTGCTTTGATCCTCTTATTATATTTGGAATGTACTGTGTATGTAAAATGAAAATAGCAAAGATAAAAGATCACATGCTGAGTTCCTTTCCTGTAAATATTAAAACAGGTATTAGTTCACACTCTGTGAGTCAAACTCAGAATTGTATAATCCAAAATCCAAATAATGGACTTGAGGACCAAAGTGGTGGTAGAGAGTGAGGTAAAATAACAAACACTTGTTTCTCACCAGTATAAAGTGTTTTATAAAGTGTTTTGTGATGCCATGAAAATACATTCTTTTTTTTCTTTTATATGGGCATATAGTTTACATTGCAAATTTGACTGTAGCAACTGCTGCAATTTGGGGAACAACTGGAATGGCATGGTGTCCAGGCCCGTGTGAATACGTGGTGAATCTTACATACTGTGTGTGCTTTATACTAGATTTCTTAGCTAATACATCAATAAACAGAGGGGCTAAGGCATAAGTGTAACAGGAGTTGGGTTCAAGTGAAGAGTCCCAAAGATCTGTTAACATAAGAGGAAGGGTGAGCAGAAGGACCTGCAAATAAGCCAATATTCACTCACTAGGATTACAAATATTACAGAATTAACTTCCCTTTAAGGTTATATATTATAGGATATAGGCATGCTCTCGAACTGGGCAACAACCCAAAAAACCTCCTACTCTTGATATCTTGGTTCATGGTGCTGCTATTATGCTTTCTGTGTCAGGTTTACAGCATAAAGAAATAACCCTTGTTTACTGTTTAAATAATAGTATAGTAAATTGTTAACATTTGTCATTAAAAGGTTTTTTTGGCATTGGTATTTGTCTCTATAGTGTCCATCTGCTGTTATTATTGTGTAGCTTTTGCACAATATATCCATTCTCATGGCTGTGCAACTAATGCCTCATTCAGACGTCATATGTACATACTTTCATCTTCATAAAGCTATAAGATGCTATTCTCTCACTATATTATTTACTATACTTTTATAGCTAATGTTAAGCAGTGCCCATTTCTGGGATCTTCAATTTGAGAGGCCTTTGTTTTTCATATGAGGGCTGAGGATATCAAACCAAACCAAAACTAAATTTTCAGTCTATAAAATAAAGTCTCATTGTTCATGTTATATATGATCCTAATCCCACGTACATCTCTTGTCATGTACACTATTAAAAGTTAGCGCCTTAAAGTTATTTTAGTCTGTTATATTTGTGCTTTCCCTTAAAACAGTTTAACATTCGGTTAACATTCGAGCCTCACTGTCTGGGATCGAATCCGGACCATGCCAGTGGTGACTGTGGCCAGTAAGTCCATCGGGCGACGCGCCATTGGCCATTGCGTCGCCAGGGAATGGGAGGGTTCAGTCGGATAGGGTTCCGTGTGCACTGCTCTCTAGCGACCCCTGCTGGTGGATCGGGCACCTGCCAAATATGAAAGGTCCCTCCTCCGACTCAGCTTAGCTGTAGTCTGCAGCTAAGCAGCTGGCGACACCACATTTTTCAGAGGAGAACTGTGGATGTCTACACAATGACAATTGGCCATTCCATTGGGGTGGCAATTGTATATGCTCAGCTCTGCGTTGGGTGCCAAATTTAAATTTAAAATAAAAAAAACAGCCAACCAGGAGGGCACTGCAAGCAAGATTTGGCCCCATAAGTACACACTCACCAAAATAGGTATATGACTGGAATAGCACATACGACACATATCTTTAATAATTATCAAATAAGTTAATTGGTGTCAAACAATCCTCTGGGTGGGTAAATAAGGCAGCTCTGATATAGCGTAACTCTTAAGTTTTAGAGAAACACATTTTTCCATTGACAATTCTTGCTGCTTTATATGCATTCATTGTCCATAATAATAATAAAAAATATCTCTATGAACAGATGTTTTCCTGAGGAACTGTGTTCTTGAAAACCAGTCTTAGATTTTGAATAATGGTTACAGATCCTCTCACTGTATGTAGTAAGAATTTAAAAGAGTCAGTGGTCTAGAAAGGAACAGCATGTGTAGCAATGGTCAGCGAATGAGATGTACAATAAAGGTCTATCCTTAGTTTCTTAGTTAAATCCAAAGTAGGTATTAAGATTCGATACGAATATTCTCTAAAGAGATCGAAGCCTTGCTGGATGCCTAGATGAGGGAGAAATTAACTGCTGGAGAGAGAGATGTATGTAATTGCCTATAGACAAGGTAAATGAAAAGGTGTTCATCTTTCATTTTCTTTTACTCAAGTGTGAGGAAAACAAAAACATATCATACATATCATATTAACATCACCATTCCATTGCAATATGTGAAACTAAACTGCGCATGCATTATGGTCATGGCTAATAGTTCCACTACTGCTGTGAATGTGTTGTGTTTGAAGAACATAACGCGTAACATCACAGGCTATGCTAGGGGACCTCAAACAACTGTCGAGTGGCAGTTGTTGGAACAGAAAACAACTGATGTAAAACAAGAGTTCATTAACCCACTGCTTTATGGCAAGAGAGCTGTTGTTGCTTAGAGATTGGAATTTAAGTTTTTTAATACTGTGCCTATGTGAATGCCTAAAACAACGTCACAAAACAACATAGCAAATATGTGTTGCCCTAATGTCACGTGCTGGCTGCATGTAACTGCTCTCCAGTAGATATGACCCAGATCTACACAGAAACTTTTTGCATAATAGTATAAAATGGAAAGTGATTTTACACCTGCCTGGATTCCCCACAAATACATGTTAGGTTGGCTAATGCGTTTTCCTGTTTAATCAGTTGTCATATTTTCTTAATTTCTTGACTAACATCAAAATATTTTTTTATTTCTGATATGCCCAAAGCCATTTTAATTGAATTGCTCCATTTGCACATTAAACAGTATCCATTGATTTTCTAAATAAGACACTGAGAGGCATAGCCTTTGCTGACTTCAGAATGATTGCTTCTAAACTACATTTTGCAATAATCCTAGTTGGCTTCTATTTTCAGATAACATGAATATATGTTCAGATCTATTAGCAAAGCAGGAAACCATGCAAATACATAATTTGATCTTCGAGCAACCATTTAAAAAAATCTAACAAAATGTAACTTATGACTAGAGTTCTAGAGCTTTTGAAAGGCACATGTTTTACAATGGTGAAAAACCATGGTGAAGATTAATGAATATATTACTGTTCACAAAACTCTTTTCAACTAATTATGAAGAATGTTGTATCCAAGTAATATATCGGGTGATTTGTAAGGAGGCATTAAAAGAGAGTGCCTTACAGTGGAACAATGTTAGTGGACAAATCTGTCATTCTGGATTTTATATTTATAGTATATTTGCTATGTTGTAACAACTTATACTAAACTTTTATAAAACATATATTTACCTCATAAAGAAAAGAAATGTAACAAGTTGTTGGAATAAAAAAGATTGACCACTTCTTTGATATTTGTTTGTCTGTCTGCTCATCTGAAGGCTGGTGGAGATGTGTTCTCTATTGTTTAACAAGAAGACGTGGGGAAAATACTGTTTTGGAAATACTTTACCTCTTCAGAAGCCAGTAAATGTCTGCGGATAAACAACAATTATAAACGCAACCCCTATTTTCACCAAGTCCTAACCAGTTTTGGTTAGCGACGTGTTTCGTTGAAAATTCTCAGGGATCTGCACAAGATTTTAAAAAGTATACTGGCATAAGAATTGGCCCAGGTCAGTTTGCAATAACACATACAATGCACCAACAACTGGCCATTTTACTCACAATTATTGATCACAATTATGTACAGTATACATTGCTGCTCAAAAGTTTGTGAACCCTTTAGAATTTTTTGTATATCTGCATAAATTTAATCTAAAGTGTGATCACATCTTCATCTAAGTCTTATAACTTGATAAAGTGAACCCAGCACAACAAAAAAACACAATTTATTGAGCAAACTTATCCAACATTAAATGCTTTGTTGGCAAACGTATGTGAACCCTTGGATCATACGTATTTTTAAAGTATCATATTTAATATTAGGGTTCACAAACATCCGAGCAGCACTGTATATGCATTTCTAACCTGAAGGTTGTAGGTTCTGTTATCAAGTAAGGCACCACTTTTGTGTGCTTGTGCAAAGTACATAATCTCAATAAAATGAAATGGTAAATAATCACTTACAAAGTTCGCATTTTACCTAATAATTTATGCAACTGAATAATTCAATAAAATGTGAGCTATTTAAGTTGTCACAGGTACTGTATATCTACAGAGCATACAGTATGATTATGATTGCAATGGAAAGTATGAGGCTATGTCAAAGGAATTATACCTGTATGAAAAGCAAGACATTTATGAGCACACCTAAAGTATCAAAGATTAAATAAATGGAGAAATGACTGTATATTTCACTTTCAAGCATGGTTTAGATTTGTAACACCTTTTTATGACCACCTGTTTCCAAAAACTGACAGGGACACACGCATGGTTCTTGTTTGAACCATGAATTCCCTTTCATTCTTTACTTATTTACAGAATCAGCATGTTAATGAAATGTTATGTGAGGACATAGGCCACCATCAAGCTTACTAAAAACCCATCACACACAACAGAGGAATGTGAATGAAATATCTAAATGCGTAATCTTAAATTTTCTTTTAATATTAAGATTTGAATAAATGTATAAATTCAAAAGCTTATAAGAGGACACAATTCTTTCTGAACTCATTGTCATGGCCGAATGTGTGACTGAGAATAGTGACCTGTGTATAATATGAATTAATACATACATATGTGGACAAGGACATATTATTAAAGTAAGCAGTTGGGGTCTTAAAAAGTCGGGGGTAATGTTGTTTGATTGTTTACAATGAAATTATCATAGGAACTACAGTAATTGAAATCACATTACACGTTCAGTTGCATTCGCATTAATAAGGTTAGCATTAATGACACTTATAGACTTGTTCTACGTCCACAACTGTTTATATTCCATTTGACAGTAATACAAATTTACAACTCAAGATGGAAAGTGTACAACTAGGAGACTACGGCTGGTGAGAGGACATGTGATTCTAGTACAATGGTGAGCCAGTAAAGTGTTGATAAAACCCCCGAAATCCCACCACAAATGAAGTGTGAATTTGTTTGCAGGGTGGTAACATTGAACACAGGTCACCTTAATAATGGACTGGATTCTTTATACAGCTTTGCATGTTTGCACAGATAAGATAACTGCAATGAAACGACAGCCTCATATCGTCTCTCAAGGACTATGAGGAACTATCAGGGAGACACTCTTGGGGTTTGGGGGGTTATTCTGTTTATTATTGTTTAGGGTAAACTGCATTCCTTAGCAGTTTAATCATGTTAATCTCCATTTTAATAAATTGTTGTAAAGCAATTATATATATTTGGTTATAATTGGTAATAATAATTTGGTAAGAACACAACTTTGTGTTTGTGTGTGTGTGTGCGTGCACGTGTGTTTGGGGGGGACCCCCTTATTTTGCAAGCATTTATAGATTTCAGAAAGAATAACTGGAATTGGTCAATTCCCTCACTGAGTCATTTTTTTAAAAACTTTCAGATTTGCTCTTAGCAGTAAAATAGATTAGTCAGGCTAACCAGCCCTGACCTGTGGACCGTCCAGGCGCAGGCAAGCTTTGACCTGTGGACCGTCCAGGCGCAGGCAAGCTTTGACCTGTGGACCGTCCAGGCGCAGGCAAGCTTTGACCTGTGGACCGTCCAGGCGCAGGCAAGCTTTGACCTGTGGACCGTCCAGGCGCAGGCAAGCTTTGACCTGTGGACCGTCCAGGTGCTGGCAAGGTCCATCATTTTTATCATCTCCTGACTTTTCTGAAGTAGTTGAACAAGGTAATAAGATTACATGTTTGATTCATTACCAAGAATAGGTATTATTGCACACTTTAATCTACACTCCAATTTACAACAGCAGACTTTCATTAGTGGTTTACAGCAGAGAGTGATGATTCCAATTAGTGCGCTAATCCCTCTGCTCATCCCTGCTCTTTATCCTTCCGCTCCCCTCCCTCGCTCTCTCTATGTCTAATCTAATCAGCTCAATTTGCTGATGATGACCTTTACAGTATCAGCACTAGCGCTCGCAATAAAGAGTCACCAAGCTGCGCTTTGTTTGTGTGCTAACTAATAAAAGTCAGGGCAGACTCTGCTAATCAAAAATAAATACATAAATAATCAGGCCGGATTGACTGTGGGTAAGTGCATGTGAATCAGTACTATACAGGCAGAAGTTAATCAGAAAGAGAGGCATCGGTGACCTTTGCTTCATGCGGTTGTCTCTTATGGTGTAATCATTTGCTCAGCCTAGAAATACATGAGAATGGATACATACATAAATACATACATTTGGAATGGTACACATTGTTGCCTTCTCTAGTTTGGTGTGAACCCATAGAGTTGAAGTACTTGCTAATTCTTTGCTCAGCATTGATTTGCTGTTTCAGCAACCACGATGATTCAGTAGTCGAAGCAGTATACTTAAATCAAGTTGATGTAAACTGAAAACAATGTCCAGAGGTTTGGAAAAAATAATTACAGCTTTTTATGTTATGTAATGTTGAGGCTAAAAAAATAGTGTGAGAGGACTTGTGTTTAATCCATGGAAAAGAATGACCATAGCTACCTTTTTTATCCACTGCATTATATTCATCAAATAATAATTAGTGACCATATTATCATGCCATCTGTTCAACTCCAAAATAATAATCCAGAACCCCAAGAGACCCTCCAAGACAAAAAAAAAAAGTGTGTTTTTGATTGAGGAGGAACTTGAAAGTCTAGTGTGTGTGTGCGCGTTTGTGCCATATTCACTTGTGGTATTGCATGGTTCATTGCCAAAATAAAAATGGGGACAAAATATGTTTTATGGTCCAGTTTATTTTACACTATTGTAAAAACACCTTCTTGTGGTAACACAGCCATCTACAGCATATAAAAGAGTCAATACATACATTGGTAATATCGCAATGTGCTTTCATGCTGTAACAACTAGGTACATGTGAGCTGAGTGAAAATACCAGTGCAAGAAGGCAAAAGACAGTAGAAGCAGGTGTATGGGGGTATTATTGTCTCAAAAATAAATAAATAAATGCAACTGATTCACAAATAAATACATCTTAACCACAAATAAATGCACCGGATCCACAAATAAATGCACCGGATCCACAAATAAATGAAACTGATCCACAAATAAATGTGTGGAATTGCATGCATTTATTTGCACATTTTTGAGACAATCTTCACAGCAAAATGTGCGAAGAAATCCACAAATATGTGTTTTGTTTTTTTAACTGAGTCTTCTCTGCCAATTGAATTTTAAGATAAGCTTTTCGCTAACGCCCACATTACTCTGACCAATCACAGCAGGTTTCAGGCCACGGTTCTGTGAACCTCTATAGCCCACGGTACCGTATTTTCCTGTTTATTTGTGGATCCATTGCATTTATTTCTGGATCAGCTGCATTTATTTGTGAATCAGTTGCATTCATTTGTTGATCAGTTTAATTTATTTGTGGATCAGTTACATTTATTTATTTGTTTGTAAGAAAATAATACCCCCATACAGGTGAAGTGATGTGTACAGTTATTCAAATTCCTTCAACTTGGCTTTGAAAACGTGAAAAGTACAAGTTGTTGCAACTTTCAGTCCTATTCGTTCATAACGTTTTGCATTAACCTACAGCTCTTACAATTAAACACAATTTAAGTAACCATTTCAAATTCAACATGTAAACATGTGCATTACCAAGTGCAATCAGGTTCAAATCACATTCACAGTCCCCTTCATCTCCATAATGCCGTCGCTAACGTTTGAGAGGGAGGGGACTGAGGCCAATATAAATCTGTGACACAGTTGCAGTAAAAATATTATTTACTGCTTAACGTCCGTCCGAACTGTAGCCTGCAATCTACTTAACGCAATGCGAAGACTCGACTTATTTAGTCGAATCTGAGGAAATTGTTTGCAACATCTGGCATTCCGAAACTCCGAAACCAGTCAGATAAGGTGAGCATTTGTTTCTATTATCGCTTCAGTGCACTAAACCGCTTCTGCGACCAAGGTTTCCAGAATTACAGAAAGGAAAAATATCTCTTTTTGACTCACAGCTGCCTATTATTGCTTCCTGTTTATATTATCGTTCTATTTCTGCAATCGCTATAGAGCCGCATCGTACTGTCCAGAAAAAAGTATTTATGTTTCATTCTAGCAAGACCAATGAAAGCCTAATGAAACACAATGAAGACCATTGAACAATTACAAATTCTATCAAATCCAATTAAATGTGTAAGCTTGCCAAGCATACAATGTAAATAGTGATATCGAAGACTGCTGGCATTCAAATGGCGAGACAAACTAAAACTTTGTTTAGACAATGTTTCTTTAGTGTTCCATTTAATGGAAATATTTTCATAGGTAGGTATTTATTTATTGATATAAGGTTAAACTTTAATTAAATTACAAGTGTAGGCTACTGTATTTATAATCAATTGACCCTATTTAGTTATTTTTTTGTTTATCAGGTTATTGCGTTTTGAGCAATATCTCAGTTGAAATATTTAGATTACGAATTGGCTTAATGTGCCACTGATAGTTCCTTACTATGAAATTTCTAACAGCTTTAAAAGTTTCTCAAGATAACTGGCTCAGTATATGACTAAGATTTTCAACGTGGATGTTACTTAAAAAGAAACAAGATGACGTTTTGGTGAATGCCTCATCTGTAATAAAACAATTAATCTCAGATTTTTGTTACAGGATTGAGTGATGAGGAATAAGTGTGGAGACACGCCGCAACGTTTGTAACTGGTCAAGACACTTACGAAGCTAGGCCCATATGAGCCTATTCCAAGACTTAGACAGGCGATACTTGTGGGTGTGGCAACCACGAATAAACAGCAACAGGGGATGCTAAAATGTCAGCATCAGATATTTTAAGATTAGAACAATTTAATAGGTCTCTCCACCTTTGCAAAACCAACCCAGTGTGCGACCACACACTTTTGAGGTACCACAACATCACCAGCCTGGACAACATGAACCTCCCAGGGGACGGCTCTCCTTTGATCCGCGTCATCATCTCCATGGTGTTCTTCGTTGTGTGTGTTCTGGGGGTGATGGGAAATATGACAGTGCTGTACCTTCTGCACAGCAGCAGGAGCAAAACCAAGAGCACCGTCAACTTTTTTGTCTTCAATCTGGCTGTTGCTGACCTGCTCTTCTCGATGGTGCAGCCATTCTGGGCCGTGGATGTGGCTCTGGACTTCAGCTGGCCCTTTGGGTGGTGCATGTGCAAGGCGGTGTCTCTGCTGACGGCCGTCAACGTGTACGCCAGCGTCTTCTTTGTGACGGCCATGAGCGTGACCCGCTACTGCGTGGTGGCCACTGCTCTCAAACCGGCGAGGCCCCAGTGCCAGACGATGTGCATGATGAGGCTTGTCACCTGCTTCATCTGGGCCGGAGCCTTGCTAGCCGCTGCCCCCAGTGTTGTTTTCTCCTCATTGGCCGACGTGGGTGGGGACAAACTCTGCCTGCTCCGTTTCCCAGAGGGCACCTTCTGGTTGGCCATTCACCACCTCCTCAGGGTCGTCCTGGGCTTCCTGCTACCCTACACCATCCTCATCGCCTCCTATCTCCGTCTGCTGCGCTTTATTTGCAGCCACAAACTGAGAGGGGTCAACCCTCACCGCCAGTCCCGCGTGTCCAATTCAGTGGCAGTGGTGGTCCTGTCCTTCTGTGTTTGCTGGTTCCCCTACAATATCATCACGTTTTGGGGCATCCTGATCAAGCTGGACGTGCTCGAGTGGACGTCCTCCTATTATGTGACCCACACTTACGTCTTTCCCCTGGCCACCTGCCTGGCGCACAGCAACACCTGCATGAACCCCGTCATCTACTGCCTGGTGCGCAAGGAGTTCCGCGCAATGCTGAGGCAAACATTCTGGTGCAAAGTCTGTCTGACAGTGGTGAGCTACAGGGACACTAAGACTCGGGAGAGCAACATCGCCATTCAGCTCAAGAAAATGAACAGCCAGACTGTACAGTCTTATACAAAGAAGACCTTACTTTCTTCTACAACTTTCTCTGTAATCCCTCACCATAAAATTGCCGATATATAAATTTTAAATAACTCGGAAGCGATATCCACAGAATATCTAACTATACTTTCAGAAATTATTATTCAGGTTTCAAATTGGGGGCAAGAAATATTATGAAAAATAGGTTTACCGTTACAAAGCGATCTTCATTGTCAGAGATTGGAGCTGCTAAAATTATACCCAAGGACATAGGCTATACTGCTAGTTACATGTGACATCTCATTTCCCCATTGCTCTGTCACCTATTACATCATGAGGAGGAGGTCACGCTTCGTTTAAATTACCTTAAATATTACCAATTGTCTGTATATTAGGTTGTTATTTTATATATATTTGCTCTGAAGCATAATTTGAGAATTATTGATACAACAGTATGGTTAACTCTTATCATGGGTCAGTTATGTTAAGAGCAAACCTTTCCAAAAATAAGTAATTGTTTAGTTGTGTCTGACTTAACTACAGTGTAACAAGGGTGTGACCTGCTACCATGGTCTGACCTGAATAAAGATACAGGCTTACAATGCCTTTATATTCTTTGACTTTCATTGCAATAAATACAGGGCAAAGTTCTGCTGTAAAACCCATCTTGGAGTCATATAGCTATTAAAAGAATGTGCAGTTATGCTTTACGGCCTGAAATATCAGGGCTGTGAAATATATATTTTTTTTTGGTGGATGAGTTTACATCAGGCAGATTTCATTGCTGCTGTTCAGGTTTTCACAGCTTTGGTGGTCCGTATGTAATGTCCATTGTTACTGAATACTAAGTGTTGATTACGTTTCTGTATTATACATTACACAAAAGTTACACACATTTTCTCTCGCATATATTGTAAATATTTTCATAAATAATTTCTTTATAGTAAAAACATTTTAGCATGCAATAAAATAATTTGTTGTTAAGTAGAACTGAATGTGGTGGAACTGTGTGTCTTTCCTTTTTTGCTTAAAAGTACAATAGCAGGGCTTTGGATGGAATTCCATTCTGAGGTTATGAATTTCTATCTGTGGTTTATGCCAATAATTATTGATTTAAAAAAGAGAAACTGAATTTGAGAGGGATATAGGATATGTTAGCAACTATATCGGCATTCGCTGATGTTAGTTAAAATTTTCATTATCGGTATCAGTCAGATGAAGTTGATATGGCAACCGATAATTATTTCTCTATTAGAACATCTAGTACATCATCTTTGCACAGGACAGTTTTTTTAAGTGGCTGGAAGCAACATAAGGCTAGAACAACATTATTGAAATGGCCCATCATTTGTTAAAAGAAACAATGTTAGTAATAGTTATTCTATTATTTAACTATTATTAAATGCTAAGAATAAACTTTGGCCTAAATCAAACATAAGTGCAGTTTTGGTTTCATAAAGACATTGCAAGCAAAATTTTAAATCAATGACATAAAATGACATATAGAAAAACTATGTATGCCATTAATAGCCTTAGTATTGAACAGCAGCTAATAATCAAAACAAATAGGCATATTTAACAATAACTGTACAAAACAAGCAACAGAGTGAAGGCTAACACATTCGGAGACCATGCCATCTTATTATCCTACATAGACTACACAAATGCTTAAATGTTAATGGGGCAATATATCATTGGAAAGGAGCAATATATTATTTGAAACCCCATCTACAAAAAGGAACTGCAATCCCAACCCAAAGCATGACACCTCGCCTCGTTAGTTTCTCTCGATCTAAATTCCACTGCCGTGAGTGGTTGCCAGATTATATCACAACCTGTGTTTTTGTGCGTGGTGATGGTGCATTGTTCAGGAAGCTAGTGACAGGAAGCTAGCTATTGTAGCATCCAAATGTCGACGAGTCTTACGTTGGATTTTAAGTAATGAATATAGCAACTTTGCAATATATTGTAGCAGTGCATTAGCTACACAGATTGCTAGCGCCCAGTGAACATTTTTGTGTTGAAAACTTGCTGAAACACTGTTATTTAGCTATAACTGTTTTTCGGTATAAGCCTGGTCCAAATGTTTGTAAATTGAAATTTCCCCCCCTTATGATGTCTCATCATTTCACTGTCAACCTCTAGATTATGGTATGAACATATTTCTTATACAGATAAAATGAATTGACATAATTAACAGGGAAATTACTATTATCAGTATCGGCAAAAATGTTGACGTCGATGAATCTCAAGCAAGAGGTAGCGATAGCCTCATTGTCAAGCCACTTCTCAAACAATTATCTCATTTGCACAGCCTCAATCATCTGAGTTGATAAAGCAATTGCCACTAATTAAACATAGGCGATGATTGATGGCGATGTTTACAAGTGACACATGTTAAATACAGTTCGATTACTTACGATGATGGACATGCTGCAGTACTTATAAATGCTGTACAAGGGCTTGTTCATTTTTTTGTTAGAAGCAGTGTCAAATGGCCACATTAAAAATTAGATAGCAGATATATAACATTTAATTTACACAAACATTTTTTTGTGTTGTATTAGTAATAAGAAAATAGTTTGCAGCTGATATATAAAACAAAAAAAAGATAAATACATTGTGAATGTCATATGTACAATGTTCAAATAAAAACTGGCCAGTTGTATAATAGTCTGTTCAGTGATGTTTCTTAGTTTTAAAATGTTAGTCTATTGTTATATTTTTTTGTGTAATTTGTTGTTAAATTGTTGCAAAATAAATTCAATCCGTTTGTATGCAGTGTACCAGGCAGATACTGCTTTACTCATTCGCTAAAACACATGCTTTTCATGTGAACTTCCATCCATGTTCACTTTCCTTCCTCTGACTCTCCCCATAGGAGATCAACTAATTGTTTCTATAAACATCTCAATTTGAAAATCAATTATGATTAGTTACTTGATTGTGCCATTGGAGTGCCTATGGGGGCCCCTGGAGGGTAACCTTTGAAATGGAAGTTTAAATCACTGCAGGTTACTTGGTGGAAACAAACTGGTGGCCCTAGTCGTGTGGATTGTCCTGATATGGCGAACACTCACAAATCACATGACCATGGTTTGTGGTTTTGCTGTGGTCAGACACATCCAAGACTAGAGTTATTATATTGCTATAACAAGCACTAAATATACTTATTGTACAGACAGTAGGCCTACATGTGTACATCATTCTACAGTCTTTGGAATTCAAATGGCTTCCACCTTTGTGGTTTACAATTCATGACAAACTACTGCTTGGCTACTCATTACTGCTCAATAAAATAGTTGAGGGATAACAAAACACTTTTTTAAAACACCTTGGAGTTTCAGAAACAATATTGCCTGCACTTACAGTAGATGGGTTAAAGGTTTTTTAAAAGGCCTGAGTGTGGCATATTTATATAACGTCTGACATAAACAGGCATGAGCCTGTTCTGGTGTGTACATAGTCCTAGGCTAATAGTGGACATCACAGTAACACTCTGGTAAATGCTTTGTTTTACTGCTCCTTTCTGGAGTGAGACAAGTCTCAACAAGCTGTACTAAGTGCAGTTTCGGTCTGATTGATTTACAAATGCTTTCAATGCAGGCCTTACCAGAGCCGGTTCTGCAGGAGGGCAGGCGGGAAAACAAGGGCTGTTTGCACACGTTTAAATAAGTGATGCACAGATCCACGTGACGATGACCCATTACATCACACTCCTACAGTAAGTAAGGCTCATCGAATTCACTTAGTTCTTTAAAAAAAATTACTTATTGTTTATTTTTTAATTATAAAAAATTGGTGCCAAACATTTGACTGAGCATATGCAAACCCAATTTGGAATGTCCAATCATCTGCAATCGAAGCTGCGTTCATGCTGAGAACCCCACTGCCGATTCGGGAGAGTTTAGGCATACATGGTTCTCCTCCGAAACATGTGGCGTCATCAGCTGCTTCTTTACATGCTGCAGACTACAGCTAGGCTTGCATGCAGCTTAGACCATAGAGCTTAGACCACAGAGGAAGACTATAGAGCTTAGACCACAGAGGAAGACCATAGAGCTTAGACCACAGAGGAAGATCATAGAGCTTAGACCACAGAGGAAGACCATAGAGCTTAGACCACAGAGGAAGATCATAGAGCTTAGACCACAGAGCTTAGACCATAGACCACAGAGCTTAGACCATAGAGCTTAGACCACAGAGCTTAGACCATAGAGCTTAGGCCATAGAGCTTAGGCCATAGTGCTTAGACCACAGAGGAAGACTATAGAGCTTAGACCACAGAGGAAGACCATAGAGCTTAGACCACAGAGGAAGACTATAGAGCTTAGACCACAGAGGAATACCATAGAGCTTAGACCACAGAGGAAGACTATAGAGCTTAGACCACAGAGGAATACCATAGAGCTTAGACCACAGAGGAAGATCATAGAGCGTAGACCACAGAGCTTAGACCATAGAGCTTAGACCACAGAGCTTAGACCATAGAGCTTAGGCCATATAGCTTAGGCCATAGTGCTTAGACCACAGAGGAAGACTATAGAGCTTAGACCACAGAGGAAGACCATAGAGCTTAGACCACAGAGGAAGACCATAGAGCTTAGACCACAGAGGAAGATCATAGCGAGTAGACCACAGAGCTTAGACCATAGAGCTTAGACCACAGAGCTTAGACCATATAGCTTAGGCCATAGAGCTTAGACCACAAAGGAAGACCATAGAGCTTAGACCACAGAGGAAGACCATCCAAATGCGGCTTTGACTGACATCTTGATTACAAAAAACATGGAACTCTATCCAACTGAAGGCTCCCATTCTCACAATCTCCCATTCAATTGGTGATTGTGTCGCGCTATGGAGCTACTGGCCACAGTGCACACTGGCAAGGATCCGGATTCCGGATTCGATCCAAGGCCGTGAGTCTCATTCATGCGCCACAGCATGGTGCCTTACCCGAGTGAGCCATCCAGCAGCCATTTCACTCAGTTCATGGTCACCATACCGCTTGCTGGTGACAGAGCTATACACATAATACAAGCACCAAAGGTCAATTGCTGCATCAAAAAGGTAATGATGGCTGGAAACAATGGAATGAATGAATAAAATAAATAGTTTTGGTGTTTCCAGCGCCCATTGTTGACATACATTTTTAAAGTAATCCAGCAGCACTGATGGTTTGTGAGCTTGTTTTGTGCCATTTCTTTAGTTCTTTGAATTGTGTGGATCCTGTTTTCTGAAGGCCCTCAGACAACTGTACAGCAAAAACAATATTAATAAAATCTAATATGAAATGTGACATTTCCATGCACCATCATTTATATGTCTATAGAATGATGTGTCCCTCACCATTTTTATATTTGTGCTCACTTCTAGATAAGCTGCTGGTACAATCTTCTATATGGAGGAGTTATTTTTGCACTCTGCATTCCTCCTGCAGCTTCTGTCTCCAGCTACAGCAGGAAAAAATCTGATAAGTCCAATCTTTTCTCAAGGTCGTCCTCATTTTTCTATTGAAATCTATGGAAAAAGAAGTTGAGGAGAAGAAACCCTTTAAGTGATCCATTCACATGTACTGCATGTTTGGCAGAGCACAGTGATGGTTTGAGTCTGGTTTGCTACCTCAGATCCTTGATGACTTATAGCCACTTAGCCAACCATGTGAGCTTGGGAGCACTACGCTGTAGTAGGGTGCAAACATGGGAAGAATAGGCTTTATTTGTTTGGATAGGGTGGGTGAAATTAAATAATGAGACAGACATAAAGTGCCCTTGAGAGCTCTTGAGAAACGCTTCTGAGTAAAGTAATGAGCCAATGATTGCATTACTCAGAATCCATTACAGCTCTCTAGGGTGTGTGAGTGTGTGTAGTCCATGTGTGAGAGTGTACGAGAATGGTAGGGAGGGGTTGATTCAGTGGGATTCTGGCCATATTTCACATTTTAGTGCGCGTTTGTGGGTGTGTCTCTGTGTGTGAGAGAGTAAAAGAGGAAAGTTGCAAGAGAGAGAAAGACAAAAACAACACAAGAAGTAGAGAGGTGATCCTTCCAAGAGGTGTTCTTCCATTTTCTATCGTACTCTTTCTTTCTCTTTCACAGTAAGAGAGAGAAAGAGAGAGAGAGAGAAAAAGCTAGAGAACTTTCACAGTAAGAGAGAGAAAAAGAGAGAAAGCGAGAGAGAGAGAGAGAGAGAGAGGGAGAGAGAGAGAAAAAGCAAGAGAAAGAAAGAGAGAGCGAGAGAGAGAGAGAGCGAGAGAGAGAGAGAGAGAGAGAGAGAGACTGCAAAGTGCAGGCTATGAGTGACAGTGTGTAAAAGCAAAGCTTTCAGTTCTGCATTAGGTAACTGTGACTGAGACAGTGTTGTTGCTAAAGCATTAGTAAAAGGCTAACAGAAGATGGAAAGTGTGGCACACTTATACATAATTCACCTCACTGTTTCAAGCACTTCATGACATAGACAGAAAATAACATTGGAAGACACTGAAATCTCGACCAAATAGTCATTGCCTTTTATTTAAGGCTAGACCACTTACAGAGTGCCAGGAGTTTGACAGACCACAGGTTTCAAAATGTATTTCATAAATAAGATACAGATCAGAACAGTCATTTCAGTTCTTGTGGGGCAGTTCCTGTGCTTCTCACTGGCTTTTATTGGCCTTTTTACTCCTTCATATCTCCGATCCGCTGGAATGTTTGCTGATGCATGCATTTGTAACAAAATAAATCTTAGTTCTTACCAGCACCGTAGCCAGAAATTAGCTGGTGGGTGGGCTTGCCTTAGAGGCGGTGGGCAGAAACTTTTGCCGGGAGATTGAAACACAGCTTATAGCAGGGGTCACCAACCTTTTTGCAACTGAGAGCTACTTCAAGGGTACTGAGTAGTACGGAGGGCTACTTGTTGGATTGTAATTGTTGACGGGGGGGGGTGCTATCGAAATATTTCGCGGACCTCGATTGAAATTGTTGACGGGGGGGGGGGGGGGGGGGGGGTGCTATCGAAATATTTCGCGGACCGCGATTGAAATTGTTTACGGGGGGGGGGGGGGGTTTGTATCAAAAGATTTTGCGGACCTCCATTGAAATTGTTGACGGGGGGGGGAATAAAATACTGTTTATTAAATTGTTCATTTAGCGTATTTACCGCGAGTGTTCGTTTGCGTGCCTAAGTTGACAGTAAATCGCCGATAACGAGCCACGTATCTGCAAACTGTCTGGGTGGGCGGGAGTTTCCCTTGGGTGGCAGCCGCCCATCCACGCCCACCCGTGCCTACGCGGCTGGTTCTTACTGTCACTTTCTACTAAAAAAAATTTTTTATACAAATTCATATGTGCTTATGTGTATTCTCAATGACCTTTTCCTTCATTCGGCATCAATTACTTTCTCTATTTTTCAGTTGAAAATTGAATTTGGACTCTTATGAAATATAATGTGAAATATAATAACAATATTTGAAATATAATGTGCTTTCTTAATAGCACAAACATTAATCTGTTCTCTAAATAAATGTTCATTGTCCATGATGTATTTATACTACTGCATTAGACATAAATTTTTCCAACTTTAGTATAAGATAAACCAAATTCATCTGGTTACTGTGTACTACTGTATACTAAATAGTCAAATACCCAAATATCCAAACCCCAATGTCCAATGGAAACCAATGACCATATCTCATATACCTCGATACTGAATTGTACATACATTCTTGCGGAAACATTGTGAGAAACCTGTTGTTGCAGTTTCTCCCATAAGCACTAGATGGAAGCAATGTGTCATGTCTCCATAATCTGGGGTGAACATCGTTGAAATCAGCTTCATTTGCCACGGTTCATCCCGGTAGATTAATATCGGCTACAGCTATCAAGATACATATCTACATTGTATCAGATTCAAGCGAACTGATGCTATTGGATAAAGCTAGGCAGAAATGGTTTGTGACAATGTATTGGATTGCAATAAAGGATGTAGCATAAACCATGGCTCAATTTTATCACTAATACTTGAAACCCTATTTTCTATTTTCCTTATGATTTTATGGCAAAATCAGAAAATTGATTAAACATCCCAATGCGTTCAGTGCTCTCTCGTCAGCAGTTGCATTCTCTGTTGCTTTTTTATATTAAATTCTTATATCTTCATTAAATCAGAAAATCCCTTCCCTTCTTTGTTAGCCCACTGATTCTTTTCATGTCTCTGTGTGAAATATCTATAGCTCACAAATATATTTTGTATGTAAAAATGTACGCGTACAGCAAACACTACACTTCAGTATCAAATGAATAATATAATGAAGCAGCTGTTTCATATTTTTAAAAGATTTGTAGAGGGAATTTGGAAGGGAAAGAGGAAGATATATTCCCCTAGCCTATCGAAATGAACTTTCTTAGAGACAGTATGGAATATTAACAATGAAAAATAATTACAACTACTAATATGTTGAAACCAACATTTGTAAACAAATATGAAATATTTTCACATTTAGGTCTCTTCTAAATGACCTCTTTTGACAGCTGTTCAGCTGCTTAATAATTACATGACAGGCCTATATTTAAATATAATCTTCATTGAACAACATCCAGAAATGAAAAGAAGAGAATGAAAAGAAGACATAATTATATTTATTTTAAAAGCATATGGGCACAAAGCAGTCTTTACTGCTAACATGACAGGTGTGTATTGTTAGAACAGTGCTGTATTTTGTTAGTAAATATCCCGGAAAGTATGAATAAATGTAATGCTCTTATCAAAGCGATAATATAAACAATTTCCGCTTCCAACAGTTATACCTACTTTAAAAACACAATGATTGATGAACTCTGCTTGAAGAAATAATTATGATTCACACACGAGTAGGCTATGTACAGTTCTCTTTCAATTTTATAATAGTCGTTAATAACCATATTGTAGACATTGAAAAGATGCAGTTCACTTGAAATTGAGGACGTCTGAAATGTGCTTTTAAAATATTCAGTTCTTGATGGATCAGTTAAAACCAAAAGGATCAGGCAGTATTTTCTCCAGGGTACAGTAAATGCAATTACAAGGACTACCTGTGGTGCTCTAAATGTTTCAGCCATCCCATAGACCAGGGGTGGGGAACCTCATCCGCAAAGAGCCGGTGTGGGTGCAGGTTTTTGTGTTAGCCCAGCACTAACACAGCTGATTCAACTAATTAACTAATCATGGTCTTCAATCAAGATCTTGATAAGTAGAATCAGGTGTCTTAGGGCTGGGCTAAAACAAAAACCCGCACCCACACCGGCCCTTTTCGGATGAGGTTCCCCACCCCTGCCATAGACCGTCAGAACAGCATTAGCATTTTCAAAGGGGACTCCAGTATTTCAGCATGATTGGCAGGATTCTATTTACATTGCAGTGTAATGTGAAAAGGGTCGAGACAAGTTAAAGGAATCTAACCAGCTTACGATTATCGGCATTGCAACAAGTGCGTTATAATGCTGCCAATGCTATGTGTCTTCCAAACAGACTCTGGTTAAATGTAGGCAAATTCTGGTGAAGTAGTTGCCCTGCTTGCATTTTCAATGCACCGTGCCTCATTGTGATGGCAGTGTCCTACAGTACACGCTGTAAAGT
This sequence comes from Ilyophis sp. 1 JC-2022, assembly GCA_022702515.1. NCBI lineage: Eukaryota > Metazoa > Chordata > Actinopteri > Anguilliformes > Synaphobranchidae > Ilyophis > Ilyophis sp. 1 JC-2022. The sequence goes on along the minus strand of CM040406.1, from coordinate 87,884,866 downwards.
ACAGCAATGCTCTTCAGATTTAAAAGCTACTGTATTAAGGCAACTACATTGAGTTGCTTTGGAAATGTGCATCTTCGAAACAAATGATTGATTGTGGGGTAACAGCAGAATGGCAGAAAAAATATAGAAGACAGAGCAGACCCTGATCAAAACCACACATCTGCGATGATACTCTGTGGCACAAAAAGAATACCCTTATGCATGCAATAATTGTTCATTTCATATTCCAAATTAAACACATTCCATAAATGCAGCTCCTCAAAGACTGAATAATAAATAAAAGTGAATGAAAAATGTTGGAGCAAGTTCAGTAGTCTTGGCACAAAACGGGGAATGTCACATCAATATTTACAACTTAAATGTACACAAATGCTTTGGCTGTTTTCATAAAATCATTTTCAAATAAACATTTATTATCATGTTGGGTCCCATAGAAATGTTAACGTTTTTGTAGGAACACAGTCAAATTGAAAATGGATTGGTTTTGTACACAATGCTTGGATAATGCTTGAATAGACAGATCAGTGTGAATTTGGGGAAGCAGGGTTTTTTTTTGTACCAAAACCAATTCTCTCTTGTCACAGTATGCCTCTATTACATCCTCACAAACTTGTTCCTCCCTCAGTCTCTGATGGTACACAGTTTTTTCTTCATAACATATAGTAGAAATAAACCAAACCATTACAGCTCACAGTATACAGCTGCACCCTTCACACCTCCCAAACGCAAGGCCACACACCATTTCTGGCTCTTCCTGGAACAGGGAGGGGGGTTTGCCAAAATGAGGCTGGAGCAGCATGGGTTTTCGGTAGTGTTTGTGCATTGGGGATTGGATCAGGGACCCAGCGGCCAGGCTTCCCCCTCATCAGCCCTGCCACCCCGGCCCTCTTGGGTGACCTCCTACTCCAGGATGTCCAGGTAGACGGGCGGGTTCTTGACTAGGGCGACGAGGCGACTGTGGATGTCCTTGATGACCAGCCTCTGCTGGGGCTCCCTCTGCCAGCAGCCCTGCATGAGGAGGTGGACCTCTTTGGGGCAGGTGCGTGGCCTCTCCAGCTCCCGTCCCTGCGTGATGCATTCTATGGCCTGCAGAAGGAGGAGCAGAAGAGGAGATCCAGCATTTCCGCCAATCTTCCGCTAACATGTGACAAGCACAACATCATGTCATGTTACCCCAGTCTCACTAAAACATCATGAGCTCTTTGTGTGTTCCCTTGGGAGGACAATTTGATGAGAAAAATGATAAGGACAGTAAAGGAGGAATAAAGACACTTACATCAATTGTCAGCATGTACTTTGAACTCTTTGACAGGTGATCAAAGAAGATTCCTTGTCTAAAGCATTGAATTATATTGAATCAATATATCTACAGTAAATTATGGAACAAAATGGCATTCCCTTGTCAAAGGAATTGTTTTCCCTGAAGTGGATCAGGAGTCAATGCTCCTTATTTAAAGTACCAGGAGTCAATCAAACACTGTCATTGGCTAAAATGGGGTGAATCATATTTCTGTCCAGGCTATTCCTGGGGCTGCTTGAGTACCCACTTTTGGGTATGGGTGACCTCACCCCTCACTTCTCCTAATCAAATAATCTGAAGAGGCTGTCAGCAGTAGACTGCATTGCGCCGTAATAGGCTTTCAATCACCGCAATGAATTTACAGAGATTTATATTGACTTATCCCAACATCCTCCACCCCCTCCCACGGATGAGTTGGAGTGTCCGAGACGATCTATCTGCGCCCTCTGTAATTAGCCCAGGATGTCAATCATGGGCCGGGAGGGATTAGACTAACGAGGTTAAACAAAGTCGACCCAGGGCGAAGATGAGGGGAAATGGGATTAGGATGGAGTGTATGAGAAAGGTGATCTACCCCCCACTCTGAAGCACAGAAGCCCCTCTTTCTGTAATGGCAGTGCTGTGGTTTCACTGGAGTCCAGTCTGGTGGTGAAACTGAACAGACTGGTCTATCCACTGTCCCTTCCACTGTCTCTTCCACTGTCCCTTCCACTGTCCCTTCCACTGTCCCTTCCACTGCCCCTTCCACTGCCCCTTCCACTGTCCCTTCCACTGTCACTTCCACTGTCCCTTCCACTGTCCTTCCACTGCCCCTTCCACTGTCACTTCCACTGTCCCTTCCACTGTCACTTCCACTGTCCCTTCCACTGTCCTTCCACTGCCCCTTCCACTGTCACTTCCACTGTCCCTTCCACTGCCCCTTCCACTGTCCCTTCCACTGTCCCTTCCACTGCCCCTTCCACTGCCCCTTCCACTGTCCCTTCCACTGTCCCTTCCACTGTCCCTTCCACTGCCCCTTCCACTGTCTCTTCCACTTCCCCTTCCACTGTCCCTTCCACTGTCCCTTCCACTGTCCCTTCCACTTCCCCTTCCACTGTCCCTTCCACTGTCCCTTCCACTGCCCCTTCCACTGTCCCTTCCACTGTCCCTTCCACTGTCCCTTCCAATGTCCTTCCCACTGTCCCTTCCACTGTCCCTTCCACTGTCCCTTCCAATGTTCCTTCCACTGTCCTTTCCACTGTCCCTTCCACTGTCCCTTCCACTGTCCCTTCCACTGCCCCTTCCACTGCCCCTTCCACTGTCCCTTCCACTGCCCCTTCCACTGTCCCTTCCACTGTCCCTTCCACTGTCCCTTCCAATGTCCTTCCCACTGTCCCTTCCACTGTCCCTTCTACCATTTCTGCAAAGCAAAGCTGTGTCTGTACTCTGTACACCAAAAATGTCTTGCTGCATTTTCTCAACGTACATTTTTCACTATTTTGCCATTTATGCAACAATATATGCAAGACTATTTTAAATGCATAAACTCTCCATTCATGGTCCATTCGTATTATTTGTTTACATTTACAAAACATTGTAACTGTCTAAATTATCTGAGTAAAACTAATTTTTCATGCGGGAAAATGTTTTGTTGGATGTACTTCGCATTTATAAAATTGACCTGTGATGGTCTTGTTGTGTCTTTGGCTGGTCCAACTGAACCCTTTCCTGGAGTTTTCTATAATTTTTTTTTATAGAAAAATTAAATTACAAATTTAAGTTTTATATATATAGTACATAGTAAATTAAAATTGTGAGATTAATTATGTACCATCTTCTTGCTTCATATATACACAGTAAATCATGCTGGGGCCTTTATGCTTCAACAATATGTATATTATCTGTTTTCCTGTACCTCACTGTTGGAGAGCTGGTACCAGGGCTGCTTCCCGTAGGTGAAGATTTCCCAGAGCACTACGCCAAAGCTCCAGATGTCGCTCTCTGTGGTGAACTTCCTGTACATGATGCTTTCCGGTGGCATCCAGCGAATAGGCAGCATAGTCCGGCCTCCCACCTAGCCATGTAGTGGATTGAGAGAAATGATCAAAACAAACCTGGCCTGCTGGATAAAATTAGATGGCATATAGCCATCCCAGATTTAGCCTTCTAAGTTTGCATTTGTTAAAATATTCAACAAAGGCCCTCTAAGTTTGTTTCTAAGTTTTTATTTAAAATAAAAAATGAACACAGTGAGATGTTTCTCTTGGTAATGCATCTATCATGGGCTAGCTATGCGATAGATGGTTGCGCCGCAACTTGCGGTCAAACGTTCAGACAGTGAATAGCATCTAATAGTTTTGAGCTGTGCTTAGAACATTGAATGACACTTGAAATAACTTATTTTTTGTTGTTGTACAGTCTCCCTAGTATGTGTGTCTCCTCACCCTGTAGTAGTCAGTGCTGTATATGTCACGGGACATCCCAAAGTCTCCGATCTTCACCACCATACCCTCTCCCACCAGGCAGTTTCTTGTGGCCAGGTCCCTGTGAACGAAGTGCAGGGAGGCCAGGTAGACCATCCCCGAGGCAATTTGGGCAGCAATCTGGAGCATCTGTGGCAGGGTCAGCTGACCTAAGGGGGGCATCTTGACCTCCTCGAGAATCCGGGCATCAGGACCATGAGCCCTGAGAGATGGAGGGAACAGCTGGTCAGTGATCCGACAACATCTGACTGCATAAGCGCATAAGACGAGAGGTTTCCAGAGGATTACGTTTCTCCAAATCAACAGAATGCATTGAACACATGGGCTATCCAGAATTGGTTAGACTGATAAAGCGATTAAATTACGTGAGACAATTTGGGGTGAAACAATGATATTAATATGAGATGCTACATGACCAGGGCTGCTCCTGTTTTCAGTCATTGTGACTGTAATGGTTGCAGTCAGCATATGCTAAAAGAAAAAAAAAGAAAACCACGAATGAAGTTCACGGAAAAGCACTTAACCGATAGGCATATGGTTTGTTAGAAAGGTTTATTATGAGACATAATTGCTTAAATTCACAGATTAAATGTTGGCTACTCAATAAATTGGCACTATTGTACATCACATGTTACCCATCCAACTTGCATCAAACCGCAAATGCATGTTGACCCCTTTCCAATTGTCTTAATGATGTGCTTTCTGGTCCGCCGCTTGTGTGCTTGGCTTGCCTCTGTTGTACAATGTATGGTGTCGGCCTCTTCAGTCAGGAAGTTGAACGTGTAATCACTATTAGTTTAAAAGTCACTATTAGTTTAAAAGGCAGGTGGCAGCATATGAGCAGCTGCAGGAGCTGGAGCCACATCCAACTGTCTGCTGGAAATGTGATTTCGTCCATCGCACGATTATCATATAGTTTGTAAATATTGCTCAACCTCCCTATTTCCAATCTGGCCCTATGGACACATGGCGCCTAGCTCTTGTCTGGATGCATTTGAGCCATGTCTCTAGACCCCACGCAGGTGCAAAGCAGTCATGTAGACAGCTGGGCGCATGGTCATGCCCTGGAGTGAACCGGACGCTTCTTAACCGAAGTTTGTCTCTGTCAGTCTATAGAATTTGAACAGGGAAGCGTACGAACAAAAACAGGACCAGTCTAAAAACGCAGGGGGTGAAGTCTTTCTCAGAAATGTCTTCTTTAGTCATGATTTTTTCAGTTTTTTATTCCTTTACTTTTTTAATGAGCCCCCTGGTTGAGCAGCTTACGCCACCATTTTGATACCCACACAGTCCACACTGTTGCATGGAGCATTGCATCTAAAGTGTGTGCACTCTACCGATGTACTCAGTCAGTGACCATTTTCCACACTACAGGATACACAGCACTACAGGAGAGCTAGTGCTCATAGGAAGAAAATGAATGAAGAAGAGATATATCGTTCAAATTTACCACTCACTTATGCATTTTCCCAAATGGCAACTTCCAAAATGTTCATCAGTAGACAAATTAATTCACTTGCATTTTGCTAAAGTCCAGGAAAATAATTTTCCAGGTGATACTAGATAGTCAAAAAATACATCCTTTTTCAAAGGGAGATATAGAATTATGTAATTTACTTAATTTAACCATATTAACCAGAGGCAATTTTCACCTAGTTTTTAAGTGTCTTACTTAAGTGTCAATATCTCAAAAAGTATTCACTGTACATCCATGGTTTAAAGTTCAAATTGAAGAATCATTCAAAATTTTGCACAGAATACATTTATGTCAGAATTGTCACATACAGAACACATAATATGCATAAAAATACGTAGCCTAATGCTTTTATATACATAAAAATATTTTGTTTTTACATAACAACAGCAACGTATTACAGCCGCAAGTGCGATAGGTTGTTGCTGTAATGTTGACTGTACTGGACGTTGGCAAAATGTAATAAGTTAAGCTCTTGAGGGTTAATCAGAAAACAGTTTATATATTGTATATATTGTACCTTCATAACCAGGTACAATATTTGGTTCTTTCAACATGTTTATACAAAAATATTAGGTGTCTACTAAACTAAAAGTGCATTGGGCACTGTACATAGTACATAGTATATAATTTTATAACTTTTTCATAATATATTATTGTTCCTATATCAGAGCATGATTTTCTTAACATGTTGAAAAGGTGCATTTTATGCAATTTATTGTATGTGGCAAGATGAATGTTGTACACATGGTTTGGGTTATTAGCACCCTTCTGTTTTATTGCCCTGCAGTGCAGCTTGAGTGAGGCTGATGTTTTTGTGTTTGCAAGCGGTGACATTTAAAAAAAAAAAATTTGTCTGAATTTTAGGGGTTTTCTTAAAGCTGTAGTTTATCGTTTCAGAGAAACATGAATACTGTAATTGGGACGTTGACGACTACCACTAGAGGGCCACCAGGAATAGGATACTGGTCATTTGTATTAAAGGGATACAAATCCTATAGATTCCCTTTAATCCTATAGATTTGTGTTAGCAGACACCTTGTCAACTTAAGTTGTTTTAATGCTTTAAATATCACATGCATTCTACAACTTTAAATGAATGATAACGGGAGACGCCCAATGTCCATGTTCATCAGCTGCATACTCTCGTACACTTATTCTCATACACATGAAAGGGTGAAGCTATAGGGTGACACTGCAGTTTGACAGTACAGTACCTGAGGAAGCGGTTGAGGTCGCCATGCCTCATGTATTCAAAGACCATGACCAGGGGCTCTCCATCGGCGCAGACCCCATAAAAGCGCACAATGTGCTTGTGTTGCAGGACGGTCAGAAGTTCTGCCTCACGCTGGAAGTCCTGCCGCGTCGACTCATTAGCATCCTTCAGAGTCTGAATACAGAGGAACAGCCACAGAATGACTATGGTCTGAATTCAGCACGTATTTCAGATAGAAATGGATCGCACTCTGATTTCAGCCATATCAGCATGTTACTGATGAAAGCTCTACTAAAACATGTGAATCCTAAGCCTCATCTTTACTGAAAAATGCTGAGTATGCATATTTTAGGAACATTTCAGGTGCAAGTATTTGCCTTTTTCTACACCAACACTGTTTGATGAGTGTTAGTAATTGCCAAACTGTGTTTGTGAAGAAAAGAACCAGTGAACTTTATTTATAGGCCGGGATTCAATCAAAATTAGTCCTTAAAGCTGGAGGAGGTAACTTTCTCAATGGTCTCAATATTGTGAAAACATTTTGAAAGTCATAACACCCGTTGGCCCTGCCCACAGAGAAAGAGACACACCTGCCACTGCTTCTCCACACACCTCGTCTTGAATGCGCATCAAAGTTCTATCGACGATTGCAGGAGACTGGCATAGCTACACTAAAAATGTCAGCTCTAAGCGTCTAGGTAAAACAACAGAATTTTAAAAATTGTTGCAGAGTTATAAAACAGAGTAATACAACATTTTTCATTAATGAAGTGATTGTTTTGCTAAGTTACTATAGTCTAAAGTTAGCTATCTACCTGATGGTTTGTGATAGCTTACGTTAGCAAAATCTTTTTTTATTTTTATGTTTTTAATGTAAATTCTTGAACAAGGGTACCCTCCATCTCATACACCTTGCACCAATTTGGTACTTTGCTGGATATTTTACAATAGGACCCTTTTCTGGTTTTCATAACCGATAAATAAAAGAGAGAATAAAGGAGCTCATCATTCAGCTAGCCAGTTTTACTGATGACTGTGGTGGCTAGCTGAATTATATAGCTAGCCAATTTTATAAAGACCCCAGATATATAATAGTATCCTGGGCTCTAGTCCCGTTTGGTGATGCAGCCAGGAGCGGGTGAAACTCTCTCACCATTATTTTGCATCTAGCTGATGTAACACACAGGGTCAATCTCATTGTTCATTAGTTCACAACATGAATCAGCCTATCTCTTTGATTAGCTCATGTCATGAGCCACCTGTTTTGAAAACAAGAATATGGACTGATTTGCTGATTTTAGAATGTAGAATTTGAGGGTATAGTTCGTTCTATGATTGCTACCAGCATGACCATTCCCTGCTATCTTGCCACAAAAATGTTGCCTACTTGAGCTTTAACTTTGACTAACAGTTGAAAGCAATAATAATTTTTATTTAAGTATTTAAGTAATTTAAGCTCTGTTCAATAAGGCTATTAGGCGAGTTATAAAATAATTTTTATTTGCATTGCAAAATTGTGCACATTTTATCAACATTATTTAGAATTGTGGATAAGTAGGCTACTCTTCGTTCACCGCACTCACACTCGAAGAATATTTGTGGCAAAGATGTGCACCGGTTTTAGTTTTTATTAGAGGTTGTGCTGAAAACTAACACGGAAGTTAATAGGTGTATATGTTTTTGTTACATGTAGGCCTACTGATTAAAACTGATTTTTTCTAAATTTAAATTATCGTTGTGATGTGAAAAAAGAAGCTGTGTGTTTAAATGCCAATACAATGGATCATTCAGATCTCTTTCTAGGGCTCTTCCTCAAGCTATTGTGATGCTAAATCTCCTTGGCTGTTGACGGTTCCACATGAAAATATTAGTCTTTTTGTATCACACACTACACGAGCCATTAGAGGCAAGTGCATGCAGCAATCAGGCAAAGACTGGAGATTTGCTTAGAATTTCCTTAAGATCTTACAAATGGCAAAATCGTGGCTAAAAATCCTGTCGTGTACAATAGGCATAAGACTAGCTTGCCAAAATGAGTTTTTTAAGAAAAGATGTAATGCATGTGTTTACTGGCAAGTCAAATTTAAGGACAAATGCTGATTGAATACAGGCTAGAGTTAAAGCTACTATGCAACTTTTTTAAAAGAACAATATTGGGAAATGGTCATGCTTAGATGGTAGCAATCATAGAAAAAACTATTCTGAGAGAAATCCAGCAACATACACTGTGTTTATACCCTCAAAGCAGCGATTCGGTCCAAATTTTGTTTTCAAAACAAGGTGGCTTATGACCATAGACTGTAGAATCAATCGAAGAGATAGGCCGGTTCACATCGCAAACCAATCAACAGTGATATTGACCTTGCCAGTTCACCAGCTAGAAATGTTCACAGTGACTCGTTACACCAGCGCTATTTCATGCAAAGAAAAACAAAATGGACTTGGATAAAGCTCGCTCGAAAACTGGAGTATTCTAAACATGTGCTCATTTTAGAAAGTGGCGAGATTTGTTTAGCGAATTGGTTTAAAAACAGACGTGGAGCTCCAATATGGACAGATAGGTCAAAAGTTTACCTGGACTTTCTGCTTGCCAGCCAACTGTAATTACCTGCAATGAATAGTAGCTTGGTTGCTATTATTGATAACATTACTTTATTCGGCAGCTAGTTCTTGGAAGAAAGAAATGTTTGCAAGTTACCATACATACCAGCTGTAGCCAGATAATGCCGGGTTCAGACTAATGCTACACGAACTCAGTGTTATGCAACAACTTTACAACAACAGAAAAGATTCTGTTGTTTAACGTGGACTTTTAGATTACATTTTTACTGTAAGGTTAGCTATACCAGTTTGTAATCCTTCAATCGTATCTAGAAGACGTGCACGTTCACAACTGTGGAAGCAGTGGTGTGGGGGTGTCTTTTCTCTGTGTGCCGGGCCAAGGGATGTTATGACTTTGAAATATTTTGACAACAAATGCAACCGTTGGGAGAAAGTTGCATACTCTAGCTTTAAAAACACATTTTGATTGAATCCAGGACTACATTTTAACTTTACATTGTGTATTGACTTTTGCTGTGAACAGTCTTATCCTGGTTGAATAACATAGCTCACATTTTTATATACACATGTGACACCTGGGAATCAATTGAGCAACTTAAGGGTTTCAATCCCAGTTTATTAAGCACAACAGAGTGTAACAGTAACTGGTTCAAAGGAAACATTTGATCCTTTTGGCTTCTTTGGATGTTTTCAGGAAGAGCTAGTCAGTTGTTTTAACAATAATAATATCAATATATACTGTTTATAATATATAGCACATTTTCTAATGCATAGCCTGTCCATCAGTAGTGCCATGTTCTGCATGAAAATCGGCATTAGAGCGATATGCTGTACCTTGATAGCCACCAGCATTTTGTCGCTGTCAGGGCTGAGGTTGGCACACTCTGCCAGGTAAACCTTGCCAAACGCGCCCTCCCCGAGCTCCCACTTGAGCACAATGTCCTGTCGCTTAATGTGCTGCACACCTGTGGGTACATCAAGGTCTTGCTCACTGTCACAAAAACATTCAACCACTGCTAAAAGACAACTGGATGGACGAGGAAGTGGCACTTCGTTTAGCATACTGTTAAACTGGGAGTGTTTGAGGATAAACTCTTCTCAGATGGACAGTTGCATTACAACACTTCTGAGCCCTCAGTAATATACTGTAAATAGGCAGACGAGCAGATAAATAATGAGTTAGAATTTGGGATCAGGGACAGATATTAAAAAGTCAGATGAGCTGAGGATTTCGGCCTTCCACTCACACATGTCCTTGTCCTTAATAATGCCGCAGAAGTACTGTGGATTCTCTACGAAGCTCGACATCCCAGAGTCTAGGGTGCCCTCGTCTGAAGAGGGGGGGCTGGCTCCAAAGTTCATGAAGCGCAGGGAGACTGCAAGGTCATCCTCAGTGCCAAGGACAGATGCCCCTGCTTGCAGAGAGAAAGAGAGAGAGAGAGAGAGAGAGAGAGAGAGAGAGAGAGAGAGAGAGAGAGAGAGAGAGAGAGAGAGAGAGAGAGAGAGATTATGACAGATAATTAAAATCCATAAAATGGACTAAGCCCTGAAAGCCAATGATACTGTATGTACATATGTAGGTTGACATGGAAAAGGTACATTTCGTAGTTGGGATTTCTGCTTGTCACACAGGTGGCTCTTTTTCAAACAGCATACATTCTGTACACTCTGTGTGTTCAGTGGATCAAACAGGAAGAACACTTAACAGACATATTGATTTTCTATATTGGACACTTGTCAGTTTGGTATAAACTGCAGCTCTGACTAAGTCTGTACTTAAACCCCCGAACCATGAAAATTGCAACACCTTACTTAATGCATGTGCACGCTTAGTGATGCATTAAATAAATATGTATAAATGTAGAGTATAGCTATACTTCCAAAGAAGTATTTGCTGTCAGCCTTTGTTGCATGTGAAGCTAATTTGCTACAACACTCTTCAGAAGGGTTCGCCAGAAGCCAGCTTTTTTCAAAAGAGCAGTTTCTGAAATGGCTAAGACTCTCCGCAGACTGGGATGTAGAACATTTGACCGCAGATGTTGCCGCTCTGTCTCCTTACTGGGATGCTAATTCAAAACAAGAAGTAGGGACGTCACTAACGGGCTGCTGTTGTCTTGTGATGAAAAACCATCGGGTGGACATTAAAACATGGTGCAGCCAATTGAAGCTCTCGCTGGTACTATTAAAAGCCGAACTGGTTCCCAAATCCACTCAGTAAGTAACCACAGAGCCCCCAGAGGACAGGATGGATGGAGCAAAAGAGGGAAATGAAGGAAGGTGGGGAGCGAGGCAATCAGAGCCATTTAGACACCTTAAGTGGGGTCCGAGAGGACCAGCAAAGCCAGCATCCGTCAGTCTTCTTTAATGGCCCTTTTCACCAGCTGTGGGGCCTAATGGTATTTACTTTTTGTGCTGTAATTAAGGCCTGTTCACACTCTGCCCGGCTGTTAGGGAGGACACTGAGTACTGTAACGGCCGACTCAAAATCGCATTGCCACTCCTGTACTTTGTTCTGATGAAACACGACGCCCTGTTCAGAAAGAATCGCTCATTCCGAAAACATTTAGTGAGAAACAGCTAGTGTGGATCGTACCTAATCAGTGTCCCACCATCCAACTGTACTGTCCTAAGGTTCGGAGCTATTCCTTCACATACTTGACATTTAAAAGCAGCATGCTCAGTGGGGCCCTCAGCCGTGCTATTGGATGAACCGACTGGATGCTCACGGTGATTTGATTCCCAGCATTAGAAACAAAGTGTCATTACAACATATAACCAGGACTGGTAAGAATAGAGGTGAGGACTCACGGTGGATGCCAAACTTGGAGCGCTGCCCACATTTGTTGATGACCAGAACCATGAGCAGAAGGAAGGTGCAGGCAAACACAGCCAGGCCCACAGCCACTGACACCTGTGGTCAGAAACATACAAGCACCAGAAAACACTGATGAGGAGAAAAGGCCATTCAGCCAGGCCTGGTCTTGAATAGACAACACACTGCAGTGACCCCGCATCTGCTTTCATTTCACATTCGCAGCCCATATATTTATAATGACATCATGAAAATGCAACAGGCTTGACCGTGCATTTTAAGTGTGCTGTTTATGGAATGCTGTGATAGGCTACTCACCCCAAACACCCTGCTCTCCAAGTTCTCTGTGACATGGTCATTGGATCTGTTGGTGGGAGCTAGGAGATATCAATCAAGCTTGTTAATTATTAGTGGAATGCCTTTCAAACCCTAATGGTCAGTTTATGATGACCTACTGGTCCATTTCTCATTGTGAGCACCCTTAACACCCTGTGGAATCCATGTGAGGTGCCCATTCAAGCAGAAATACTCATACCCTGTGCTGTAGTTATCAGTACAATACAACAAATTAATTTAATATTTAATTTAGATTTTTATGTAGAATTAAAACCATTCTTACAAATTTGATTTAAAGTAACATGAAACAATACTTAATTTATTTTTAAAGTAACATGAAAATATATTGAGAATCTACTTGAGGTACTGTATTTCATGCTCTATTGCTGAATGAGAAAAAAAATCATGTGATATGCTTACTTGGATCATCATTAAGGACTGGCATTTAAGAGAAAAGAGAACATATTTTTGATGGCGAAAAACATGCGATTTGCAGAAAACACCACAAGAAAATGTATCACAATAAAAATGATGGGAAATTGCGATAAATATTTTAGCCCCAACTCTCACCAGGGATGAGCCCCTCGGGATCAGAGGGCTCGAAGGGATTGTCCATGAACTTTCCTGTGACTGTGGCTTGGTCGCTGCCCAACATGTTCTTCACTATAAGAGTGTAGTTGCCGTTGTTGAGGTGAGTGGGCTTGTTGAGGAAGAGACAGCCATGTTGGACCGAGCCGTCTTCGCTATCTGGGATCAACTGGGTGTAGATGAACCATGACTCGGTCAGTTGTTTGCCTTTGTAAAGCCAAGTTATGTTGGGGGCTGGGTTGCCATCCACAGCGAAGGGAAAGCACCAGTTGTGTTGTTGTTCAGCATCTCTCAGGAACACAATGCTGACAGGAACTGAGGCAGGGGAAGACAGGAAACATTGGCTGATTGGTGGCTTATTTACAACCAGAGTGGGTTAAAATATATAAATAATGTATCCTTTTCAGTGACTAAGAGTGAAATTAAACCTAGTTGGCAAGACCCTAAAGCTTCTGAAGACATTGTTTCCAACCTTGGTCTGAGGGTCTTTGTCATTTCAAATTCATTCAAATTTGAGGAAAGTTTTTGAAGCAATTTGAGGTAAACTGTTTCTTTTCTTTCCCAAAGGATCATCCCCGGCTCACCAGACAACAACAAACAACACTTTACTGAATAAGTCCTGTTTTTTTCATCTTATTCCTGAGATGAAGCCATTTAGAAATCGATTAAAAGAGCATTCTTTGAAAGGAGTTCAACACTTTTTCCCCGCTCATTGTGAAAAGGGCCTTCAGCTGTCCCTCAGGTTTCTGGTATTATTTTCCATTAATCAATGTCTTCCATCTACACAGTAAACCTGTTGACCCAGCATGAATAATGAATCTCTATCTTGTGAGGGACCCAGACCACAAGAGGTACCTGGGAGCAAAGTGGACATGAGATGCAGGAAATTATTCCTCTAACTGAAGCTAGAGATGCTGATGCACTGAGGCCAGTCACTTTCGTGTTGCCTTCCATAGCTCTTAACCCATGACCCTACTCCAGAAAGTGCTTTGTATGTGGGATACCAAGACATTTAGCACATACCAACGGCAGTTAAATCATATGCTGTACTGTATATGAGTAATGCAATCACTATATTTAAGTGCAGGACACAATAATTAAACACTTTAAACTTGTTTGAAATATGTGCTTTATTATACACGTTTAGTTCTGAAAATCAAAGGTATTATACTGTATATGTTATCTGCTTCAGGTGTGAAAGGAGAATAATACTGCTCAAATGTTTAAACTGTACGTATCCAAATTGTACCCTTTCAAGTAACTTACACAAGTGCAAACAAGAGGATGCTTCTTGGGGATTGCACCTCTGCACCTACTAATATCAAGTTGATGATGTTTCTGAATCTTCATGGAACTTGCAGTAAATGTCCTAGAATCCTTCTGCAGTTCCAGCACCGTAAACACCCAGCTGATTTGAGATGTAATTAAGGAAAGGCCGTTAACAAGCATCTGTCCAGCAGTGGGCTGATATTGACAGATGAGGACAGCCACACACTTAGTGCCTGTCAATCAGCTCTTGCCAATTTCGGTTTCCGGAGTATGAGGGCGAGGTCCATTAGCAGGACTCAAACAAGATCTGAATTTTATCATCCCAACCTCCCACCTGCCCCCACCTGCCCCCCCTCCCATTTCCCTGGCATTAATTCAGTCCCTTGATTGCTTTGCAGTTTATAGTACTATGTCCAGTCAAGCTGCTATTTATTTTTCAATTACTGCATGAAGGAGAATTAATGAAGATCACAATATATAAAACAGTCATTTGATATTTATCAGTTGTGCATGTCAAGTTGGATATACTTAAGAGTTGCCATGACGAATGAGTTGAATCTAGTCCACTTATGTAAGGTGCCATAATGAAAGATTGTATCCAAGATGTTTTATAGGACCCATAAATCTCATCCAGGAACTAATTTTTTCGGTGAGGAGTATGACCATAGATGTGGGAAATAGTTCTCAGAGGGTTTATTGAAGATCCAAATCAGACTGATCTGTGGTGGTGCACAGGTTATACCAATTAACATTAACTTAACTATTTCATGGTCTGGCTGGTTTCATTATCAGTGATAATGCTCTTTGAAGAATGCTTCATAATTCTTTGTCAAGTCTTTGTCTTTCGACTGGATCTCACAGAAAGTGTTGGAAATGATGGGCATGTTGTGTGTGGAACGTGTTGTGTGTTTTGGAAACTAACATTGAATGTCCAGCAGCACCATATCTTCTCCAGGGCCCGCCCTGTTCTCTGCCCTGCATGTGATGTTGCGGAGATTATCCTCGGAGGAGACGTTCACCAGGCACAGAGCCAGCTCCAGTGTGGTGCCCGTGGTCATCTCCTGCAGACCAAACCATGGGCCATTTATCATTACTTCAGCTCTTCAGCTTGTAACACTTCTCAACCATGCAAAATAAATCATATTTATTCTGTGTAACACAGACAGCTCTGCTGATATCGCAGTTATGTTTTTTCATACATTTATCAGATAATTTTGTCTTTATCACATAATATGTATTTTTTTTTACCATCAATCTGTAAGCTCCATACAGTTATTGAAATTACAATTAAAATGACAATCACATTTTATTAAAATCTCAAGGATTTATTTAGCTCATTCCAGCACTAGGACATGATTTAACATAAAATAAAACCTCTTTGTTTTGAACTGGTCTGCTAAATTGTCACACTTGTTTGTGCATGTGGCACAGTCACACCATATAAAATGTTGATTGTTTTATGATGGTATCTTCCAGGCAAGCTGTCCTGCTGTGGTCTCAGCCTTACCTGAAGAGTATAAAGAGAATGCAGATGTTCTGTGTTCCACCACACTGTAGGGGTGGGGTCACCTGTCACCTTGCAGACAAACGTCAAGTTCCCTCCCTCTCTAATGGTCAACTGGCGAGCAACAATAGAGACCTGAGGCATACCTGAAAAAGAGAGAATGTAAAAGAGAGAGCATTTGAACATCAGTAGCTAAGCACAGAACTGTTGTTCTTTACGAAGTTGAATAAGGCAATCTGGTCTGTCTAGTACATTTGATAACAAATGTGAAAAATATGTGATGCTGATTGATGCGGTGTGATGTTGAAGTAAACATTCCACTCACTGCAATTCTCTGTCATCATGGTCTCTAAGGGCTGCCAGCGTCCATTAGAGCGGCAACTTAATGACTGGCTAATGAGGTCACCACGCTCACTACGCTGCCATTGCTGGAGCCAATGGATATCACAGGAGCAGGCTAGGGGGTTGTCTCTCAGAACACTAGAAGGATAGAGAAAAGAACCAGACTCAATCAATCTTGAAACATTTCTGTTGGTGACAAACTGGAAGCACAGACATGGATGAATAGGTTTTTGAACATGACAGATTTTTTTCAGAAAAGGCCATTTAAAAAAACTTAAGTCACATCCAGTAGAAAGTGCTTTGCGAGGGAGAACGCATATAAACAGCCAAGAAGCATGAAAACTAGTAGGCTGCTGTACTGTAATAAAGGTCATAATAATAAATGAATGTAAAGGTTGAACACACTCACAGGTTTAGAAGTGGAAGAGTATGGAACACCCTCCAGCTGATGTGTTCTAGGGAGTTGGAGGCCAGGTTCCTGTGTGACAGTAGTAAACATAGCAAAGGAAAGGACTTTTAAACTGTGGTAAACTTTGCCCGAATCATTTTCTTAAGTTGGTGATGATCTCAGCATCCTCCCATTATCACACTTCTAATAAGAACAGAAAGAATGTGCTCTTTTCTGAGACAGATTGGGTTATAGTCTTAACTTTTTATTTGCAAATCCTTTGATCATATCTGTTTTGTTTTTTGTTTTAGTTTCTCAGAAATGGGGACACCGTCAGATGGAAACATGATTCCGTTAAGGCGGCAAGCTGCGGCTATCTGTTGTAGCTCAAAGACAGACGGTAAAGTGAGGCCACGAAACGTATCCATACAGTGCATACTTTTCCATCCTGGCTCGTGTGTCTCTACGGGACGGGTGTACGAAACCAGCCTTGCAGGAGACGTTGGATAAGATAGAAAAAAAGAATCAATACGAACAGTTTACGCTGAGCGCCATGGCGCTTCACAGCATTGCCTCACATACCGTACAATAAATAGATCTATATGTTCTACTGGTGTAGATTAGAAGATTAGCCAGAAGCCACGGAATGTACTGCCATGGACAAGGCTAACAGTCTAACCTCTGAGATGTGCAGCTGTGTCTGTGTTATAAGGATATGGACAAGGCTAACAGTCTAACCTCTGAGATGTGCAGCTGTGTCTGTGTTATAAGGATAAGCTGCGCTGCTTTAGTCATTACTGGAAGCAGGGCAGCTGCATTGTAGAGCCCCACAATATTTACTCAGGGGCCCGGAAACCCACGGGAAAATCGTATTGCAGGGTGAATCGTATTGCAGAGTGAATTGTATTGCAGAGTGAATCGTATTGCAGGGTGAATCGTATTGCAGAGTGAGTCGTATTGCAGAGTGAAGTTATGACGATAATTTTTTTTAGGCCACCCCCTGGTAAAAAAAAATAAACCCCTATGGGCAAAAATATACTGTGTGATAGTGGGCCTAATTTATGAGAAATAATGTGAGTGTTTATTTGTGGTCATTCCGTAATTTCAAATAGTGTAAAAAACAAAAAAACAGAGGAAAACAGAGGGTTATAAATAAGGATGCGATAAGTACAGACATCGCCATGGTGGGGAATCAAACCTCTGGGCTCATGGGGGATTGGTATATGGGTTGAGAGTCAGCTGCTGACGCCGTCTCCCCTCATTCTGTGACCTGTTGCTGACACAATTTCTGAATTTTTTGTAACTGCCATTGTCGATCAAGGGTAAAGGTAGTCACACATCTCAGAGGTCACCTTTAATGAAGTCACTGGCAAAACGTAGACCATATTAAGGAGGTTATTGGCCTGTGTGCAATGGCTTCAATGAGCCAGAATGACACCATAAAGACCAGATAACCCTAAACTATATAGACCAGTTTGAATTAAATGAAATATAATTTCTTACAGATTACAGAGTACAGGTACTTCAAAACACCTATCATTTGATGATGATTAATATTAGCAGTTTACAGATAGACGTGTCTAAGGATGTGCTTAAAGGATTAGCATTTGCATTAGCTGGAGATCCATTGAAAAATATACAAAAGGCAAAAGAAAAAAAATCTCCATGGCTTTTTTATCCAGAGATATGATTTGTGTAACAGTAACATCCCTTAAGGCCTGGTGCTGCCTGGCCTTGTTATAGCTTAGCTGCTCTGAGTAGCAGTGCTGGAATGCTCCCATGCTGGAGCGGGCCGAATATGAAGCCAAACAGCACGAAGATAACGGCAGACCGACCACCGCTTGGGAAGGGTGCCGGTGCATTTGATACATATCCATTTTGGCAGGGGTAATGGGGGGCCATGTGGGGTTCAATTATTTGTTTTGCTTGCTCCTGAAAAGTTCATGTCAGATGGGTCAGCCATCAAGGCCTATCTGTTACCGGCTCGATTCAGATCAAAGCCACAGGGAGAGCAGGGCCGGGAAATGCAGCTGCTCCCCCTGGTTATATAGGCCAGTAAGAGGAGAGGAAATCAAGGGACAGAATCTTGAAGAAAAAAAAACAACATTCATTCGCACCCCCTTGAAAGCGACCCCCATATAGAGTATGCAAACGACCCCCACCATCCTGTAACCCCCTCTCCATATGCCCTCTTCCCTCCTCTTTCCTTGTCTCCACAGCAACCCTCCCAATCAGTGGCACATCTGTTACGCTACGCAGCCTCTGTGAAATATTGATTAAGTGATAATGGACCCTTAGTGGAGTGTATTTATTATGCATCAATTGTCAATAATCTGCCCAAGTGAGCGAGTAAAAGGTAATAGAGAATATTTAAAAATAAAAATAAAAATATAAAAAAAAAAAAAAAAAAAACACCAAAAAACAAAAACAAAAGAAACAAAATAAACAAAAGAAACACAAACAATAACATAGACAAACAACAATAACAACAAGAGCAAAAACAGCAAAACAAGGAAAACAAGTATGGGCAAAACAGTGGGGGGGGGGGAACACAGGGGGGGGGGCAACAACAGTAGCAGGGAGTGACGGGACAACAGTAGCAGCAGAGGGGCACAAGTGACAGGGGTGGGGGTGGGGGATGGGAGGGGGGGGGGGGGGGATGGGAGAGGGGGGGATGGGGGGTCAGAGATTTAGGGGGAGAAGAGATGTGGGGTTAGGGGGTGGGGGTGGGGGAGTGTGGACTGGGGAGAGGGGTACTATGGGGGAGGGGATGTGGGTGGGGGGTGAGAGGGGGGAGGGGGTTCTGGGGGTGGGACGAGTGGGGGTGGTGAGGGGGGGGGGGGCTGGGGTGGGGGGGGTGGGGGATGAGGGTGAGGTCAGGGGGGAGGGGGACAGATAGGGGGGGAGAGAGGAGGAGGAGGAGAGGAAAAGGGAGGAGGAGGGGAGAGGGTGGCCAGGAGATGAGAGCTGGGTAAAATGAGGAAGGGAATTTGATGGGGGGTGGGGGGTGGGTGGGGTGCGGGATGAGGAGTGGTGAACGGGGTCGGGGGTGGGAGAGGATGGAGGGAGGGGGGGGAGGAGGTGGAGATGGAGATGGGAGAGGGAGGAGGGATGGGAGGGGAGGAAAGGGAGATGGAGAAAGGCAAGGGGAGGAGGATGAAGCATGCAAGAGGTTTGAAGGCAGAGGGGGTGGGGTGAGTTGAAAGTTTTTGATTTGATGAAGTATGGTTGCAATGTTGTGATCATGAGAGAGAGGGTGTGGTGGTCGAAAGAGGGGGGGGGGGGAAAGGGAGGGGGGGGTGGGGTGGGGGGAGGGGGGGTCGATGGGGGAGGAGAGGGGAGGAGGAGAGGAGATGAGGATTTTTTGAGGATGAGAGGAGTTTTGAGTTTGAGGAGGTTGGAGGAAGAGGGGGAGTTGGAGAGGTTTGGGTTTTGGAGGAAGATTTGAGATGTTTTGAGGTTTTGTTTTTGGGTGGGTGGTGGGGGGTGGTGGTGGTGTGGTTGGTGTGGTGGGTTGGGTGTTTGGCAGGGAGAGGAAAAGTCAAGGTTGAAGTTTTGAAAAAGATGAAGGGGAAAGAAGAAAATGTAGGAGAGGAGAGAGAGAGGGGACAGAAAGGGGGGGGGACCCTGGGGGTGACAGGGGGTGAGGGTGGAGGGGTGGAGGGTGAGAGAGATGAGAGAGAGAGTAGTGGTGTGAGGTGAGGTAGGAGGTCCAGTGCAGTGCGATGCCCTGCCCCCCCGCAGCAGCCTTTTGAGGATTTGGGGGGGGAAGGATGATGAGTGCCGGCGTGCTGAGGAGGCTGAGGAACAGTAACATGCTGATGCTGAGATGAGGGAGTCTGCAGAGATGAGATGGTCGTTGATTGACCAGACCAGGGCTGGGGGGGGTGTGGGGAGGGGGGGGGGAAACCTGGAGGGGTAAAGGAGGGTTGGGACTGTAGGTGGAGTGAAGTTGGGCAGCGACCAGACGTTCAAGGGTTTTTAGATAAAAACGGGAGATTTGATATGGGACGGTAATTGGAGAGGTTGGCTGGGTCAAGGGTGGGTGACTAGTGTATGTCTTCTCCAATTACTATAGACCCCCCCTCCCCGCACCCTCTGGCTCCTTGTCCACCCCTGCTCCTCCCACAGTACCTCCTATCTTCCTACTGATCAAAAAAACAAGGCATGTGACGTAACTAGACATGATCAAAAATGGGGCGGAAGAGATCCCCGTTGTACTGAAATAAGTACAGACTACATACTGAATCAAACTGCCATAAATGATAATTCAACAAATGTGTTTTGCTGGTGCATGTAAAACAAGAAATACTGACACATGCATATCCTGAACATTGAAGTTGCGTGGGCGTTCTTCAATTATCAAGCAGCTTAAATGGTTTCCTGGATTTTTAATGTTGCTTAGAAAGCAACAACATTGAAAGAGTAAATATAAATCAAGCAGGGCTTTGCCTCCACGTGGTAACACATCGTCAGTGGTAATTCAGGACTTACCCTTACCCATTCACTGTTCAAAAGGACGCCTGTTTAAAAAGTCCAACAAATCATCTGCATAGTTCTGATTTGAGAGAAGATGCAGTCGTGGAATTCGAGAATTTTTAAAAATCATGTGAGTTTGATAGCAGAGATAATAAGTGAACATGGGTCATTCACATAAACTGTAAATTCTGAATCAGAATAAGAAACAGATGGCTAGCTCTCTCATTGATTGGCAGCTGCAAACCATGAAACCTCAAGTGTGTTTGTGTTTTTTTGTGTGTTTGTGACAAGAGAGAGAAAGATAATCCCCTTGTAAATACAAGGACACTTACACATGCTGAAGCTTGAGGTTATTCTGAAAAGCCTTCAAAGAGATGCGTACAAGCCCACAGTTAGCGATCGTGCTAGTGAAAGGAAACAGGAAGCAATATAAGAACAGGCAATGTGGGAGTAACTTATCAGATCGTATCTGTACCATATTTGAACACATGCATGCATTATGAACAATAAACACATGCTTAATACAATGAGCCTGGCTCATCACAAGATAAGAAAGATACCTCATGGCAAAATTAGAAGTCAAGCATGCTCTGCTGTTGTATTCAGCAAGGCATTGTGCCAAACCATCACTGCCCAATCTGGCTAGAGAAAATAGGTCTTTTTTCTGGGCCATATTTTTTTATTATCCACACAAAAGCCAACAAACACTTTGCCCGTTGTTTAATGATTATATTGAAAAAATTTAAGGACATGCTAAATTTTTGTTTAATATTTTTCACTTTTTCAATTTTTTTTTGAATGTATACTTTAAAGTAGTGGTACGATTTTAAAAAAGGAGGATTGATCGCCACTTTCCAAGTGAAAAGACGATTTTGACATGAGGGTTTGTTATCCGCTAATTCTTTAAGGTACTGAGGATTAGCGTGTAAGTGAATATTGTGACCCCCTATGCTCTCATCCCAGCATGCTACTGTGTATTAAAAATAAAAACCACATTCAATACTTCCACTGTACAACTCTAACCAATGTGGTTGTTGCTGCCCTTTGCAACTGAACTGTATGTGAAATATGTATAGATACTCATATGGCTTTAACAGATGCATCATATCAAATCGTTGATATATCTTCAAAGATATCTTTAATTACTGTCCACAGTCTTTGAGAAGAATAGATATCATATTTTATATATATTATACACACACAATATACAGTATATACAGTATATAGCATATATACATAACATACTTACAGGTTTTTCAGCTCTCTATAGCTGGCAAGATCTGACTCCGTAATGTTCTCCAGGTTGGGTTGATATTCAATGTAGCTAGTTTATCACACACACGCACAAAGGAAAATATTTAGCATAAAATGCTATGCAATAGAATATTTCATATATTTATTTACATATAATACACAAACAAAGACAATGCATTTTAAATGTAAACAAACTCAATATCCAAAAACAAATCAAATGCCTCATTGTCAGCATTCTAGCTTTTTTCTAGTTCCTGCTCCCATCACATGAAAATAGTTGGGGCGCACAAGGGAAATAGAAGGGAAACATGAATCCACAAACATACAGATACATTTTATTACTGCTGTAAAACAGCCCCTAAAGCAGTCTTAACCACATCAGGATCCTAAAAAACAAAAAATAAGAAGTAGCAAATGATAAATATCTGCAAAGAGAGGGAAAAAAAATATTATCCAAGTGATCCTTTGTCACAATTATCACTAACAATGAGAGGTTAGCCTTTAAAATGGCATATTGTAGCAAGAAACCTTTTGTTTGTCTTTTTGAAGGTAACATGATAGGCTATCGCCAAATGCCCATTTGAGGCTAAACTCTGACAACAGATAGCAAAGGCAGACAAAAGCGGACACCGTGAAATAAACCACATAGACAGTATTGTAAATAAATATGCTGAGGAGGAGTATCGACAGAAATCTCAAAATATAAAAACTCCAGTGACATCATTGACAAGAGAATAGGCCATTGATTACTATCATTTTCGCAGTCTTTACACTAACAGCTCTCGCAAAATAACCAAAAACACAATCTGTATGAGCGCCTATGCTTTCCCTCTCATAATGGAAAGCCGTTGCAGTTGCTGCAACTTCACTTGAGAAATGCAATGATACGCGTACTGTTCTGAAAAGGTGATGTTTAGGTGGTTGAGTGGAGCAGCGAGTGAGGGTATTGTATGTTTTATATTCAGCTGCTGTGCTGTTACATAACCATATTCCAAAGTGTTAATGGTGTTGTTGTCATCCAGCACGACTCCTGCTATGTCCATCTATAATTACTGAATCCGCAATACAAGGTAATGCAATTGCAGCAGCTATTACTTTGAGAACCTCTTCCAATAATGCCACTGCTACTACTGCTACTACTACTACGGCTACACGACACTGTAGTATACTACCAGGACCAGCTATGCTATGGCACTATTACTATTACAATGCTACTATTTAGTCACACTGCTTCTACTGTTTCCATTGTTACCTTATACTACAACTGTTATGTGGACTACTAGAAAAATAGAAATAATTATCACAAAGACGACAATAATAAATTATTTGATTATATGGTTGCTTTTATGTCTTCATCAATATTGGAAATGCAATGCCTTTCATTTGCCTATTGTGTGGAACCTGAGAGTGTTCCCCAGGGATGCAGTCAGGGGAGTCAGTGTTTCAGTAATTGTCCTCCTGGTGGTAAGACCTGAGCTCTAATTAGTCATCCCACTACCAGGAAGAGCGCGGCCCTGCCAGCAAACTGCCTTTGCTGAGAAACACACCGTCACATCACGCAAGGGGAAAAACTGGCCGCCGAGCCCAATTACTGCACGCAGGTTGACCCTCTTGCGCATCTTCAAGGAGACAAGACAACTGGACCCAAACATAGGCATTACGCGGGTCTGTGATGTGTTGCAAAAGGTTGATTATCAGTGCTCTTCACGTCACATCGTCATGTTGAATTTGACTGTGGAGAGCTCGGTCACATGGACATAATGGCATTTACTTTATCTTGTACATCATATTCCGTGTTGGGCAGCTTACTTGGAAAATGCAATCCAATACTGATTACAAATTACAAGACTAAAAACCAATAAATTAATATGATGGATTACTCAAAAGGTGTAATCTAATCTGATTGCTTCTGGGATACTTCCAGTTTCATTAGCCAAGTATATTCCAGAATACATTTTTATAAGCGAATACATTCTGTTTGCAAAATACATTCGTTTGTATGTTTTTGACAAGGCTGCTTTTTAAAAATGTTTATGTGTACAATACATGCATTCACTTTCTGCTCATCTTCCTGTGTAGGTGTACATGTGGTGTGTGTGTGTGCTTGCATGTGTCTGGTGTTACTGTGAGTGTACATGTGGTGTGTGTGTGTGCTTGCATGTGTCTGGTGTTACTGTGAGTGTACATGTGGTGTGTGTGTGTGCTTGCATGTGTCTGGTGTTACTGTGAGTGTACATGTAGTGTGCCTGCGTGTGTTGGCATGCGTGTGCATGTGATGCATGTATGTGTGCATGTGTGTATGTATATTGTATGTTGAAGTGATCCAAAATGTAATCATCTTTAGAAAAGTAACTGTAATCAGATGCATGTTTTAAAAGTATCCTGGATTAGTTACCCATTGCAATCTGATTACATAATCCAGATAACATGTAATCCATTACCACCCAACACTGATCACCTTGAGTGATGATACATATGGCATGCATATGACTAAGGTGTAGCTTCAGATACCCAGAATAGATACATACCCCTCCCTCCATCACATCAATGACATACTGCGTGTTTCTGTGGGTACCTTAAATCTGCGCTGATCTGCGACTTTGATACTCCTGGTAAATCAGTGTATCATAAATACCGCAGTCAAATAATCTCTACAGGACAAAACAAGCTTTGAATCTTCTCCAAATAAGAACATAATTACAATATGACTGTGGAAAATAGACAAAATGGTTCCAATCTGCAGGAGCATGAAGGCTCTCCGTGAGTGCGAATACAGACAACCAAATGAATTTGTCTCCGATAGACCAGTTGAGTTGTAATTTAATCACAGGGCAGGTGGAACACAGGTTCATTGGATTGAGCCAAAATGGCTAATATTTCATTTCTTGTTCTCAAGCGGGCATTCGTTGGCAATTCACTAAATTACATTTAAAACATAATGCATGATGCATCTCAGGTTCTGCTCTACTGATAATGGTCGTGTGTTCTCCATTTGTTCCCCAGGGCAGATATTTTTTCCCCATGCTCTGCCCATTTCACAAACACTGAAAGTGTTACCTTTTACAGCCACACGTTTCAGCGCACACACATTCGCACGCACAAAGCACTGTCAGAGCTTTCTAAGTTATTGACAAAATGGCTTGCAGTAAATTTAGAAGTACAGCTCGGCATTTTATGCCACAGGTGCCAAGAAAAACATTGCAGAGAAATGTGCTGGCAGTACGGTAGGAATACTATTTGTAAGTTTGTAAGTTCAACAATGTAAAAAAATGTTTAGTTTATATAGAAAAATCAACGCGTACATTAAGGTGTGATGAACAAAACCCTTTATCTGTCCACAACTTTGAAGCATAGTTGAAATGCATCTAGTATTTTAAATGCACTTTATGTGCTGATGACTTCTACATATGATCCAATCACATACAGCAGATTTTTTTTTTTACTATTCAGGCTAGTCATGAAGTACCTTACTCAAGACAACAATGGCAAAATCCCACCTGCTAAATATGGGTGTGAGCTACGTTATTACTAGACCATATAAGCAGTCTGGAATATATGACATTGCCAGTCATTTGAGGTCTCTTATGCACTACCCTACACTACTGTTCAGCACACTATGGAAAGTATGTTTTTTTTGTGCAAAATGAATGTTGTTGTCAGGCTTGGCACTGCGTGTCAATGCAGCCCCTGCATTATAAAGATCAGAACATTTCTCCCAGCTCCTCTCCATGCAGAGTGAGAAAACAGCATTGTATCAATATCACCCTTGTCCCAAGCACCAGTCTCTGCTTCTTACTTATATCTTATCCATACTGTATTCTTAGAGTTTAGAGTTTATATCTTATCCATACTGTATTCTTAGAGTTTAGAGTTTATATCTTATCCATACTGTATTCTTAGAGTTTAGAGTTTATATCTTATACATACTGTATTCTTAGAGTTTAGAGTTTATATCTTATACATACTGTATTCTTAGAGTTTAGAGTTTATATCTTATCCATACTGTATTCTTACAGTTTAGAGTTTATATGTTATCCATACTGTATTCTTAGAGTTTAAATCTTATCCATACTGTATTCTTAGAGTTTAGAGTTTAAATCTTATCCATACTGTATTTTTAGAGTTTAGAGTTTATATCTTATACATACTGTATTATTAGAGTTTAAAGTTTATATGTTATCCATACTGTATTCTTAGAGTTTAAATCGTATCCATACTGTATTCTTAGAGTTTAGAGTTTATATCTTATCCATACTGTATTCTTAGAGTTTAGAGTTTATATCTTATCCATACTGTATTCTTAGAGTTTAGAGTTTATATCTTATACATACTGTATTATTAGAGTTTAAAGTTTATATGTTATCCATACTGTATTCTTAGAGTTTAAATCGTATCCATACTGTATTCTTAGAGTTTAGAGTTTATATCTTATCCATACTGTATTCTTAGAGTTTAAATCTTATCCATACTGTATTCTTAGAGTTTAGAGTTTATATCTTATCCATACTGTATTTTTAGAGTTTATTGAACACAAATACAGACTGCGCACAACCAATACACATTCCAGTTTGAGAATTCAAAGTACATCAAGTGGATCGAGTTTAGTCAGTATGCGTGGAGAATGAAGTATACAGTACGTCAGATATCAACTACAGTTGTAGAAACAGACACTGTAATGTCTGAGTAGAGAAAAATGGCATAATACGTATTTATTACGAACATAATAATTCATTAAAGGTTTAAATTACGTGATCCGTTGTTGCTGAATCCCTGAGCAGTCTACATGGATTGTATTGGAAGATACAATACAGACATAATCCATAAATTAGAGGAATGAACCAGACCAGCACATAAACACTGATTAAAAGCTAAAGAAGTTAATATTGCTGATATACAAATATATTATAGTCTGACCGAGGCTGACACATTGAATACTATTGTGCACATATATATTACAGATATATACAAAAACAATATCCAATTAATATGAGAAAAATTGTATAGACCAGTTTTGTGTAATTATACATCTAATGCTCTCAATTTGTCATGTGATTAAGAACCGAGTGACTTTTAAAAGTAAAAGTATATGTAATATCATGCCAAAGCACCCAGCAACACATTTCTAGCCTCATATATAAAGGGTCAGGGAAACTCTTACCATTTGTAATACACTGATGCAACAATAAAGTTCTCTTTACAATCTGTAAATATAATCTAATCAGCAGATATATATTTTTAAAATGTGAAATGCCTTGAAGACAGTAAGTGTATGCCTTATGGTGTAATCTAAGTGTCTTCGATTTCTAATATTCTGTATTGTAATCATGTCAAAATCCCCCAAAAATTACACATTTAACATTTCTCACTCTTACATTGTGAACTACGTAAATAAATGACCTTACAGCATTCAGACCATCATATACCCAACATATTTTACAAAGATTTACAAAATCTTTCAAACTAAAACTATTATTGACGGTGTAGCCCGTGTACTGTTGATGTACTTGAGTTTTCTTTAAAAACAATATAAACTGATCTGCTGGTCACGTAATGAGTACTGATAACCTGTAGAAGCTGCAAGAGTTTTTAAGCAAATATACTCATGTAATTTAGGTTTAGGGTGCTAAGATCTAGACCAAAATATTCAGTGTAGCCAGTGCGTCACTGCACCAGCCTACATATCTAAATTATAAGATGTATTGCATGTAGGAGCTCATGTTACTCCCTCCCCTTGTAGATTTATAAGAATCCATCACCTTAATTGAACTCTACCTCTTCAATTCCAGCAAATCTTTCTACCTTGACCTTTGTGCCGCCTGTCAATTTTGTTACAGTTTTACAGAGTTACCAGTTATCATTAACTCAAGAGTAAACAAAACCAACGTGACTAACCTTTTTACCGTCTCGATTTTTTAACTTTGCGATAAGGACATTATGGGTTTTTAACCACACTGAACAAAACAATGATGAAGTTGCCACTGATCAGCATCAGCAAGAGGTCTAATGAGTAACGACTACCACGATACGATGATCAATATAATCATAACCAGATCACACTATATGAGGAAAAGCTCACAAATAACAGCATTCCTAGTAATGAAAATGATCCATCCCAACCTAAGAACCGTGATATTTAACACCTCTAATTGCATCACGCAGAAGACATAATGGAGCACCTCCCAAGAGCATTCATAAGTGAAGCACTTGTTGTTCCAGAAAACTCAGAATGAAACCCAAGAAAACAATTAGCAACACTTTAATCAGAATATCACCATACCGGATGAAAAATAGCGAAGCAGCTAAAATATTTGTAGAGAGAGTCTTGGCTCTGGCACAGATGGCCATAGTTTGGATGCCCCTTCATGGTGTTTAAAAAGTGCATTAAACTGAGTGAAAGGCGCGACTATTTGAACGGACCCAACGGCTGCAGTATTTGGTAGAAAATGAAGCTGGGCGACTCACATCTCTGTGACGTTCTCGCTCTCCTGCGATGCCAGTATTGGGATGCTGGCCACGCTGTCTGGCTCCAGGCACTGGAGCGTGGTTAAGAAGCACCTGCAGGCTACTGGGCATCCGCACCAGGCTGGCGGCGCCAAGCAGAGCAACATCAGCGCAAGTGCCATGGCCACCCAGCACGCAGCACCACCCGCGGCCATGACGGTGTCCTCGTGGATGCGGCGCAGATACGGCACAGATCCTGTCCCACACACCTCCTGTCCCGCACACCTCCTTCCCTGGCCCGTGCTCGGGGTTCTGCTCCCAGGCAGGCGCTCTGCTATTGAGCCTCAGCAGCTAGGCAGGGCCCTGGGGACGCCTTCCCTCCTCTCTCCAGTCAGAGATGGAGGGAGGGGCAAGGCAGTCCATTAGTTACTGTGTGTGTTTGTGTGTGTGTGCGTGCGTGCATGTGTGAGTGTGTGTGTGTGTGTGTGCGCGCGTGCATGTGTGAGTGTGTGTGCGTGTGTGTGTGCGCGCGTGCATGTGTGAGTGTGTGTGCATGTGTGTGCGTGTGTATGTGTGTGCACATGCGTGTGTGTGTGTGTGTATGAGTGTGGGTGTGCGTGCGTGTGTGCGTGTGTGTGTGCATCTGTGTGCACCTGCACGCGTGCGCGTGTGTGTGCCTGTGTGTGTGTGTGCATGCGTGCGTGTGTGTGTATGAAAGAAAGAGAGAAAAAGATGGCAGGGGAAAGCTATGGTCATCAGACACCTCTGACATGTGAGAGAAACAGTTGTGAGAGAAACAGAGTAAGCAAATGAAATAAAGAGAGAGAGAGAGAGAGAGAGAGAGAGAGAGAGAGAGAGAGAGAGAGAGAGAAAGATGCAGTTGGAGGATGGGTGCATCGTCTGCTCCCAGGTGAGAGGTATTTGTTCCACAGGTGATACAAGTACACAGAAATGAGGAAGCTCCTATCCCTGGCTGGTCCCGGAAGACTGCCGGAAGCCATTACCTGCCCCCACTTCGGGATCTTTCAGTCACCCTTATGATGATATTATGGCATTTTATGGACCAAACTTTGGCATATATGTGATACAAAGTCCATTATATACTCACCACCATGACATATTCCAATACACCAGACAGTTTATCTCAGCTTTAAAAGTAGGTACAGCCATGACATTTCACATGTAGTTTTTTTACATTAAATATCCGGTAATGTACAGAAGCTTTTTAAAAGTTTATTTTGTCATTTTCATTTTATATGATATTTTATCTGTTACAACAGGTGCAAATGCATATTTTGTCTATATTATGTCTATATTGGTTTTTGAATATTTATATTAAAAAACTACATTTTAATTTCACCATAGATTACCAACTATTAAATTATTTATCATATTAAAACAAGAAAAAACAAATCCAAAAAGTGATTGGGAAAAAAAGTGCATATTTTATAATATAGAACCTAATTTTCTTACCTTAATAACCAAAAAAATCAAAAGTCATAATAGCCTACAAAAATAAAAAGATTTCCTCTTCACCAGTGGTGCCTCCTCTTAATTTGAATATGGTAATACACAAACTATAAACCATAAATATTTATTATTTTAAACCTCACAATTTTCCAAATATTTCTAACACAATAAATTGTAATATTTTCTATAGAACCCAGGATGAGTAATTAGTCACAGTGGCCAAATATTTATAGCACTAAAAAGATGCAATTGTGTGATTCATAACAATACCAAAATTATCTTAAAATTCCAAACTTAGATGCGTGGTCATTAAAACCTGGCCAGCTGCCCAACATTGTTTGTGTCAATTGCAGTTTAGTGAGGTCCTGCCCTCTTTTTTACCAACAAGGCTTATAATATGTCTTTACAGCTCTCTAATTAGCTCTCTAATTACGTGTGTATCTTCTTCCTTTCTTTATTTTGTGCTTTATAGTCTGCGAGCTTTTCGGGGTCGCTATTCTTTGGCTTTATACTGGGAGCTTTATTCCCATTTGTTTATTTTTTATGCTCCATTCACGGACATCCCTTTCCCCTTTTTAGTGGTTCCCACATTTTGTGGGTAACTTTTTGATTCCCTCACTGTCGCGTCTGGTCCTCTGAACCCGACTCATTACAGAAGAAGATTTTAAACATTTTACTATACCTTACCCATGTATTTTAGGTCACTGCTGCAGATTGATTATAATGGAGTATGTTTGGGGTTATTTAAATATATAATTATAGATATATAATTGTACAAAGGTGTACTCTACGGGGTAAAGTGTAGATATTGATTATGACTCAAATCTCTGTTCCAGATGTAAAATACCCCTTTTTTCAAGTTTTGTGTGAGATGGAGGGGTGGATGGAACATAAAATAGGACACAGCATCCTTAGCAGACCCGGAACTCATGAACATTTTTTTAAATATTAAATTTGCAGCAAAACTGTGAGACTCATGTGTGTAGAAGGTGTTCGAATGCACTGTGACCTCATATATTTAGATTACACTGCACTACAACTACTGATGTTACTAATACTGCTGCAATAATGATGAAACTAGAGGTACTACTAGGGTTAGGGTACAGTAATAAAAGATTTAGCTGGAGAGTGAGCAGTTTCTATCTGTTACGAGCACATCAGCACAAAGGCTATATTTTCAAACAAATCAATATAAATATAAAAAGAAAAGTTTTAAAGCTTAAAGTTGTACTTTAAGTGTGTGGTTATGGAGAACATTCTCTAGAGTGTGAGAATGAGGTCAGTCATGTGCCTCTAGCTTTTCAGTCAAGCCGTAGAGTTCACTAACAGCATTGGAAGGGGGAGACAGAGTGGATTCTGCAGGTAGAGTACATGCACACTTTACACAGGGCACGTAGCATAGGTGTACATGCACACTTTACACAGGGCACGTAGCATAGGTGTACATGCACACTTTACACAGGGCACGTAGCATAGGTGTACATGCACACTTTACACAGGGCACGTAGCATAGGTGTACATGCACACTTTACACAGGGCACGTAGCATAGGTGTACATGCACACTTTACACAGGGCACGTAGCATAGGTGTACATGCACACTTTACACAGGGCACGTAGCATAGGTGTACATGCACACTTTACACAGGGCACGTAGCATAGGTGTACATGCACACTTTACACAGGGCACGTAGCATAGGTGTACATGCACACTTTACACAGGGCACGTAGCATAGGTGTACATGCACACTTTACACAGGGCACGTAGCATAGGTGTACATGCACACTTTACACAGGGCACGTAGCATAGGTGTACATGCACACTTTACACAGGGCACGTAGCATAGGTGTACATGCACACTTTACACAGGGCACGTAGCATAGGTGGCGGTGAGGTGGCGTCCATCCCATCGCAGAAACTATGAGTGGAGCCAGCATCCCCTCTAGGGACAAATATAATGCCCTGCCCCCTATCCGTCTCAGTCACAATACACAGAGAGTAAGGTCAAAATGCCTTGACCACAATTACTGGCAAGAGCTGAATTGCCATTATTTTCGGCTGCAGACAGGACACAGTGATTGCTCAGGACTTCCTCTTTGTCCGGCTGTTTTCATCCGCACTCAGTGAGTAAGCCAGCTACAAAATAAATCTGGTCCTTGAAACACAGGAGACAGT
Organism: Ilyophis sp. 1 JC-2022; assembly: GCA_022702515.1. Classification (NCBI taxonomy): domain Eukaryota; kingdom Metazoa; phylum Chordata; class Actinopteri; order Anguilliformes; family Synaphobranchidae; genus Ilyophis; species Ilyophis sp. 1 JC-2022. Next base: position 87,852,794 of record CM040406.1, on the reverse strand, counting down.
GGTCTATTTGTTTTACTGCTGTGGAGTGTTGGGAATTGCGCGCAGTTTACTCCAAGTACACGCGAGACAAGCAGCAAATAAAACGAGCCTCGCTCGCTCCATCCAATCATCTCAGACTTTCGAAGAATTTAAAGAACGTCAATCATCTAACGTGTTTTCTTCTATAATGTACTGAACTGTAGTATGTCTTTGTTTTTTCAACCACAGATAGTACAAATAATGATTGCCTTAAATGACTCAGATATGTACAGTAAGCACATTTTATTAACAGCCAATAACAATCAGGCACATTTGCATCAATGTGACCTTTTTGACACTTCCTGGATAGTTGTGGTGTGTATAAGAGTGCATCTTCCACTTATCATGTTAAGATATAGATTCATAAACAGACAGTAATATTACTAATCATGAACAATGTTAAATTTATACTAGAGGGCAGAGCCAGGAAGCAGAGTGTGAGCATGATGATGAAATAATATTCATCAGAAATTACTATTTTTTAGTGAGCTGTTTTCTCTGCTCCAGCTGGGGCAGTTAAGTAAAGGAAGCTACAATTAACTGAACATGGTGGGCTGAGCAGGATATGCTGAACAAGCCATATAATAAAAGCACTGAGTAATTCAATTAAGAGCAAGCACATACAACATGAAGCACTCCTACACACGTGGTAAAATCCATTGAAACCACGGAATAATGCTGGCCTGCAAAGTGTCTCACTGATGAGGATTAACATGTTGGTAAGGTCGTTTTCACTTGGACTGTTTTATTTGTAGCAAACATATCCTGAGAAACCAGACTTTGAGGTCTGAACATTCTTATTTTATTACTTATAAATATGTAGGCTACAGTGTAACTTCACCGTGAACCTTCATTAATTCACTAATATAGTAAATCAAGTCTGGGTTTGTAACAGAAAACAGTGTGAGATTGAGTTTCCCATGGGTGTGGCTAGGAACCAGAGAACCAATCATGTTGTGTATACCAGTGACAGTGAATTATTCAGCATGTTTCAGAAGAAAATATCTCGGACAAAATTATTATTGTATTGAAGCTGCATTTAACTGCAGGTTCTGAAACATGTTTTCATATCATACAACAGAAAGAAAGGATTCTGTACAAAGATTAAATGTTTCATAGAACAAATGTCCACACTAAAAAAAAATTTTTTTTTAACTTTTCACTAATTTTCTTTGTGATAAACTCTCTCCCTCCATTCGAAGTGGCAATCCCCTGTAGTCTAGAAGCCACACAAATTAAGCAAAACAACAGTTTTATCTTCAAAACAAGCCATTGCATAATAAAAGATGTCATCTGCTTCTGAGCGAAAGATATTATGTTTCTACTGTAGGTATAAAATAAAATAACACACCCAGCAAAGTAGGACTCGTTTAACTCTAAAATCTTTGTTTTCATTATTATTTAATTGATGGTTGTATTTGATACAGTTCAGGGGCAAGGAAGGCATCAGGGGTACATGACCATAGATATAGCCCACACATAGCCCCCACGGAGCCCTGAGGCATGCTTAAATCGGCAGGCCTGTGTGCATTGATCGGACAGAAAGCGTGACAAGGTCAGAATTATACCCATCTTCATCCAGGGACTGTTGTCAAGTAGGACTGTCAGATTCCATTATGAGGCTCACGTTTAGATATGATTGATGGGCAAAACTTTGACAGGGCAAAGAAATGGTTAATCACCCATGGGTTCCCTGACTGGTCATTAATCCATCTTCCCTCTGTCAGCTGCCTTCACTGGTCACCGCACAGGCTAGGAGAATCAGTCCTTTAGATATGAGCTGGTTATGGTGGAGCTATCTTTGGGTCAAACCCAAAACCACCTGCTAACAAAGCACATTAACAAGCCATGACCTCTCTCTCTCTCTCTCTCTCTCTCTCTCTCTCTCTCTCACACACACTATTTTTGACCTTTTTTGGCAATGGTTTGGTTTTGCTCTGGTCTCTCTTTATATCAAACATTATTGATATTTCCTCATTGTATTCTTTTACTTTGAAGGCATGTCCCTTTGTCTCATTTTGATAGTATTGTGAGTTTTTAATCAATCAAATAAAAACTCAAAATGCCTTTTTACATCAGCGTCAATATAGATGTTGATAAGGCATGATTGCATATACTGCTTCTGATTTCATACCCTGTTCAGCAGACTGATCTCTTTATAACTCTTAACATTTGTACCTCTGTGGTTTTACTATACTTGAAATCCATATTGGAATTGGTTTTATGTCATTTTAACAAAAACCTTGTTGAATTGTGATTAAATTAGTGAAAATAACATTTATGTATAATCCTATCTATAACCTTTATGCATTATCATTTCAGCCCTCCACATGTGTCCAAGTAAAACCAGGCATTTGTTTTAATCAAAGTAATAGTAACGGTAGCACCAAAGTAAATCTGTTTTATGAAGTAAAGCTGCCTGATAAAAGGACAAGCCAGCCAATAGCTCATGTCCGTCAGACATTAAAGCAACACCCCAGCCCACTTCAAATTAATGTCCTCCATCCGAACCCGGGCGGAGTAAAGGAAACCTGAGTAAATGCACATTTGGACTTGAGACAAGGAAAGGCTTTTACAACGAGAACAGTTAATGCACTGAGCTTCAGTGCAGGTCGCAGCCTTGTACATCACGTAGACATTCTGGAAGCCTCTCTTGCATCTGCTCTGAGACCTGAATTTGGCCACAGTAAGCCTCTGCTCAAGTCTTCCATTGCATAGGTAACATTGATCCGGTTTACATTTGATGAATACAGGGAAATACCTCTACGGCCTTGATGACTTTATCAGAGAAGAGTTCATAATACTTTCCATGGCTCTTCAGGTAGTCATTTGTGTAAAGTACGTGATCAGCTGATCAGTCAGATTTCGATTTTTTGTGATGTTTGGTGTTTTTGAAAAATCCAGCCTAAAGTTGCATGCTAAAAACCACGTGGGCAACCTCCAATGAGAACAGCAGCGGAGCGGAGCTGCCCCAGGTATTGCAGACAGAGGAAGCTGTGCTGAGCTGCCCCAGATACTGCAGACAGAGGAAGCTGCCCCAGGTACTGCAGACAGAGGAAGCTGTGCTGAGCTGCCCCAGGTACTGCAGACAGAGGAAGCTGTGCTGAGCTGCCCCAGGTACTGCAGACAGAGGAAGCTGTGCTGAGCTGCCCCAGATACTGCAGACAGAGGAAGCTGTGCTGAGCTGCCCCAGGTACTGCAGACAGAGGAAGCTGTGCTGAGCTGCCCCAGATACTGCAGACAGAGGAAGCTGCCCCAGGTACTGCAGACAGAGGAAGCTGTGCTGAGCTGCCACAGATACTGCAGACAGAGGAAGCTGTGCTGAGCTGCCCCAGGTACTGCAGACAGAGGAAGCTGAGCTGAGCTGCCCCAGGTACTGCAGACAGAGGAAGCTGTGCTGAGCTGCCCCAGGTACTGCAGACAGAGGAAGCTGAGCTGAGCTGCCCCAGGTACTGCAGACAGAGGAAGCTGTGCTGAGCTGCCCCAGGTACTGCAGACAGAAGAAGCTGTGCAGAGCTGCCCCAGGTACTGCAGACAGAGGAAGCGCTGAGTCTTTCTTATCTAAAAAATCTGCGGGTGCGCAAAACGAAATCGCCGAGATCTCCAGCGTCGTTGAGCAAACGACTTTTTGGATCAATAAATTGGCAGGCAAAACAAAGGGAATAGCCTTCTCAGATTCAGACCTCCTATTTATTTATTTTTCATTTACTGCCCTGTAGCCTTATCTTCCATCTAAAGCTTTGTTCTACCAGGGAAAACACAATCTCCACACAAAAAAAGGAAAGCCCATCAACACCGAAATACCAGCATCCAGACTAGATAGCAAGCCGTGTTAGAGAAACTCACAGGGGTAAACCGAGGATCGATGGGCTCTAGCTGCTCTGCGTTTGGGCGATGTAACCCGACCCCGTCTCTCTCTCATTAGCAACGTTCTCTGGCCGGCTGGGGAGACGAGAGCCCTGTCCTCATGCAGATGAGCCGTAACCCGAGCAGCTCCTGTGAGGGAGAGTCAGCCCCGGGACTAATGAATCCCCAGCCCTCCCTCCCTCGCTCATCCCCTGCTCCGTCCCTCCACTCCAGTGTCATTCTCTTTCACAGCCCGTCTCGCCAATACAAATATTTCAATCAGAGGACTTTTGGGGAAGAAACAGGAATTTAAAGAGGTCCAGTGGTTCTCTGACACTGGAAGCGTCCGGGCCAAAGCTGACCGATGGTCTTTTTTTTTCTTGTTTAGAGAGGGTGCTACATGAATTCTTTATTGAGGCCTTGAGGAAAATGTAACAGTTGCAAACAGTTGATATGCTTTCCTGTGTAGCAAAATTCTTTCATATTTATATTTCTATTCCCTTTCGTATTTTGGTGAATCTGCAAAAGGAAGCCCATAAATTTGAGAAAAAACATATTGTGACCATGAGTATTGAAATGCCTATAGCCACTGGTGACTTTCTGTGCTGTATGTTCTGACAACATAATTCACAATTTTCCTTTTGCTTTTCCCAACATAGTTACAACTCACAAAGACACTTTAATTGGTCCACAATAAAGTTAGTTTTGTAATTAGCGATTCATTTTGCAAGTGATTGTACTTACTTTAAACCACATCCCAGCTAGTCGATGGGAAAACGTTTCTGTCTTTGTATTGCGATTTATACAGTTCTAGCAAGGAAAATTCCCAGGGGGGATAATTGCAAGATGATATAGGGAATATAGGTGTTTGTGTATATGTATATTTTACGGCTCGTTTAAAGGCAAAATGTGGCTGACTATTAAATATATTAACAACACTGGAATCACCAGACAGCACATACCAGTGCCTTATGACAATCCCTTTCATAGCTGAGAATATGCGCACCACTACCACAGGCTTTGTGTGGAGGCTGGCTCTCCTGTTTAACATTAATTCTAATAGACGTGCAGGCATTTAACACATTTTCATCATAACCCTTGGAAAAGCATCGATCGCATAGATCTGCCGCATGGTTTTCAAAATCATTACCTGAACCTACATATCCTTCCTGCTCTCAATAGCTGACTATAGAGCAAACTCTGCCACAACATAGGCAGACGCTTAGGAAACTACCAGCCCTGTTCCCTAACCATTATGCTACACTGCTGCCCGACGTGATTGAGATTTTGGCTTTGTGATTGGAATATATTATGTGCTATTATGTGTGTAGAAGTGGGCTGGTGTGACCCATTCTCAATCATACGTCCAGGTTACTTTTAGAAGAGAGGACTCCACTGGGAATATTGAGCAGAGAGATCCCTGCTGTTGTTTCACTCAATGTTCCATGCAAATGCTGGCCAGCATGATCTCCCTAAAAGGGACAATCAGCACCGTTATCGGCAGATTATATTAGAGGAAATTGATGGAGAAGGTGTTGTTACTGGAATCGTGCTGCTGTAAACTAAACTGGTATGTATGTCTGTTTAGGTCTATAAGATCAAGAATATCAGAACATAATGAACATTGCTTGACATCATAAAGCCTTCAGCAGTGCATCATATGTCTGAGGGAAGCACATATTAGAGTGTATTAGAGTGTATTAGAGTGGTCTCCATACTGGCGTTTCATTGGAAAGAACATACAGCATGTGTGCATGATTAAAAAAGGCATCACACTCCTTGAAGAATGAAAAAAAAAAACTTTCATTAGACAAAATGAAAACTTGATCACCTAATGTCAATTTATTTTCAGTATAGGTCTACCGTATGATATCTCCAGTTGCTTATGAAAACTATACTTAAAAAATATACCATAACTGTGAAAAATTGTGGGAAAAAAAAAAAACTGAAACTCCGATAAATACGGCTAAGAGTCAAACTAAGAACAGCTCCATATACATGCAAGGCACGGAAATGAAAACTAAGAGCTAAAGAGACGAACAGACCATTCGGCATTCATTGCTGGAGCTAAACATTGCCTTCGCTCCTGTTAGACCCCCTCGATTTTGTATTGACAGAGGGGCTTGTGATTATTTGAGCGGTGCCTATAAAGCTGCCAATTGGCTCAGATGGATGAGCCCAGCCCATCTGTGTGAGAGTGACGGGGGCCGGAAGCCTGAGGGTAATTATGGCAGATTGATGGGGCCGTTTCCTCTGTGCGTTGGATCATCCTGAACACAGAGAGGCCTGGGGCGGTGGGCTGGGGGTGGGGGACATGTCCACAAATAGAGTCCTGTAACACTACATTTAGCGGTGTGAAGCAGCATTTAGGGTGGCGGGCTTATATAACATTGCACACACGTACGAGTCCTGTAGAACTCAATATACTGTATTCAATATACTTATTAAGCCTGCAGAAATTCAAATAAAACGTATGGAGAAAGTAAGTAGGCAAAGCACATATCACATTTGTTTTAATTGTTGTGCCCTTTCCCAAAAAAACATTGTTTGCTCAAACACATTCAGACTACCAGCTGACAATATAGGCAGCGAACAAACAGCTACATCCACACACATATCATGGTGCCTTTGCATTGTTATCCACACCATTCCACACTTATCCTGCGCCAAGTCAAATTCACATATGCTTTATTGGCACGACCACACATTGGCATTGCGTTGTCAAATCAATGTTTACATAAAATGTACATCAACAAACAACAAGAGGAGATGGTAAAATAAAATGGTTGGGGAAGAGAGAAAGGTTCAGCGAGAAAGGTACTCAATGTGAATTGCTTTAGTAAAACACTATGTACACGAGTGTGTGAAAATCAAGGGCTGAGTGAGTCACTCTGGATAAGGACATCTGCAAAACAAAGCAAATAAATAAATGAAGCCATAAATAAAGGAGAAGAAGGGCGTCTAGGCTGAGGTCACTGAGGCTGAGCCAAACCCACATGTCCTCCTCTATTGTGGTGCAGTCAGATGCTTGTGCCAGGAACTTTCCGAGGAGTGCTGCAGTCTGCTGGACCCAGTTCAGTGCCTATTGTGAAAATGTCCACTGTTTACCTCATTAAACTGTGCTTTTTTCCCCAGCCTGTGCCCCTGTCTAGCAGGTCCGATCCGATGTCAGCGTGCCAGCTAAGTGGACACTCAGGCAGGCCAACCTAAAAAATGAGAGATGAGATCTGGTTACCTTCACTGGAACTGGTAAACATTTGGCTACAGCGACTTTCCTGTCTTATATTATGTTTCTTAATTGTCATGTTAATTCTTTGATATATACTGTATATCAGGTAATATCAGCAAAGCCATGCTACCTATTTCCAACAGTATAGGTGGTTATTGAAGTAGCTATTGTTGTAAGGGTGCTCAATTTTTTTTCTAAGAGTGTTAATATCATTCATTGCCGTTTCTGTTGCTGTTGTATTCAACTACTGCATAGATATCTATTTTCTGGTACTCTTACAAGCGATACTACAGCATGCTCGGCATTTGAATGGATTGTTCTCATTTTTTCAGTGTGAGATTACGCTAATTCACCAAACAGTGAATTTTTTATAACCCTTTGTACTATATATATATATATATATTTTTTTTTTAAATATATAATTTGGCGCCCAATGTGGGGCTCTGTGTGTCCAATTCCCACCCTAATTTGTGAAGTTCAATTGTCCCCCGAATCACATTCACAGGGCCATAGAGGACACCTCTGATTCTAGACATTCACATACTGCACATCTCTGACTCCATCTACTGACAACTTGCACAACTAATGAGACTGAGAGACATACACCTGCAAATGCCTTCAGGTTTTCCCCTGTCACGTTTGTTATGCAACTTAATTTATTATTGTACTGCATCTATGCTGCTATGCACCACTGATCTGCTATTTGACAACAAACCCTGCAAGCTCAATAAAACTATTAAGGAGAGAATATGGAGAATGTGATGAGGACTGTAATAGAGTTCAGATCACCTCATATTCACTCTTACAATAATACAGTGACCCTTATAATTAATAATGAAGTACAGGCTGCATCAGAGAAAGCATTTTAAACTTCTGTGAAATATGACATTTTTAACAGTTAAAATTATGTGATGCAAAATGTATGAATTCGCTGTTATTTGTCCCATTTCTAATTAATTTTATCCTGTGGTCAATGATTATGACTTTTTACACATTTGTCATTTTTTAGTTCTTTTATTAGCAAAACATGAAATATGACATTAAGATGACTATGCTGGCCAGCAACACTTCATCATGCTCGAGTCACAAACCTTTGTTTCTCCATTTTGCTGCATAGGTCTATTGTTTTGTTTTGGAACTCTTGCATTACCAGATCGACCGTGTGTGTCCAAACTGTGGTCTGACCCTCCTAACCCATTCAACCCTGCCTCGGTCAGAACATAGATAGGTCACCACCGCCGGTCAAAACACTAACTGAACCATGGCAGAACCCGGTATTGATTAGGTCCAAACGGAGGGAGTGTTATCAGTCAGATGTGGCCTAAACATGTTCGTGGAGCTACAGGGGATAAGATGACGAGATTCTAGATGATACAGTACACCCCACCTCCTCCTCCTTTTTTCTTCTCCCTCCATCCTCTCTCTTCTCCTTCATTACTTATGCAGATGGATATAAACAACTGCAAGCTTGGAGAGAACAGTGTGTGAGAAGAGAGAGAGAGAGAGAGAGAGAGAGAGAGAGAGAGAGAGAATTGGACTCAGATAGAGAAAGAGAGAGAGAAAGACAGAGAAAGAGAAAGAGAGAGAGAGAGAATTGGACTCAGATAGAGAAAGAGAGAAAGAGAGCGAGGGAGAGGGAGATAGAAAGAGAGAGAGAAAGAGAGAGAGAGAGCGAGAGAGAGAGGAGAGAGAGAAAGAAAATGGGAATCGGATAGAAAGAGAGAGAGCGAGAAAGAGAGAGAGAGAGAGAGAGAGAGAGAGAGGGAGAGAGAGCGAGAAAGAGAGAGAGAGAGAGAGAGAGAGAGAGAGAGAGAGAGAGAGAGAGAGAGAGAGAGAGAGAGATGATTTGTGGGCCTCTCTCGTGTGCTAGCATTACCAGAATGGCCCTCCAGGGCCACATGAAAGGGCTCTTGATTGTTAGGAGTGGTAACATGATATCAGAGCTTCTTGCCCTGACAGATTTATTTACATTTCAGCGCCTGGGCCTCATTCGAAAAAATAGTAAGAGGGCATCAATATTTGTAGTAATGACCAGCCTTTTTTTAACCCTCTCTCCACAACGTTTGTCTGACCAAATGCTCCTCTTAGCTGAATATAACCTCATTGTGCAATATGTCTGACCAACTGAACCTTATTGCCATATTAATGGCCCTGCCAATCTGGCACCACCTGAAAATGTTAAAAATATGTAATTCAAAATAGATAAGGCGTAAGCAGTTTGACAGTTGATATGTCAAAGATAGAAAATTGATGCCAAAAAGGGAACACCCGCATGAATCTACATAAAACATTTAGGCCTTTCCAAAACCCCAGAAAAGCACAATTACTTAAAACAATGTTAATGTGAATTTCAATGTGACTTGAGATTTAATTATGTGTCAACAATGTTTACTTTCGGTTTAAGTGTTCAGCCACAGTCATACCTAAAATAAATCCAGCAATATAAGATAGTGTTCTGTTTTATCACTCTCATAACCAGCCTGCTATTTACTGAAGGTTGCCACTTTGTTCATGGCAAGGCTATAGCAGCTCTCTTGAATTGAAAATACAACCTTAAGTGCCGCTCCACTGACTAGTTACCAAGCAGCAGAGTGAGTTACAGACAGATTCAGTTACTATATAGAATGCATCTGCAACACAGATGAAGTCGCGTTACGTTTTCATTTATGCAACTTATACATGCAAAGTAGGCTATGGCAACAGAAGTTTAATTGTTCTCACATCAAGACCATTACTACCTCTATGAATAATAACATAAATCCAACAAATAACTACATTAGATCTTCGGTTACTGCGACAACCTCAACCAGTGCTGCCCTTCAGTACCCCACTCTTGCTATTCTATTTTTTCTCCTCCCACTTTGGCCGCTAGTATCACGACTACTACAGCGGCTACCATTACCGTTTGATTCCTCTGCTTACTCTACTGCAGCTTCTCCCAGGTAAGTGCTGCTGGAAGGAGGGCAAAGCTAGATGTGCACACAGACAGGGAGGCAGAAAAACAAAAAGATAAAGCAATAAAAGCAGACAACAGTCGGGCCTAAGTGGGGAGAGAGGGGAAGGGGAGCTGCAGTTCCCATTTAGGATGGTGGGCTATTTACCCTGACAACCATTAAATATGAATTAAAAACCACACAGGCCTCTTTGCCTCTGAAATGTCATTACATATCTTTATGGCGAGCAATTGTTGAATAAGCAGTTTGCAGGCTTCCCTAGGGGAGAGATGGGAGGGGGGAAGCGGGGGCAGCAGCATGTATTATCAGAAGACAGGTCTGGAAAATAGGGAGGCATAATTGCCAGTGAAATGGAATTTACATTAAGGGGCTCTAATAGAGTGGAACACTTCAGGCTCCGGACTCTGGAAAGTACGGAGGAGAGAAAGCGCAGCATTGTCTTGGAGCGCGTGTGTGCCTCGGCGCGGTTTGTTCCGCTGGGCTGTGGAACGAATGCAAATGATGCGGGACAGTCTGCAAAACAGCACAGACCACCAGAGTCTGCGAAACAGCACAGACCACCAGAGTCTGCGAAACAGCACAGACCACCAGAGTCTGCGAAACAGCACAGACCACCAGAGTCTGCGAAACAGCACAGACCACCGGAGTCTGCGAAACAGCACAGACCATCAGAGTCTGCGAAACAGCACAGACCACCAGAGTCTGCGAAACAGCACAGACCACCAGAGTCTGCGAAACAGCACAGACCACCAGAGTCTGCGAAACAGCACAGACCACTGGAGTCTGCGAAACAGCACAGACCACCAGAGTCTGCGAAACAGCACAGACCATCAGAGTCTGCGAAACAGCACAGACCACCAGAGTCTGCGAAACAGCACAGACCACTGGAGTCTGCGAAACAGCACAGACCACCAGAGTCTGCGAAACAGCACAGACCACCTGAGTCTGCGAAACAGCACAGACCACCGGAGTCTGCGAAACAGCACAGACCACCGGAGTGTTTCATAAAGTCTCGAATCAGTCTAAGAGAGGAGGAGGGTTTAAAGCCAGAGCTTTTGTTGCATGCAATTCTGCTTGATGTTAAATGGCCTAATATAGAAAACTTTCAAATGCTTCACTGGTAAGATTTTTGGAGAGGGAATCAGATCTGTAGGGTTGCATTTGGTCCAGTGAGAAAAATGGTTAAAACGAAAATGGTGCCTGATTATGGATCAGCTATCAGTGGCTTTTGTAACCATATTTAACAAATGTTCTTTTACTGTATAAATAAAAAGAAAATGGGGAAAACATTTTTCTTTAACTGCATCCAAAATTCATACCGCACGCTTAAATTATGTTCGCATTTCAGATTTTGTGTTATAATTATGAATGCTTTTCAGTTTCAAAAACACAAACAATGAAATTGCTAGAATAACAATTAATTTAACGTCATTCCAGATTGTCTCCAGATTGTCAAATCATTCTAGAGCAAAATGCTGTATCTGAATATATGAAAGAAAGGTTATTCTCAGTGATCTTTTTTTAAATCAAACAAAAATATTTGCCTTTAAATATATTGCAATACACAGTAATTCAAATCAAGTAATAAAATACAAAGTTAGAACTAAGATACGTTTGAATGCATTTCGGATTGCAAAGTGACCCTGAGTCTAAGCCTAGTTTTTATTACTGCTGGAAATATGAAACAATGACAATTTATATAATTTTCATTTACATGGTAGCTGGTTACAGTGTAAGTTACGTGAGTGTACTGCCAAATGAGTGTATTTCTGTGTTTTTTAGTGTTCTGCATAATTTTATGCTGTACATAGTTTTAAAATCTAGCAATACTTTTCTTTAATACTACCATGAAAACTGAACTTATTTTTCTGAATTTTTATTATTCAGCTATAAAGTTAACAACTGAAGGCAATGTAAGCAAGATTAAAAACTATTTCCTATTGACTGGATCATTCTATTTTAGCATTATTCATTTTATTTTATTATTCTTTCTACTATTACTATTTGCATATACACTGCTCAAAAAAATTAAGGGAACATTTAATCATCACAGTATATGATGATTAAGTATATACATTATAACAAGTAAATTAAACCAAACCGGTCATGCTGGATGATGTTGCAGGCAGCATAACATTCGCCATGGCGTCTCCAGACTCTTTCACGTCTGTCAAATGTGCTCAGTGTGAACCTGCTCTCATCTGTGAAGAGAACGGGGCGCCAATGGCGAACCTGCCAATTCTGGTGTTCTCTGGCAAATGCCAATCGCGCTGCACCGTGCTGGGCTGTGAGCACAGGTCCGACTACAGGACGTCGGGCCTTCATGCCACCCTCATGGAGTCTGTTTCTGACATTTTGGTCACACGAGTAGCTCGCAGGAGGTCATTTTGTAGGGCTCTGGCAGTGCTCTTCCTGTTCCTCCTCACACAAAGGAGCAGATACCGGTCCTGCCGCTGGGTTGTTGCCCTTCTACGGCCCTGTCCAGCTCTTGTCGTGTAATGGCCCATCCCCCGGTATCTCCTCCACATTCTTGAGACTGTGCAGGGAGACACAGCAAACCTTCTTGCAACGGCACGTCCTGGAGGAGCTGGACTACCTGTGCAACCTGAATGGGCTGCAGATACCGCCTCATGCTACCAGTAGTGACAAGGGCACTAGCAAAATGCAAAACTAGAGAAAAATCAGTCAGGAAGGATAAGGAGAGAGAAATGGTCTGTGGCCACCAACTGCAAAACCATTTACTTTTTGGGGGTTGTCTTGCTGTTGCCTCTCCTGTCCATCTGTTGTCACTTTCATTTGCACCAAAGCAGGTGAAATTGATTCACAATAGTTTACACTTCCTAACTGGACAGATCAACTTTCCAGAAGTTTAATCAATTTGGTGTTATACTGTGTTGATTAAGTGTTTTCTTAATTTCTTTGAGCAGTGTAGTATACATTTAACATTAGGTTTTGTACTTTTCTTAGTACAGACCTGAAGACATCACCAGATAATATTCATGGATTTTACTGCTGCAACATGTTATAATGTGTTATACACATGTTATAATGTGCACTTTGTCATGCGCTTACTAATTCAATCAATACTATACATGCATTTCACACATGCATACATGTATGAAGCGCATGAAAGTTAGCTACTCATGTATACTGGGACACTCCTCTGAGTAAAATCATCACTAATGCCACCAAGACCAGCAATACTGTCATTTCAAGTCCTCATATTTCTCATATTGAAATGAAACTCAATCATCACCACATGCATACATTTTTTTTCTCTCACATTTAAAGAAATTCAAGAGTCAATCAAAGCATCTGCAGTATTGATAATGATTTTCATAGCATGTTTTTGTCTTTATTCATCCACTTAATTATTTTGATATCAGAAAATAATTTTATTAGAGAACAATGTTGTGCTTAATTTTTTTCAGACACACAAGTGGGGGCTGTTTCGGGTGGAGGGGGGGCAGGTTTCACTGTCTACAGTCACAACACACAAGTACAATAACTTTTAAATTGAACAAAACCAATCGAATGTTGTTGACAACAAATATTAACGTGCAGGCCTGTGTGAAATTCTGCGTGGAAATGTCAAAAAGGCCACATGATCATGACTCAGATGATGAGTGCAATGTATCTGAGTGTAGCGCTGACTGAACATAGCTTTTACTGGGCTTTTCGTATTTGGGCATTTTTCTCGTGAGACAGCTTTTCATTCAATATTAGAGGAACCAGTGAAGCTAAAAATCATATCTCCGAACGTTTTCAGGAAAATAATGCCAGATATTTTGTTTTGGCTGAATTAATCATGAATCCATTGGCATTAAACCATTAAACTAATGCCATGAAACTAATTCTTCTTCTTCCTCTTCTCTTCTTCTTCTTGTTGTTCTTCTTTTTTTTCTTCTTTTATTATTACAGTTATTATTATAACTTCTTCTTTTTGTTGTTACTGCTCTTAACTGCAACAGCCGGTTTTTACTATTATTGCAACAAACAATAAGAAAATTAATAAAATTACGATTTGCACATGTCCTTGGTAATATCATGACAATTGCCATTTTTATACATGTATATTGTCTGAACGACTAACATAGAGCCTTTGTATATGGGATCTTTTGTCACAGGGACATTTTAATGAGCCTTGAGAATAAAATATGATTGGCACCCCCTATCGTATTTTAGATTGTGATAGTGGCAGTACTTTGACCACTGGGGGGCACCTGAGTGGTGCTCAGCTGTGGGACTGCAGACAGGAGCTAACAGCATTTTCAAAAGTTGTACGACTCACAATGGTCTCCGCTTTCTGATGCTTCTGATGCTATCTGGGACCTTGCTGTATTTCTCACTCCCTATACTCTGACTACACAAACACAAAATCACAGTAGCATTGAGTATTAATATATATGCAAGTATCTTTTTGATAGAAACAACCACAGCTACACAAGCTCACGATGTGCATGTGCAAGGTATTATATATAAAGCTATTAAGACATAAATAAACAAGTGAGAAAAGGTTACTCTCTGTCTGACTGCATTCTAAAATATAATTCAAATGGTGATGGTCACCTAGTAACCTATTTAATTGTAGTCCCCTTCTCACATCACCAACGTACCCCATTCATTACCCAGTAGGGGTGTGTGTGTGTGGGGTGGTGGTGGGAGGGATTAGGGTGAGAGCTCTCGCAATGATTGCAAAGAATTTCTTCCATTTTCCATTTTCTTTTCAGGAAACACTAGCCTCAAAAAATATATATTTTTATTTTAAGACATTACTCCCTACACAGCCAGAGCTTTCAGTCCTACAATGACTTGAATGTATTTTGCACCTGCCACTTCCAGCCACACAAAAGAACAGAGTCCTTCTTTTAAGAGTGGGTCTCTGCTATTTCCCCTGTGCTTCTCCACCCTGGTCAACTCTGGTCATGGGGGCTTGACAAAGCAGCTCACCCAGTTCATGAAAACATTTTTATTCATATTTCGAAGAACATGAGCAGTATGGTTATGTATATATATATATATATATATATATATATATACAATGGGGGAAATAAGTATTGGACACGTCAACAATTATATTATCAAACATATTTCCAATGTAGCTATTCACATGAGATTTTTACCAGACATTGGTATTAACTCAATAAAACTACACAGCTAAAGAAATTGTAACGTTCCAATTCTTTAAAAAGGTTTTGTGCAATAAAGTGAAATGACACAGGAAAAAAGTATTGAACACACTAAATTAAATGTGGTAGAAAAGCCATATTTTTTATATTGTGGTTGGATATCCTTTGCATGCCATGACTTTATGATGTCTGTGACCCAACAACATCAAAAGGCTCTTGATATCTTATTTGCTGGTACTCTTACAAGCGATACTATAACAGCTCTGCATTTGAATGGATCTCTATGGGAATTGGGGGGTGAGACAAGATTTAGCTGTAAATTACACTGGAACAATATAGAACACATGGTTGGCTAAGTGGCTCTAAGTCATCAAGGGTCTGATGTATTAAACAAGCCTTTAACCATCACTCTGCTGCCAGAAATACAGTAGATATGGATGGATAACTTGAAGGGTTTCTTCTCCTGACTTATTTTTCCATAGAGTTCAATAGTAAAATCTGTCAGGAGAAACAACCCTTAAAGTGATCCTTCCATATCTACTGTATTTCTGGCAGCAGAGTGATGGTTAAAGGCTTGTTTAATACATCAGACCCTTGATGACTTAGAGCCACTTAGCCAACCATGTGTTCTGTATTGTTCCAGTGTAATTTACAGCTAGATCTTGTCTCACCCCCCAATTCCCATAGAGATCCATTCAAATGCAGAGCTGTTATATTATCGCTTGTAAGAGTACCAGCAAATAAGATATCAAGAGCCTTTTGATGTTGTTGGGTCACAGACATCATAAAGTCATGGCATGCAAAGGATATGCAACCAAATATAAAAAATATGGCCTTTTCTACCACATTTAATTTAGCGTGTTCAATACTTTTTTCCTGTGTCATTTCACTTTATTGCACATAACTTTTTTAAAGAATTGGAACGTTAGAATTTCTTTAGCTGCGTAGTTTTAGTGAGTTAATACCAATGTCTGGTCAAAATCTCATGTGAATAGCTACATTGGAAATATGTTTGATAATAAAATTGTTGACGTGTCCAATACTTATTTCCCCCATTGTATATATATATCCATACAGAGCTAAAAAGGACTATAAAGAACTAACACCATCATTTTGTGTTTAATGCATACAGTATGTATTGGTGTTTTCATTGGACAACATGGCTCAGTAAACAAACAGCTGTAACACATCAATTACAGGATCTGTAATTGGTATGCTTCATTGTGTTTGCCTTAGTGTGTTTCTGGATTGCAACATATTTATTCTAATGTCTGGCTTTTATGTGGAGATGCATACTGTATATTACATTTTATACAAAAAACAATAATGAAGCGCAATTTTGTGTAACTTGTTATCATTTATTTAACCACGAGAGATTAAAAACCATAACAATTTATGTTATGAAGTACACTCTAATATCAAATGCCACTGCTGGTAACATTTTACCCGTTTTTTATTCTATTTATTTAAATGCATTTACCTGTGTTAAATCTGAGGCTATTCATTATTTGGTGGTAAAATCCCATTCATTGACTGAAATATGTGCTTATCATACGTGATATCATGATGATCAAAAAAAGGTACAGCGGAGTTTGTGATGCTTACAGTACCGTCACTCAGCAGAGATAAAGATAAGGAGCATCAGATTGAAGACCAGAATCATTCAATTTCATTCATTCATTTTTCAAGAAAACAGTTTGTAACTGAACATATTTCAGCATTGTTTATGGATAATCATGTGGCTAATCTAAGGTTCGATCATAGCACATGGTAGGCATAGTGTACAAAATTGTAACACTCATATGGAATACGTTACTGATCTCACCAGTAGCCTAATGCTATCCTGGCATCATAAGGTACAGAAGGTCACAGAAGCCCACCCACAGTGAGTACTTCCTTCACCTCTGAAACACCCTCCTGCCTTGGCCAAGCCATCAATGTATCAAATTTACATTTTATATCCACTCCCATGCATTTTCAAATCTATTCTATGGCATTTTCAAAACTCAACAATACTTCTGTCAGTCCGGCCTCACCAAGTCTCACAAAAGCCACACCAAGTTTCACAAAAACAATCACATGGAATATTACTTTATATTGAGCGTTAAAGGGACCTTGCACTTCAAAGCTATGAAGAAGAGAAAATGAACAAGCAAGGAAGTTGATGACATACTGGAGTTTCATAAGATAATATCCACACTTTCAGAGAAAAGTGGGCAACCTTTGAAAAACCTTGATATTGTCAACAGCTTCTACCTGGGCCTTTTTGTTATCACTTTTTTGCACCAGTTTTTAAGGCTGTATTCCCAGCACTATCTTTAATGTAAAAGTAACAGTAGAGTTTGAACCAGGCTCAAGGACAAAACTGCAATGTTCCCAATCTTGTGACAAGTGAAAAGAAAGCAAAGCATATCTTTTTGGTTTGGAGGCTATTCAATCTTTTATCTTAAAGTGTCAGAGATGTGAGTTAACCCACTCATTATTTATTAATTATCAAAACCTTTCCAGCAGTCACAACCTTGTTTCATAAATTAATACAGCCCCCCCCCCATCCGCTTTTGACCTCCACCAAAATGTTCAGCATGAACATGTCGATACTTTTGAGATGGCCAAGATAATTGCTCCCTGTCTCTTTTTTATACTCTATGTCTTGCTTTTTTTTTGTATGTGTGTTTTTTGTTCTTTTAAACCCTTTCAAGGGCCTCTAGTTTCCAAGGAGGCCACTGGATTTCTTCCATTGCCTAGCAACCATCACCAAGGCCAGCACTCCATTGTTGCTGAGGCAAAGCATCTGCATTAGCTTCTGTCTGCCTCTACTTTCCTTGATTATACTGTAATTTCTGGAATCAGGGTGAAAGGATAATTAGACAATTATGGAATGAAACAGAAAGGTTTGAAAACCAGTTGAAGGAAGAAGAACTATCCTGTTTTTCATCGGCATATAGACACATTCATGGTTATGTTCGCGTATATAAACAAGGAATCTGCAATTACTTTTCTAATAATGAATGCAAAGTTCTATATTGTTTTACATCTTAGTTACATTTTCAGCATACATGGAATTATAGCACAAAAACTGAAAGCACAGAGGCATGTAAAGGTTAGCTGCTTGTGTGTGCGTGCGTGTGTGTGTGTGTGTGTGTGTGTGTGTGTGTGCGTGCGTGCGTGTGTGTGTGTGTGTGTGTGTGCGTATTATAAAGTGAATAAGAGAGAAAGAGACAGAGAAAGAGCACAAGAAAGAGCTGGTGGGGTGGGGGTGTGTGTGTGGGGGGGGGGGGGGGGGTACTGTACTGGATGTGTAAGGCGGGACTTTTATGCTGAAAGGGTTTTGATATGCCCAATGACATCATTTTTACACCATTTCCTTGAATAGCACCTGTGTGTACTATCTGTGCGTGTGTTTTTGTGTGAGTGGTGGGGGCAGTTCTCTGTTAGATTTGAGTAAAAGCATAACCTATGTCTGCCTAGCATATCAATCTGTCACTAACTCTGCACACAGACAGCCAGTGCCCTGGTGCCAAGAGGCCATAGCAAGCCAGGGTTTTGCCCATTCTCCGCATCCGGGCGACGGCCCCTCTCGCTGGGAACGGAAAACATGGAACCGCGAGTCTCCCCAACATCCCGAACCTCATCCTTTCCTATTCCCTCCTCTTTTTTTCACAGCATCGGGCTTGCGTTCATGATACTTTCCTCTTTATTTCCCGCCGTTTTAGTTTCAAGTGCAATCGAGAGTCGAGTGATTTTCCATCGCTTTTATTTCTATCGCAATTACCTCTTTTTTTTCCCCCATGAAAGCCCAAATGACCAATTTCAGTATGGTAAGTGTTTCATATTTTACTTACTGTATGTACTAAATCTAAACTGCACTTTTGTGTAATTTGTAGAATGTGTTTAAGGACTGCCTTGAAACTACGGAAAATAAAGAAAGTGTTGTTGTCATTGCGGCTTGGATATGTTCATGTGCTATAACCCATTTATTCACAAGCAGTTACATGTCTCCGTATTGTTCTTACTCATCCTGGGTACTGTATTATTTGTGTCGTGTGATCCGATAGCTTGCATGCATCTCTTTGCTACCAAATCCTGGCACTGACCATCGCCTGCAACAATATAAGAAAAGAACCCATGATATTTCAGCAAATGCAGTGCAGGGGACGTCAAGGAAATGTTCCAAGCAACAATGCTTCACAGCAGCTACTGCCAACACATCACACATTTTACTGATAAATTAATGGCTAAATAGATCCAGAAAAAGACATAGCCAGGCTTAGATGCAGATATCCACCAGTCCACACAGTTGCCATTTAATTCTCAGCTAAGGACGATAGGGTAACAGTAATAAGATACGCATGTGGCAACATTGCATCATTAACTTGGGATTACTTCAACTTCCACCAGAATCTTTAGGCGGAAATGGAGCACTTTTCAGATCTGTAAAGGAAACTGCCACCGAGCAGACTGTATTGAGTCAGTTGTATAGGCTGGTTGCATTGTTGTGATCAGATTGTGATTCATACTGTACCACTGGAGATTTGATTTTATGTCAAATATATCTCCAAAATGAATGCGTAGTTTATTGGCTTTTTATACATGTAACATATACTTTGGCTTGTGATCTATAAACAGCTTGCTATAACAGTATTTTGAGAATATATGTTTTAAATGCTTTAAGAAGCATCAATCAATCCTTTAAACTATATATTTATAAATCCAAGGGGATTACTGATTATTAAGTTTATTTGTTTATTGTTTATTAACAGCTTTATTCCTCATGAAAAAAAAACATCTGACAGCAATCACAAATCTCTCAATATAATTATGGAAAGAACTCATTGCGCCATTATTTAATCAATCTTGGTTTGTGTGCCTATCATTGACAGATCAGCTGTGTACCTTTTTTAAAATGGACACTGGGCAAGAGAGATTCGTAACAGTATGTAAGATGTAACAGTATGTAACAGCCCTAGTGTAATTCAACAGAGAACAGAGCCAATGTAGGAGGATGGCGATTTCTTCATAATCTCCAAGCTGTGTTTATAGATAGATGTGTAAAATAAAGCAATTATTATGTAAAGTGTACTCAATCCTTTTATAAAGAATACATGTATTGAGAGGCAACAAAATACAACAATTCTTGTTTATCTTCATGTAAAGCATTGATAGGGATCATATCGAGTGCCGAATCATACCTTAATATTTTGGTCATCCACATTATTATAATAATCCATGTTTTGCAGAACCCAATAATTGCAAACATACATCAGAGGGCTTTTGAGTTAGAACAGTGGTTCTTGAACATTGACCTTGATTTATTATATATTTTTTTCATGCTGAACCTTCAATTAAAGTTTGATTGAGCAGTCAATTAAACACTGATTTTGATTTGACATTGCTCAATAAAGTAACGCCTATTAGTTCTTCATTACAGATATAGTTTTCTGGGAATATATTTGTTCTAAAAGGGTGATACAACAAAAAGTTTTTTTCTGAACCTTTTATATTAATTTGAACCCCCTAAACAAACTAGGGGCCTTGACAACGTCATTGAAAACAAAATTAACCTTTATTATGGCTGCATTATTTTTCAAGCAAAAAATATTACTGAAATCAGTCAAATGAATAACTGTATTTTATTTCTTCTGTTGACCAAAACAGCCATTTTGTCAAATAAGAAATACACAGATAAATAAAGATGAGTTTTAACTGTTAATCAAACCTAATTAACAGATATTTCAGCTGAAAAGAAAACCAGCATACAAAGTGCATTCTGAGAAACAGCTAGATTATATAGCAGTCTAGAAATGCACCTTGAATATGAAAATGTTAATGAAGTAAAA
Source organism: Ilyophis sp. 1 JC-2022 (assembly GCA_022702515.1). Classification (NCBI taxonomy): domain Eukaryota; kingdom Metazoa; phylum Chordata; class Actinopteri; order Anguilliformes; family Synaphobranchidae; genus Ilyophis; species Ilyophis sp. 1 JC-2022. The sequence goes on along the minus strand of CM040406.1, from coordinate 87,831,781 downwards.
TTGTCAACATGTATATTCTCAGTCTGGGGTCCTTCCTCAGTGTCACTTACTGGGAAATATTCTGCCATTCTGCGAAGTCCATGTCTCACACGAGGAATAAACATAGTTTTGAGTTATATCTGCCAGACCCTTTTTTTTACACTTTTGGTCTATTTTAGGATGCTGAATCCATATATGCTGGATCAATTTTCATATTTAGTAAGAAAAGAAGGGTGGGGGGGATCAATGTGGCCCCTAAAGGTGATCCAATAGTTCCCTCTCATTCAAGGCCATAGACATTTAAAAGCCTCACGATCACTGTAATGGAAAAGCTGAGTATATTTTTGGTGTCTGCAAAACTGCATTGGTTGAGGCTTATGTAAGGCTTACATAGATAACTATACAAACATAAAGACAAGCTGGAAGAGCATAAAGTGAGAAACCTCACCAGTGGTAAGATTTCTACAGCAAAATTTTGCCAACTGATTCAAAAGTAATAATATCTGAAAGTTAAAATATAGTTAAAATGAAAAAAACTTTATTGCACTGATTTTTAATGCAAAACTGGTATGTCTGAAATGAAGGGGGGAAAAAACCCAAACCTATCATCATAGTAATAGAAGGGCAATCAAATTGCTTACTTCACAATGCATTCTGAGAAGAGTGTTACTTTTTTGACAAGCATTGGGAAACAGGAAATTAAAATCATTTTTTCCAAATGAGATATGCAGAGCACACCATGGGAGGTATAACGACTTCAATTTCTCGCAATCAGTGGAAAAGAAGCAAAGAAAGAAACAGGAAAGGCTGACGTGAACTTACAACCTGTTTCCTAAAACATCTCATGCATTTTTAGTGTTCAGCCTGGATCATGTTTCAATTAACATAGCCCGGGGACAGCATCCATATAGCCTAATAGAACTACAGCCACCTACATTTAGACTATTCTTATAATGTACTAATAACACACACACACACACATCCACACATGCATAGTACAACAAACAGGGGCTTTTGAGCTCTCTGTTCAGCCCACCAGCACATCTGTGCTGGTCAGTACAGTGCACTGCTCGTGACTGGATACTATAAACACTGTAGGTTATCTGTTGCTCTCGGTGTGAGCAGCTGACCATGTATGTCCTTCTACTTATCTATCACAGACTGGCTATAAGCCTTGGGCTGATTATGGGGTAGCTACACATACACCAGGGTCTTAAAAGGCTGTGGTTGTGTGGTCTTCTGTACATCAAAGCAGACGTACGACAGTACACCAGGGCCTTGGAGGGTTGCAACTCAAAATGATATTCCTTTCAAAGGTATATTATTATTATGATTTATTGTTAAAAAACTGAAATCTTCAATTCTGTATTCAGTTACATACTATATCTGATATTATCTATAATTTAAATGGCTTGGTTTACTTCTTGTTCAACGGATCAAAATAATGAAGATTCTTAAGGTTCAACCCCACCATTAACACTTTGTTCAAAATACCATTAAACTGATCAGCTTTGCATATTTGTGAAGGGTGTGTTTACATTTTAACTCAGGTCTTTCAAAATTTGCTATCGTCTTCTAATTGTATACTGCATCTCAACAAAAGCAAAAGATGTTAAATATGAAAGTAGTGTTTTATAAATTGACCAATAGGGATCACAGGTACTCTGTTATTCTAAGAATTATTCTTTAAATATTCCATTTGAGTTCATTTACACAGAGTTTGTTTTTGGTATTTCAAGCAATCATCTCCCAAATAAATAAATCTAATATTAATTGGGTGATTAATAAATACTAATATGATTAATTGATGAAGGGAAACACAGAGTGCATTGTACCTATCACTATCATGTGTGTACGTTCTGTAATTGGCATTCAAGTGTTTTAGAACTATAGCCCTGCAAACTTTGTATCAAGTCTGGTCTTTCTTTTTATAGTTTTTATATTTGTATATCCACTCTTTTATTGTATTTCAGCATTTTTATTGCTGCTGTTTACTGATCAAAAATAGTCTGTTGTCTAGAAAAAGATATGAACTGCAATTAATTTGTTACAATATAATGAACATTGCTTTGTACTGGATTTGAAAAAAAAGAATTTCAATACCCACGTTCTCAACTTGGTCATGAAACTAAATTTTTCCAAGTGCCCATGTTCTCAAGGTGATCTGTAATTGAATTTCTAAGGGCCCATCTGTTGCATCTCTCAAACTTAAGTGGTGCAACTTCTGCATCGGCACTTGTTCTTGAAAACAAACTCAAATGTATCCAATAAGTAATCAGTGGCCTTTCCTTTTCAACGTGTTTTCTATGCTTGGGAGTTGGGAGGGCTCCTGGCATTACAGCATTTAGCATTATTGATATTTGTTCTTTTAAAATTGGGAAATACAAGGTCATACAGTCCTGGCTGCACAACATCTCCAGTAGCTCTTCAGGACTCGAATCCTTCAACTAGGAGGTTATGGGCTGTTGTGGTGCATAGCTCTGACTGGGGCCCAATGACAACCAACTATATTCCTGCCAATAGGAATACAAAACACACACAAAAATTCAATAGAGGAGGCCATTCTAAGCATAGGCTGTTCGTTACCTGGCAACAGAAAGGCCAAGGCTTGAGCTAGGCCAAACAGCTGGGACCATTCTTAAATTCCTTGAAAATGGAACATTCTGTGGTCCGTGCTGATATTATGACATTTTTTCCTTCACTGATTACTCCATTCAGGATTCATGATTGTGGGGGTGTAGGGCTAATTCGTTATAAATAACAAGGGTTTCAGCAAAACCAGCATTCAATACTATCCATATGCTGGCTGCTTTTGTATAGCTTTTCACATTTCTCTGAACGAAAACACAAATTATCATGCTTTCTCGGGATCATCAGAAATAAGCTTCTGTTAGTAAGAAGAGCATTGATTGTTTTTAATTTGTTTGTCTCTTAGCAAAATGAAAGATTGATGCTTTATTGCAATTGATTCCCCTTACTTTTGTCTTCACCACAGATGCAGGGGAGGAAGCATTTCTATCATGGCTGCATGTTATTTTTTCCTCTCTTGTTTTATTTTGGTCCACTGCCGTGTGGAAGACTAGTGATTTTGTTGTTCTAGGTGTCAAAACTGACAACAAGTCATAGTCTGCCTCACAGCTGTGTGACAATTTCTACAACGTCACTGGTATCAAGTGAAAAACTGCAAGCAGAAGAATATATTAAAGAACCCCTGAAAGTCTGTTGTAGGTAGCCCTATATATGTGAATAATATCTACAGTCATGAGATTCATTAATTTATTAACCTATGTTGCCCTCTGCTGTACCAATGAAGTATAACTAGACATGTTTTCCTCAGAATGCTTACATAAATTAGGACCGCAGTTTAATTGGTTAAAACAGCCGTAGATTAAACTGCAATGCAAAGATTATTTCTATTTTAGTGCACATAAAAATAACCTAGGGCTAGCTCATCCTGTGTTCACACAAGCATTTATTAACCCTGGGCTAAGCGTTAGCCCTGTGTTAAAGATACACGCTGAACCCTTAAGCCCTGGGCTAACGTCCGTTCGACACTATTGGATTGGACAGTTAACATTCTAGGCATTGCCACAATCGTTGCCACTGATCCCGTTTCACACTGGTTATTTTGGCACCGTGTTTGGGGAGATATCTGGGGCTAACCCTAAAAGTCTGTGCTAACCCTGCTCCAGAGCAGAGTCAGATAGCCCAGGGCTAAGGTTGGTGCTAGCCCACTTTAGAATGTACAAGTGTGAACACTTGTTTAGCCATGGGCTGAAATCTTTCTTAGGTCTCTCTAAGGTCTGAGTGAACAGGCCTCTCCAGAGCAAGGTTAGCACTGACTTTTCGGGGTTCCAACCCCGGTGCCAAAATAGCCAGTGCGAAACGGGGCCAGTGGCAACGATTGTGGCAATGCATATAATTCTCACTGTCCAATCCAATACTGTCGAATGGACGTCAGCCTAAGGCTTAGGGGTACCGTGTGAATCCGTAACCCAGGGCTAACACTTAGCCCAGGGTTAATAAATGCTTGTGTGAACACAAGATGAGCTAGCCCTAAGGATAACCCAGGGCTAACTTTAGTGCAGTGTGAAAAGGCCGTAATAAATGTATTTCCTCGTAAATGTAAAACACCTGAACTTTTGAATGTGTTATTCAGCAGTTATATCTGTTATGTCTCTTGATCTGTGACACTGACACTCAACAAATAAAGTGCATTTTCATTTTTCTGTGTGCTAGCCTGTTTTATGAACATTTAGCTATTTTACAAGGATAAAAAATAAAAAAGAAAGAAGGGTCCAAATAGATCACACTGCTACACACTATGAATAGTCCACAATGAAATGTGCCGCATACTGCAAACTATTCAAAAGCCAACAACTGGCCCATGCAAACTTGCCGTCAACCTCTCTATTGCTGGGATATCAGTAAAATAAGATCTTACCAGAAAGAATGTCATTGCAAAGGTCTATTCCCAACAAAAACCTACAATAATTCTGCAAATAGAATAAAATTAATGAAAACCTATTGTTAATCCACATCCTTAATCCATGTCTTGATTTTACTTCTGCAACTTTTTAAATTTCATAGAATAACATACAACATATAATGACATTTAACACTTGAGGTCATCACAACATTTATCCATCTTTGGCTAAATAAGAGATTAGCACACTTGTGGAGCTACAATGAAAGTACGCCTCATTATGCATTATGATATGAATTGTGTTGTGATATATATTGTACTAAGATCTTCAAATCATGACCAATATTATATCACGAGGAGCATGCTGACACAACACCAAGACCTAACACCAGGCCAGTTTGCAGTTTGAAAAAATGTGGGACGACAATATAACATCGCACACTGCCAAACAAGCAGGATAAAAGGACAAATTTTCAGAAAAATCTAAAATTGATGAAATTAATAAACACAGGATACACAGACAACACGGTCAACATTCAAGACCTTTATTCATAAAAGAAATATCACAGTATAAGGCTAGATGGAACAGGTTAGTTTAAAACAGGTGGAAGTCAGAACTGGACGGGTGGCCCTGCTGGGTTTTGCCACTGTTGGATCTAGTTGGTCATGGTCTTGGTTGCATTCAACAAGGTCTTCCAAATGTGCTCAAGCGGGGACAGGAGACTGTCACTAAATGGCTTGAGCTGGGCCTGCAGGGACTCAGTGAGAGGCTTGAGCTGTTCCTGGATCTGCTTAACCAGAGGCTGCAGCTGGGTTCTCCCGTCCTCAATATAGGCACTGCGAGAGAGCAGAGAGGGGCTCAAGGTCCAAACCTCAGTCGTTTTGTTGGCGAATCGACAAAAATTACATGGATTGCAACTAAGTGGATCATGGTTTAAAAATTATTAGATTTATTTGTATTTTTTATTACTTAATTATTGACAAGTATTTACCATATCAGAGTATTGTTTTGCATTAAATCTACGTGTGTGTCTGTGTATTGAAACCATTTTAATAAGGACAGAAAAAGACACAAACAGCATTCCCATGTTAATTACTCATTGTTACAAAAATGTCAGAGAGAATCCCATAATTATAAGCTAAATACAATGATAAATAGGTTTCCAAAAGCAGTAAGACGGTGTGACGCTGCTACATTGTGTTCCCTGTGCCAGGTTAGTACCACGGAGAGAGAAAAGGGTTCGAAAGAATGACAAGATCCCAGCAAGAGAAAGAGCCAAGCGTGGATTTGTTGTTAGAGACTTACTTGGCCTTGCCAGCCAGCTCATGAGTCCTTGCACCCTCTACAAGGCCCTGGGTGGTCTTGGACACCATGGAGGTTAGGTCCTGAATGTACTTTATTAGAGTGTCACCCTCCAAGGGAGCATCTCTTTTCACCAGAGACACAGATTCACTTCCTTCAAGGCAGAAAACCACATTTAATCACTCCTGCCAGATCATTTCTACATTCACATATAGCCTTCAACCAACAATCAATGACATAATTCGGATTAATACATTCATACATTTACACAAAATTTCAGATACTGCTTGTGCAGAGATTAATACATGTAAATAAAGGAAACAATCAGATTGTCTGTATGTTTCCATCATGATGATGTAAGGAACCCACTCTTACCATGTGACAGGACCAAAACCAGCACAAGGGCCGAGACAAGAGAAAACTTCATGATGGCTGTTTGGACAAGACTTCTGAAAATGAACAATAATATGTTTAGCTCAATCTCTTTGGTCAACTGGGGAAGTTTAAAGCCGTCTGATACTTCTATATAAATGACGGACCTTTTTGTTTAGTGGTTTTCTCAACTGATTGCAGTGCATGCTCTCGTATAAGAGAAAGATAAACGTTATTTCCCCATGTGCACCCAATAGATTAGAAATAACAGAACAGTAATAGACACTGCATACTGTTGTGGAATTCATTATTGGGTGTAGCTATCTCTTACAGTGTCTGAGAGCAATGAAAATTCTGCTGTTGAGGACACCATTGTACTGGCTCAACAGAGCAATCATTCACACAAATTGCACGTAACAAAACATCTGCATTAAATACAAGCCTGTAATATCAGGCCTTGCAGCTTTCCTTTCAATTCCACAATTTCTGCGCTCTCACACAGTACAGGTGATCACCTCTCTATGCATCTTCTGACCTGATATATCAGCTATATCGGTTTGTTCAGACCACAAACAGAAACTACCTCATTCAATAAGACAGATAGAGATCAGAAGTGAATCGGAGGGTCTTACCTTTACTTCTGTACTTCTCACGCTGAATGAGATCTCCTTTTGGGCGACAGAAGGTACCTACATTTATAATTCCTTTGAGAAAGGGGGCTCCTGAAGGCATGAAGATGATTTGTCATTACTGATCGCAAGGTGTCCTGTCATTGGGCGGTGAAGGCTGCTAATCAGAGTTTGTTGGCATGTGCAAAAATCATGACCATTGGTTCTTGTTTAGCAAAGTCCAAATGATTTTCCAATCAAGTCTTCTGTTGAGTGCTGAGCGTACAAGCACAAGGCAAGGGGTGGGGGGTAGATTCCACTGGATGTGATTAACAGGCTCATTTGAAAATCAGTACAGACAATGATATTGTTAAAAATAAGTTAAAAACTAATTAAAATGTGTTTAGCACATTACCTGTTCCAAGTACTTTCCACCACAGGGATAGTGCAAGTAATGTGATGCCTTTACCTTGACATTTATTCAGTTATATATAAAGAGCATGCGTAAACACAAAATCAGCAACACTTTGAAAAGGCTAATGCATGCAGAATAAAATTTTTAAAAAAGCATTAAAGCTACAAATAGTGGCACATAAATTTGTAGAAAAAATTGTAAATCTTTAGTGTAGATTTTCTATTTAATTCAGTCCCAGTTTTTGTCATCTTGGATGTCCACACAGGGCTTATCCTAATGGCAGTGTTCATCTTACAGTCTGATGTTCAAATCAGGTCACATTTTTGCAGGTTTAATTTGAAGCATTTAAAAAAAATTAATTTCATTTTAGAGTTGTATGAGGACTTTAGAATATTCATAGTAATGACTAGAGTTAAACATAATCTGCTTGGGAGACAGGACTAAACAGAAATCAGATTTTTGGATTTTCTTTCATAAACGTTTTTATGAATTATCTAAATCTGGTTCTTGCATATATGCATTAACAAAAAATAAATAACTGATTATTCCAGATACTGAATATGGAAAAAATAAATGTTCACCCACTTATGTTGCATTCATTAAAATCCATTTATTTTAGCAAACTGCTTCCAAATCTCTGAGGCTGGTCAGTTACAATTTATGCATACTGTTGAAATGGAAATCACTGGATTTAACAGGATATCAACTTGTGCTATCTTGCTGCCCAATGAATGTCAATCATTTATTTCAAATTTATCCTATTGTACTTTTGAGCACTTTGGCAGCAAGAGGTCACACAGTCTAATCAAAACACCTATTCACTCAGGTCTACACATGCAGCACTGATTATGCTTTTATTTATTTATTTTTTACATAGCATGCCCCTTTGTGATTTTCCACACTCTGGCAGAACACAGAAATTATGAAAACACCATTCCTATAAACCTCTACAGCACAATGCCCCCCCAAATTATATATATATAATATATATATATATATACACACACACAGTGCCCTCCACTATTATTGGCACCCCTGGTAAAGATGAGTAAAAAGGGTTATAAAAAAATTATCGTTTGGTGAATTAGCTTAATGTCACACTGACAAAATGATTAAAATCCAACCTTTAATTGAAATTTATTATGAGAAAAAAAAATCCCTCATCAAGAAATTATTTTGAACAAAACCCCTAAATTTATATATAGAATATAGTAATCATTTTAAATATTTGGTCGCATAACCTTTGCATGCCATGACTTCCTGATGTCTGTGACCCAACAACATCAAAAGACTCGATATATTATTTTCTGGTACTCTTACAAGCGATATTGGGGGGTGGGATTAGATTTAGCAGTAAATTATGCTGGAACAGTATGGAATACATGGTTGGTAAAATGGCTGTAAGTCATCAAGGGTCTGTGGTATCAAACGAGCCTCAAACCGTGACTCTGCTGCCAAATATGTAGTAGATATGGATGGATCACTTTAAGGGTTGTTTCTCCTGACACTCTATGAAAAAATAAGCCAGGAGAAGAAACCCTTCAAGTTATCCATCCATATCTACTGTATTTCTTGCTGCCAAAGTGCTCAAAAGTACAATAGGATACATTTGAAATATATATATATTATTTTTTTTCAATAGAATCAATGGTCACCTGGGGTTATTATCAGTTGTTGCTTCAGAAAGAGCAGCCATAGCCCAATTATCTGACCTCCTCACACAGAAGCACACAAAGCTAACCCTTTGAGATAAGCTACTCAAATCAGACAGACCCTTGATATGCTACGTGTGCAGATTAATCAGTTAGTCACACATGTAGGTATCTTGTCCTGTCTATCCACTAACACATTTTTTTTGTTGTTTGTGGAAAATAATGCATGATGTAATCCTTGAACTATTAACCACATTATGCATTCCTCCATTTACTTTGTTGTCCATCATACATACATCCCTTTACAAAGTAAGTTATTTGCTCAACGTATGATTTTGTATGCAATGAGAATGAGACCAGAGGGGTATACTACAAAGCAGGATTACTTAGTTAACTGCACTGAGTAAAACAAAGAACAATCCCAAATCTGGAACATGCACTGAAGCAAACAGAACTGTTCCCGGTTTTACTCAGTGCAGTTATCCAGCTAACTAGAATCCTGCTTTGTCGTATACACCCCACCCCCCACCCCCCATTTCAGTGTAAAAAACAGCATATTGATGATTCAGTGTTTAATTGCCAACATGTTGATACTGACTGCTGAGTCTTAATGTGACCCGGGAAAACTTTCAACTTGCGTAAAGAGACAGTAATATCATGAGGTAAGTAAAACATCATGAGGCAAGTCATTCTTCCACAACACACATTGAGCATCTTTGTGGCTGTGTGTTTGCAAATAACAACTAACTTAATTCCTGCACCACCATGCACTCAACGTTATGTGTTATACATTTACATATACATTTTAAACAGGTTAATTCATGTAAGCAATAACAAGACCAAGTAAAAGAAACGTCTCCATTTCTCCATTGAAAGCACTGATAAAATCAATATTTTGGTGTATGGAAAACTCATCAGTTATTAGCATGACTAAGGCAAGTGGGGTGAAAACACAAATCAAATGTAAATGATTCAAATGAAATGCAAGCAATTCAAATTAACTTAATTTAAACAAGTCATACCCTTAACCTGATGGTCACTGATAGACAACATAGCTCGAAATAGACAAATATAAATAGATTAGGCTACTGACATTGGCCAACACAGGCAGATCACACCGTTAATACAGGAGGCTGAAAAAAACTATGTAAGAAGGAATGAGGGTATGAGCTACATTATGCTGGCTACAAAATGCACAGCCATCTATAATAATATAAAAGTGACCACTGTCACGGTTCCTGCTACTGACCAGCAGGGAACCGTGACAGCACCGATGCACTGACCTACGAGGTCATGCAAAATACAAGAAAAGGCTACAAAATTACTATTCTAAACAATAACGTTAGCTAGCCTACTCGTGTTGCCTACGTTTGTTCCATTGTAAATTGCCATTTAGAAATATATAGCCTACCGACATCGTGTATTTAATTTTTTTTTTTAAAACATTCTGAAATTAATTAAATATGCACATAAATAGCCACTGAAACACTGTTGTAAATCATTGGATTATTAGGGATGATTTAGCTCGAGTCAGACTCGACCAGAAACACCCTCAGTATCCCAGAAGTCAGTGTACACACCACAGAACAGTTCTGTGTCTGGTACACATCACACGACGGTCAATATGGCGGATGTACTAGACCTACATGAAGCGGGAGGCGAGGATTTTCCTATGGATGAGGATGGTGATGGTGATGGTAATAATTTAGTTGTAACATCCTGTGGTTTTTGCCACTTTTATACGCATTTTGAATTTATGACACGAGATGTTCCCCCTTACATGAGGATTAATAACGGGCCATGGTAGCTGGCTAGCGATCTAGCTAACGTTAACATAATTTGAATGAATCGTCGTATCCAACCCGCTAACGTTAACTAAAATTGTGTTGCCATCTTAAACAGGCTCTGGGGTTAACATAGCCACGATAACCCCATTAACTGACTGGTTTGGTCGCCATACAGATGACAGCTAATTTAGTTAGTCAGCAAAACAATCTTAACTGTTAGCGTGCCGGCTAACACCATTGGTTTGCGTTGCTCTTGTTACCTGCTATCTGTCTAACTACTCTGCTAACTGGTTCAGAAAACGTTTCCCATGCTTACAGCTGACGCTGAAAAATAGAAAACAGGATGATCAATGTCAGAAGATTGTTGTAGGCATAGTTGAGACCTTGGGTATTTATTAACAGCTGTGTGGGGCAATCTCTACGCAGAGCCGCCCTCATTCTCATGGGACACACGTGGATCTCATTTGGGGGATTATGCTTGGATATTGGGGTGTTGTTGGCATGCACTGACCCAACTATGGAACTGATAAAAGCTTGAAAGGCAATGATTACATTATAAGTACGATCATAGCAAATGTAACAATTAAGTGTGTTTATTGGACTGCAGTGTATTATTTGAGACTTTACAGTTTAGCATAACATAATGGCTCCGGTCACCCATGGAATGTAGCCTAAATGTTACAGGAAACAGCATTCATTGAATGGTTTTAAGCCTCAAACATTATATCTGTTCTTGAGCCGTTCTCACCCTGTTAAGCAGTGAAACGCCATAGATAATCTTACCTCTGCACTGTTGTGCAAGGGTCATTCCATGCCCAACATCTCAGATTAAGAAAGTTAAGATAATTATTCATGTAACCTTATTTTGTAAAAATAGAATTTGATCTCAGATAAATCAAGCTTATTGATTGCACCTAAATAGGACATGTATGGTTCACATAGCTAATATTCATTACATGTAGACATGAGGAATCTAAATAAATCGTCAAAATCCACATATTTGACCCCCCAAACCCCACCACAACAGACATAACATCAGTTCTCTGTTTTATCAGTAGCATGCAATTATGGCTTGGGCTGCATCTAATGTATAGCTACCCAGTAAATATGGTGATGGTTCTTTCCCCTGTATAGATGAATGAGTCGTTTTTGTGTTTTGTCTCATCATATACAGTCGTGTAGTTCTAGGTTCTGACCATCAGATCATGCTGTTTCTGTTATGAGATAGGCATGCACCGATATCAAAGATTTGTCGCTTGTGCTAAATGGGGAACACCAATTTGAAGCATCAACACCGATTGTTTTTATAGGTTAGGCTATTTGAAAATAAGTTTATAGTTTTATACATTTCATTTAAAATATAGATTTTATTTACACTCCATTTAAAACACTTAAACATTCAAAAGTGTTTGTGATTGTGCTATTTAAAACTTAATGTACATTGTGTGTAGATAAGACGGTACGTGCTCTCAGAACTTGTTTTCCAAGCGGTTACTGTTAAAGGACCATAATGGTAGTTCGGACGTTAAAGCCCATTTACTACAAATGTGGTGTACTTTACATTGCTGCAAAGCACATAACAGCTTTTTAGTTATTAACCAATATTAACCAATTTTTTTATGTTTTCTAATTCAAACGTTCAGGTGATGAACCCAACGTATTCCCTGCATGGGAACAATCACGTTGGGTTAAGAAGTCTTGGATGTTTGAATTTTGTTTGTAAAACAGTTTTTTCTTCACTTCCCTTTCTGGCGGAGAAACATTCGGTTGTGATGTCGTTTTCATATGAATCCGCACTTTAAAATGCTTTTATGCAATGATAAAGTAAATGATAAATGTAATACGAGTGCTTAAAAATATCAGACATGAAAGAAAATAAGACACCGGAAAATAATGAAAAAGGACGTGAGAGGAGAGGATAAATGATCAGTTTAACGTTATGTCAAAAAAGATGGCTAAAATATTGTTTAACCGCTGCTCTGTGATTGGGATATTTAGGAGTTTCATTCTGTTCTCGATTCCCGATTCCCACCCCTATGTATGAGTCATACAACGACATCAGACTGGACCAATGTTTGGATTCGTCATGCCAAAGGGTTTTACCTGCAGTGAGGTCATTCACTGTGATGCGTTTTGGTGATTAAACCAATGTTCTCATTGCATTTCACAATACATTTATATTTGATATGAATCAATGGTTGTGTGATAATATATGTTTACAATCCAGATTAATGCAAAATTACATGTTTTGAATGAAAGACTGGCTGCGTTACAAGTGTGACCAGTTTTGAGTTTTGAAGAGTTGTGAAAATATACTACATACTTGTGAAAATTTAAATATAAATTTAAAATGATACCGATTTAGACATGCTATTGTCAGCCTAAAGGGCGGGCCAGTACAGCGACGTCTGGTTGTCAGAAACAGGTACATTATATAAAAGCTCATAAAATAAACAACTTCAATGACTCATTAATCTATGCCGGGGGAAACTACCAACACGATATTCACTGATAATACATTGGATAGTATGAACAAACAGTACTTTACGCCATAGCTCCATGCTTGATCGTAGCTGATGTTATATGCTGTTTGTTGCAGTTGGGTTGGGGTGGGGTTTTGGGGTTCTTGGGTGGATTTTTGAGCATTTATTTACAGTCCTCATGTCTTAATCGTTATCAGGAAGCAGTTTGGTACAAATGGAATGTTGGGTACTTTATTTACAGAATTTTATGTGAACCGTACCAAAAAAATAATTTTGGTGCCTCATTTAGCTTGACTTCTCACAGGTCAGATTATATTTCTGCAAAATACATGATTACAAATCTTCTCTGTTTTGAAGTGAACATTTTTTTCTGAAAATCAGAGATGGTGGATGTTGAAATCCACTTTTTTTGTGTGAAATTACATGGAATGACCTGCAAGCAGTATAGCCTTTTTTGGTTCTCTACTATTTAGTGTTTTATTTCCAGATAGTTTTAATAACCCAAGTAATTGTATGGTACTTGCTCAGTGTTTATAGCCCTTAATGAGCATTAAAGCGATTCAGGCTAAGTATTTGGGATAAATGTTGGCTCATTGGTATAATGATAGTGCTCTACCTGAGAATCTAACCCGCAGCCCTGGCTCAGTGTGTGCATTGAATGTGCTAATATTATCTACAGATTAAAATGCCATTTTCTTCTACTTAACTGATGGCCACTTTCCTCAAGAAATGTTTTTTTTTTTTTTTTTTTTTCATTTCTCTGTTCAATTTTGTCATGCTTTAGTTTTGGATTTTCACCACTCTTTTGTAATCCTATTTTCAGCAAGCATCCATAAGCTAAAAGAAAAGGCCAAAAAAAGGAAGGGACGAGGCTTTGGATCAGGTGAGTCTTCCAACCGAGTCTTTTGTCTTGCGCTGCAGTACTTCTTTGCTTAGCAGATGCCCATCTTCACCCGCATATCTTACTGAAGCAATTTAGCTTGTGTTCCTGTGCTCTAGTGTACCACAGCAGGGCTGTACCTGGAAGAAAAACCTGCAACGTTTGGGCTGCAGCCTCAGCCCTTAATGACACCCCTACCCCCTTAGTCATGGCAGAATCACTGAATGTATATCTCTTCAGCTGGCCACACTGTTAGCATGACATTTGTATTGATGGACATTTGTTTTGAAGCACTTTTCAAATGCGATTCATAGATGTGTTTGAGTAAGAGGCATGTGTTACATGTGGTGGCATATTTATGTTCTTTCTTACAGAAGAGGGAGCGAGGTCTAGAGCTAGAGAGAATTATGACACCGTGGAACAGGATGGCGATGAGCCAGGCCCACAGAGATGTAAGTGCAAGAACACACTTAAGATGACACAGAAGACTGTATGCACCATCCAGACACCTTCATTCCAAAGCTTTGGGGCCTCTGTCTCCTCCTGTTCGCTGATCCTGCACTTCCCAGTTGTGTCTGCTGTCTGTTATGGCCCCTCAGTGGTGAAATGAGCTTCCCATGTTTGTCATTATAGCAGAGATGTTGGCCATCTTCTGCACTACAACTTTTTTTCTGTACTTTTTGCACTTTCTGTCTCTCTTGGGACTATATTTACCTTCTATAGGCAATTGCTGCACTTTGATCCCTCATCTTTGCAATTGTGTTGCATTATAAGTCGCTCCGGATGAGAGCATTTGCCAAATGCCAGAAAAGTACTTAAGATGAAGGAATGGACGGTAGAACGTATATCTTTACCCTCATGAGGAATGTAGATTTGACAAATTAATAATTTTGGGGAAGAATTCAGATGGGGGTAGATGCATTTATAAAAAAAAATTTACAATACAGCATTGTAGTAGTTACCACAAAAATTCCCAGGCAGGATTTTGTGTTGTTTCAGCATTTGGGTTAGCACATGGGAGTCCCAATTCTTTAACTTTCTCATGAATCTACTTCCCTCTAGCGGTGGAGGGCTGGATCCTGTTTGTCACCGGGGTACAGGAAGAGGCCACTGAGGAGGACATCCATGACAAGTTTGCTGAGTTTGGGGAGATCAAGAATCTGCACCTGAACTTGGACAGGAGGACAGGCTATCTAAAGGTATGGAATAATTCATACATCCCCAGACTGATTTAGTGTGCTATCTGAAAAGGATTAAAAAAAACAAACATAATTTGAGGGCGTTGTGCTTCTTCACAAGTGTGAGCATCAGAGTTTCAGATAATTCTGTTCTGTACTACTCATCTTAGTGTTATTTGAAGGGTAACTTTGTATTTTTCTTCGAACTATTTCCACCACGCTGATTCTTATTGATAATCATTTTGTCACGTCTTTCTTTGCGGAGCTTTGGTCACCCCGGGAACCGCTCCACTCTGCTTTGCAATGCATTCTAATGGCCTTCTACCCTTTAAGAGAGAGAATATTATGAGTCTTGAATTGATAACAAATGTTTTCCATTTTCAAACGGGAAGATTGCTCTTCATGTTTAAAATGGAAAAGGCACACTGGTGATTAGATTCAGTGTTTCCTTAAGCATATTATTTAAGTGTTGTGTCTTCATTTCGACAGAGGGTGGCAGTATGATTCCAAATACATCACTATTACTGGATGGATGGAAGTAATGTCAAGATCCAAGTGCCTTTTTACAGTCTGAGCTATCTGGAAGCGCAAAAGATGATGTTTCATGCTCATATATATTTATTTGGCAAACTTTTAGTTTATTCCTTGTTGAATTTGTAGATGGTTTGGTTTACTCATCAGCTATGCTGTATGGGATATTTTTTAGCAAAGAAATGTCACCTGTCTTTGTTGATGGCCATTTTAGTTTGTGCTGCTGGATATAGAAGTGTATGTTCCCTTGTCCAGGGATATACGCTTGTGGAGTACGAGACGTATAAAGAGGCCCAGGCTGCAATGGAAGGACTGAATGGCCAGGACCTCATGGGCCAACCAATCAGTGTGGACTGGGGTTTTGTACGAGGACCACCCAAAAGCAAAAGAAGGTGGGCTGTACTTGCTGCTTGATCTCTTATGAATAATATATCAGGATTATCTCAGTTACTTATAATGCTTGTTAAATTGATGAAATCCATAGACTTTTATCAGTTGGTAAATGTATTTTGGGAGGAGATCAAACTTTCTGTCATTTAACAGGAGTGGGCGGAGACGCAGTAGAAGCCCTGACAGGCGACGGCGCTGATTCTCTTCATCTTCAATTTCACTGGCTACAGCCAGACTGCTGACCCTTACGCCAGCCAATTGGAGACTGGCAAAGGGAGTTTTATTTACAATAGTGAACTGACCCCACTGAGAAAGGTTATTTTGCTACATTTGTCATCTTTATTTGCCTTGCAGGTCTTGACAGTGGCAGTATAGGGTGCATTTTCAGGTTTACAAAATTGTTTAAGGCAGGTAAGCTAGCCAAGTTGTTACTAATTAGAAAGAAAATTCATAATTTTATATTTTAATGCTCTAAACTTATGGTCACATTCTGATGGTTTGGTAGTGGCATCAGATCTCATTAAACTGTTAAAATAAATAAATAATTTATATTGGACCAGAGACTGACTGACTTTACTCTATATGGCCTTTATACGGGCCTTGCACATAAGAAAACATTAAGGATGTGTGGATTTGTTTTCCTTTTGTTGCCATTTTTAAATGTTGGAGTTGAGACCATTTATAATTATCTGACTGAGTATTATTTTGATGACAATTCTCAGATGATTATAGGTTTTTTTTTTATTATTGCGGAATGGTTTTGTTTTACACACAACTTGATAGAATAAAGGTTTTAAAAAATAAAAAATAAAAAAACTTTGCCTCAACCATGGTTCTGCAAGTTTGTGAATTTCTTCTTTGTCTTGGCATTTAAATTGACACGTTGAAATGGCAGTGTTCAGTTCAACGAACAGGTTTGTTTTATCCACGTATAGATTGCACATTTCTCTATGTTGCCATACCTTTGGATGTGCTAATGCAGTGTGGATTTAATTATTCTAACAGAGAGTCTTTGTCTCTTCACTGAATGGGACTTTGAGGATACAAACTCATGAAAAAACATTCTCAATAATTATAATAATAATAATTCTGATTACCACATAGGTCTACCCTTCATTGATATTTCAAGACTGGATCAAAAATGGTTTGCCACAGAATGTCACTAAGTAGTGCTATATTGGCAAGGGCTTCTGATTGCAGTGGGCATTACCTCTGAGGTGTTCACTCTTCATGGGGATAACCTTGAGTGATTTTTATATATTTTCTGTTTTTGCTTTACAAAGTAAATTAACAAACAATATGGCTATAAAGCATGCTGATGAGGCAGAAACAACAGGATTATTGACCTCTGAGGTTGTAAAATGATCTCATCTCAATTATGGAACAGCTCAATCAACGGTTAAGTTGTCTGGTGCTACTTTTTGTATTGCCTCTGTTTTACAGAATTTCAGGACAGGTAAAATAGAGCTACAGGATATTGTTAGAATTTCAAGTGACTCAGCACTCAGCAGCGCCACAAAATGCGTTATCTTCACGAGTTGCAGCTGCAGGTGACAAACATCCTTGCCTTCCTCCCAGCACAAACCTGTTTGTCGCAGTTTCAGCTGTCATTCAGTGTAGCTCACTCCACTCTATAGGATTCTATGCATGTATTTGACTTTATTTTCACGGAGGCAATTTGCCATATGTTGTTATGAACACGCATAGAGTCCTTTGATCTGGTTGGTGGCACGCTATCTAGTTGCATCCCGCTACAAGCCGCTGTCTGTAAAACTGTTCCATCGTTCAATTTACTGTAGATCAGTCTAATACCCCACCAAAAGGCCCAATCCAAAAATGGCAATCCAACCTATGTTAGAACGCTATTGGTGTATTCCAGTGGCACTCAAACCCACCTTTTCACTCTTTGACCAATGAGAGGCGGTCTGTTCTCTCGGGTGGGTGGAGTTAAGCAGTATCTAGCGACATTGTTGTTGTTGTAAGAATTTACCTACTTTATCGGTAGGGCTTTCTCATGCTTAATAATAGACAGTTTGCAGGATTTGTACAACAACAGAAAGAAGTGGTCTGAAAAACGTGGACGCTACTATTTAACGTCTTCGAAAAGAATCGGCCAGGGGGATGAGAAACAAATCTGTGAGGCCGCTAAAGGTAAGTATAGACTAACGTTACGTTACTGAAGCAATTCATAATGTGTTCAATCTCAGTCCAAAGAGTTCTGTCAATTCAGTTTTGGCCTAGCTAAATCGCCGACTGAATAGTTAGTTGGCTGTGTAAATAACTTGCAGGTCTAAGTTGGACACAAACATCAGTAGTTATCCAACGACTGTGTTTCCAACACAGTTATTTAACCCACCAGATTGCCATGCTAACTATTATATACTCAATACATCCGATGCGATAGACCAGTGTTAGCAACACACTGCTTGTTCGTGCTAATGCTAGCTCGTAGGTTAGCCATTCATTTGGTTTAGCAGGGCGTGTTTCTGTGTATGGCTCCGCTATCTATCCAGCTAGAGTAGAGCACAATTGGCTGGATTGTCCAGACTAGCTAGCCCGCTAACTTTTGTTAGCAACACTGTAGTAAAGCTATAGAGCAAGCTAACGGTGCATTTATGCAACGTGTTAGCAATAGCTTGTTAAGTAGGTAGACGCCGTTAGCTGCTACAAGTAATTATGTGGATTGTTTGTGTCAAATGATTTCAGGTGAGAACTTACTTCAAAATTTGCAAGCATAGCTAACTTATCTTGCTTTACGTTACCTGTTTAAAAGTTGGACTGTGACTGGCTAGCTAGGTAACTTATCATAGCCTTTGTTGTGCGTAGCCATTTAGCCGGTTAAATGGGACATTCATACATCTTTCTGAACTTGCATGTACTACACATTGGATAGAGTTGAACGTGCGTGCTAGCTCTCTAGATACCTGTTCATTGTTGCCAGCCGGCTAACACTACAGCTACAATAGCTGGCTCATTTAGTTGTCAGGGAGCCAGCCACACCTTTAAAAGCTCGCATGTGCCAAGTTATCTAACGTTATGTCGAATATGAGCAGTTATGCTTGGGCATAAGGTTATTGGAAGTCCTTGGTTTATTTTTGTATAGTAGGCTAAAGTTTGCATTTCATCACATTCAACATGGAACTGCTGCGGAATTAAATTCGCATGTATTTTAAAAGATTCAGGGATATAATACAATTATGGCTTGTTTCAATGGAGATAACGAGGATTTACTAGAGAATTTAAAAAAAAATAGAAGAGACTCATAATGAACACACAGAGGGGCCAAAATGTAGGCCTATGTTACCAGCAACAGCATAAATGCGTAAATACAAATTAATTCTATTTTACCGCATTACTTTATTAATATAATTTTTATTTATTTATTTATTTAGGCTACGAATAATTGCTGTAACTAGAATGAGATGTGTCGTGCATCTATTACGTTTTTTTCACTTTACAAAAATCAAACCGATTTTGCTATAGGCTACGCTCTTTATTTGGCACGGATAGCAACATTTTTATTATGTAGGCCACATTACAACCCACTTGTCCACATGTCTGAAGAAGATGTTAATTATTTTATTCATGTCTTGGTGTGAAATTTGACAATGCAGCGTGGTTCTGACCGGGAATCCTACTGTGAATATTGGTACAGCGTGATTAATATGTGACCTGAACCACTAAAGGATGCATAACATTCTGTCCCAAGTGTACTTTTCTTGTATCCTGTTGTCCTCAGGCAGGGTATTCTTGAAATTTTACCGAGCAGTTTTTTTTTTGGTCGACATTACTGCATTGTTTTTGATGGGGGCTCTGACAAATAACTAAATGTTGATGTTTGCTATTGTACAATAATTATGCAAAAACATTTGGTGTCTGCTATTATTTTATTTTTGGAAAATGGTTGATTCTGCATTCATTTTTCAACTATAGAATGCACAGATGGATAACATTCAGGCAAATGTTATGCCAAGTAATGCATTTTGGTTACTAACGTGTTTCCTCCTGCTGCAGACTTGACGATACGTTTCTTCAATACACTTTACTTGTGTCTTTCATGTAGCTTGCATTGACTCCAGTATTAATAAAATGTTTGTTTTTTTTTTAACTGTCATTGCATCAATTAATTAGGCCAGTTTTGTGTGGTACAGATGACCCCACACCTGTTTCTAAGTCAGAATGCGCTAGACAGTCTGTCAGGGACCATATTACTTGTGTTCCCTATATTAATGATATTCAGAAAGGCTTTGTAATTGTATGACCTTGGAAGTCATTTTAATAAGCCAGTACGGTACAGAATGCATTAGCTTCTCACTAATAGTTCCAACAGGGAACAAAAGCCTGGCCTTGCTTTGCAGCCTGGGCCAGTACCACTACAACAGGAGGGTAGTGTTACACTTCAGCTTAAATTATTCAGCCCTTTATTTACAGTATCGCTTGCCATTGTGTTGTCCAGTGTAAGCAGCCAGCCTCAAAGAGGGAACTGGGGCAGGTAAACAGGCTCTTGAATGTGGAGGCCTACAGGTTTTGCTTTCTTTGCACGAAATGGAAAAACGATGCATGAACCAGCTGCCTTGAACTGGTCGTCTCATGTTGTTGTGCCACTCTTGTTCATGTTGTCGTTGTTTAATTTGCCGCGTAGTCAAACGTTCAGATGTTAATTAGACACTCCGAGCGTAGTGACTCTCAGAAAAGGCTGTGTTTACACGGTACCCATGAAAATACAGTATTTACAATGTCCTGTACCAGCACAAGAACCATTCGAACAGGATTCTCATTTCCATTTTCATTCAAATGACTGGCAAGGGAAATGTAGGACAGAGAATGAATGAGCTAACCTGTATATTTGTCTCACTCTTATTTTTGGAACATCTCTTGCAAGAAAAAGTTTCAATGAATTTGTGTAGAAACAAGACCCTGGATGGCGACAAAAGTGGCAAATGCCTTTCAGAACAGTTTCAGCAACTGACCCCATGGATCCTCATTACATAAAACCAGTATTCACAACAGCCTGTAAGTAGTTTCTAAAGAGTTTTCTGGATGTTTGAGCCTTTTGGCTGTAGTGTACGCAGAGTGGAACCTCCCAGGAGGGAAAGGACCTGTCGCGTGATGACTCAATGACTCTACCCTGAGCCTGATGGACCTGTGTGAAATTCTGCTGCAGACAGAATTATCACAGCGAAGTGACTCACTGGTCTGATGACTATGCAGGGCAGCTCCCTAAAATGGAGTTAGTCTCAGCGTCACAGCAATTCTTTGTGTGAGTTCTTTTCTGTAGGACTGAATGGCTCTGGCCATGCAGCGTTGTTTTATTACATTGACTGTTGACACTATGTTTTTAAATTGTATGAATTTATATAGGCAACTAGCACTCTGTTCTAGCCTTAATTGTGTTGCACGTGTTCTGCTTCTATGACGTCCAGTGTTGGCTGTAGAATTGTGACAGCAGCAGTCAGATGAACGTGTCTTTACTGTTGGCCCTGAAACAATCATGATAGAAATGCTTTGCTCGTATCGAGTAATAAAATGATAACACGCATGTGAGGTGAGCGAGGTGTAATCGGAAGCGAAAGCAGGAGCATGCTGGTCAGGTTACACATTGAGGCTCTTTAATCGCTCTTGTGGCGGAGCCACCCGTGCGAAGCTTCAGGCTTTCCAGGTCCTTCTGTTCTCATCCCGAGTTCAGCACTGCGGAGGAAGTGTGCGTCTTCGGCGTGGAAACCCACAGTCCGGCTGACAGTGCGAGCGATGGGGATGGAAAACCGAGCGTCGCGTCGCGTTCTCCAGCGGACTCCTCAGACAGCTGCTCGGTGAGATGAGGGTTGGGCGGGGCCAGGGCAGGGATCAGGGATCAGTTACAGGGCCGTGCCCAGAGAGGAGCTACTCCCATGGGACTTCCTGCCTTCAACAGACAGCGTCCAGTCGATAAGCACGAAGCACGCAAAATGCACTCCTGCTTATTGGGACAGAAGGGCAAAGCCTCTCCTTTTAGTGTGCAGGCTGAGGTCAGAAATAAGCCTAGGACTGACTCTAGTAATGGAGTGCTTGGCTAAATTGCGCAAGACTGTTTTGTTCAATTATTCATGAATAAACAGTGGGGGTTGAATGGTTCAGAGGGACCTACTTTTTGCATCCATCCAAGGGATTCACCATTGCAATCTATCTCATTTCTCATATCGCGTGTCTGTGTGTGTTGAATTGAAACTTGGTTTAATTACCTACTTAAAATGGCAAACTGCAGGACATTTGTTGACATTTGAGGGGAATTAAAAAAAGGATTAAGATTTGACATTCAGTTGATAATTTAAGCAAGTGTTCCATTTAAAAAAAATTTATACGATGTTTTCTCAATTTCAGCCACTTGAAATTCATTCTGGGTAAGAATTATTAATTAGGTGTGGTTGTGAAACATACTTATTATTATTCCGCCTACACCATTCACACTGTCGACACCATTCATACCTCATATTATATCTTTATACACCCTCCAGGTTGCTCTTACTTTTTACCTTTATACCATATACACTTTTTCAGATAATTGACCTTTTATCGCCAAAAACATAAATGGGAGTTAATGGGCACATTTTGAAAATCGATGCAATAGGATGTGGATGCTGTACGTATTACACTGCTTATGACACCACAATGCCTTCCTCTACAGCACTGTTATGACCTAACAATACTATCCCAGATGATTTGACGTTACCTTTTTGTGCTTTCATCACAATTCATTACTTTTTTGTTTCACTTCCAGGTTCTTTAGACTACTTACCACAAAATACATCACCATATTTGAACACTTTCACCTTCTTTAGATCCCTTTATGCCGCATTACCACTTCATACTATTTCCACCTTTTGTTTACCACCTCACACCATACCATATTACCATCTTTCTATACCATTTCCAGCAATTGCTACCACTGTGAAGCAACCACACCTACAATATCTTTAGGAATTGTTAATCTAGATAAATCTGTTACTTGAATGTTAATGACGAAGAGCAATAGCAGTTTGTTCGAATGCTTCCCTAAACTGGAAGTGTATGAGGATAGGTGGAAGAAGTTTTGCCATTTTCCTCTTTTTGTTGGAGGAAATGTGGAAGCCCAAATGTTCAGAGGCTTATCACTGTCTGCATAGTGTGCTCTGCCCATTCTGAAAACACAAAGAGGAGTTCGTATTACTCACGGCAGATGTGAAAACAAGTCAGGGAGTTCCGAGGCAGAGTCCAGCAACCTCGCAGCTGCTCTTTTCTACAGGACAGGTTTGTTGCTACTTGATATTGCTTTTGGTTTTTATCATGCTGCCAAAAAATGCAGTCACCGCTTTTGTAAGTAACCATACAGTATCGATGTCTGTGTATTCTATGATCAGTCAGCTAGAGATGGCCAATATCAACTGGACCGATACCATCGCTGTCCATTTTATTTCATTGGCACAGGTAAACTGTTGACTTGTTTTAGGCTTTATAAGTTATTAAGATTTTTATGCCACAAACATGGTGACCACATATAAACACTTTGTTGTGAATGCAGGAAGAAAAAAAGGCCGGTTGAAAATGGAATTGGGCGGGAGGGATGCTGTAGCCAAGCCACACTTGTGGGTTTGGGTTAGCCTCTGTAGGCTGTCTCTCTCTGCAGACTGGATGCAAAATTGCTGTGTTGGTACTGGAGGGTATTTTAAATTGAAGGCCACAAGCCTCTTTCTGTGGTATGTACCATCCTGGAGTTAAGGGAAAGGTGTGGCATGAGGATATTCTGCTCCCCTTCAAGGTGGAAGGTCATTTTTCATGGGGCCTTAGGATTACAGTGCACACATTGTTCCACTATTGATTGATTGATTGAATATTTTATTGAAAACACAGATGAGAGGCAACACAAAACATCGACTCAACTGTGATCAAATGGATTGTACACAAAAAAGCCATGAGGCTTGTTTCCATTGTGGTCCATTTACATCAATACAAAACAAAAACAAACAAGCATTATAAAACACAGTATATACTTTGTGCTGCAAAATAAATGAGCTTTTCTGGTTTGCAATGAAGTTCCAATTATTACAAAAAAGACTGGCACACTCACTGTGGTTGTCAGCCTCCTAAAGTTAGGGTGGTCTTCATTATTTCACAAAAAAAAGGGGCCATTAGGAAGTTTACATCCAAGAGACTGTACAGTATCTAGACGGCAACTCCCTGAACCATGCTTAGACTGGTTAATCCCCGCTGTTGGTTGATGGACAGCCTTGTGACATGGTGTCAAATGCTGTTTAGCGCTCTGTGGAATCAAGCAGCGATCCTCCCTCGCTCATGAGGCTCTGATGCCTTCAGCCTTGGCCTCTGCTTTAGCTTTGCATTTAAGCATCTTTACATGGCCACTTCATGGCTAGCTTTTGATGTCGTTCACATTGTATCTAAGATGTGTTGCTTCTCACTGATTTTAGATACTGTAAAAAAAAAAAATAGGCTAGACCTGAGGCCTCAGGGGTCAGAGTTCACATTCTGTCATGCCAACACGACTCTTAAGGTTGACCTACGGGTTTTCAGTTCAGAATGAAGTGTGTCATAATTGTTGTAATTTCAATTCAGAAGTAACGGAAATAAAAGTCCATCGGACTCAACTAGATTTAGGCCTACTTTCACCTCAGAGCAATAAGCTGCTTGTCTGGTTCTACTGCCTGTTATGAACACTGGTTCAGGCAATCCCTTTTCTGTTGTTCTCATTGCTAATAGCCAGCCTGGTGCACTTTTTAGTTCTTAATCCAACAATTCTGACAATGGTCTGACAGGGTGCTGCCAGCTCCTCTTACCTTTAGCAGTTAGCCGTTGGAGATGTGTTACCATTGACACCGACTCTTACCTCGACCTGTTAATTACTAGGAAGGAGGAATTGCTGGGAACGGGGTTTAATTTGTGGTTAAATGCCCTCATTGTTAATATTTTTTTGGACTATACAGTGACAATGCAAAGCTGTTTAAAAAGGTCCCTTACAGCCAGTCCATCGCAGTAGTGTTTAAAGTTTTCCTTGGATCATATTCCCTAAAACAAATTCCATTTATATGACCAGTCAGCATGAATTTGAGCTGTGTGCACAAATACTTACACTCAGTTGAACTGCCCATCATAACAACATTCAATGTAATTACCTGGAAGAAAATTGAGAATTTTCCAAAAACTAGCAGTTGAAATTGAGAGATTGATTAAAAGGAGTTCAGTAAAGCTTTAACTATACTAGGAAAAGCATACTTGTATGAACATTTTTAACAGTTTAATAATAGGCTAATTCTTATAACATAAATTGCACTTCAGATGACCTGCGGCTGTAATTGGTCACCTCATGGGTCAAGCGGAAGAATAAATTGGTATAGAGTCCTGGTTAAGATGCTAAAAGCATGTTATTCCTGAAAGTGTGTTTCTTGTTAGTTTATCTGTAGGGGGGACAGGAAATATTTGCAGGGATTAACTCGCATTCCTGCACATAACTAAGGATGGTGTTTCTGAGTAGAGATGGTTGTGGCTTGTAGGAAACGCATTAATCATCCATACCCCCCAGTGCTTGGGAGCAGGCAGGCCACACCGGATAAACTGTTATGGAGTTTTTCAGGGTGCCGTAATCATGTTATTCCAAGCAGAAATGTATGTTTAATTGGGTATCCTCCTTTCTCAGTTAGCCAGTTCTTGGCATACTTAAACTGTAGGCACTGTACTAAATAGTGTGCTATATTAGCTTTTCTGTGAATTCTCATTAGTTTGGCTGATTTTGCTTATAAAGATTGATGCACTATAGGCTGCTGTAGGTTGTAGCAAGCCCAAGGTTAGCTATTCTTGCTTACTTTCCCACTCTCGAATAATGACAGTAAAGGGGTAAGCTTCAGTTTGTGTTATGGAATGCCTTGTGTACCAGAATATTTGTTGATTTGAATACTATTTAGGCCATTGGAAAAACAGACAAGAGGTGCATAGATTACAAATTATAAATGGTTAACCATTGATTTTACTATTGATCACGTAAAAAAGGTTTGCTATCAAGCATCATATGCCCTGGAGGTTGTTGGGGAGTTTTAATCTTTTTTTTGAATGACTGCAACAATGGGTTTAGTAAAGGACCTGTGGGGGTTTTGATATTATTTTCTATTTTCAAAGGGGATTAATTTAGTGTTACTGAATCTGCTTGCAGTTTTTTGTCGTCCACAGACTAAGAGGGCATGGGTGGAAATGAGTGCGTTTCAGCGTACCACGAGCACATTCGAATGAGACCCTGACGCCACTCATGTTTGCCCTTCAGCCAGTGCTGAGCATGACGTCTTCTCACCGTGTGGGTAAACGAATAGGAGCGGTCGCAAATGCCCTTGGCATCGGAGGTGACACCTTTTAGGTTCGTGTAATGTGTTGCATAAAAGGAAAAACACAGGGGTGATCTCGGTTAACCTTAGCAAACAACGTGCCTATTCAGTGACCATAGCCATCCTCAAATCCATTGTAATGTCTGTCCTGGTTGGATGTGGAATTATGGTCATTTTATAACCTGAAGTGATGGGTGCTCATGTGTGCTTGTGTGTAGGGTTTATTTGTAGCGGAGTTAGTGAAATGCATGCCTGGGAGCCATTTTTAAGTGATTCATTTGGCATTCTTGTTCCGGGGCCAACTGCATGCTCTCCTTTCTGAGGAATGTTTGGAAGCTTTTTGGAGAAGTATGAATAAAGCCAAGGTAGGCATTAGCCTTTCAGCCTCACCCATGTGAGGACGTGCAACACCCACTGTGTTTACTGGGCGCAAGACTGTGGATTCATCAAGAAAATGACAGTTATGGCCGCTTGGTTATGTGTGAGATCATCTCATACACGTTTATAGGCAAAGAGCTGTTATCAGCCAATGCAAATGGCTTACTTTTGCGATGCAGCTGCTTATTAAAAAAATTCTCCTGCAAGGTATAACGTTCATACGTTTTAACTACTCATTTTCATTCAGAGCTCTATCTGTATGAGTCCCAATGATGTCACTTCTGCCATTTACAGTAAGTTTACGTTCACACAATAACATGTTTATTCTAAGAGGACACAAATGACAGCTTTGCCGAAGAGATTGCTATGGAGCACTGAGTGATGCTTGCCCAGGGTGTAGCCCAGTTAATGATATTGTGTCTTGAGTTTTGAGCCAAATTGATAAATGCCAGAATGACACACAGTGCTGTAGCACTCCTTAAATTCAGTATATCAGTATATTCTGCGTTTTCAGATGTTACATTGCTGTGTTTTCGGATGCTATTGTGTTTAATTTTTTATAATTGTGCAAATGTGCTGTTGGTTTATTGGGTGACATTAAAATTATGTAGTTGTACAGAAGGTGAAGGCGGATGGACAATAGCAGATGGTTTAGTGATATTAAAGTGAGGTAGTTGTGTACAGGAGGTGAAGGCAGATGGTTTAGTGATATTAAAGTGAGGTAGTTGTGTACAGGAGGTGAAGGCAGATGGTTTAGTGATATTATAGTGAGGTAGTTGTGTACAGGAGGTGAAAGCAGATGGTTTAGTGATATTAAAGTGAGGTAGTTGTGTACAGGAGGTGAAGGCAGATGATTTAGTGATATTAAAGTGAGGTAGTTGTGTACAGGAGGTGAAGGCAGATGGTTTAGTGATATTAAAGTGAGGTAGTTGTGTACAGGAGGTGAAGGCAGATGGTTTAGTGATATTAAAGTGAGGTAGTTGTGTACAGGAGGTGAAGGCAGATGGTTTAGTGATATTAAAGTGAGGTAGTTGTGTACAGGAGGTGAAGGCAGATGGTTTAGTGATATTAAAGTGAGGTAGTTGTGTACAGGAGGTGAAGGCAGATGGTTTAGTGATATTAAAGTGAGGTAGTTGTGTACAGGAGGTGAAGGCAGATGGTTTAGTGATATTAAAGTGAGGTAGTTGTGTACAGGAGGTGAAGGCAGATGGTTTAGTGATATTAAAGTGAGGTAGCTGTGTACAGGAGGTGAAGGCAGATGGGCAGTAGCAGCTCGTTTAGTGCAGGGTAAAATCGCACAGATGAGC
Source organism: Ilyophis sp. 1 JC-2022 (assembly GCA_022702515.1). Taxonomy (NCBI): domain Eukaryota; kingdom Metazoa; phylum Chordata; class Actinopteri; order Anguilliformes; family Synaphobranchidae; genus Ilyophis; species Ilyophis sp. 1 JC-2022. The sequence continues at coordinate 87,803,755 of CM040406.1, read as the reverse complement.
ACTTAAGTTACCAGCGTTTCCGCTACCTGTTCTGAACATAGGATGAAATCCTTAAATCCGTGTCAGACATAAAATAACTTGTACTGTTTGTCTCATATCGACTCTCACTCCTCCTAGGTGTTAGATCAAATGGGCGTGTTGCCTTGACCCAGCGCTGGTCCTCAAACAGATCCTATTTGTTCAGTCAAATACCATGTTCAGCACAGCATAGGCATTTCATCAGTGTTCAAAGATGTCATTCAAGTTTAAATTGAGCTTTTTTTTCACATGGGCAGGCTACACATGTACACACTAGTTTGGATTGCTAGTATTGTTTTTGCAGGATCTCGCAGGTTGGAGAGATCATTAAAATGAGAAAGCGTGGAATGGGAGAACATTCCGGTAAGCCATGTGGAGTCCTCCATGTGCTTCAGTATCGGACATGCACAGGTTCCTGTTATTGTGGGCTCTATTTGCTGTATAACTGTTGGTCTTTCCATCTGTGTTTTGGGAACTCCAGCAAAAGCGGTCTCCTAAGCTTGAAATGGCACGGGGTAAGCTGTAAAATGTTACCTGTGATCGAGTGTTTATCGGTAGTTGTAGCATGTAGCATGGCGTTCTTGTGCTGGATTCCCACCCGCCTCAGAGATTAATTATGAAAAATCACTAGTAAGTATGTGGAACTCTCACTTTTAACAAGCACTACAATATTGTATATTATTGGATTTTATTAAATTTGACTTCATTGCAAATGATGCAGAAAGGCTGGTATTCTGGCACGGTTTTATTTAAAACCTCTTTGCAGCGCAGTATTACTAGTTAAAATAGTCATACGGATTTTATTACTTGGACTTCTTTCTACAGTGTTCTTATTAGCATTGCTGTTTATGTTGTATTGAACGTGCATTGCCCTATGCTACTCCTGTAACTTAGCAGATGCCAGGCAAAGGTTAAAACTGCTATCACCTCTGCATATAATGCACCTTAACCTAACAGTGGAATTATTTTAGTGCAGTTTTAGGGGGGTCGGAGGGGGAAGGTAGAACAGTATCATGAACGGGGGCGAGCGGCAGCATTCGAAGAGTTTTTGATTGGAAGCAGCGTGCGACCCCCCCCCCCAGCGTGCGCCCCTCACTGCGCCGTGATCTCCAGGTTTTGCTGGCACTCGTCCGGGATCCTGAGGCCCCTGCTGGGGCTTGTTCCAGAAAGCAGGATTACTGCGTTAACTGGATAACTGCACTAAGTAAGACCAAGGACAGCTCTTTTTACTTCAGTGCAGTTATCCAGCTAACTCGGTAATCCTGCTCTCTGGAACAGGCCCCAAGGGGGTATACTACGAAGCAGACTTACTGAGTTAGCTAGATAACAGCACTGAGTAAAATCTGGACTGAAATACAAAGAGCTGTTCCGGGTTTTACTCAGTGCAGTTATCCAGCTAACTCAGTAATCCTGCTTTCTGGAACAGGCCCCTGCATGGGCCTCAGGATCCCAGACAAGTGCCAACAAAACCTGGAGTTCACGGTGCAAGGTCTGCTGGAACAGGCCCCAGGTCAGCTGGCTGTGGTCATTGAAAACGCAGGCATGGATGGCCCTGTGTGCTGCCACCTCTGAGCCACGGTCCATCCACAGCACTGCAGCCGCTTCCTAAAGCTTCACTTTGCCTGTGGAAAGAAAGCTTTGCAGTGCTCTCTTGAGTTCTAATACTAATTCACTGTGTTCATGAGCAATTGGACCATATAATTCCCCTCCATTTATTGATATCCTTTTGGAAGTGTTATTTTAGGTAGTTCTTCCTGAATGGCTTTGGTGGATGTTGACATATATGCCTGCGCTAAATTGGCAACAGATTAATAACACATGGAGATGTAACCATGCAATAAAAAAAGGTTGCACTGAGAAGTGCACACTCACACATATACAGTGCAGGCCAAACAAAGGACTGTGACCACGCTGCTCGTGTGCACACTGAAACACTTGGAGGTTGTGCAGAATGATTAATGTGCCCCATTCAATGCTCAGGGCAGCTTACCTCATGATGTGTTTACAGCAGTGGCTTAGAGTAGTAAAAACATTTATAGTGTGTTAACTGATTGGGTCACATGCTACGTATCTCCCAAACGGGGCCCACAAGAACACCGCTTTAAGTCTTCAGGAGTGGGGTAAAAATTTTTAATGTAATTCTTCGCTAAATCCGTCTAAACGACAGTGCTCTTGGCTCTTTACTGCTGAGTCATCATTATTATGGCAGGATAGGGCTGCCGTGCAGTATAGTGGTTAGAGAACCGGGCTTGCGATGCAAAGTTCTGTGAGTTTACCCCCTGGGGTGCCGCCAGTTTACCATTGAGTGAGGTACTTAACCTGAATTATATAAGCATAGGCTGTATCCATAAGTGGATACTGCGTAGAAATGGTGTGTTAAGTGGCTCTGGATGAGGGCATCTGCTGCAGTAATGCAATGTAATGCGTGTGAGCTTTCTGCTGGACTATTCCTTCCATCCTACGGCCTTTTAATCACCACTGAGCTCAGCTCATTCCTTTTTGTGCTTTATTCACTTGAGTTTGGATGTTGTCCTGGTATCTTTCAAGTGAAACTCTGATAAAGAGCAAATGCGCTTCACACGGATTTACAATATTACTCTCTTGGTCAGCCTGTTTTAAAAGTGAACGGCTTTATTACACCAATCACACGTAAACAAAGCAGGATTCATCTCTTTAGGTCATGTGACTATGTTGCCCTTGAGCAGCCTTGCTTCATTGTTTTAGTCTGTCCGCTTTAAACAAGCAGGGCTTTTAAAAAAATAAACCAACTGTATTCAGGAGTGTTGTTCTCATCAACCACCTCTTTCATTTGGGTTCATATTGAGATGTACACACTAATAAAGACCCTTCTACATTGTTGATGGCCTTTTTTTTTAAAGCACATGTACTAGTTTTCTCCGACTGAGAAAATGCCTTGGGCCTGCAAAAGGCAATGAACGGGACTGAGCAGACAGCCTCTATGCTTGTGGAATGCAAAAAATAAATGCTTGAGGTCTGGTGCCATAAGGCTTGAAAAGAAACTACCAACATCAGTAGTATATTAATTAACTTATTATTTTTATCTGGTACCCTGCTGTCGATTTTCAACATAAAATGGATGCGAGTACATAATTCCAATTTGTCTTGTGAATATTGTGTGGTATGATCATCGTGTAACCTATATAATATGGAACACAGCTTTGCCAAGGCCATGTAGCATAAACACATTCTGAACCCTCATTATCTTAATTGAGCCGTAGACATGGATGTTTTGTTTCTATGGTGTTGATATACTGTAGAATAGAACCTGCTAGGAGATTGTTTTGCTTCACTGTCGCCCCCACTCCAGCTTACATGAATTGGTTCTCTTAGTTTTTCAAGGAATGCGTTTCATTGGTCAAATTCCCGGTCGCAGACTCTCAGAATGTCAACTTAACTGTTCACCACTCACTCATTTGTAAACAGTTTCTGTTTCATGCAGTGACTTTGTAAGCAGTTCTTGGCTTGGATTCATTAAGTGCCCTCTGGAAATAATCGTATGCGAATTCTAATAATTCTTAATATCCCCAATCAGCTGTTTACATGATGGAAAATGTTTAATATTCAAGTCAAATTTGCAGCTGAAAAACTGAGATGCTTGGAATAAACAATTTCTCCCTTTATATGTCGCCTAATATTCCGTATATATGATCAGATCATGTCTGTAAATCTAGATTTTTCTGCCTTATGACTGAAGCATGAGAGGACTGTGAAATATTGCCGTTTCCCGCTTGGCTAACATCAGAGTTTCTCCCAGTGTAATACACACAGCTCCACGCACGCACAAACACAAGCACCGTCGCAGGCACACACACCCAGCCCTGTGGAGAGTGTACAGTGAGGTCATCGAGGCAGGCTCGGACAGTTCACAAAGAAGATAAGCACCCCCCCCCGCCTCCCTCGTCTGCCGCCACACCATGCCAGGGACTCGATTACAGAGCACTGAAGGCCTTCAGCAACCCCAGCCACTCCCCGGGGAGGCCGGCACGCCCGTCACCCCAATTAAGCTGGGTAATGACCGGCCAATCGGCAGCTCTAACGAAGCGCGGCCTGTGGAACGGCACCGTGGAGCAGTGACTCAGCCCCAATTTGCTCTTCCTTCCTGCCTCTCTTTGTGATGTGGGCTGCTGTGTGCCGTCCTGCTTACTCAGGGATCCAGTCCCGGGTGACCTGCTCCTCCTATTTCTATGAAAAGTGTGTTTGCACCATCAGAGTCTGGATACAGCACGCTAAGTAGGGCGCCAAGGTTTTTATACCGAGTTGCAATATAAACCAGGGCTGCGCTGTTTAGGCTTCCCTAATGACTTGGTAGTTGGTACATCAGGTGAGGTGGCTTCCTGTCCAAATAGCCTAATGACCTTTTAATTAAATGGGTGCTTTCTAAAATGTTACAAAAACCAGTGAAGCCTCTCCAGGACTTAAAATGCTTGCTCCTGGCGTAAGTGTGCATCCTGTCTTTCTGCACCTGAATTTCCTTTCATTTTAACAACGGAGTCAAAAATGGTGGTGCTTTTTTTGTTGTTGTTGTTTTAGTTAGCGCTGTGATTAATGCGTTTCTGGTTTTCATGTGAAACCCCATTACGGCAGAGCTGTTCTTGTCGCTGCCATCAGTCACATCGGAATGTCCAGAGGGAGCTCTCGCCGGTTCCTTCATACAGAACTGGGATGTGCACGGCCTCCGCCGGCATTTTCTTTAATTTTTTTTTTTTTTTTTTAACTTCGGCTCTCAGACGCTTTGAAAAACAATTCGGCTGGAAAGCAAACACTGCGCCCATTCGGCCCAGCTGAATTTTTCTGCCACGGACGCTCCGCTGCGAATGTCAACGAGAGGAAGTGGCCAGATCTCAGTGTGCCAGGCGATGGAGGCGGGCACACACCCTTAACCCTCCTGCGTTCTGCCGGAGTCCCGTAATCCAGTCGCTCCGGCTGGATACGCTTCACTGTCCATGTACAAAAACCACAAGAATAAGAGCCTTACAGACACTATAGTTGTTGTCACAAAAAAAATAAAAAAGTTTTCAGGGAAGTTGTTTTGTTGGCTCATGTAGACGCTTTTGCATTCCCTGCTGTAGAGTGCTTATTCGTTAACACGGCTATGATTTAGCTGTTGGATATTTAATATTTTTATTTTTTGGATAGTTTTTTTCCCCAGGTTCTTTGGTTTGTCTTCTATTCTATTGAGTTCTTGTACCTCTCAAACTTATCTTTTGCTATGCGAGACTATTTTTGTCGTAGAACCGGAGGCCTTTTCATGAGGCGGCCAGCATATGGAAAAAAGAGATAAGGGGTTTGGTGCGTATGTCCACACCCCTTCTCCAAGATAGCGGTCTCACGCGTATCTTTTTTGCGATCTTGTTCAAATTGGCAAACGGAAACCTAAACCTTAGATCTGGGCTGTGCGTTTTTCTTATGCAAACACAAGTAGGTCATTGCATCCACTGAAAAGCCATCCACAACGCTGTGAAATCATGATTCACAGGAGTGTATCTTTCTCTCTCTCTGTCTTTCTTTCTCTCTCTCTATGTCTCCCGCTCTCTCTTCGCTTTTGCTAAACTGGAGCCTCTTGGCAGCCCTGGGAGAAAGTGTGTGCTGACGCACAGGGCTTTCCGGATGTTCTCTGGTCCAGGAGAGAGAGGGAGAGAGGGAGAGAGGGAGAGAGGGAGAGAGGGAGAGAGGGAGAGAGGGAGAGAGGGGACATGGCAGGACATGGCTGAGTGATGACCGTGTAATGACTGGACAGCATGGCACTCTGGCCCAACGTGGCTCATTTGATCACCTCTGAATTCCTCCTCAATGACACCAGATAACAAGCTCTTATGAGGGCTAAACCAGGACTGTTTGTGCCCCTCTTTTTTACACGACTCTCCTGGGCCTGGCCTGGGTTTGGTCGGTGTCTTTCTACTGTATTATTAGCATGCTGCCTTCAAGATTTTTACTTGGAAAGTTTTAATTTCAAAGTGTCTTGTTTTACCATTTAGAAACTGTACATATGATTATATTGTACAACTAGCCAGTAAGGAGGATAACACTTTCTTCAAGAGTGAAAAGTGGTTTTCCTGCAGCCTGCCCTGATGTTATCGCTGAGCTAGAATGTAAATGAATAGTTTTTGGCCCAACTCGTTAGCTAATACGACAGACAAGGGTTTAGCATATTACGTGTTGGTTCTAGTCCGCTTGTCAGTCTTGCTAGCTGAATGGTGAAGCAACCACATAGTGAGATATAATGAGACTGTGTTCATTACCTCAGGCCCTGTTTAAGCACAGGCCTTATTAAACTGAGTGCAGTTACAGTGCAGGACTGATGAGACGTTGCAGTGTCTTCAGTGACGGCGGACAGAGCTGTGTATAGACTGGTTGAGACGGCAGCTGACAGGTCCTCGTACACCATGCCTAGACCCTGGAAGGAGAGGGGTTTTACACACTTCCCGCAGGTCCTCGTACACCGTGCCTAGACCCTGGAAGGAGAGGGGTTTTACACACTTCCCGCAGGTCCTCGTACACCGTGCCTAGACCCTGGAAGGGGAGGGGTTTTACACACTTCCCGCAGGTCCTCGTACACCGTGCCTAGACCCTGGAAGGGGAGGGGTTTTACACACTTCCCGCTGGTCCTCGTACACCATGCCTAGACCCTGGAAGGGGAGGGGTTTTACACACTTCCCTCAGGTCCTCATACACCATGCCTAGACCCTGGAAGGGGACAGGTTTTACACACTTCCCGCTGGTCCTTGTACACCCTGCCTAGACCCTGGAAGGGGAGGGGTTTTACACACTTCCCGCTGGTCCTCGTACACCGTGCCTAGACCCTGGAAGGGGAGCGTACACCGTGCCTAGACCCTGGAAGGGGAGGGGTTTTACACACTTCCCGCTGGTCCTCGTACACCCTGCCTAGACCCTGGAAGGGGAGGGGTTTTACACACTTCCCACTGGTCCTCGTACACCGTGCCCATGAAGGCCTTTATAGCCCATCACTTGGGAGGCTCATCTCCACTGGAGCAGAGAGAATAGCCTAATTTTCTTCAGAGCTCCACCGGACATGGGCAGGCGAGACGCAACACAGGCCGCATTTCTCTAAAGTTCCGCTCTTTGTGGATGTTTTTATTTTTTTCTGTTTCCCCTCCTTAAAGGAAAAGATCATACACCCTGGAAGGGGAGGGGTTCCACACGCTTTCCACAGGCTCCCGTACACCATGGCTGCGTTCAGATCCAAAATGTATGCTTTCTTCCTGTCGTTCTCTTCCCTTGCTTCAAGGGGGGAATCCCCAAAATGCCAGGATGAAATATGGCAGCCACACAGTGTGATTCGGATCCAATTTAAGAAAAGGGACGGAGTAATTATATTCCCTCGTTTATCCTCCCTTCCTCGAGGATATAAAATGCAAGCCTCCAGCAAGAAGGGAATCCCACAATGCAATGCTCAACATGGAAAAAGTGGGCAGTCACCACAGAACTATGTGACGGTCACATTTCTACTCTATGGTGTTGCACTTCCGAAATGTTGCGAGGACGGTTCAGTTCCGTTTTTGTTTGTTTCTCGTCAATCCTCCCCTGCCGAGCACCTTTTAAGTTTGCTTGCTGCACGTAGCAAATTGCGTCGCAAGATGGCTCCCTCGAGGGAAGTGAGCAAGGGAAGGGAGCGTGTTAAATTGGATTTGAATGCAGCCCATGCCTACACCCTGGAAGGGGAGTGGTCTTACACACTCCCCACAGGCCCCCGTACCGTACTCCATGCCTACACCCTGGAAGGGGCGGGGTTCCACACGCTTCCCAGCAGCAGGGGAAACTGGGTCTGCCTTCACTTCCCCGCCGTTCAGGAGCTGTAGCACTTAAGTTATGTAAGTGTCCCTGGGTTCAGCAGACTAAACTGATTAAACAAGCGCATGGCGGTTATGGCGGTTAAGATAGGCTGTTGGTTTACTGTCTTTTTATTTGGTCTTCTCTTGAGCATATTTACTTAAGTAGCGTGTTTCACACAGGTTAGTGTAAAGGGCAGTTGCGTGATAAAATGCAGCCTAAAGGGATGGGTTTCGTTATTCTGGTCCTGGAGGGCTTGAAATTCCAGTTCTGGGTTTTCAAACTGCCTTTAAAGCACGAACACTAGTCTAAATGGGCCGAATGGAGACGGTGGTTTGTTTAATCGGGAGCACCAGGCAGAACACAAGCCCTCTGGGACCACGCTTGAGTGGCAAGGCAAACAGACTGGGTCAAGATGGGAATGTTCACCTGTCCATTCAGGCCCCACTCATATGAACTGTGTTGGCTTTGTGTCTCTTGGGTGCTGACTGTGGCATCCTGGGCTATTGTGCACTGGGGAGCTAATGCAGGCTGGTAACCACAGGGTTGCAAGTTTGAATCCCAGGTGAGCCCCTGCTGTTGTGCACCTAGGCAAGGTGATCCGTTTCATTTGCTGCCGTTCACACGGATAATGTGTGAAACGTGTGCTGTGTAAGCAAGGCAAATGACCGGCTAATGAAAATGTTCATGCTGTAAGTGGCGGCTCCTCCCCCAAACCATGGGCCGCACGGCAGGACCTTTTCTGGGATGTGAGGATGATGATCGGAGCGCAGGGACGGGCCTGCCGAGTTTAGGGGAGGGGGGATGGCATCGACCCTGAGGGCGTCTCGGGGCCCATGAAGGTCTTTTTAGCCCGTCACTTGGGTAGCACATCTCCACTGGAGCGGAGAGAATCGCCTAACTTTCTTCCGAGCTCCACCGGACATGGGCAGGCGAGACGCAACGCAGGCCACATTTCTCTAAAGGTTCCGCTCTTTGTGGATGTTTTTATTTTTTTCTGTTTCCCCTCCTTAAAGGAAAAGATCATACCATTTGGATAAATGCATATGTGGTTACTTAATGCTTATTGTGGTAGCTGTGATAAGCTTTAAATGGGAAGTTTTTACAGTTATGTCATGCTTGGTCATCAACTTGCCATTGTAATGCAGTTCCCCTCAAATGTTTTACCATCTGATTGACAGCGACACATGCTGTGTGGTGTCCTACAGTATGTGAGCTTGAGGTAAGGAAACACGAGAATGGACATTTAAACTGTCTTTCAAAGTAAAGTTTAAAAGAAAGGAACGTTGTGTCGATGTGCTAACTCTCGCTTGACTGACAGTGAAGCACCCTCGCGAGTATTTATGGCTTTGAAAGCGCAACGCTAATGACAAGTTGCCAGGAGCATGAATGCCAATGTAGGCCTACATATACTTTTTTATTAAACTGATCTATCCAACCGCATGAGGAGTTACGAGGAGGAGTTCATGTGCGCCCATATTTTACCTAACGGTGGAGGGGGGGGGGGGTTCTTTCTCGCTCCGCAGCTCTGAACATTCACTGTGAAGACGAGCTTTGCTACTGTTATTCAATGAGTAAGTGGGGCGAACAAGTAACAACCAGTTCTTCTCGTATGAATGACAGTCAACTGCCTCTCACCCCACGGCGATGGCGTAGGCAGCTGCTGTTACGTAATGCCGAATAGTGGGACCGCTCTGCCTTCTCCTGTCGAGTGAGCGGACAGTTTAGCGGCGATGTGTCTCCGCGTGCCCTTGTGTAACGTGGGCTTAGCCCGGGACATTATGTTACTCTGTGTACCCAGTGTAATGAGGCAACAGGCATGGGATGATGCATGTCGCGCGCCCTCTCTCTCTCTCTCTCTCCGACACGCTCCCGTTTCACATTCCTGTTTGCCCTTTCTGTTCTTCAGCCCTTCATAGACCTCTCTGTCTCTCGGCCCCGGTCTCCGCCCTCGGTCCCACGCAGCGAAAGTTCCACCCAACACACATTCCAGCTCGACGATCTCTAACCGAATTATCTCAGGACTCTGCCGTTACCTCAGCCCCTCTCTGAACTTGCTGCTATCAGACAGTGGTCAGAAACTCATTTAACACTGAAGCTCATTGAAGCTCTTTCGGTACCTCACAGCGGCATTGCTAATCTTTCCTGATAACACATTTCTGAGCTTGTATCTGTCTGGTTTTCATTACTGCATAGCCGCATACCTGCTCTAACCTGTCCCATCGAGTATTGGTATATTATATAACTAGTCTATCCCACTCTGCAGAGATGTCTAGTTTATAATATGGTCTTTGGTAATGATAATGTAATTCCTGACAGGCACAAGTAACTTGGTTTAGGACTCATTTGTAACAAGTCATGCTTCTACCTTTATTTATTTATTTATATATATATATTTTTAAACATCACACACATGCAGTACATATTGGATTAGGTGGTACTCCCCATGTTGATATGACATATTAGCCGTTTCTACAGCTGGGTAATTACTGATGCAGACTTGCAGAGTGCATCAGCTTTGGCTGTGAATGCAGACCTGCTTCCTACTCTTTGAAAGTGAGGCTGTGTCGCTTCCCGCTGCCCTGCATCATGCACTGGCCACAGAGACCTCTGTGTGCTACAGGATCCCGGCCTCCTGCAGCAACCGTGCGCTGGCCGCGGCGTCGTTACGCAACGCCGCAGGAAAGCGCAGGAACCGCAGCCCGTGGCGCGAGTCACGCCATCACCTAGGTGACCCGCTTAATCGAACCTCGAAGCGCACTTCGACAAATGTGCTTTGTCACTCCATTTGTAAGAGTTTGGCCATATTTAGCCGCTATCGGGGGCAGGCCCTCTGTGTTTAACGCTGAAACCATGTGTAACGTAATGCAGTTCCTCTCTGAAGTGTCACCTTTTTGTTCAAACGTTTGTTGTTATTTGCTCCTGCATGTTACGCGTCTTCATTTTCCCCAGCACTATTCATGCAGCCATTAGACCTGCATCATAAAATGGGGCGCGAGTGACAGCGGGCACAGCCGCTAAGCTGTGATCTCAGGGAAGTGCTGTGTGTGTAGGCTATTTTCCTGCTGTGTGGACCACTGGCCTAATAAACACAGCTCCTCCCAGCAGTTGCAGTGGATTTCCAGGGCTACAGGGATAGAGTGGGGGTAATAAAATTAAGTTGATAATTTTGACCTAAACTCAACACTGCTTGTATAAAATGTGAAAAACAGAAAAACTGTTCTATTGGTTGTTACAAAGGTACTCCATGATCGTCTCTGTTTTCGCTTTCTGTGAGTGAGGTGGCATCATGCTCATTTTATCTCTATTTTAAAGGCCTTGCTTTAGAGATAAGAAATGAGCAGGCTTCTGCATGTGCCCATATGGTATGCCAGTACAATCACAGACACTGCAATCAATATGTAGACATTTTAAATCGCCACACCTTCAACAGTCTCTTGAGTTACTCGGGGGGACTTCAGCCCAGTGGTTTGTTCCGAGCATTATTGACTTTTAGAGAAAATGAATTATGATGCTGATATCGGTCGGCATAGCTTGTTTTATGATAAGAAGTATTTAGATTATCTGACACAGTCCCTCTCCCCTTCCCACATCTCCCTTTTCACTCTTCAAGCTCGCCTGGCTTACTCCTGTTTGGTCAGGAGTGCCGGACTGCACCGGACATCTCCTTTCACATCTGCTTGTATTTAGAGATCGCTTCTCAAACGTTGTGTTTAGTTAAGTCCTGGGTAATGTGACCGAGTCCACTCAGGTGGTCATGTGATTGAGAAATTCAGCTTACCTAGCATTTTGACTTGGCTCGGTGGCCACCCTCACCAGTAAGCAAATTCCTACAAAGCCCCCCTGGGTTGGAGCATCCTGTGGGAGAACAGCCGTGGGCGTGGCCGAATGGCTGTCGCCTGCAACGCGGGACAGTGACTCCATTCAGTCCGCCAGGAGGAGGCGGGCTCCCCGGCTGGGACCATGTGACTGGCACCCTGGGAGGGAGCCCTAAGTGTGCAGCGCAGTCTTATTGTCACAGTGTCGGGACAGCCACCTGACTCCGCCTACAGGCGTCCATGACTGGGGGCGAGCTGGAGTCTGTCTCCTTGTGTAAATAAGCAGATATACGGCCAACTGTTGAAATGCTCCCTGCTGCTCAACGTGAAACGTTGTTTTTACCTGCAGTCACACCACTTCAGCGCCGTGCCCGTGTGTCAGACACCACACATTGGAGTAAAGACAGCATACACTTATAGATTTAATGACTGCGTGGGAATGGTCTGATTCTGAGAAACGGTGTAACTGCTCAGCCTGCATCTTCTTGTTTCCGGTTCCGGGAGGATTGCCACCTTTGACTCGCAAAAAACCTGGACACCGCATTTTGCAAAATAAAAAAATAAAATGGGCTACTTTGCCCACAAACTAAGATGCTTAGTCTATACATTTTTCCGGAGGCGTGTGGTGTATCGACCCATTATTGGATACAACACTCACGCGCCTTTACACTTGCGTATGTATCTGCCTGTTTATGTATGAGATTCTTGTCCGATAGTAGCCTGCCGGCTGAATAACTTATAGCACTGCAAACGAGATAAATCCAACATTTAAGCGATTTGAATTTAATCTAATTTAACATTGCTTAGCTATACCTTTATATCTAACAGGCTACTAAGTTAAATACATAACATAACATAACAGTAACTATACGTAAACAAGCACAAAACTATGTCTCAAAATGCACCATCATGTGATCGCATTGTATCCAATAAGGGGTCGATACATCACAATGGCTCCGGGACCAGAAACTGGGAGAGGCAGACTGAGCAGCTACGACGGCAATATTTATTCTGGCTCAAAGTGAAAATGTGGCCGTTGAGTGAGGTGTGTTATACCAGGCCTGCTTTCTCAGTGAAGAAAGGAGAGGTCACTGATAAAATGGAGGCCTGTCTAAAAGCGCAGGTCAGATCTGTGCTCTTCACGCGCATTCACCATTGTTTTGGTGTCCACTGCTGTCAGCACTATGTAACAGCGGTCGGGGATGACATGTGACCGGCAAGGTCACGGGTTCAAACGTGTGTGGAGACGGTGCTACTGTAATCTTACAACAAATTATATGCAGAGGAGTGGATGGGAATGCTTTTTGTATGACTGCTTCTTTAGAATGTGATTTATTTTAATTTAGTATGTTACTCTTAGCAGAGCAGCTCAGACTATAAACCAACTCAACCGTTTGCCAGTCAATCATTATTTGTATTTTATTAACCTTATACTATCGTACATTTGCTATTCGTAGTTTCTCTGACTGATTGTTTTATGTTCAAGATAATACACTTGTTCCAGTGTATTATTTTCCTTTTTTTGAGCTCACCCTCCCTCCTGTGCTTTTTGTCTGTGCAGGTGTGGCTGTGACTGTTGACCCCAGCAGAGGTGACCGTGCCCCCCTCCCCCTCCTCCCCCTCCCCCTCCTGCGGGCCTCTCAGGGAAAACCTTCCCTCTGCCCCCGTTTTCTCTGTCCTGATGGCCCCCACCACACAGTGAATTCATGATCACATGACTTTGGATATGGACGCAGTCCTGTCCGACTTTGTCCGTTCCACAGGAGCTGAACCAGGACTCGCTAGAGATCTGCTGGAAGGTGAGCGGGATTCATCTTTGTGGCGATGAGAAGTTACTATGAGAATGAGTGCGGCTCTGGCTTTTCTTCCGTGTGAGCTTGACTTCACCTCAGTCTGAATTGAGGAGATGGGGCAGGATGGCATGCTCTTGAGCCATGTTGAATTGAGTCGGTATTAATTGCAGATGTGTAATGTTTGTCATCGTCCCTTTTTGGCACAAACCGTTGATGTAATGATTGTGGTTTTAGGAAAGAATTGGGATCTCACTGCTGCCTTGAGTGACTTTGAGCAGCTTCGGCAGGTGCATGCTGGAAACCTTTCGTACTCTTTCGGGGAGGACAGGGGACGCTATCCCTCCGAGAAGGAAATGGCCAAAATGGTACGGCCCCCTCTGCTCCGGCAAGATGAGGTGGTGCAAGGTAGGAATGCTGGTTAAATCTGGTCTCGTTTATACGGTACGCGCTGTAGCTCTTTCTGCTCATTAGGGCCAGTCGTCCTTCCTGTCCTCCGTCTTATGTTCTTCGCGCTTTTCTGACCTCTCTCCCTCTGTCGTTCCTCCTCATTCCCTTCAATCTAATTTCCCCACTTTTGCCTCTCAAACTCCCCTCCTTCCTTTGTTTTTCTACTGTCTCTGATCTCTCCACTCATACCTTTCTGTTCCTTCTCTGCTGTCTTATCCTCTGCTTCGCGTAATCGCCGATTCACCTCCCGTGCTCCCAGCTACAGAGAAGCGGCTCTCGCGGGGCATCTCCCATGCCAGCTCCACCATCGTGTCCCTGGCGCGCTCGCACGTCTCCAGCACGGCGGGCAGCAGCAGCGAGCCCCTCCTGGACACGCCCCTCTGCACTTTCCAGCTGCCCAACCTCACCGTCTACCGCGACGACTTCCGCGGCTTCATCGAGAGGGATCTCATCGAGCAGTCTATGATGGTGGCGCTGGAGCACGCAGGTGAGCCAGGAATCCCACCGCTGACACCAACGAGTTTCCCCTCGTTCTTACACAGGCTATTCAAGGCCTCGGGCCTGTCAGGTGGTGGGTCCTCCTGGTTTGTGATTCGCTTAGGGCACGGATAAATATTATTGGCATTGAGGTCAATAAGTACACTCTTGAGGATTGCACCCGGGTAATACTGGACCCATTTTTCAGTTATCAGAAATGACCTCCACTATTTCCTATAAAAAAAATAAGCCTGAATTACTTTTTAACATCCATTTGCTATCTATAAAATCCATAGCTGTCACCGTAAACATCTCAGGGCTTACTTCATACTTGGAAGCGCAGTGTTTTCGCATTAACATCAAAACCGCTGAAGCGTGTGATTTCATAGAGACTAAAAAGAGATGATATACTGAGAGAGGTCGTCTTACCCCGTCCTTGTCTGCAGGTCGGCTGAATTGGTGGACACGGGTGGTACAGAGTTGTCAGAGTCTGTTGCCGCTGGCGACGAGCGGGGACGGAAACTGCCTGCTACACGCAGCTTCATTGGGTGAGTCTTCGTCTCGCCGCAGGTTTGATCGCGAGTGTGCTGTGACCATCTCTGCTGCCTCTTCTGTCAGTGACAGGAATTTCAGCCAAAATCATAGGACAGCACTATGGAATGGAAGCCAGAATCATAGGACAGCACTATGGAATTTCAGCCAAAATCATAGGACAGCACTATGGAATGGAAGCCAGAATCATAGGACAGCACTATGGAATGGAAGCCAAAATCATAGGACAGCATTATGGAATGGAAGCCAGAATCATAGGACAGCACTATGGAATGGAAGCCAGAATCATAGGACAGCACTATGGAATGGAAGCCAAAATCATAGGACAGCACTATGGAATGGAAGCCAGAATCATAGGACAGCACTATGGAATGGAAGCCAAAATCATAGGACAGCACTATGGAATGGAAGCCAGAATCATAGGACAGCACTATTGAATGGAAGCCAGAATCATAGGACAGCACTATGGAATGGAAGCCAGAATCATAGGACAGCACTATGGAATGGAAGCCAGAATCATAGGACAGCACTATGGAATGGAAGCCAGAATCATAGGACAGCACTATGGAATGGAAGCCAGAATCATAGGACAGCACTATGGAATGGAAGCCAGAATCATAGGGCAGCACTATGGAATGGAAGCCAGAATCATAGGACAGCACTATGGAATGGAAGCCAGAATCATAGGACAGCACTATGGAATGGAAGCCAGAATCATAGGACAGCACTATGGAATGGAAGCCAGAATCATAGGACAGCACTATGGAATGGAAGCCAGAATCATAGGACAGCACTATGGAATGGAAGCCAAAATCATAGGACAGCACTATGGAATGGAAGCCAGAATCATAGGACAGCACTATGGAATGGAAGCCAGAATCATAGGACAGCACTATGGAATGGAAGCCAGAATCATAGGACAGCACTATGGAATGGAAGCCAGAATCATAGGACAGCACTATGGAATGGAAGCCAGAATCATAGGACAGCACTATGGAATGGAAGCCAGCATCTGGTGTGGTTGGCTGCAGTTTATATCAGTGGCAGATTTCTGTTGAATGCTTCAATAAGTTACTGGAACTCTTTGAAATGGTATATCCCAATTAATCAGTGTGCTCCTTGTCTATAATATAATCGTAATGGAAGTGCAAATACCATGAAAGGATGCATGCTAAGAAAATTAATGAGGTTGACATAATCTAAAACTGCCTGGGGTGGGATAGCAACATAAAATAATGGTTCAGAAAATTGATTACCAACTGGTTAATTGCCCAGCTGTTGCACTATTAGCAACATGCATAACCATAATGGCTTCTATAAATATTCAGCTGTATCAGTAACTAAACAAACGTGTCTGTGCAGGGATGTGGGGCTTTCACGATCGGGACCTGATGTTGCGGAAGTCTCTTTACGCCCTGATGGGCCACGGCCAGGAGAGGGAGGCACTGAGGCGCAGGTGGCGGTGGCAACAGACACAGCAGAACAAAGAGGTGAGCTCCGAGCGTCCATTAACACGGGGAACTTAACACCACCCTCACGCTTAACTGCGATCTGGACACGAATCAACTGTTCACCCTGTTCCCACATTGCCCTGCATTAATGATGTGGCAACACAAACAGTGTGTCTATATGCCCATCGGTCTGTTTCAGATTTAGAAATCTGTTAAAGGGTCCATTTTCGGAACCAGGTTTAGATTTTTGGGCAAATCAGCAGGTCTGGTTCGCTGAACTTCTTTTTCTGTGAATTATTCGGAATCTGTAAACCATTGGACTATTTCCGAGGCTTTCTTTAGGAACTGTAATTATGTCTATTTTCATCTGAAAAGGTTTGCTCAGCAAAGTGTGACTAATCCAAGCAGGATTGGTGCGCATCCTTATCTGCATAGCCATGCAAAGATGGCATCATATCCAGTTGTTGTCACTGTAAAAGGAGAGTGTGGCTCTTTGTGTCCTGGTTAGACTGCAGATGAACACAAGCATGTGTGTTCTGGCTGTTGTGTGAGCCCTGCTGTGTGTGTGTGCGTGTGTGCGCAGTCAGGTCTGGTGTACACTGAGGACGAGTGGGAGAAGGAGTGGAATGAGCTGCTGAAATTGGCCTCCAGTGAACCCCGGATACACTACAGCACCACCAACAGCAACTGCACAGGGTAGGTCCTTATTCTCACCAAGGCTTGTACCCAACACTGCTACCTGTGGGAAGGCTTGTACCCAGCACTGCCAGCTGTGGGAAGGCTTGTACCCAACACTGCTACCTGTAAGATGGCTTATACCCCAGCACTGCCAGCTGTGGGAAGGCTTATACCCAACACTGCTACCTGTGGGAAGGCTTGTACCCAGCACTGCCAGCTGTGGGAAGGCTTGTACCAAACACTGCTACCTGTAAGATGGCTTATACCCCAGCACTGCCAGCTGTGGGAAGGCTTGTACCCAACACTGCTACCTGTAAGATGGCTTATACCCCAGCACTGCCAGCTGTGCTGGGAAGGCTTATACCCAGCACTGCCACCTGTTGGAAGGCTTGTACCCAGCACTGCCAGCTGTGGGAAGGCTTGTACCCAGCACTGCCAGCTGTGGGAAGGCTTGTACCCAGCACTGCCAGCTGTTGGAAGGCTTGTACCCAGCACTGCCAGCTGTGGGAAGGCTTATACCCAACACTGCTACCTGTGGGAAGGCTTGTACCCAGCACTGCCAGCCATGGGAAGGCATATTTCTGAATTATAAACGCTTGATGTACTTTCCCACTGTTACTTATGTGCACAGATACTAATAATGGGATATTAGATATCGTTGAGCAGTGGTTGGAAAACTGGGCAAATAGGTTGCTTTCTTAGGTAAACCTCTGCTGTTGCATCCCTGAGCAATGTGTTGAACCTCCTTCACACCCAGCAGTGTCAGCATCTAAACGAAATAATGTAAAATATAACATTCTAAGCTCAGGATCTGTTAAGCACATAATGCCCGAACGATGTACATTTAACATTAGGTTTTACAAACATGTTTTGTGAATGGAGCAGCCAGGGAACTCGCAGTGTATTAATTGTGTGTCTGCAGGGCGGAGTCCTCGGAGGAGCCTGTGTATGAGAGCCTAGAGGAGTTCCACGTGTTCGTTCTGGCCCACGTGCTGCGCAGGCCCATCGTGGTGGTGGCCGACACCATGCTGAGGGACTCTGGAGGGGAGGGTAAGGTCTCTATATGGACTCTAGTCAGGGCAGGTCTGTGTGGGGTCAATAGCTCAAGTAGGATTGCACTGTGCTGCATTGTGGCAGCTACTCGGGTTCTGCTATGATATGCATTATGATTCTAATGCACTATGTGTAGCAAGCCTGTTCACTGGTGATGTTTATGGAAATTATAGAAAGGTTTGTTTGTCTCTGAGTCACAGGGCCTTATGCAATAAGTGAGCCATATCTGTGTCTTCACCTCTGTAGCTTCTCCCACTCCCTCTAAAAGTGACCTGACAATATGAACATAACTGACATTGAACCACATTACGGGTTATATGTGTTGGTCATGTAAGGATTTGTCATAGATAAACATTTTATTAAGCTTCTTTATAATATTTACAACCTGTGCACATACAGTGCCGTGAAAAAGTTTTTGCCCCCTTCCTGATTTCCTCTATTCTTGCATATTTCTCACACTGGATGTTTTCAGATCTTTAGACAAAATATAATATTGATTTTAGGGAACCTGAGTAAACAAATGACACATTTGTTTTTTACTTATTAAATTTATTTAATGAACAATAAAGCCCAACACCCATTTCCCTTGTGTGAAAAAGTAATTGCTCCCTTACAATAACTGCAGCCAATGTATAATAAAGTCATCATTTGTAATATTTGGTAACATATCCTTTGACTTATTTTTCCATAGAGTTCAATAGGAAGATTTGTCGGGAGAAACAACCCTTAAAGTGAACCATCCATATCTACTGCATATCTGGCAGCAGAGTGATGGTTTGAGGCTCGTTTGATACATCAGACCCTTGATGACTTAGAGCCATTTAGCCAACCATGTGTTCCATACTATTCCAGTGTAATTTACAACTAAATCTAGTCCCACCCCCCAATTCCCATAGAGATCCATTCAAATGCAGAGAGGTTATAGTATCGCTTGTAGAAATACCAGAAAATAAGATTTCAAGAGTCTTTTGATATTGTTGGGTCAAAGACATCAGGAAGTCATGGCATGCAAAGGATATGTGACCAAATATTACAAATGATTACTTTATTATACATTGGCTGCAGTTATTGTAAGGGGGCAATTACCTTTTCACACAAGGGAAATGGATGTTGGGATTTATTGTTCATTAAATAAATTTAATAAGTAAAAAACAAATGTGTCATTTGTTTACTCAGGTTCCCTAAAATCAATATTATATTTTGTCTAAAGATCTGAAAACATCCAGTGTGAGAAATATGCAAGAATAGAGGAAATCAGGAAGGGGGCAAAAACTTTTTCACAGCACTGTACTACTTTCTTATAGATAGGAGTTGTGATGGTGACAGATTGCGGATGAAGACCGCCAGGTTTCGTGTTTCTCCCCAGCCTTTGCACCCATCCCGTTTGGGGGTATCTACCTGCCCCTGGAGGTTCCTGCCGAAAAGTGCCATCGTTCGCCCCTGGTCCTGGCATACGACCAGGCCCATTTCTCTGCCCTGGTTTCCATGGAACAGAAGGACTGCTCCAAAGATCAAGGTGGGAATGGGGGGACTAATGTTATATTCTTCATCGTCCATTTCAGTCTTTACCACACCTCTGTTTGCCTGCACAGACACAAATCTATTGAGCATATTTCTGGAGTCGTGAGGAGGCGCAGTGGTAGCCCACCTTTTGTGATCCCACAACCTTTATCTAGAAATATGTTCACCTCAGTGCCTTCCAAGAGTCACCAGTGGGCACCACAGTTTGGGATCCATTCTAATAGCAGTGTAGTAATAAATTGTGGTGGTCAGAGCAACCTTGAGTAAGCCTAGACTGAAATGGATTTAATTGTATATGTATAGCTAGCTTAGCATTGCATGTCAAAATGTGGTGCAAACTATTACAATGTGAAACCTGTGCTAATGTATCCTGAGCCTTAGCTATAACAGAGTTCTCTGCCCTGTGTTTCTGTCCCTTAGCTGTGATCCCACTGACTGACTCTGAGCATAAGATGCTACCTGTGCACTTTGCTGTGGACCCTGGTAGGGACTGGGAGTGGGGGAAGGATGACATGGACAACGTGATGCTGGCGAGGTGTGACACCCAGGGCCGGCTCTGACCAATTGGCTGCCCTAGGCAGGATTTTATCTGGCGCCCCCTTGCATCACAGTTTATTCACTACCAATAACATGCACTCACACTTTGACTGTGACGCTTTCACGTTTTTTTTTTTTACTGGAAGAACCCACAAAATCAAACAGTTAACATCAAAACAGTGAACGTGGAAGTGACATTATTATTTAGATATTTACAATATATAATTTTAATTAATATATATTAAAGAAACCAGTAGCCTACTGCCATAAATAAAGTAAGGTAAAATATAGAAGAAGAGTGTATGCCATTGGGTGTTAGTCTATTAGTAATTTTTTTTTACAAGAATAAAGATGAAAAACTTAAAAAGAATGCATGTCTGCTATACTGTACATAAGATGGGCATGCATACTAATGGAAATTTAATTAAACATTATTGTCATTACAATGAAATGTAGATTTTCATTTACAGTCCAAAAAAGCAGTAACCTGCAATGTAATACTAATATAGCATAATGGGAAAGCTTATTTGGCATTAACATTAATGATATGCACTTTAAAACACTGATGTAACTAACTATATAAACTAACTTTAGAGATTATGAACTGTAACACAACAAACCAAAGGCTTGGCCCCTACAACAATTAATTAGAATGAAAAGGAATAGAATTTTGATTACAGGGTAACCAGATGTCAATAAAAATGTGCCTACAGTATGACACAGGACAAACACCTGCTGAATAGACCTAATTTCCCTGATGATCGAAAGTCTCTTATGATTCTATTGTTATGTAGATAAACTGTTTATTTTATGTAGGCTACTGTTATGCACGCATAGTGTATTTCAAATGAGGCGACCATTCTCAGCGCTGTAAGCCAAATAGCTAGCAAGAAGGTGCAGAGTGAAGAGAGAGCTGATTTGTGTGTGTGAGTGGCTCATGGACTAGCTGTGGCGTAACTTCGGCTGGCTGCTGGACTCTCAGTAATATTAGCCTTCCAACAAACTTTACATAAGTTAAGCCTTCAGGCACTATACTCTATAAAAAGCCCCCCGGTAACGGGGCAGGGTGGACTAAAGTCAGAGAGCTAGACTTGGGTATTTCATCCGTGCAAACCCTGTTTTTATCACAGGAACTGGTCCTTAAGTAGTTCAATTCTAAGGCTAGGGCGTGTGTGCAAGAGCTTCTGGCCGTTGTGTCATCCAAGTGAATACATACTGTGCAGCTACAATTATTTGATAAAAAACAACAAAAGCCTGGAGGCAAAGATATATTTGCGATGCATCCACTGCCCAGGAAAACAATATGCTAATTATTATTTAATAGGCTATGCTATAGAGCTACGCTGGTTGTTGTGGGGTTATTTAATATTTCGAACGCGAAACAACGTGTTGGAAAACTGATGCATTAGTCAAAAATTATAAATAAATAAAAAAATTTAAAAGTCTCGTTTGTCTTTCTCCCATTTGTCACTCTGTCCTCGAGTGGTGGCGCCCTTAGCATTTGCCTATACTGCCTCACATGGCTTCCAAAAACCGGCTCTGCGAAGTGCACCCTGAGTCTCCGGAGGCCGCCAAAAAGCCGTGTCTACGCCCTGTCTCTCCAGCCTATCTCCCAGAGATTCACAGTCACCCACAGTCACCACCATCATCATTCAAATACAGGCTGCTGGGACGATGGCTTTTTTTACTTCTGCTTTTTCCTTTTTCAAATAAGCGGGCAGGGCGGAATTTTTGCAAAGGACAGAATTTCCTGGTATTTTGACTTGCTGCGACTTGCACTCAGCTTTGCATCTTTGCATTTTGTGCATTCTTGTCTGTCTTTCAGGAGATTATGCCTCCTCTCAGACCATCAATCCCCACCGTCTTCCTCAAAACTGCACAACGGCTTTCCCTCCAGTCCCCAAAGTGCTTCCCTGTTCTGTTACTTAGAAACTGACTGTTTGTTTTAAAAATGGGGAAAAATGGGCCAAAAGAAAATGGATTTGCTCCAGGGAAGCAAACTCCAGGAAGGAGCTTTAAAGGAATTTAGTTTAACTTTTTTTTAGTTTTCATTGAGACTTTACTTACTGGTTAACAGCATTACCGTTTAATTTAAATTTTTGGCAGAAGAATATCGCACAGGCTGACAAATGAGAATGATTGGCCTAGCCCCCAGTGGTGGAAATGGGTTTCCTTTTTTTAAAACATGAAATGTGTTTGTCTTTAAACCTTTTAACCAGCAAAGCGACAGCCTCTCTTTCCGAAAGTCCTCTGAGTCTAAGATAAACTGTCACCAGTTAGGCTGGGATTAGCACTAATTGTACTGAATGGGGCACCAGGTAAGCCAAATATAGTGAAGAAGAGAGTGAATTAGTTTTTTTAGTGGTGCATGTGGGCTGGTGTGCACTGCTGGCTGCTCAGAAATGCCTTCAACCTTCCAACAAGTATACATAACATACATAAGACTTCAATAAAAATAAAAAAGATACAACAAAGGTGACAGTTTACGCTTTACTTGTATTCTCTAAAGTTTGCAAGTTTTTTAGTTTTTTAAGGAAGTCTAGTTCTTCTTAAGGCTACGTGTGTGCTCTGGTCTGGCCTGTACAAAGTGAATACATACTGTATAAAAAAAAAAATGAAAAAAACACAGAAAATCAGGCCAGCCTGTGTCCACTCCTGGTCCACTGCCCAGGAAAACAGATATCTAACGTATCGTATATTAGCAGTAGATAGATGCTTAACCACGCATTAACAAAACAAACGGGGGGGGGGGGAAAACTGATGCAGTCAAAAAAAAAGTGACCGTTAAATAATTACTTGTTTGTTTGTTCCCTCCCCTCAGCGTCACTCTGTCACTCGAGGCGAAGCTGCACTTGTTGCACTCCTACATGACGGTCACATGGCTTCCACTGCCCTGCGAAGTGCAGGTGAGTCTCATATTCCTCTCAGTCAGCAAACCGCTCAAACACAAGGGGATATTACACTGGCTGATTGGAAAACGGCTGCAAGTATCTCAGGGCTAATCACTAGCCTGGTATGAAAGCATTTTGACCAACTCGTCTGAAATGAGTCTCCGACCCGTCTGAAATGAGTCTTCGACCCGTCTGAAATGAGTCTCCGACCCGTCTGAAATGAGTCTCCGACCCATCTGACATGAGTCTCCGACCCGTCTGAAATGAGTCTCCGACCCGTCTGAAATGAGTCTCAGACCCGTCTGAAATGAGTCTCCGACCCGTCTGAAATGAGTCTCCGACCCGTCTGAAATGAGTCTCCGACCCGTCTGACATGAGCACATCTCAGGGAGCTGCTCTCATGTCTGTAAATGAGTCTTGTGTATGACGAGGTTTGAGCAGCACACACAGTTGTGTGGCTAATGTCTTACTTAATAAGTCCAAGTTTACTTACTGCAGCTACCTCGCTTGAGAAAATGGAACTTCTTTAGCATTAAATATAACAACCGCTCCAGTTTTGCACCATTGTTTTGTGCAATTCTTTTCAAACATATTTAGAAGGCTAAGATATGAATATAATGCACACAGAAATGATCAATTGAGTTTAATAAAAATATAATGATAAATATAATATCCATTTGCATTTTGGGGGTGTATGATTGATCATTTGCTTACTTCCCTGTGAGCAGTAACCCCTTAGTCTTCACATTGCAGGCAGTTTACTGGTTTTTGTATCAGTTTATTTTCTGAAAGAGGGGAAATGAGAGTAATTATCAAGCGCACAGAGGAAGAACAGCTTGTTCTTATAATTCATGTTTGTCAGTTTAACATGCCGTTCGTCTGTCTGTCCATCTTCAGCAGGCTCCGCTGGCCCAGCCCGAGTCGCCCACGGCCTCTGCCGGAGACGACGCCCGGACGCCCCCGGACTCGGGCGAGTCGGACAAGGAGTCGGTCTGCAGCAGCACCAACGGCAACTGCGATGGCGGCACGGCCAATGGGAACGGAGCGATGACCAAGACGGGCGGGGGCTCATCCAGCTCGTCCAGCTCTTCCAGTTCCAGCTCGGCGGGGACGGGGACGGGCAGCAAGGAGAAGGCCAAGAAGGACAAGGACAAGGACAAGGACAAGAAGCGGGCCGACTCTGTAGCTAACAAGCTGGGCAGCTTCGGCAAGAGCCTGGGCAGCAAGCTGAAGAAGAACATGGGCGGGTTAATGACGGGCAAGGGGGCGGTGGGGGGCGTGGCCAAGCAGGTAGGGGAAAGCCAGGAGAAGAAGAAGAAAGGCTCCCTGAAAGGGCAGAAGGGCAGCAAGGAAGGCTCGCCCTCCCTCCACGGTGGGTCTGAGGACTCTGGGAAGGGCTCCCCGTCCTCTGGCAGCGAGCGGCAGAAGGCGGACGGGTGTGGGGAAGCGGACGCCTGCAAGTACGGCGCCGACGTCAAGGTGAGCCTCGGCATCCTGCGGGCTGCCATGCAGGGGGAGAGGAAGTTCATCTTCGCCGGCCTCCTCACCACCAGCAACCGCCAGCCCTTCCAGGAGGAGATGATCCAACGCTACCTGGCCGGCGCTGAGGAGCGCTTCCGGGTGGAGCAGGAGCAGCGGCGGGAGGCAGAGAGGAAAGGCGGGGTTGGCGCGGCAGGGGTGCCCACCGTGACCCAGGCGAAGAAGGAGGGGGTGGAGCTGGGCTACCGCTGCTACGAGCCCAGGGAGGACCTCGCCAACGGCTCCCCGCCCTCCTTCAACCACCTCAAGGCCTCCGCCTACACCCCCGCCGTCTACTCGGGCGTAGTGCCCATCCCCCGTCCCACCGTCATCGACCGGACCCCCGCCTCACTCTCTCCCCACCTGCCCCCGCCAATGTACATGGAATCGCGCCGGCAGCTAGCGGGCGGCTACCCGGGCCTGCCCTCCTACGTCACTCTCCCGCGCCACTGCCCGCTGGCCCAGGGCCCACCCCGCACCCAGTACCACCCCCCCAACGTGGGCAGCCCCTCCCGCGTGGTCCCCTGCCTCGCCCCGTACCCCCTGGCACAGATCCCCCCAGACTACCCCGCGGAGGCCGCGAGGGGCGGGGAAATGGGCAGCGGCTACAGCAACGGCTTCCGCGAGACGCGCTCGGGCTCGGACAGCAGGAGCGGCCCCCCGCCCGTCAGGCACTACTCTCTGGGCAGTGCCGGGGGCCTGGGCGGCTCGCTGTCCTCCAAATGCAAAACCCCCAGCTGCAACTACTACGGCCATCCGGAGACGGGCCATTACTGCTCCTACTGCTACCGGGAAGAGCTGAAGAGAAGGGAACCCGACCCGCCCATCCATAGGTTCTGAACGGACACGGCCCGCACCATCCCCCTCTCTCTGTCACCGTCTCCCTATCGGTCTCTGTCCATCTCTCTGTTTTTACTGTCTGTTTTTTTAAACCCCCCCCCCTGCGATACGCCACGCCCCCTCCTGTATGCCACGTCGCGTCACGTCCGGTTCTGAAGGGAATGCCACACGCAGCCTTTTTAACTGGAATGCAATAACGATGGTGATGATTTAATCACGTGGGGAAGGGTAACCCATAGGCTGTGGCTATAGGCTGGTCGCAGCAGGGGGATAAGCATGTGTTACTGTAGCTGTGGCTCGTACTGTACCAGGAATCGGGTGTGAACTGAATCGGCTCTCCGGCTTCTCCCCAGTCAGTGCTGGACTCCTCCACCTGGTGGAGAGAATGCCAGCTTACAAACCGCATATTTGGAGCACAATTGACTGCAATGCACCTCTTTTCATCTCTCACGCACACGTACACACAGACGTGCACAGACATACACACACGCACACGCAAAAATATACACGTACACGCACACACTGACACACGCAAAAATATACCCGTACGCATGCACGAACAAACACGGCCACACATATGCACACACCAAACAGCCAGAAACTGCTTCAGTAACAGGTGTATATTTAGTTGTAATTT
This sequence comes from Ilyophis sp. 1 JC-2022, assembly GCA_022702515.1. Lineage (NCBI taxonomy): Eukaryota > Metazoa > Chordata > Actinopteri > Anguilliformes > Synaphobranchidae > Ilyophis > Ilyophis sp. 1 JC-2022. The sequence goes on along the minus strand of CM040406.1, from coordinate 87,777,715 downwards.
ATAGGTTAATGATGTTCAAATAGGGTTTAATAAAACACACTATCCCCCTGCACTATCCAACGCTAAAAATGCCAGTGATTATTCTTTATGGGCATGTGAAATCAGAACGGAGCCTATTGCATACAAACCTGACCTGTGAAAATCACAAAGCAGTACGTGTCATTACATGCTTTGTTCTACTGCCACAGAATGCAGATTTTAAAATGCTGTGGATCAAACATTCTCTGAAGTAGAAAAGCTATGCAACAGTGGCGTGTTGAACGTTATACATGCCCTTTCAGTACCACAGATAATGATATCAAACAAACCGCTCAATATCATTTAGTTACAGAACAGCGCGGTCATATACAAACTTCTCACACTGTGGATTACACTTGGACTTGGCCCAAAGCACATATGTAACTTTCCATCGAGCGTTTAAATCAAGTATGAGTTCCCACCCGATTCCCTGGAGAATTTTGCAGAAATTTACTTTTTAGCACAATTGACTGCTACTTGCAGGTGTTTTGTGTGGAAAAAAATTACAGACAAACCCAAGCTAACCAATTTTGCTCCTCAATTTAAAAATTTTTTTTTTGTTTGGTTTTTGTGTGTTGACAAACATGCAGTATTTTAACAGAGAAATGGCTTTTATGCAATTTTGCTTCTGACAGAAAGTGCTTTTGATGGCCTTTTTTAAAAGGTGAGTTTGAGAAAGAAGTGTGATTGGGACAAGCTGCCGGCGCTTCCAGTCTAGTAGGACATGGGGGGGGGGGGGGTGTATCCTAAAAGTTCTTGTCCAGGTGACTGAATGTTATTTTAAACCATTTTAAACAAGAAGGATGTTGAATCACACACTGTGTAATACTGCTGGATATTTTGAGAACCTTGAATTTACACCAGTGCTTGTTAATGATCATGAGTCAGTTATTTATTTTGCATGGCTGTGGCATTCAGCAATCTCTGCTAAGAAAGTAGACATCTTGGTAATACTCTTTTATTCTGGTTATTGTATTGGTAAGATTGCAGTATGTCCAAGATGACCTCTATGCATTCAGTTCTCATGGTCCCTGTTAAGATGAATATATTCATAGCAATTATGTAAAGGGCGCTTCAGGGTGTACCATATTAGGTATGTGATTGTCCTGGAGGTGTCTGTGTTGGTCCAACATAACTGGAGTAAAAACTTGTCAAACTAAAGGATTACACATTCTTATAAGAAATTGAAGGCACATGAGTGTGCGCTGAATATAAGGCTCCAGTCTAGGCCAGCGCAGGGCCCCTAGGACAGTGCAGAAAGCATTTGGTCTCTCGCACTGGCCGTACTCACTCGAGCTCTTTCTGCACAAACTGAGCACTTTTATAACAGGCAGATGCTTAAGAGCTACGGGCACTGGGACCTCCGGCCTGCTCTGCTGCTTCAGTGTAGAGTCTGGCTCCACGGGGAGGGGTCTTAGGGTGCCACTCAATAGCATGTTTAACCTTCCATATCTCTCTCTTTCCATCTCTCTCTCTCGGCTCTGTTCTGCTCTGTCTGCTGCAAGGAATTCTGTCATTTTGTCACCTCAACTTTCTTTTGCTGTTTCACAAGGTTTTTGACATTTCTTTTAAACGCGCACTAAATTTTACACTGTGGGATATGTTATGGTTGGTTTACGGCAGTGTGTTGTCGCTGCAGTGCTTTTACCTAGTTGTCCTCACTTCCTGTTCATTGTAGCGCAAAGCAAATTCCTTGCAGTGGTATCAGTATTGAGATTGTCACATTACTCTTATTCTTCCTGAATTTATCAATTTGCAGATAAGAAGGCACCCAAGGTTGTCCAACTGGAACATACTTGTAATACAGCTCAACAAATAGGCTAAATGTTATTGTCGGATTTGCAACACGTTTAAAGTTTCACCTATTCAAATAAGTTGAATGAGTTACTTGTAGCTCGAAAAGCAGCAGGAACGGATTCTAAAACCCAAAGAAATCCTTAATTGGAAAGCAAGCGAGTTTAAATACAGTGTATTTGGAGATGTGTACTTTCTTACAATAGGTAACTTTATGTAAGCTTTTCAAATGGGTGTGTGCAGTTACTTGCGTTATCAACCATTATGCATAGTCTGGGTTATGTAGCAAGAGCTACATTTAGACTGAATTCTCACATGTAGTTGTCTGCTCCTTACTACAGGTTCCTGAGGAGGGCAAAAGGCCATGTCTCATTTCAATACAGTTCACCAATCTGGCCAGTAGGTGGCACACTTGCGCTGTTTTTCAGTGTTAAACAATGTCTGTAGTGCACTCCTTTGTGAGTGGAACATTTGGGGAATGTGTCGTGGATAAAGTCACAGATCCCATTTAAATTTATACTTCTAAGCAGTCTGAGAGAAATTATACATGTTTGGGCCTTAAAGACCTATATTAGGGGACAGACAGCATGAGGAAAACAGTTTGACATAAATCTAATCTGGCCAGTGCTCATTTATTTAGGTCATATTCTCCTGTTACATAACAAATACATACAATATGAATTGAGCTAGAATCATACCTTTTGTGTTTTAAAAAAAAAAAAAAAAAAGCATAATTCCAGGAGAATCATAAGTCCCAAACAGTATTTGTGTGTGTGTCTATGTCTGTCTCTGTCTGTCTGCGTCCGTGCGTACGTGCATGTGTGTACTTTGGTGCACGCATTGTATCTGTATACAGTCAGCTTTCTACTGAAATGGCAAAACCAATGGGGTTTCAAAAGTGTGAAGATTGCTTAGTTTTTAAGATTTTTTTTTTTTGCGTGTGTGAATTTTCTCTTTACTTTGTAATTACTGTACAACAACAGCAACGACACAGATTCCATTTACTCAAAGAATGGAGTTTGGTTTCAGTACTTATAACTTTAAGACTGCAAGCAGTTTTTGTTTTTTTTTGTATTTAAACAAAAAACAAAACAAAAAATTTAAATACATTATCTTCAAGTTATTTTTTTAAAAAGTTAAATAATGTTTTACAGTGTTTTTAAAGATGGATAAGAATGTATAATGTTGGACACTAAGAACACAAGACAACCCAGCAAAGGACTGCATTTCTGGGAAGAGTCTGGACTGTTTGAATTGATCATCACTGGGAGTGGACAATGACTTTCAGCCATGACCACACATGGCCTCTCCAATGTAAGGCTTCTAGTGATCGAGCTAATTTGCTCATTAACAAACTGACATGGTGAAATTGCTTGAGTGTGTATGTATGGTCAGGTTTTTCCCAATAATTTCTGTTTGGAATGTTCATTTTAAGGAAATGAGGATGTTCACTCATGTGTTCATTATATCGATCTCTGTTCATCATTTGTTGAGCAGACCTGTTTGGGAGGGGGCAGGGGGTGTTGAACTATTACATACTGACTATAATTATGAAGTATGATTGTGTTTAACAACCAAAGCTCTTACAGCAAGCTCCTCCGTTTTAGGGATGTGTTTACTTTGATTTTTATTAATACTACATAGCTGACCCAATATTTATTTTTTGCACATTTAGGTTTTTGGTCAATGGTCAGGGCAGACGGGGACCTCACTGATTGGAGAAACCTAACAGGCATATTTTAGTTTGCATTGTACTGAAACCGTTGCATGGAAATGGCATACGCAAACGATTTTAACCAAATGTGTGGCTATTTTAGCTGTATCAGTTAAACAGGTTGGGCTAACCTTGTTCATTTTGCCCCGAATTAGTATCATTTTCTAAAGGTTAGATGATCTCAGGCTGTGAGGCAATGCAATCTGGAAGGACAGAAGACCTAGTTTTATGCCCTCGAAGTGTTTTGCGTCATTGAATAAATTCACATTTTCTTTCAATACTGTTGTGGTGTTTTTTTGTGTTTTATGTAATCTACTGTATAGGCTATGGGAGAATACTATCTCAGAGACCAGGGATTTCAACAATGTTTGAACACAACATTCAACTCTCACAACGTCTGTTTGGCAAACCAGTGTAAAATATTGAAATTGACTTCGAGGAATATATTGAAGCAATATTACATTTTTCCTCAGTCTGAATGCAGCATAACGGCTCATATCATTGCAATGCTCTTCGATTCCTTCAATATAGTGGAACAATAACAAACTACATGTTGAGAATGGAGCAGAATAGATTTTTACCAACACCGTTGGGGATTGTATGTAGGTTGTAGCGCGTTAATAGCTTGTCGTTTAATTCGGAGAACTTGGCTATATGACATGCCGTTTTCAACAAAATTACATGTTTAATGTTGACTATTTAAAAATTGTTGAACGATCTGATCGATCACTTGCCTATTCCATTGTTAATAGGTCTGTTTTTGTGCGCACACCAACTTTTCTATTGCAGTTTACAGTAGACTACGTAAGTGGAAATTTTTTCCAGATGATGCAAGCACTAGAGTCTGGGACCATTTAGCAATGCTCTCTACTCTCTACATCCATCAAATAAACTCTTACGTAATATCAATTTTCAGTGTTGGGGAAAACCTAGAACCCGTAGGCTACCTCTTGAAAGTACCTCCGTCATTTTAAGACCTAAGCTTGCATTTTTATCAGTTTATCAAACAAACTAACTTGGTGCCACGCGTCTGCAGAGACTCATGCTTTGCGGTTTAGCTACTTTCTTCGTCCAAAATGGGAATTCCTGTCGTCTTCTGTGAAGGAATGTCGGCCCACTGCACTGCTCTTTGGATCTGATCCGGTCGGGAGAGCAGTGTCTCTGTTCAAGTCATTCCATCGATGCAAGGATCGATTTCAGGTGGATTCTTTTAGAAAGGAAATTGTAAATTCAACTATCGTTGTAAAGTTTTAGTTTCATTGTTTATTGGTTATTTAACAGTACAGACTGACCTGATTTATTCACGCTAATTTACGTAATGAGAATTTAACTCGATTTTGCTTGTGACGTTTGCAAATTATTTGCAAACGTGTGCCGCCTGTAGTAGCTTAGAGCGCTGCATGGGGAAACATGCTCGAGTATGATTTTTATTATTTTTTTTATTTTAAGTTATGGTTAGTGTAATTAAAGTACCTGCAACTACTTTTCACGATATATATAGACAACCTGCGACCACTTTCAGTGGTTGGATTGACAAATTGTGACCCAAAACCAGCGACTAAGAACATATGGTTGTCATTTTGCTAACGCATGCGCTATTGTTGCTGGTTGTGTAAATGGCACAGCTGAGTGATTTTTAAGCCCTATCACGTCCTGTTTACTGCCACGAATGTAGGCATGGATTCTTATAATACCGCAGTTTTGGTAGCTTTTCAATCTACCCTGCATTGTTTTAAATCCAAGCCCAGTACATTTGTATACGGTCATTTTCCTCTTGCTTGAGACATTGGATAAAGGCAGTATTACATGTTTAAACGCCATTGAATATGAATGAATGCACATTGTCAGAAGTGTGCCGCTTGTTTGTTTGGTTCTCTATTACGTGCCAAAATGGATATGCATGTTAAACATCAAGTACCGCTTCAAAGGCAAAGTGACCTCATCAAAAATGATCTTCAAAATGGTTCCTTATTTTAGCTATTAATAGCAATTTTTTGAATTTCAGTGATATTTATTCGAGATGCCAATAAAGTTCTAGCCATGATCTTTGACCATGGTATGTTCATATTTATAGATGTATAAAACTATAGTTTCAGAGTATTCTTTCATCTCCATGCATTCCTTTTGATATTTTTGTTTTGTGCAGATTCTTTCACACCATCTGGTCCCCATTGATTTTGAGCATACTTGTGTTCTACCTGCAGAGAGACCAGTAGGAGAAGTGTTTTAGTGGTCTTAATAGTCGAGGCCAGCTGAGAAGACAAATGTCATCAAGCTCTACTGTATTTCCGTATACGGCATTTGTATATTCTCATATTACTTCAGAAACCCTAGCCACTGAAGCTTGTGATTCATGATAAATGAGAAACAGTTGAAGGACAATCCATATTGAAGATTGGTTTTATTTTGAGAATGTGAAAAGCATTGCAATTGCATAATTTAGGCACTTGGAATATTCCTTTATCTGGATATACCCATAGTTTAGATTTGTTACATTCATTATTACCTATTTATTCTGCTGGATGTTTACTGAGGCAATGAGGTGACTTTATTAAAGTAAACAAGGGCAGTGGAGCATCTGGAAATTCAACATGCGATTTGAGGTTCTGATGGTTTGTGATGGCCGATTGCATAGGGAATGGCAGATTGAAAAATAATATTGTTTCTAGTTCAAAAGTTGTTGATACTGGGTACATAAAATGTGTCACAGGTCAGCAAGTGTTGCATTATTAAATGCAACAGCAGTAATTTAAATGGCAGCTACAAAGATGCTACTTTTTATTAGCTTTTAATTAGTATTATTGAATTTATCATTAAAGAACTGAAAAATGGCTCATGGAATGTATGAAACACAGCAGATTACTGTTGAAAATGGTAAAAAGCTTAGGGATCCACTTGGCTTACACTTTTGCAATGCAGTGTATATAATTTTAGTAGTATACCATTATTCCCAATAACTGCTGCTGTTACAGCTTCTACAAATTCTCACAATGTTGTTGTTGTGCACTAAAATACATTTTCTAAAGTGCTCTCACATGCAGATATTTTGTTCATACATGACATCATTGCAACTACATTGAATGACACATTGTTATAAAATAGCATTTAAACCATACAGTTTTCCTCTACGTACAATGGTTTACTACAAGGAAGGTTTACTATCTTTTAAGATTTTGATTCCTTTTTTTGCTGCCACTAAACAATGAAGTTGATAATGGACTTTTGTTGTCTAATTGGTACAACCGTCACCTGTTTCACCGTTAATCACAGCCATAAGCTAAGTGTAGTAGTGCAGTTAAACTGTCGGGTCTCATTTTGTTCCATTTCAGCAGTTCTCTTGAAAGCTCAAAATCTGACGCCATTTAGAAATATATTTCACAGTTGTCTGCACAATTTGAGGCAAATTGGATTGGAAATCCATATGCTCATTACAGAGGCACTCTGTTCTTGATTTTTCGGTTGCACTTCACTATTGCACTATTTAGATTCAGTTGATTTTAGTGTTTTTATTGACTATACATTTAATACTTTAGTCTGTATAAAGTACACACGAATTTAAATATTTTAGACTAAAATATAATGAGAAATGCAGTCAGTTATGTAGTCAAGTTAATTAGCTTATTTGTGGTGATGGTCTTTTTTTTCACCTGGAAATATAAACTAATGTAATTCTAACTTTGCGTAGCCAATACTCAGAACAAAACAAAAGTATATAATTGATGTCTAAAAAAGAAAGAAGGCAAAACCCTGATAACACGTGAATAATTTTTGCCGTCTAAGAAAGCCATACTGGCCCTTTAAGGAACCGAACCGCAACCTCCCCCTCTCTTTTCCACTGTGTAGAAACAGTGTGTCATTTTCACTATGGCGAGGAGGTAAACAAATCGAACGGTAGACGAGGACTAGTCAAGGTGTGACTTCTCACCTTGCAGCCGGCATTTTTGTTCCATCCTGTTTTGACCAGAGGGACAAGTATGGGACTGTTCTTGGTGTGACCGGTGGCATTGAAAAAAGTGACGTAAGGAGGGAATAAAACGGCATCGCGTCCGGACAAGGATGGTTTCTTTTGTGAGAACGGTGAGACGTTTGAAACTAGTTTGATCTTTGAGCTATGGAGAACACCTCGACTCACATCAGTGATGCTGGCATTTGAAAAGCATTCGTTTTTATTGTGTCCCTGTCCAAAATGGAGCGGATCAAAACCATGTTCCTGAACTGTACCTACTGACATTGTCGCCTCCAACTTATTCTTCGAGTGTTGGTGGTTTTTCTATTTTGTTCTATTCCCCGTCTTCAAGATAGCTGAACCAGGAGTCGTCAAAATGTTAACGGGTTCCAAGACTACCTTCAAAGTCAGACAGATCGTCCCAGATATGAAGGTATTGGCAATGCATCTTTACACAACTTTTCCTCTGGATTCAACATAAATTAACTTTAATGAACAGAATATTATGCAGATGTTTTAATTAGTCTGTTAGCGGAGTGAAATGAAAGCAGTGAGAAATTAAATGGAGTCGGATTTTTCTATAATAAACATTGTAATAGGCTATACGAAATCTTGTCTAGGTTTTCAGTTAAAGGTAGGCTACTTTGCTGTGTTTGAATAAAACACACGGTTTCTATTGCCAACAGGTAGCGAAGACAAAAAGTTTTATTTTAATGTATTGAGTGAAAATAGGCTGTGTCGATATATGACTGTTTCGTGAATTCTGTATGCAAGTTATAAACTTATGAACAGTGGCGCGAGGGGCAAATGAGCTTTTTATCTTTCTTTTTTTTTAATAACCCGTGGCACAATTCCCACCGTCTAGGCAAGCACACTATGTTCTTACAGTGACTTACAGTTTATGACATGGGGTTCTGTAGCTGCAATGTCCACTTATACATAATAACCAACTTAATTTGTGTAGTTAATGTATATCCATTCTGCAACATATAACCAAATACAAATGAATAAAATGTATGCAATATATAAATTCTGCCATTGTAGTCTAAAGTCTATGTATAAAAACAATGTTGTTGTAAAGAGACATAAATAATCACAAAACGACAACAAACTTCAGACCATACTAAACACTACCACTATCAATGCTGTAATTGCCATATAGTGCAATATTTGTGAATGATAGTGGCTAGCTTACTAGTTCATTACTGGGACATTGACTCATAGATATCCCCCCTCCCAAAAAAAAACGAAAGTAAGTAGTGGGTCTAACCAATCAGGTGCCGGCTGTTTCCATTGTGGGCGACAACAATTATCCATATGACGTAGAGATAACTCCTAAGAGGTACTCTGACGTCACGATTGGGGCGGGGGCAGTGTGGGGAGCATAAAGGGAATTTCAACCGTTAGGGGCAGCACAAAGACACTTTTCTACCAGTCTATACAATATTATTTCAGAATTGTTGAAATAACGGAATGCATGAATAAGTTTCATTATAAGGTAGGTATACAAACACGTTTACAGCAACAACAAAAAAAAGTGATCTAGGGTGTAGTTACCCTGTAATGTCTGACTTGAACATGCTCATGAGGATACTCAGTAACTTGAAAATACCATTTTCCTGATTTCTGTTTTTCCACAATTTAGAAGTTTTGCAAGTGTGGAGTAGGTTGCATAGATTACAAGTGTTACATTTTAATTCTTATTTTAGGCCATGATTTTGATTCTGACCATGCCAGTCCCAACTGAGCCAGTAGCCACACAGGATGATGCATAATTGGTGGTAGCATTGCCCAGGGTTAGAGAGGGTTCAGTTAGCCGGGACTCATCCCTTTTGTAGTGATACTCTCTTGTGGGTTGGGTGCCTGGGATTTGCTTGCTGAAGCTGTACATGAAGATTCTCCCTCCGATGCTGTCTGTGCAGCTTGGCCTGTGTGCTGTAGTGTGAAGGGAAGCAGCTGGAAACTTCACATGCTTTGTATACTCTCTCCTGCAATGGCTGCGGAGTTTGCAGCTGCTTGTATACAATTGGGCAAAAACATTATGATTTCAAGGCAGTGATTATGATTTAAATTCCTCCCATTGTAACCTTAAATAATAAGGTAGGTAACATATCACCGTTACCTTAGCATCGCTGTGATTGGCTGAGCTAGTAGCTTGCAGGTGCGTTTTAAAGCAAAGATATCAGTAGCAGCAGTAAATAAATGGCAAGAACAACATTGAAGTGAATACTAAAATAATTTTGAAGAAATAATAAAAATTTTAAAAGTAAGCTGGACGGCAGTGTAGTATAATGGTTTGCAGGTTCAATTCCCAGGTAAGACACTGCCGTTGTACCCTTGAGCAAGGTACTTAACCTGCATTGCTTCAGTATATATCCAGCTGTATGAATGGATAAATGTAATAAGATGTAATAAGAAGTTGTGTAAGTCGCTCTGGATAAGAGCGTCTGCTAAATGCCTGTAATGTAATGTAATGTAATGTAAGCTCCAGTGTTGCATTATCTTAAAATAATTATTTTTAAGACATCGTTTGAACATGCGAAGCTTCAATGTTTACAGGGGTTTATTCTGAACAATTCACTCTCTTCTGCCTGCGGATTATATATGTTTATATAAATGACAGGGAGAGGAAGGAAGAGCAAGTGAGAGATGTAAATAGATAATTTTGTGGTATTGCTCATTTTGGCTGGTCGGTACGTGCTCTTTTTTTTCTGCTCAACTTTGTTTCCATGGTTATTTAAAGGGGCCGCAGGGAGAACGGTAGCAGATGCTTCTGACTATATCCTCAGTCATTACTCATGTGTGGGGCAGGCGTGATGTGCACAACATCTGGATGTTGCCATGGCAACAGTAGTCAGAGGAAAATTCAAAGTGATTTTTTTTTATAGGCAATGGGTCACATAGACCGCTAGTTTTAAAATAGCATATTTAATTAATAGGGTGCTACCGAGAAATATAATTCTGCTTGGTGCTTCTCAGTCAATGTCTCTTACTAATGCAGAATATAGGGCAAAGTCAGTAAGAAATTATGATTTATTTGACAGTAAACTGCACTACAGTTTACTGCATTTTTAAAAATCTAGTAAAGTAGGACCGTTTGTCAACACCACTTAGGTATACTTCTAGGCGGAGAAACAGTATAACAGATAATATGCTGAATAAGCGTCCTTAGAATTAAGACACCCAGGAATTAGCCTAAAGACATGAAAGCAGATGTAATTTAGCCTGCTGATGTTGTTCTGTGTTTTTATTGCACACAACTGTTGTGCAGTTTGTAAGGCTAATTAGGGCCAAGATTCATGCTAAATATGCAGTCTCACCCAAGCTGAACCACAACGTATGTGCAGTGTCAGTGAGATGTAAATATATTTTGGGTGTACTGGCATGCGAAAACATATGACTGCAGCTAAACACAAAACAACTAGCTCATCCAGCCAACAATGAACCCCTTTACCTGACTGGCTAACTTTCCCTCTGGATGTTTACGGCAATGCTGAGGTATAAATATGCCAACCAAGTCTACAGTGAAAAGTAAACTGAGCTGGAAAAGAAAAGACAATCTCCTGTTTAGTTGGTTCCAGTTGCAAGGCACAGAATCAAATAATAAAGCTGAAGTTAGTCTGTTACATATGCAGATTGGTTCAGAACACCCTTACCCTAATAGCCTAACATCACATAATTACTAGATTGACAAATTAGCTTGCTTGCTAGCTGGAAAAATTTCAGTCACTTAATTGCTCATAAAGGTTGGCTATATTGTAGATATGAAGTCATTTTGCAGGGGCATCCAGGATGTGAACCGTCCCTTTAAGAGCAAGTCCCATTTACCTTCCAGTAGAATGGAGACCCAGGCTAAATTTAAGCAAAGCAAATATGTTATCACTGTAAGAAAAAAGTCACGGACACACTGATGGATAACTCCTGCTGTGAGAGTGAGTCAGTGAACCAGGAGCGAATCAGCCATAGCAATTGAAACAGTACAAATCTATCAATTGGACATTAGCAACACAGCAATAGCCTAACAAGAGCATAAATACTGACTTCCAGTGCTTTCCAGCGTGTTTTTCTTAATGTGTGTGAACTCAGTGAAAGCCTGCAAACAGTCACACAGAAAAAGGTCACACCATCAACATTTGCGTAAGAGACAGCTTCACAAACAGTTATGTGCAAACATCCAAACAATGTTAATAAACAACAGCAGTTCTCTCTGCTGAACATCAGGCCAGATGCTACTCAGTGACACAAGTCTTCATACTTTACCGTAGGAGGCGGTAACATCTGGTAAAGGATTGCATTCATTGGTCGAAAATAAGATTCTGTGAATACAGCCAAATCTGCAGTACACTATGAAGAAATATTTTTCTACACTCCAGTAACTACAGCTAACAATGGATTTCAAGGAATATTTGTATTATGTTTTAAAGAGCTGGTTTAAAGTATTGTTTGCATTGTGTGAATTTCTATGAAATAGTTTCTTTTTCATTTATTTGTCTAAATTAAATAGTCATGGTTCAGGCAACACCCTCATGCACGCACGCCAGTGTGCATTTTTAATAAATATTCATTACAATGAATAATAAGAGGACTCAAACAATAAGTGCTTGCACTGCAGTATTCTGAATATATATAGACTATTTTTCCTTTGTTATGGAAATAGTAAATGGCTAAGCTTTTATCATCATCATCATCATCATCCATCAACCCGCTTATTCCTATTCAGGGTCACGGGGGGTGCTGGAGCCTATCCCAGCATGCATTGGGCGAGAGGCAGGAATACACCCTGGACAGGCCGCCAATCCATCACAGAGCACTCACACCATTCACTCACTCACTCATTCATACCTATGGGCAATTTAGAGTCTCCAATTAGCCTAACCTGCATGTTTTTGGACTGTGGGAGGAAACCGGAGTACCCGGAGGAAACCCACGCTGACACGGGGAGAACATGCAAACTCCACACAGAAAGGCCCTCGGCCGGGATTCGAACTTGGTACCTTCTTGCTGTAAGGCGACAGTGCTAACCACTGCACCACCGTGCCGCCATGCTAAGCTTTTATATAATATAAAAATGAACTCTTCACGTGTAAAGTCCAGTTTGACCCTGCCTATTGATATCCTTTCAATGAGCTGCCATGTGCAAGATTGGTCATAAATGGGTCACGTATGAGGATTTCAGCAAATTTACAAGTATTGTTCACCCTGCCACCCAGGTGGGGAAAAAGACCAGCTGGTCTTATTTATCATATTTATGTTCAGTGCATGTTTTTTTATTTCCATTTTAGCTGCCTAAATGACCAAGCTACATTTATTATTTGTTCCATATTACACATTTGAAAGTTTATGCTGTGGAATAACCAATCAAGGGTATAAATGGACATAATTGTAATTGGAGTTGCATCATGCTACACATTGATGAAATGAGACGGGGCGACACAATGAGGCACGGACATACACAAATACTACACAAATACTATATTTTAGGATTTTGGACCAATAGCCTGAATCCATGCACCTTCATTTTAAAAGTGAACTTGTGGGTCAGTGACATTTTTCCATTACTGTCACTTGTGCTTGCTGCACCGCCACTTTATGCATTATATCCAGTTTAGAGTAAGCCAGTTTAGAGTAAGCCAGTTTAGATGCATTATATCCAGTTTAGAGTAAGCCAGTTTAGAGTAAGCCAGTTTAGATGCATTATATCCAGTTTAGAGTAAGCCAGTTTAGAGTAAGCCAGTTTAGAGTAAGCCAGTTTAGATGCATTATATCCAGTTTAGAGTAAGCCAGTTTAGAGTAAGCCAGTTTAGATGCATTATATCCAGTTTAGAGTAAGCCAGTTTAGAGTAAGCCAGTTTAGATGCATTATATCCAGTTTAGAGTAAGCCAGTTTAGAGTAAGCCAGTTTAGATGCATTATATCCAGTTTAGAGTAAGCCAGTTTAGATGCATTATATCCAGTTTAGAGTAAGCCAGTTTAGAGTAAGCCAGTTTAGATGCATTATATCCAGTTTAGAGTAAGCCAGTTTAGAGTAAGCCAGTTTAGATGCATTATATCCAGTTTAGAGTAAGCCAGTTTAGAGTAAGCCAGTTTAGATGCATTATATCCAGTTTAGAGTAAGCCGGTTTAGATGGAATTACGTACCGTTGAAAATTTAAATGATCTTTACTAAAATGGAGAACTAAGGCATTATTTAAGGATGCTGGTGGCCCTTCTTTCTTGTTACATCCTATGCAAAATATAATATTATAGGCCTATATAAGAGTGAAAGGAATGGTAGTTAGGGGTAACAATGTGCATTACATATTGTGAGCCGTGGGTTTGGGAGAAGGGCGTTCTAAAGATATTCTGTGGTAGCACGATTGCTTAGTTTGAAAAAAGGTACCAAGGGCAGCTGTATAGAGAGGGCCCTGCAAGCTGAAATGCCAGAGTGCAGCTATGATGGTTTCCTTGCATTGGTAGATTATGCAGGCAGATAAAAAAGGGGTTGAGACACAGTAAAAATGTCACGGATACACGCCCGGTCTCAAGGGGCCAAGACCACAGTCTTGAACTGCAAAAACACGTAGGCTGGGCATCTGATTGGACGTGAAAAATAGCCTTTTCCTCTGCTTCCTTGCCGTTCACAGCTGGTTGCCTCCCATGGATTATTCTGTCTCCCTGGACGTTACTCTATTACTCGCATATCCGTGTCCTTTTCGGTTTGCATTTCTCCTGAGACCTTAAGTCTTGGGTATCACATGAGACTCATGCATTAAAGACCAATTTCACACTCGCACACCTTTTTTTCATGCTCGTCTGAGGTTTTATTCTTGCAGGAACAAAGATCAATAGCTTGCTTTGAAACAGTACTCTACTATCTAAGCATGTGAAATGGAAACCAGTTGTAATAAATTTTTATTTCCTTGGAAAAAGTCACTGAATATTAGAAAGTGAACTCTCTGGAGAAAGTTGTAAGTTAAGAGGATGTCCCAAGCACATGTAACGCGACGGCCCGCACAAGACTGATTTATGAAATGCTTGGCCTAAGACTCTCAGAGGGTGTTACTTTCTCATATATTGACCCACTCTTGGTGTGTTTTGCATGCAGCTGTTTAATGAGGAGAATAATAGCATGTAAGTGTTCATTTGTGGACTCATTTTTGAATTGAGAACCTTCTGGTTCATGCATAAAATGCTGGTGGATAGCCAAAGCTGTCCACCAGAAGAGAACCTTTTTGCAGTTCTCACATAAAGCTGATTGCATTACTACAGTCTCAACACTGGCATATAACTGGATAACTGAGTATAACTGGAGCATAACATAAATACAAAAATGAATAATGCGTAGTGTGTGTGGTGGCGTGAGCTGCAGAAAGTACGCTCAGAAGCACAGATATTTGTCAGTCATTGCTGCACGCAGTCTGAAAGGGTCCCAGTGTAAAATCCTGGCCTTTTAAGTGTGGACACATCCAACTTGTGGTTGACTGTAGTATAATTCTGGCCTTGCATAGCTATCAGTCCATATAAATGTAGCATTGATCTGAGAGGAAAGAGACCCACTTTCACTGGATATCAAGTTCTTTCTTTCAAGAGGCTGTGATTTGGGGCACTTCACAGCTTAGTGACCAAATGATATCTTCAGGTGGTCGTCATTTATCTCATAAATATATTTACATTCTAAGGAATGGTTATAAATAAGTAACAAATCATTCATAAATGATCTTATAGTCAATAAAAAAACAATAATTAAATAGGTCTATTCTTAGATTTAAGTTGTTTTAATGAGAAGTAGTAGGCTAACCATTGTATAAGAAACACTAAATTTGTTCTGTTTGTGAATTAAAAAGGCAGCAAGCACTTCTGTAGAGATAATCTCAGGAAACTGGTCCTTATGAGAACCACGTAAAGCTTTATATAGTATGTGCAGTAGGTGGTATAATTTTCACATTTAACAGTTGTAAGGCAGCCTGGGAGTTGTTACACATGTTCATTCACTTACCCATGATTCCCAGCTTGTGTCTCTCCCAAATGGAAAGGTCTAATGAATTCTGAACAGTTTTTTTCTCTGTGGGCACTCTGAATTGACAAGTTCCTTGATTCAGTGTGATGCTCTTTCATTTGGCTTCATCCTCATATTTTCTCTTGAATTTGTTTTTTTTCCCAGTATTTTGCTGGAGGCATATTCATTTATATGCTAAGTTGCGCATTTCTTTAATTCGAAAATATATTTAGTTTGACGTTGTTAATTCATTGATCGTGTCTGTTCTTTCCTTTTTCTTTTTATGAAAATGTATGCCACGTTGTGTTGGCTTTCTGTGTTCTTCTTCTGAGGGCCTGAAGGATACAGCACATGCTATTTAAAATTCATTATTTTATTTCACAAGCAGTGGGACTCGAGGGAAAAGCCTTCAAAGCGTGCATATTTTTAGAAGGCAGACCTCCTTTTCATTGTTTACATTTTCAGCAGTGCATGAAGGCCCTTCTTAGACAGATAGGCAGTACCGGGTACCAGACAAACAAACAAAATACCGCATGCTAACCAGTAGCTCAGTCCTCTAAAGTATATGGTAATTGGTGAGTGAATTTATTAATATGAGCATTGTGACCCACTTTAGGTGAAACAGACCCACTCCTTTGTGATGGTGACAGACGGCAGTGAGAATGTGAGCTGACACTTGCGTGTGGCTCGCCTGCTGCTCACTCTCCCACCGCGAGACGTGCCCCGTTAGGGGGGGGGCGGTATGTGCTCTGGGGGGGCATGCGGTACAGCCTGGCCACACTGCTGAGGGGAAGCCATGAGCAATGGAAAGTGCAGTGAGCCTTGGCCACTCTCTTCCAGGAAACATTTCCAGCCGTGTCTTTGGAGGTCTCCCCGCCTCTCTCTCTCTTTCTCTCTCTTTCTCTCTCTCTCTCTTTTTCTCTGTCTCTCTCTCTTTCTCTCTCTCTCTAGCCCGTCTCACACATGCATGCTATAACCCCCCTCCCTTTATCTCTCCCTTAGGTCTTTGGCCATGAGGTCTTTCTCTCCCCTTCTCATGCCTTGATCTTTCTGTGTCCCTCGCCCCTTGGTCCTTACTCCCGTCTTCCCATGCCTCTGTTCTCTCACACTTCTTACCATTGTGTATTAACTCCTCTGCTCTTCCCCTCGTTCTCCTTGATTCTATTTATGCTCAGGCCCTCCCTTCCCTCACACAAAACCTCAAACTCTGATGGTAAAACTACTGCATCATTAAATCACAAAGCACATTTCTTGGTGGATTGAAATAGCTTTTGCCTAATAATCATTTTTTTCTGTGGCGCTCTCATTGCTGTGGGCGGGGCCAGTTTGGGATCGTCCCAGTCCCAGTGGTTTACTCACTGATGTGTTTACTGGGCCTTTAAGTAAAACAAAACCCTGAAGACTTCCAGGAATGGGGGTTGCCTATCCCGGTAATTCCCAAAGGCAGTAATACTGGATATAGGAGGAATGTTGCTCATACAAAAAACTGGGGATATGTTTGAACTTTCAGAAACGACTACAGACCGAGATATGAAATGCTTATGGTTTATGTGCTTTGGTCTGCACAGGGACTGTCCCAGTCTGTAGTTAAAGAAGTCAGGAGTGGCAACAAGTGTTCCATTAGCGACAGCAGGGGTTTGGTTTCACTAGCATGGAGAGGGAGAAAACAATGGAAACATCAGATGAAAACTGCCTTACTTCAGAGAAGAAATCAAACACCTTCGCCTGCCTTGGAGAAGAGAAGGCTGCTTTTTTTGTCTGGATTTCTGCTAACTCGGTTAAGTGAATAAAAGCAGTGGAACAATAATCCTCAGGATATCTTGGTATGACCCCAACAATTAGTCTTGCTTTCTGTGCAAATAATGTTGCTGCAGAAATGGGATTATCCCATGTTGTTGTTTGGGGGGAATGGTGATGTCCAGCATACTCACCATTTGCCATATGAAACTGCTGAAGCGTCCTCTCAATGACTTCATTTGAGACTTCTCCAGCCTACAGCACATGCGGGTTCTCGAGAGCCTGGGTTGCATTCCTTCCAATTTCTTGTCACATTTCCGCAGTCCTTCTCACTCCATCTCAAAGGTCTAGGGGAAGATTTCTCTCTAAGTGGAAATAAAACACTGATTTGTGACAGTGAAATGGAGAAAACAGATATTACGTGCTCCCTGGCCAGTGAATCCGCCTCAGGCCAGTACATACACCAGAAGGAATTTGGGGAACAGTTCTATGCCTTCCGGTGATTTCATTGCCAAGCTTATGTCTGGAGAGCGTAAGGCCTGGGTGCTGAAGGCTGTATGTTAATTCTTCTGTCTGGGGCACCCCTGGAACAGCATGGAGCTCAACACTCAGCCGCACAGTTTGGGGGAGCAAGAAAGCGTCTCTCTCTTCCTAATTCTGGCCCTTGCAGAGTAGTCTAGTGGTTTGACTATGGGACTGTGGCCAGTGGAATTGTGGGTAAAGTCTCTGGGTGACTCACTGGGCTGTACTTTCTTTTTTTTTCCCCTTGTTTTTCTTTCTCACTGACACCAGACTTTATCTCGCTGCCATTTTTGTGACAATCAAGAATATTGGCACGGAAAATCAATAAGCTGAAATGTAGCGCAGGCTAACGAGTCTCTGGCAGAATCCCGACGCTCATGTGCAATGAGATTTTAAGTGGGTGTGTGTGCTTCCATTGCTGCAGTCCCATAGGCAAAACTGGGCTCTGGTAGGTCTCCTAGATCAGTGGCATTGACTGAAAAACATCTTAAAAATGCCATAATGTCATTATTCATTATTTGCTTGGTACAACAAAAACCGTCTTGGGGCAACTTAAAATTTTATACCGTGCATTATCCATTATGAAATAAGGCTGAAAATCTACTGAAGCTGTGATGGGTAAAGTATCAATTAGATAGCCATTTCATTGCTGGAAATTAAACCAGCAACCGCCAATTAATTACTATGTTATTTTCTTTTGATATTAATCTTACTGCATGATAATTTCAGTAATGTTTTGCTTGTTGTCATAACATGCTCTTGAATGTGTTTAATTGGCTGGAACGTTTAATTTTCCATAACTAATGTACCATAGAGTTTGTTTGCTATCTGCTTATTTCCCTATGCCATAGTGAATATGTTGCAATAGCTCATGGCATGCTTCACTCAGTCACAGCTCCAGCAGTGTCTGGGTCTGTTTAAATGGCTGGAAGTGTCAGCTACACATGCAAGACAAGACCTGAGTGAATTACTTCTATTTATCACCCAGAAAATGTTTAAAAGCTGCTCCGTACAAAGGTGTTAATGGTGTTAGAGGTTCTCAGAGCAAGATGAAACCTGTACTGCAGTTCTGGATTAATGTGAGCCCACAAGACTAAGGCTTGTTTTACTGGGGCTGTAAACTTTAAGCATTGAAGGATAACTCAATGTACGGAATATGAGAACACCAGCGTCCTTTTATTTTCTTTCATTCAGTGTACCCTTAAATCTAGAGAGAAATGAATACATTCTTCAGAGACAAAACAACGAGTCAAATGGGTCTACTTGTATTGAGGCTATTTCTTCAGCTGCCAGAGCTCAGATACCCAGTGTTCACTTCAGAAACAGTCACATTTCTAGCATCAGTGTTGGAAATAATTTGTTGCGATCGTCGATCCAGTCGTAGTCTGTAACCCTGCCCCTAGCTATTCAACTTGAGAACAACTGCTGTATTTACGTGCTCATGCATTATTAAGTTGTTCATAATATCAATCTGAAATATGATTAAGGTTCTTGGTGGCACTGGTTCATTTGTTGCAGGACTTGTTTTTTAGTCTCCACTGTCAGACGTCTGGATGACAGAACTGGGCCCAGATGGCAGGAAAGACTTGGAACATTTTCTGTTCTCATCTATTTTGTTTTCCTCTGTAAAATAAATGTGGTCTGGGGATCTGTCCGTAAGTGGGCCCACATGTGTGAGCCATTGGTCCGAGAATAACAACTTTAGTGGGATTGGATTACAGTGAAAGAAATGGGAGGGGTTTTATAGCTGTTTTTCACCAGCCCAGAGGCCATAAAAATTGTATTTACCAAACAAAAAAATGCGGAAATATTTTTATGGCGGAGCAGTCAGTGATTGGCTGGATGGTAGGCACTGGGGAATCTTGGGAAACCAAGTTTTACTGGTGAGGGGGGTGATGTGGACCAGCTGGTCTTTAATGATTAACTTATGTCCCCAACTGAACTTTGTGTGTAAAACCATGCATTCTGGGAATAAAATAATTGATTTTATACATTTACTTTTTATGCAAACTGCTGAACTACCACCTACCACCACTGCACTGGCCTCAGACTCAGGCGACGAAACATATCACCATCTCATTCCAAATGGTGCTATGTTTGGTATCAGTGGAAGAATGTTGATGTTTTTTGTCTCGTTGAATGAAGCCTTTAGAATGTGAACACTGAGGGATATCTATAAATAGGCACACCTGTCGGGTCTGTTTCTGTCTTTCCCATCCAATAGGAGAGGATTCTGAGTCACGGTGGTCTTCACACACGAGGAAGAGACATGTTTGGTCTGCGCTGTTTACCAGGTGAGTGCTATGCTAAAAATGGAATATAGCATGCTACACTGAATGTACTGGAACAGCAGAGGAGCGCGTTCATGTTCTAACACACAGTGCTCTAACACTCAGCAGTAACAGATACAGTATTTACAGCACTTTATATAGAAATAACTATATTACATAGAAATAAATTATATGTAACTGCACAAGCTGTTGTTGTGTAGTTACATATAATTTATTTCTATGTAATATATTTATGAGGTTAAAGTGCAGACTTTCTGCTTTAATTTGAGGGTTTTTATGTCCATATCAGGTGAACAGTGTAGCAATTGCGTCACAAACTATTATAGCTATACCATCAAAAAATGGCATAGTTGCAGGCAGATTCTCCTGTAAAGGTCAGCGTTGCTGTAGATATTTGCTACAGCACTCATCATACAAAAAAATTACATAAATGTAAATGTTTGTAGTGCAGGAAGTTGCTGCAATTCTGTCATTCTGTCATTACAATTTGTACACAATAAAATGTTAAGTGTCAACCATTAAAGAGATTATGAGTCCACTATGGCCAGAGTGGACTCATACAAATTTAAACTCTGTTAGAGTTGAATGAACACTGTGTTTTTTTACTGTGTAGTAGGTACATGTACTCTAACAATGAATGTATGCAGGCATAATCTTCTGCAATAGTTTTTACAACAGCAAGCATAGCCCAATCTATTGTAATGTTCATGAAGGTAACAGGTATATATAAGTTATTAGTCAGCAGAGTACATATTCATTGACTATAATAGCACAGTATGTCAGGGGTAGTGCTAGGAACGAAGGACCAGACGCGACAGTAGGGGTTCAAAAAGTGCTCGACTGAACACCAAAAAGTGGGGGGAGGAAACCTGCAAACAGGGAACGATGATAAGTACAATAAAATAATAAACTCTCCTCACAAAGAGAGATACCGCTACCAAACTCAAAGCGACCCGAATAGGGCGAAAAACTTTAAACTCGATATTAAGACAAACGACAAAAAAAAACCCTATAGCTCACAACGAGGGAGCCGAAAAACATAAACAAGAGGTAACAGAAGACGGCGAAGACAATCTGTCAAGGACAGGGAGACAGAGGTGAAGAAAAGAGACAGGATAGAAAAGAATAACCTACTCTAGTACTAGTTTCTAGTAAACTCTATAACACTTGTGACAAGTCCCATGGAACCACAACAGGTTGAGATGATACGGTCGAAGCAAAATGTCAGGTCTGTACCGAATATTACTTGTCAAAAAGATTGGCAATATGGAAGCGTCAAACAGAGACGATGCGAGGTTTAAATAATGACAGGAAATACGGAACAGGTGAACCTACTGAGTAGAAAACCCAAACACACGAAACGGACAACGAAAACAAAAAGAAGAGACACAACACGAGCGCTCCCCAGGGAAGTGGCCAACAAGAGAAGAGCAGGCCAAGAAACCATGGCACAGTAACAGGTTAATTTTCTGTTACAGCTAGTAGTGCTGTACTGTAACATTGAACAGAGTTTCAGTTATTGTGCCTTTCACACTGATCGACATAACATTCCTGCTATTTTTTGTTGTTGTAGTGTGTTACAATACTGGACTGGAACATCACATGCACCCCTGTTATTGCCATGAGACAGTAGTTTTAACTGCACACACTTATTTTCATCTGCACTAAATTAGTCATAGGCCATATGGAGCTTTATTGTTACGTGTTGATAAGCTTGACCATGGGAGCGTGTTTTAAAATGTCATCCGAGTAATATTTGTACAGATACGATTGGACTGTTCAGTCTGTATGACACTGTGATGTAACACGAGTACCAATGCTACTTTGTGTGCAACACTGGCCCTTATCCAGACAAGCTTACATTCATGTGTAATTACCTTTTGACAATCTGGCAATTCAGGCTCACTATAAGGTACAACAGTAATGTTTCACTTGGGATTTGTACCAGAAACACATGTAGTTCCCCAAGCGCTATAGCACACTGCTGCCCCTGTGTGTGATCCACTAGAACAATGTCTCAGTGTGTTGTGGAGTGAAGCACAGCCCCCTGCCCCTTGTGATAATGCCAGTGTCAGCACCACACTATTCCAGGAGCTTTGCTGAGGAATGTCGGCAAGCCGGGGGCTCGTCAAGGCCGAGCTAATCTTTAACTTCTCACCTCGACGCACCGCTTTACAGTAGCACCTCGACAGGACCTCTCTTTTTCTCCTTCCCTCCTTTTGTCCTCTCACATTCTTTTGGGTGCTGTTTTCCCAAAACATCCCTCTCTCATCCCTCTCTCACTGCTATTGGTTGGCTCTCCTCTACCCTCTCTTCTCCAAAAAGCTGTCAGCTCATCCTCAACACAACGGCCCGGTCACACGGTTCTTTAAAACCTGGGTACAGTGCCTGTTTTTTTCTACAGGGCGAACAAAATGTATTTTTCTCTTCCTTTTGCTGTTCTCCTAATCATCTGCCGTCCTTCCACTCCTCCTCCCAACCTCAGAACACGCCCATGCTGTAAAACCCATGCTGCACCGGGCAATAAAAAAGTAAATATGGAAAGTGCTTTTATGGTTTCTGTTTGAAGAGCTCTCGTTTGACTGGAGCTGTTTTTCTATGCCAGTCAGACCCACCATGCCTGGATTCAATAACTCGCAAATTAATTTATTTAATAATGCACATATGGAGCTGAATAAAGGAAGCGGCTTTTAGAAAAAAAACTGTGTTCCATCCTCTCTGTGTAACCACTCGGAGACCGGGGCGAGACCACATTATGTCAGTGACGCACACACACACACACACACACACACACACACACACAACATCAGTATTTGATGGTAATGAATCTCTGTGACAGTACCAGGCTCACATTGCAGTAGCCAGGCCAGCACACACCGATAGGCACTAAGTTATATAGTGATACAGTGTGTGAAGCATAAATATAGAACCATATGGCAGCCATCTTACCTGAGGTGCGTTCAAATTCAGCGAACAAGGCTAATGTTTGCGAACGTTTGCAAACTATTTCAAACTTTTTTCCGTTAGTTTTGTGTTCGCCGCAAACGTTTGCAAACATAAGCGAACGGTCTGAAAAGGTAGTTTGGGGCTAACAAAAATGGACGCTGGATTGAGGGAAATGTGTTCCCAGATGGAGATTTAAATTGAAGATACCGGTAATGCAAACAATTTGGAACATTCTTAAAAAGCCGTTCAAATTTAACCGTTCAAAGAAAACATGTTTGCCACGTATGTTCGGCTCTGTTTGCTGAATTTGAACGCACCTCTGGGTACAGCTATAATAGGAACCTATGGCAAAGTGTCATATACTTTCTAACCCACTGTGATGTCATAATCGGGTCTCAGAAGCCGGATAGCTGATGATTGGCTCATAGATATAAAACCATGGTTACTGGCCACCTGGGTATGGTCTAAAAAATTGTGCCACTAACTATGACATATGTCATATCTATGGTTCTATATAGTGTGAAGCCCCACGTACCGTCATCACATTCTCAGATAACACCTGCGCTCAGGACGTCTGAAACTAAATCAGCCTCGGGAGGTAAACGGGTCACCATTGAACAGAATGATAGCGTCCCTCTGGGCACCCAAGTCAAGGAACAAAGCAAATGTTAGACTGCCCTTCTTTGAGCAGCAGGTCCAAACAGCCACAGCACACTTTCTTTACATACTGTCATCATTCCCAGGCTTTGGCCAGCTGGATACATCAGGATTTCCTCAAGTGACTGAAGCGTGAGAAGAGATTAATTGGATACAGGAACAACTCCATAATGTCTAAAAATATGAGTGCAAATCTGTAGAATTTTTTTTTCACTTCCACAGACATTATGAATGTGAAAAGAATTCTCAACAAATTTGGCTTTCAGTAAAAGAAAGTTATCTTTGCCCCTGTGTTTAGAATTTATTTTTATGTCATTTAGTCAGTTAATTAAAATGTATAATCCGGCTTTCAGTAAAAGAAAGTTATCTTTGCCCCTGTGTTTAGAATTTATTTTTATGTCGTTTAGTCAGTTAATTAAAATGCATAATCCGCCCTACAAATAAATGGTCATTTGTAGTTATACAAATCTCACCGAGCATTGTGCAAAAATAATTATCATAAATGTATATATTTTGGCCATCATGACTGGACAGCTGTCATATTGACTGGACTTTACAGCTCTCAGCAGGCTCTGTTGGCTATCACACAGTGTATGTAGTCCAGCCCAGTGCCATTACTGTATTTATTTACTGAACAGATGTCCTGTCTATCCATTTGTACAGGTGGTGCAATTCACCATCAGTAGCTAACCCAAGGCTATTATTAACCTTGCACTGTGTGTGTTTTATTCAGGATATTATAGAACCTTGTCACAGGGTGAATGCCCATGAGGTGAACCAGCCCAGTAGTAGTGCCTGCCCCCAACTCATTTTTTCCCCAGTGCTGTAGCCTTTTTAGCCTGAAGTGTTGCTTAGCACCGCAGGTGCTTGTGTTTGTACAACCGCGTGTTGCATGCAATAGTGGAGTTCCTGATTGGTTGTGGAATAGCTGTGCAGAATGAGTGTCATTGACTAAGGTGCACTGAGAGGGTGGTCCTATTTGAACAACATGTTTGCTAAGACTGTCCATATATAGACCAGATGACACCCTGGAGTAGTTGAGCCTCATCAATACCAGGAATAGGAATAAGAGGGCTTCTCAGGGAGCACAAGCCGATTCAGTTCTAAAGTTTGTGTTCTTGTAGGTGTAGGTTAATAATCGCAGGACAGCTTGCCTGAGTGGCTTCTCGTGGCACTGAAAATCAGCTCTGGTTCAGTAGAACCCAGACCCCTGGCGCTCCGAGGCTTTAAATGCTGAAGTCTAACACTCCAGTGGCTTGTTTTCTAGCTCCCCTCGCTTTCCACTTCCTGTGCCTCCAGCAACATCTGCGTCCCATGATGACCGAAGAATTTTAAGCTCTACTGCACCCTTGTGACACATTAAACAAGCACTTCAGACAATCGGAGCCTGTTTGTCCAGGGGGAACAAGGGAACACGGGCTACAGGGCTTGCTTGTTTAGAGTGTGCCCCATTGTTGTGGTGATGTCAGTGCCCGGAGTCACTCAGTGTTGGTACAATCGCCCATTCTGCACTGACCCCCTTGACTTTGATCATACCCTCTAGTCTTTAGGCACAAAATAGATGTTGATGGGCAGGTTCAATTAATAAAGAACTGCTGTGATAAAGGACCTTGATTCCTCCTCTTGTTGCCTGCCTTTCAAAGGCATCCCATGGTGCCACAATTTAACAACCCACAATGGTGTGATTTAAGAGCAGCTTTAGAGCCCCCCACTAATGGGCATTTTTGAAGATGGTGACCTTGCTCTTCATCGTCCTCGGCAGGCCAGTTTAAAATTAGTGCTGGGCACATCTGCTCCTCTCCCTACACATCAGCCATCAGCAGCAACACACATGGATGGCAGATGTTGTTTTCCCTACATTTGAAGGAATGCCTCCTCTCATTTCTAATTTTTTTTTTTTCTGAGCATGTAAAATTTATTTCTCTCTCTCTCTCTCTCTCTCTCTCTCTCTCTCTGTGGCTGGTCGAGCAGGAACAATTATTCTTAAAAGGACTAAAAGGCCTTTCTGTCCCCTTGGTCTTGCTCCAGACTCTGTTTCCATGGAGACAGGGCCTAGCTGGCAAAGGCTTTGTTTGGCTGCAGGAGACCATTGGAAATATTTGGCCCCCCAACAGAAAGGGTGGGTGTTTGGATGGGAGGGGGCAGGGATTTTGGAGCGAGCTGACCTTTATATTATATAACACTAATTGTAATTTAAACATGTATTTTTGTGTGATTCAAATCAGTTTGGTAATGCTATCTATTATTTGTCAGTAGTTGGCCCAGGAGTTGTAACCACTTGTGCATTTGTATTCCTGGGATGGACAGGTCCAATTCCCCAGTTCCTGCTTCCTGATGACATTACAGGAATCTTCTTATTAGCAACAACAAATGAAGGTCTCCTTAAAGTAGTCATCCGTAATTTTTCAGTTTTAGTGGATTTAGCGATATAACAATATTTTCATACTCTAAATCCCAGAGTTCCATTCAAAGTGAAGATACAACCCCAAGCAGTCCAGGATGGTTTGCTTGTGGGTTTAGCAGTAGGAGGGCGTGGAGTGTTTAATTGTAATCCAGCGGTAGTGTATTCTGGAGAAAGAAGACTGTTTAGAGACGATCAATGTCATCCAACATGGTAATATTGAGCAACATATCAAACCTAATTTTAGACGCTTACTCTTCCGCAATCGACATATAGAGGAGCAATTACTGAAAACAAATATATTGAAGGGATATTTCTACAGAAATACCACCATGAAAAGGTATCAAAAATGGCATTTTTTAATGTGAAAAGTATAGATTACAGCTTTGACCTGACGAGTTGACTTTGCATGTAAAACTACACCTTCACTTCAGTGTGTAAAACTTATGCTCTGGTGGAACGCAAACCAGACGTTTATTGTTTCATCACAGGTTATGTGTTATAATCATACTATTACTTTTATGTAAATATCTTGTATCTTCTGAAAATGTATTTCTGAGACAAAACATAATATAATTTTATTTTGTTTATTTATAGCCTTTTTCAAGGGTGTACTGGGAGAGAAAGCCACTGCTCCGCTGAGAGATTCTCTGCCAAATCATATAAGCGATTCTGTTTGTTTACCTGTGTGCCCTGTTTAGGTATATTTTATCCGATTACAAACACGGTTTATTCACGTGGGGTTTTGAACAACTTTTAGTGGTTATTGAGTTGAGTTAATGTGACGTTTAAAGTACATTGAGCTGGATAAGAAGAGCCCATTGAAATACAGTGGCAGGATGTTGCATGATGTGTTTGAGTTGCTGAGATATCACACACTGATCTACCCCTGTCTCCCCCAGGCGAGTGTGTTCTCCAGAGGGCGGTGTTGGTGCGAAAGAAGCTGTGTGCCAGGGAGGGCGGTGGCTGGCTGGCCGGCACGCTTTTCTGCACCCATTTCCGCGTGGCCTTCGTGCCTCAGGACTGCCAGAAGCCCGATGTAAGCGCCAAACCCGCCATCTACAGTGGCCTGAGAACTCGGTGCGGATAGAGCTCTCAGTAAAATCAAAATGGTGTGACAGAACAAGGTTGCTGCAGACAGGCTCATGGGCAGGTGGTGTTGATGATCACCACAGCCACAGATATCGGTGGAAGATAGCATGCAGTCTGCACCTCGGTTGCAGTGTACCTCTCATAATTAATTTAATTTAATTGTAGTATTGAACGGTACTGCGAGCTGACAGTGTTGATGTGTCATTTACTTGTGTAGTAGCTGAGTCCAGTCAACTCTGTACTTATTATCTGTATTGTTTCTGTCTACTCTAACCTTGATATTGCACTTGGCGTTGTTTTCCATAGTAATCTTGTGAGTGTCTTTGAACGATAGCGTCTGCCAACTGAGTAAATATAAATGTAACGGTGGAGACAGTGAGGATGTCAGCATACAGTCAGCTGTAGTCTGACCTTCTGTTTCTGTGTCCAGGACAACGCTGACCCCGTTCTCCTCGGCGATCATGACGTGGCTCTGGCCTCCATAGAGAAGGTGGTGGCTGGTAAGACTGGTCTCTCAAGGTCACCCCAAGACTGAAAGAGACATTGGATTATTGATATTCTGAGCAGAATTCTCGTACTTTAGACAGGCTCACAGTTTACTACATACTGCTTGTAGTTTTTTCACACTGCTATATATTCACCAAAGTAATTAATATAATTAAACACTACCTCAGATTGCGAACCCACTTCTTTAAACAGTGTGTCACTTGGCCTGTCTTTGTGCTGCAGTGGGGCCATCTCGGACTAAGCTGGTGACCCCCAACTCATCCCTGAAGTTCACCCCTGAGGAGCTGGTCCTGTACTGCCGAGATCTGCGGGTCATCTGCTTCCTGTTTGACCGACTGACCCCCGAAACGCAGGCTATGGAGGTGAGCATGGGGCGGGTGAACCCCAAGACAAGGGCCTCCATCCCTCTCTGATCCCATGAAGCCGCTGCAGTGATTTATTCAGTTATCACGTACAACGACTCTGTAGTACAGCTCTGCAGACACAATATTCTGCATTATGCTTCAAAGAACTACTCATCGCAGTCTCTTCTTCTGAGTCTTGAATCATGGCGGGGATCTCATCCAAGCAATTCTATTTACAGTGATCCAGTCAAGGCCCAGAACCCTCTGCCCGTTCCTCCATTATAGTCTAAATTTGTCTTTGGTTTTATACTGTTTCTGACCACACTGCGGGTCTCTTCTGCCTCCATGGCTCAATCTTGCTTTTAACTCTTAACTCTCTTCCTTCCGTGTGTCTCGTCATCAGTTTCAGCTTTCTCTGAACGTGACCTAGTCCCACTTTGTACCTCTCCTTCTCCTCCGCTGCAATATCTTTTTCACCATCTTTCATGCTTGCCTCCTCCCAAGTTGTTATTTCACTATTCATGAACCCATTTATTTTCTTTGGCCCAAAAGATCTATAATTTTGATATTACATGAGAGCAGAGTTATCTGCACTGAATATAGTCCTTTCTGGTTGAGTGCAAAATGGCTTCCTGTGTGCTGCACAAAGAGCAATTCATTGGATCAAAAATACACTATGAATAGTTGGGGTTTCCGCATGACTCACTGAATTGAGGTTATCGCATCCAGTCCAGTGCCTTTATTTGCCTTTCTCTGCCAACCGGCTTTAAAAAGAGGCTATGACTAAATATTATCAGGCTGAATTGTGGTCTTACGATTGCTGCAAATTATCATTGAGAGTTTGAACTGAAAAAAGAAGTTCTGCTTCACCCGGCCTTTGGAGTTGTATCCTGTACATATTCCCATCCCTCTTGAAATGGGTACTCCTTGCTGATATGGGCAGAACTTCTCAGGCTCTCCATTTGAGTCCTGATTCATGCCTAGTTTGTACCCTCCTGAGGTTTCTTTCTGATGCTCTTGCAGATCACCTATTCTATCGCTAAGACCTACCAACCCCTAAAGCCTGGAACCATCCTCTCCTTCCAGAATGCTGCCCTGGGAAGTGTTGGTAAGAGACACAGAGTGTCCCGCCAGTAACAACCTGCCCAGCACCCTGCCACCTTCAATTAAATGCTTCTCTAGATTGAAGACTCGTATGACCAAATTGGTACTTTGATCCACCCACTAACAGCTTGTTTCAGATCCCTGAAGGATCTTTTTCTATTTTGCTGGAGTCATTTCCCTTCCAGTTATTAAAAACGACTGTGTTGCAATGTGCAATTAGAGCTGGCAAATCATTATAATTATACAAAGGTACTGTGTTTCTGTGGGCTATATTTAGGCCTGCACTTTATCCCAGCGGATGAAAAATAATCTGGGAAATAACATGTTAAACATGTGGACTGCTCCCAGAGAGCACATACTTAACAATTAATATCCAACTTAATTTATTTGAATAATTCATAATAATTAGACATGCTGTACATTTCATCCTTCCAACTGCCTTAGACCAATCATCTTGCACATCTTAATAATGTGTTTAAACCAGAGCAAATCAGACATTTTACATTATCCAGATGGTCCACTCTACAACTGGAAATCATGTGAGGCAGTTTTAGGCTAAGTAGCATGCTGCAAGATAAAAGAGCACTATCCCACCAGTGATTTGAACCTGCAGCCTTTTGATGGTATATAAATGCTATGCCTCGCTGGAACCATTTTAAAGCTTTGTGAGGAAAGATTCCTCTGAACTTTAATAATTATGATGACATATTTATTTATTGAGTGATTTTTTCCATGTGCTTAAAGCGCTTTACAGACATTTATTTAAAAACAAAGATACAATATGGTAATATGGCCTTAAAGCATGTACCAGTAGGTTCAAGGCTGATACCCTGATGTTTGATTGATTTGTGTGTGCTTAAGGGAAAATGTGTGATTACTAAGTGTGCAGGAGTTTGTTCTGTATAATATGGCCTAACTTATGCTGTCATCTGGCTTTTGTAAAACAGTTGCAGATAGCTGGAGGAGCCTAGTATCTAGTTCAACCAGTGCCTTTGGACAGTGGTACAAGGCAAGGCAGGAGAAGCATAACCTTCCCCTGTGTCTGATCCTCCACCTGCTGCTCCGTCTGCAGAGATGAAGCAGTTCCTAAGCAACCGTAGACGTGACACCCAGACAAACTGGTTTGAGAGCACGTCCGACTGGGAGAGGGATCTGGAACGGACAGGGGCCACAGGCTGGAGAGTTAGCGCCGTCAACGACCGCTTTGAGATGGCCACAAGGTACGCTGCACGGTGGTTTACTCTGTGTTTTGCGGTCATGATATATCATTTTCTGGTTCTAAGCAAACTCTTGTTGTACACTTATTATGACTTTATTCCCTGCTTTTAATCCTGTAGCTGTTATTTATTACAACATTGCCTTTGTTGTCATTTAAATTGCAGACATGCACCATTGTCTAATGGTGTAGATAAAAGTCCCTCGCGTGTCAGGTACTTCTAAGTGATAATTGATCTTGCGAGCTGTAACTTTATTGCAGGTCAGAGTATATGTGCACAAGGGCCATATTGGTGCCAGGTTTGAAGAGGTAGGAGGGAATGCCAATGGCAGATGAACAATTACCATCCTATAACATAATGTGCCATCAGGAAACAGAAAAAAAAAAATCTGACAGAAGGATGTGTTAGAATTCCACCGTGGCAACAAGATGCATGTGTGGGCTAAAATGATTTTCTTGGAAATTAATTTTGAAACGGTGTGTGGGAGCATTTCTCTGCACACAAGATGCAAGTACCAAGCTGAAAAAAAAACACATGACGGACACAAGCAAAAGATGAAGAACTGAGCTGTTACATTATTACAGTATTTAGCTGAGCTACAAACGCGTAGCTCAGACAGGGAGTGACACTCACAGTGCGATGACTCCCCAATTTCAAAACTCATTTGGTGTGTCTCCACAAGTTTGCCAGGTTCTCTCGGTTTAATCCCAGCTCGAATTATGAGCGTTTAAAGCTTACAGTATTCAGGACCTCCGGCATGAAGGACATGTGTTGCCTAGCACTGTGTGCTTACACAAAGTATAAAGATGAAGGTGTGTGGTCAGTGTAATATATAGTGCTGCTCGCTCTTGTTTTCTTTGACCTCAGCCTGCCCAGGTTTAACGTAGTGCCTCAGAAGGTGCTGGACACCGAGCTGAAGAAGACCTTTGCCCACTTCAACGAAGGACGCATCCCTGTGAGTTCTGTTTCTTTTCTGTGCACCTGTCCAATGTCATTTATCCTCAACACAAATGACCAGTTTCTTATTCAGGGTTTAAAAAAAAACAAAAAAAACACCATGTATCCAAATGGCTTTCTGTAGTTATTTATTTGTTCTACTGACGCACTTATACAGGGTGACTTTCAAAGCTCAAGCATATTTATTTAGCAGAAAATGCAATGCAGTGGGTTTGATCTAGTATATTTCTCAAGGGTAAAACAGCACTGCCTTAACTTTGTAAAAATCCGCAACCTCCTGCTGACAAGGACTCCCCCTCCCTCACCCACCCACCACACTCCCTCACCAGTGCATCTGTGTGAGTCACAGGTGGAATGTCTGCTCACCGCATTAAACTACAGCCTGGCCACAGCTGTCAGTGTTGCATGTGTTGGTGTGTGTGACCGGGTTGTTTGAGGTGTGTGACCGGGTTGTTTGAGGTGTGTGACCGGGTTGTTAGAGGTGTGTGACCGGGTTGTTAGAGGTGTGTGACCGGGTTGTTTGAGGTGTGTGACCGGGTTGTTTA
Source organism: Ilyophis sp. 1 JC-2022 (assembly GCA_022702515.1). NCBI lineage: Eukaryota > Metazoa > Chordata > Actinopteri > Anguilliformes > Synaphobranchidae > Ilyophis > Ilyophis sp. 1 JC-2022. The sequence continues at coordinate 87,745,948 of CM040406.1, read as the reverse complement.
GTGTGTGACCGGGTTGTTTGGTGTGTGACCGCTGTCGATTCTAGCGCTGGTGCTGGCGCCACCCACGGGGGAGTGACCTGCTGCGGATGGCCAGCTTCCAGAACAACATCTACCATGAGAAGGACGACATCAGGTGTGCAGCTGGGCTGGGCCGCGCGGCTCTCACCTGACTGTGGGAGTAGTAGTGTCAGATTACACAGTGCACTATAGCACGCTATAGGTATCACTGACACGAATGTCAGTGTACTGTATGTCCCAGAAACTAAATATTCAAAATGAGCATTCTTAGTGTTTCTGCACTTGATACATTTATTATACAGATCCACTGGTAATATAAACATAGTTTTTGTGTGAATTCTATTTTCTGAGAGGGGACACACATGGATGTTGTGCTGACAGTAACGCCGGTTTCCTCTCCCGGGGTGAAGGAACCTGGAGACTCTCTTGTTCGGCGGCCAGCAGCAGTGTGTAGTAGTGGAGCTGGCAGAGGACATGCCCACGCCAGCCGACATCCAGCTGGCGCACACCCGCCTACGAGCGCTCTGTCTGGGCGGTAGGTATTTGCCGCTGTTTACCCTTTATCACATGGCACAAATATTATCAGTCTGTTACATATAATGTACATGCAGAGGGCCAGGTACTGTAGGATTGAATTATCAGTTAGCAAGTGTGGTAACAGCTATAACTCAAGCACTTTAGTAGCTGACAGTTCAGTCGATTGAGGAAAGAAAAGAAGCCTCCCCTTCAAGCTCAAATTACTCTCCGCAGCTGGTTGAACTGCCATTAAGGCTTCCACTAGAATTTATTGTTTCATGAAGCTATTGCCTCAGATTTATGATAGAGGTTAAAAAGAAGCAAATTGGTTTCTGCCCCTGTTTAAATCCGGTAGACACAATTTGCACAGCTGCAAAACATATTTGAAGTGTTTGTTTATGCCTGAAACCAAAGCAACCAACCAAAACAGTGGTAATGATGCACTTCACTACATCCTTGGGGAAATTAGAGTTTATTTTGGGTCAGGTGGACACACCATGATGACTTGCATCCCAAAACACCCATCGAACAAAGGTTTTCAATTTAAGGCGGGACAAATATAAGATGTATAAGAAGTATAAGCAAAAGTTACATACAGTTTAAAACACAAGGAATATGATTCAACCGTTTCCACAGTAAGTGAATGAATTATTATGTGAGAATTAAATAAGGAACACTTTTGCAATGTATATTTTACACATTGCCTGGCTTAGAGTAATAAACAAACTTATTGTAAAATTGAGTTTAAAAAGTAGAGTTGACAAAAGTTTTGCCTATGGTGAACTGCAAATCTGCAGTTGGAAAAATAAAAGGGTTTTACGGACAAAACACTGAACCTATTGTCCATTCAGCCATTTTTAAAATGTAAGCTTCACATTGGCTTGAAGGATACAGATACGCAAACAGTTAGAACTGATAACATACGATAACATTGAAATAATGGACACCAAAGTAGGCTAATGGAAAAACTGAACCAAGTCAGCAGGTCTTAATGGAATGTAGCAAAGGCTACTTATGGAAGACAGACAATTGAGAGACAATCTACAAACAATTTACACAAATCTGAAAAATAACTAGAAAGTCCTAACGACTCAAAACAATACAGGCAATATGGTTCCGATCTACGGTGTTGTACATGGGATGGCATTGATCAAGGAGACTACAGACAGTTTAACATTCATATTTGGGAACGCATTTATGATTAGGTATATGCTGGAGTTATTTTTTACTATCTGTATAATTGCAGGGATTATTCAGCATTGAATACAAAGGCATAGATGTTTAAAAAATCTGCATTTTTCCAGGAAGTGGAAGTGGACTTCCAATTTTATTCAGCTATTATGGATTTGGATTTTACATAAACCCCTTGACAAAGCTGCGTGAGAGGCCCATTATAAAGACATAATATGGGGGAATTAAAGGAGCTCTCTCCAGGTTGATCCTAAATTGGATTTAGCATTGACTACAAAGAATAATGGGATAAGAGGGTGCAGTAGACAAGGAAGAGAATGAAAGAAAACAGAGAAAGGTTTATAGTGAAAGTTATAAAACCAGGTTCGGAATAACAAATGAATACAATATGAAAATTACATTTATACCCTTCTATGTCATATAAGACTCTGACCTTTGAGATACGTGACTATCCATCGTTCCATCTGTCTAGGTTTCCTACAATACAGTGACTATCCATCTTTCCATCTGTCTAGGTTTCCTACAATACAGTGACTATCCATCTTTCCATCTGTCTAGGTTTCCTACAATACAGTGACTATCCATCTTTCTATTGGTCTAGGTGTCCTACAATACAGTGACTATCCATCTTTCCATCAGTCTAGGTTTCCTACAATACAGTGACTATCCATCTTTCTATTGGTCTAGGTGTCCTACAATACAGTGACTATCCATCTTTCCATCGGTCTAGGTTTCCTACAATACAGTGACTATCCATCTTTCCATCAGTCTAGATTTCCTACAATACAGTGACTATCCATCTTTCCATCAGTCTATGTCAGGTTTGGGTTTAGAAAATAGAGAACCAAACGCGAAAGATAAGGATACAGAAAGCGTATCTAGATTAGATACGCCACAGAAGCGGAATTACACCGCACTAGTAAAATGGGAAAACAAAAGCGGAAACAAAACTTCCTAGCACAAGGCTAAATCAAAACAACCTCAAACGGAGGCGGATAATCGCTAACACAGCGAGAAACTAACAACCAAAGAAATGACCTCACGCACTACTTGATCTGCGTATATCAGAGGTCGAGAACTGAAAAGAAATAACCACAATAGCAAGCCTGTAACTACAGCTCTTTGTTTTCTTTCTTTTCTTTATTCTTTTTAATAAACCCTATACGGCTTTCTACCTACTGCAACGTCAATATAGAAGCACCGGAAAGCGGAAGTCAAGCTCTATTTATAGCCGACGGAAACCAGACCCAGGTGTAGGCGATAATGACCTGGAGAGATCCAAACACCGGGACGGCGGAAGAAAAAATCCGATAGAGCTTCAAACGACGCCAAACGAAAAACAAAGGTAGAAAACAAAAAGAGACAGCCACTACCCATGACAGTACCCCCCAACTAAGGGACGGTACCAGACGATCCCTAGGCTTTGCTGTCTCGGAAGTCCCTAATGAGAGTGGGGTCCAAAATATTCTTGGAAGAAACCCAGCAACGCTCCTCGGGTCCATACCCCTCCCAGTCCACCAGGAACTGGTACCCTCTGCCCACCCTTCTCTCGGCCAAAATGCGCCGAACGGTGTACACCGTACCTCCCTCCACGAATCGAGGAGGAGGAGGCGGCTTGTCAGCCGGAGCGAGGGCGCTCACAAGTACCGGTTTCAAGCGTGAGACATGAAAGGTAGGGTGGATGCGCATGGACGATGGTAACTGAAGACGTACCGTGACTGGGTTAAGTTTCCGCACGATCTTAAAGGGACCCACGAATCGAGGTGCAAGTTTGCGGGACTCAACTCGCAACGGCAGGTCCCGTGTGGAAAGCCACACCCGTTGGCCCACCCGGTAGAAGGGGGCCGGACGACGGTACCTGTCAGCCACCGCTTTCTGTTTAGCTGAAGCGCGCAGTAACGATGCACGTACGCGCTTCCAAACCGCTCGACACCTACGCACGAAGAATCCGGCGGAGGGTACCTCTGCATCTCTCTCCAGCTCAGGGAACAAGGGAGGTAGGTATCCCAGCTGAGCCTCAAAAGGGGAGATTCCCGTGGACGCGTTGCTCAGGGTATTATGCGCGTATTCGGCCCAGGCAAGAAAGCGACTCCAGGAGCTAGGATTGGCCGCGGCCAGACACCGGAGAGTACTCTCCATACTCTGATTGGTGCGCTCTGTCTGGCCGTTAGTCTCCGGATGAAAGCCGGAAGAAAGACTGACCGATGCCCCCAACAGAGCACAAAATGAACGCCAGAATTTAGCGGTGAATTGGGGCCCACGATCCGACACCACGTCCAGAGGTAAACCGTGCACCCTAAACACATGGTCTATCATTAGCTGGGCCGTCTCAGGTGCCGATGGCAGTTTAGGCAGAGCGACAAAATGAGCTGCTTTGGAAAAACGATCAACTATAACTAAGATGACCGTATTCCCATGCGAAGGTGGGAGACCTGTAACGAAGTCCAGGGCGATGTGACTCCAGGGACGCCTGGGAATGGGCAGGGGGCGCAAAAGACCCGAAGGGAGAAGCCGTGAACCCTTATTACGGGCGCAAATAGCGCATGCCGCGACAAACTCCCGCACATCACTCTCGAGCTTGGGCCACCAAAACCGACGTAAGATAAACTCCTTAGTCCGGTGCATGCCCGGATGAGCCGTTAACTGAGAAGTGTGACCCCACTGAAGGACACGCGACCTCAATCGAGGGGGAACAAACAAGCAGTGAAGCGGACCCCCTCCTGGGCCGGAATCAGAACGCAGGGCCTTCTGCACAGCCGCCTCAATGGCCCACATAACAGGGGCCACAATACTAGAACTGGGAACGACAGATCTGGGACGTGACTCCTTATCCGACCGGTCATAAATGCGTGATAACGCATCAGGCTTAATATTTTTTGACCCGGGACGATAGGTAAGGATAAAATTAAATCTGGTAAAAAATAAGGCCCAACGGGCTTGTCGCGAATTGCGCGTTTTGGCCTGTTGAATGTACTGCAAATTCTTATGGTCAGTCCAGACTGTAAAGGGATGCTCAGCTCCTTCCAACCAATGACGCCACTCCTCCAGCGCCAATTTGACCGCCAACAGTTCAAGATCACCAATGTCGTAGTTTCTCTCGGCAGGTGTAAGGCTACGAGAAAAATATGCACATGGGTGAAGCTTGCGGTCCACCGGAGAATGCTGAGACAGAATGGCCCCAACCCCCAGCTCCGAAGCGTCAACCTCCACCACAAAGGGAAGGGAGGGATTGGGAGTAGCAAGAATGGGCTCGCAGCAGAACCTCCTTTTTAGTTCAGTAAAAGCGGTTTCCGCCCTGGAGTTCCACTGAAACCGGGCGGGAAATGCTTTTTTTTTTGTGAGGGCTATGATAGGAGCCGCTACTGAGCTAAAATTGCGGATAAATCTCCTATAAAAATTAGCGAAACCCAAAAAGCGCTGCACCTGCTTTACCGACGTAGGGGTGGGCCAATTCTTAACCGCTGCAACTTTATTAGGATCCATCAGGACTTTACCGTCAGCAACAATAAAGCCTAAAAAGGAGACGGAACTGGTGTGGAAAGAACACTTCTCAACCTTAACAAATAGTTGGGCCTTAAGAAGTGCTTCCAACACCTGTCTAACGTGTCTGATGTGAGAGGGAAGATCCGGAGAAAAAATTAAAATATCGTCTAAGTAAACGAAGACGAATTTCTCCAGCATCTCTCTCAAGACATCGTTCACTAGCGCCTGAAAAACAGAGGGGGCGCTAGTGAGGCCGAACGGCATCACCCGGTATTCGTAGTGTCCGTGATGCGTGTTAAACGCGGTCTTCCACTCATCCCCCTCACGAATGCGCACGAGATTGTATGCGCTACGTAGGTCGAGTTTACTAAAAACCGACGCCCCCTGTAAACGCTCAAATGCAGAATTCATGAGGGGAAGAGGATACCTGTTCTTAATGGTAATAGCATTGAGGCCCCGGTAATCTATACAGGGTCTTAGCCCTCCGTCTTTCTTTTTAACAAAGAAAAACCCCGCACCGGCTGGTGACGTGGACGGCGTGATAAACCCATTGGCTAAGGACTCCTCAATGTACTGCTTCATAGCAGTGCTCTCTGGGGCTGACAAGGAGTACAAAGAGCCTCTGGGAGGCACAGTACCAGGGTACAGCTCAATGGCACAATCGTATGGTCTGTGTGATGGTAATTTGGCAGCACGCTGTTTACTAAAAACCTCTGCGAGGTCTGAATATTCAATAGGTACCCCCGCGGGTAGATTCGACTCAAGCGCCCCTACCACCTCCGGAGTACCGGCGGATCTGTCAGACGAGTTATCCCACTCGAAATCGGAGGTGGAATGTTCGTCCTCCTCTGTGAGAAGCCCCTCCGCAAAGGGATCCCAAGACAGACTCTCTTCACCGCTCCCCGTGAGGAAGGAGGAAGTGTCTCGGTCCGGATAGGAATCTGCCTCATCCGAATCACTCTCGGAATTAAGTTCGGACAGATCACCAGTAGCGTTTGGAACAGAGTAAACAGCAGGATAACAATGCGATAAACAGTGGGGACCCCACTGACGAATAGGATTAATATTCCTACCCCAACAGATAAGCGGGTTATGTAGCCCCAACCATGAATGTCCCAGTACCAAAGGATACGACGGAGAGTTTATTAAAAAAAATTCTATTATCTCCGAGTGCCCCTGGAGAGGAATGCGCATCTCAATTGGATTCGTTTTTTGTTTAATGAGCCCAGAACCCAAAGGACGACCATCCAGGGCAGTAACTTGGCGAGGGCTAATTAAGGAATTGGTAGGGATTTGTAACTTCCTAGCCCATTTAGCGTCAATAAAAGACTCCACGGCCCCTGAATCAATAAAAGCTGTAACGTTTGCCGAACGCCCCTCCCAAACCAGTCGGACAGGTATGAGGGTCCGGGAGTTAATACAATCCTGTCTCACTAGGGACCCCGACCTCCCTAGTGAGACCCCTCGTTTCCCACCAACTTATAGCATCGATCCTTAGTATGGCCGCTACGCTTACAATGCTGGCACCAGTACCTCTGCGGTCTCGCTCTCTTATTTTGATGGAGGGAGGAGCCATCCACCTGCATAGGCTCTTCCTGATCAACGGAGAGGTATGTGGGCACAGTAGGCGGAATGTCTCTTAACACGGATCTTAAACGGGGCGACTGCTCTTTAATCGCACATTCACGTTCACGTTCTCTGATCCGGTTATCGAGACGTATAGCAGACGTTATTAATTTATTAAGTGTCGCTGGTGGTTCTAGCATAGCCAACGCATCCTTGATGGAATTAGATAATGCTTGAAGGAAGAGGGATTTTAACGGACCGTCTGGCCATCCCGTCTCCCCGGCTAGCGCTCGAAAAATGATGGAGAACTCAGCTACGGTTTTAGTGCCTTGGCGTAAGCTGGTGAGTCTCCTTGCCGCCTCCTCTCCTGAAACCTCGTGATCGAAAACCAGTTGCATCTCGTCCATCAGTTTAACTGGATCACGAATGGTAGGTGCATTGGCTCGAATGAGAGGGTCTGCCCATGCAAGAGCCTGGCCATTTAATAGCGATAAAATAAATGCTACCCTGGATTCAGGTGTGGTAAAACGAGAGGGTTGTGCCTGAAAAAATATCAGACACTGAGTCAGAAATGGTCTGCATTTCCCTGATTCCCCACCATAGCGATCCGGTAACTGTAATTTGGGCTCCTTTATAGTACGTGGAGCGGCTATGGGAGGTGTGAGTGCTTGTGCAACTGGAGGAGGGTTATTTGCCACAGAAAGTCTATGCAGGCTCTCTGTCAAGCGTTGGAGGCACTCTCCCTGGCTACGCAACTGTTCCCACAGCTGACCCTGCTGAATTTGCATGGAGAGAAGTGCTTGCTCCACTGTAACCCCCGTAGCACCCTGACTGGCTTGTGTTTGTTCATCATCCCTATCTAACGCTGATTGCTCCATGTTTGTAAGGCTTCTATATTCTGTCAGGTTTGGGTTTAGAAAATAGAGAACCAAACGCGAAAGATAAGGATACAGAAAGCGTATCTAGATTAGATACGCCACAGAAGCGGAATTACACCGCACTAGTAAAATGGGAAAACAAAAGCGGAAACAAAACTTCCTAGCACAAGGCTAAATCAAAACAACCTCAAACGGAGGCGGATAATCGCTAACACAGCGAGAAACTAACAACCAAAGAAATGACCTCACGCACTACTTGATCTGCGTATATCAGAGGTCGAGAACTGAAAAGAAATAACCACAATAGCAAGCCTGTAACTACAGCTCTTTGTTTTCTTTCTTTTCTTTATTCTTTTTAATAAACCCTATACGGCTTTCTACCTACTGCAACGTCAATATAGAAGCACCGGAAAGCGGAAGTCAAGCTCTATTTATAGCCGACGGAAACCAGACCCAGGTGTAGGCGATAATGACCTGGAGAGATCCAAACACCGGGACGGCGGAAGAAAAAATCCGATAGAGCTTCAAACGACGCCAAACGAAAAACAAAGGTAGAAAACAAAAAGAGACAGCCACTACCCATGACAGTCTAGGTGTCCTACAATACAGTGACTAGGTTTAAAAAAAAAAAATGATGTTATTTTTTTGCCGGAAACAGGACTGAAAACATTGGGTTAGTGTTTAGTGTTTCTGACAGAACCACATCTAGATTGTGTGAGTCATTTCCACTTTCTTTCAGCGTCTAGATTATAAACACCAAATTATTCTGACAGCAAAGTATCATCGGCTACATGCAAATTTCACTTCAGTCATCAGCGCCTTTCATGTGAGTTCAAACAGTCAAATAATATTGCCGTACTAGCAAACACAATAAGCTACAGTAGCTGTATTTGCTTGTAGATTTACTGTATCATCATAATGCTACTGTAGTCTGTTCAAGGATGCTGTGTGAGTACACAGCCGCAGAAAGCTGCTCTGGCTGTGGGAATAATGTTGAACGCTGCTACTTTATTGGACAATTGGGAGAAGTACAAACAGTGAAATTGGGAAATTTATTTTCATTACAAAACTAAAACTAAAGGTATAAAAACCTGGCTTTGACTTTCAGCATGAAAATTACTTAATGTTCTATTAATCTAGACCACGGACCAAAATCCAAGCGTACAGTAGTGCTCATGTACTGGTTCAGTTCCACAGTCCCGAGGGTAGTCGGCCCAAAGAAGAATTCATCATCCTTATTAGTGAGTGTTTCACTTAAACTCTCACTTCCTTTCGCTCCGACTTTTTCCCGCAGGTACGTCACATGGTCTTGTTGCATACACTGCACGCTTTATAAAAAGGCTGATGGGAAAAGCGGTCGCAGGTCAATTTCCATCCAGTGGTGGTGTGTCTTTGTCTTATAGCCACCATGCTGGTATGTATTTCCCCTGTAAGATTGCCCCATCCCCAATTATGTATAACAATCCTGTAGCTTGCAGGGAAGCTAAATCATGATAAAAACAGAGCCATTGAAATACTCACCCACTGACACTATTTCCCCGTGCTCATTACTAAAAGAAAAACTAAAATATTCATGCGTCCGTTGATGTAACCCACTAGCAGCTCTGTGAATGATCTTTGGTCCTGCCTCTACCGAATAAGAAAAGGCCAATGAGTATCAATCACACATGCTTCTGTTTTTTTCATTGTGGTTGAGGTCCAAATACCAGGCCTATTTCAAACCTTCTTCAGAATATAGCACTTTATCACTTGAGTCATTCAGAGTGCCATCAAGACCCTGCATACAGCAACATTCATTGGCTTAATGAGACAGTGTCTCTCTCTGTTAATACTGCCTTCTAATAATACTGTGTGTTTCATTCTGACAGAATGTTGTTACTCCATGTCTGTAATGTAGAGGCTTGATGTCTTAAGAAACCACATGCATGCTTTATTAAAATTATTTTAAAGACAATATAATGGGTGTCATGCCAGTGCCATGCCAAAACACTTTAGTCACTTCACAAACAGTAAAAGTTCTGTATGTACTGTATGTACTATGTATCCATGTACTGTAGATGTCTCATTATGCAACAACCAATAAAGTTGACAAAAACATATTATTTGTAAATTGAAAGAATAAACCATTTATGCCATTTTTGAACGACATCAAAGATATGCAAAAACCCAGAAAGAAATCTATTATTTACTTACCATGTATTATCAACATATACTTAATATTCACATTAAAAAGGGCTTATCTGTTCTAGCTCTTTGTCTGCCTCCCAATGCACGCTAAATGTAACAGTATGCTGTCGGTATCCAGCCCCCTCAATTGCTGGCTCCCGCAGGGGAGCTCAAACCACAGAGCAATGGGAGTGTCATCCATGTGCTGGGCTCAATATGCCTTTCACAAGCAGGACAGAGAATAGCCACGTCCCTCATTCCTGCATTGTTCTCATAGCTTCACCGCGTTCTGTGGTGCTCAGCTGAGCCCAGGAATTTGGCTGGGAAACATTGAATTCCCAGTATTTAACAGTAGTCAGGGCTTTGATCACAGTGTTTGTGAAAAAAACCAAAACAATCAAACTGACTTGCTTGAAAGCTTCAGTGAATCTACCTAAACATTTTTTAAGTAAAAGAAGCAGTCAGTACAAAATAATACAATATTTAATCACAGGATGGACAGGAGAAACAGTATAAATACAAACAGTATAAATACACATTAAAATGGCCAGTCGGTGTAAATGGTTGACACATTCAAAGATTTTCTGTTTTTTCTGCCTATAGGTGAGGACCCATAAAACCAAGCTTTCGTAGATGAGGCTGTTCAATATCTACTAATGTTTAAACCTAAAACTCTTGATCACCAAGGAAACCATGTGCTTTTTTCCTGGCAGATATTTCCACATCCGTATCTGTGCCAGATGACAAGTGGCTGTCCACTCTGGAGGCCACTCGCTGGCTGGACCATGCCAGGTAAGAACTCTTCACAGTGCAATGACCTTTACCACTAGATTCAGCCATAGCAAGCTGCTCCTTACTAATGTAAATGAGCAGATACGTGGTATTCCTAAATAATATTTGATTTTCTTATTGTTGTTATTTTGAGAGTATTTATACAGAATAAGAAGCTACAAACCAGGTTACCACATTTTATTTGTGGCATTTTTAAATACATTATTGATTGATCAACAATTTTAATTCATTTACAGGCCTTGTGTTGAATGGTTATAGAGTTCTGTTCTATGAAAAAAACATACTGTACAAGTGTGCTGGCATATATAATTTCACTAAATTAAAAGACTTATGATATGTAATGGCTCATCATGAATAATGACTGTTGTGCCTGCAGGCCTTTATTACAATCATCTCTGTTAACTGCCAAAATGGAAGTTTTCTACCTATTTTCAGAGAAAAAGAACCCTTTAATCTATTTTGAAGGGTAAAATTAGAACATATTTTTAGAATGAAAACATGGCCCCTTTTAAATCAAGCATACTTTATTCAGGAAACCATAAATTAAGCAAAGCCTTAAATGTTGTGTTTAGCCATTGTGTATTAGACATAGATATTTTCACTGGTATTGCTAGCATCTACAGTGGATACTGGGATTAGCATGTTTCTGCTCCCTCAGGTGCTGTTTGAAGAAGGCTGCAGAGGTTTCCTGTCTGCTGCGAGGTGGTCACATGACCGTAATCCTACAAGGTCAGTCACACGGTGCAACACGTGCGGCTCCAGGTATCTCTGCAGGAAACCACATGCTGACCAGAATTTCATTCCCTTATGAAAATAAAGTGAAACGCGAGTCTTCTCCAGTTCACACCTGTCAGTTGTAATGTGATAAAACATACAGGCTGTGCCTACGCAATGCCAGTTCCAGAACCGCAGTTCAAATGGAACTGACCATTAATGTGTTGATCAGTGCAGAGTTCTGCATTGCAAGGGCTTATGTTTAAACTGGGCCAGGATAGGACGTGTACTTAGGCCTAGATTCAATCCAGCTGCAGTAAGCTTCATATTTAATAAACACAACATTTAAGCGAGCGTTTGACTCTTGATTTTAATTTTTTTTTGCAGTCACCTGGGTAATGGTGTTGTGTACCTATGAAGCAAAATAGTACATGATACTTTGTTACAGTGTATTTAAATTAAATTGAACGTGGGCTATAGGACTGAAGCGTTTTTCAATAGACAGCAGTCATTCTTACAGACCTCAATAGAGGTAATATCTTTCAAGGGGGCATTTATTCTCAAATTATGCCTGCTAGTAATTATACTGTAGAGCATGGAATTATTCATGTAACTGTTAGTGATTTGGAGTATGCAGTTTTAGATTTACAGAGATAAATGCTATTTTTTAATTTGGCTGTATGTGTACATAATGCCTTCTTAAGAAATTTTTTATCATAAATAGGGCCATTCATTGGAAGCATAATTTAATTCCGTGCATTGTTAATTGTGGCATACATGGCACATCCTTTAGGTTTTCTTGGGTAAGCACATGTAGTAAAATATTTAGTCGATTAATAAGGCAGCAACAGTTAATAAACCAAGAGTTATAATAAACCAAGCTAATAATTTGCTGTGCCAGTTTAACCAGATATTAATAATATTATCGTTATATGTTTTTCTTTAAGCTACTTTTATTCTCTGAAAGTATTGCCCCTCATTCCTTAAACATACTTTGATAGCTGAACAATGACTGTTCTGTGTACTTAAGTGATGTGATCTTCGTAGTTCACATTCTTGGGGAGTATATTTGGAGGGACAGATTATCACAAAACACTCTTCTTCAGAAGCCACAGAGTGTACAGCGTCAACAAGCGAGTGCAGACATCTCTCCCTGCAGAATTTGCCCACCAAATGTAGATTACACTTAATTTGCATTCAATAACACGAGGTGGCACTGTTTGCCACTGGCAGGTTTTTACAATCTTTGTATTTTAGTATTTTTTTCCACATTGGGCTTCTATTTTTGTTGACAATGTATTTCATAATGTAGCGAATTGTACAATGTAGAATTAAGTTTTTTATTTTATTTTATTTTTTTTAAATAAATATTAATGATATTTTAAATTATACTTTTTTTTTTTTTTTTTTACAAAGGGCTGAAGTGTCACCCATTGCTGCAGGGTCCTCTGTTTGGTTGGAAGTGTGTGAAGTATCATGTGTCCGCCGAAGCGCGCAAAGTTAGACGACCGCGTCTTTTCCACTCTGCCATCTGCCGGCTAAGCGGCCACAGCTTGTGCAGTCACACAGTCATTGTGTTGGAGGCGTGTGCTTCAAGTGCAGCTGCTGCAAGCTGACCGCAGGCGCCAGGCCACGGTCGCAGTAGCACGACGAGATGCAGACAACCCTACCAGCTGAATCCCTCCCTCCCTGGGGTACACTATGTCTAATAGTGCAGTACTCTGCGGGGCTGCTGGCCAAGTACTGGCACGGTCTGGATTTGATACCAAAACGTGGGGAACCGCCACAAAATGAAACAATGGTGCAATGAGGAACCGCCCAGCAACCCCAGAAATATCTATTTTTATGAGAATGGATAAATACAAAATATCATATTTTACTAGCTTAGATACCTACCTCATTATTTGTACATTTCAGTCCCTACATTTTGCCCATAAAGCGGGATCTTTTTTTACCTCAGCAGCTGTCTTAAAAGCAAAAGCCTCCTGCACCGAAATGAAATATAATAGGAAATTAGAGCAGGGTGTGACAGGGTCTGGCGCTGACCAGCACTTTTCATCAGCAAAACTGTCAAATGAAGTGACATCCGGCAGCTTAAGGCAAACCTGAGTCCACAGGATGTAAGTCCGCTGGGCAGACAGGAGGGTGGTGGTGACAGATGGTACAGTAATAAATCAATAGTTTTAACCTACAAAAAACTCCCTGCTCAGACTAAAAAAGACTGTGTGGGCAGAGGACAAGAATTCATAGGAAAAAGCGTCAGACACTTCAGAGCAAAGCCTGTGGACACAGATTTTTTAGCCCTGAATGCACTGTATGGACTCTTGACAGGAAATTGACATTTGGAGAGATAGCGTGTTGTTTATATAGATGTTAAAGGTGCAAAAAGGAGTGGGTTAGTGGAATTGCAGTCTCCTAGTGGGTTAGTGGAACGTGGTTCTGAAGTGGCTCAACAGTGGCTCTGTTTTACAGCTTCAATCTTATCAATATGTAATTTATTTTATTTCTGTTACTGTCCAGTTCTCTGATTGTACCTTGTTTTATGTGCACTACAATTCTGGCAATTGTACTTGAAGGGTGTGAAGATGTCAAGGCTGATTGAAGCTGATGGAGTGGGATTTATATTGGAATGGATCGATGTGAAATCTGTGTTAGATCAATGTTTGATTTATGTTGGATGGATATTGGAATGAATTGCCGTTGAGTTGGTGGATTGATGGTTTTTTTACGCAGAGCCAGAGGACAGGGACTTGAACTGTGTGGTGTCCAGTCTGGTCCAGGTGATGTGTGACCCATACTGCAGGACCCTGCCGGGCTTCCAAGGCCTGGTGCAAAAGGAATGGGTGATGGCTGGCCATCGGTTCCTCAGCCGGGCTAACTACCACCGGGAAAGCGATAAGGAAGAGGTGAGGGTTATGTTACAATGCGTCCTACCCAGCCGCTGTTCATATCCCCTCCAACTAACACTAGCTTGTTAGCTTCGTTATTGAAACCATTTTAGGCTGCTACAACATGCTGGGTTTGATTCAGTCGAAGCCAAGCTCTGCTCCTGCAGGGCTGGTATATTGAAAGAGAGCAGCTCACAGATGTAGAATCAAACGCCAGGTTTCAGAAATTGATTCTGAGCAGGGTTAGAATGGAGCGTTTGGTTGAGGGCCCCATACTGGGCTGTTGCAGTGGGGCCTTGCACTCCTCTCACTCAGCGCCCCTCTCCCCTCAGGGACCTGTGTTCCTGCTTTTCCTGGACTGTGTGTGGCAGCTGTGGGCCCAGTATCCCTCTCACTTCCAGCTCACAGGAGACTACCTGCTGGCCCTCCACGACAGCGTCCACGTACCCCTCTTCAGCACCTTCCTGTCCAACTGCCAGAGGGAGAGGAGCCGACGCTCACAGGTGACACACTACTGCTAGCATTAGATACACAACTACCTGGGATACCACTTACCAGAGAAGGCCCAGAGCATCCGTTTTTCTCACCTTTACAGAATTATCATAAGTAGGTGGCCAGTGGGTGGCAGCAATACAAAGATGCTCTACCAGCAGTACAAAGGACAGACGTATGACATACAGTAGATGACCTTTTGCTCTGGGACTGACACTCCTACTCTAAATTTAGCTTTCAAATGAATGCAAATGTTTCTCTTTTTTTCTTTCTTCATACGTACAGGTCTGAAAGTGTTGCTTTGGTGATTGCAGAACTCACGAAATAAAATAAAAAAAGTACTAAGGGGGAAAAAAGTGGAAAAAAGAGACTTTTGAATGTATGTGTGCACTGAAGTTGAGCACAAATATGAATTGAATCCAGTTAAGTACTGGATCGTGCAGAGTACTCCTGTTGAGCGCATGGTAATTGTGTAGATATTTCAGGTAGCAGAGCTGTGGACATACGGTAAATGTGCAGATTCTACAGACGTGTAATTCCCGGTGTTCCTCCAGCACCTGTCTCAAAGCTACACCCCGGTGAACGGCTTGAGAGAGGTCCTGCCCAGGGACTCCTCTCAGGATCCAGTGGACCCCCCTCTACCCCCAGTGTGGGACTGGTCCCTGCAGTACAGCTGCAACAGACGGGCCCGATTCACGCACCCCGTGTCCCAGCCCGTTTCACCACAGCTGGTCCTCAACGGGAATCTCAACGCACACCCCGACTCCCACAAGGTAAGCAAGCTCACCGTGCTGACGATGAGCAGGGATTATGCACCTATGGAAATAGACTGGAAGTTGATACCCTGGAGCAACGCTGGCATCACTACATTTGGGGAGTGCTTTTGAATACAGGCAAGTCTAACTGAAGCAATGTCAGTGGTCAACCTGCGGGGTCAGCTCGTGGAGAAATCAGACCAAAAGAGTGTGTTCTACTGTGTTTGCCATGAATCATGATCACATTTCATCTGAGGGTGGTTATATTGCACTTTGTTTTGTTGAGTTTTTAGTTTACCAGTTTTTTAAATTAGTTTTCACCAGAGAACATGGCATGTCTGTCATGAACAGGAAGTTTCCATAGCAAATAATCTTTCTTTATTTTTAACGCAAACACAGCAAACAGGAAATGCCACTATGTATATTAATCCAAAATAAGGATATAAATGTGTGCTCAAGAGAAGATTGCTTTGTGTAAATAAACTGAGGGCAGAAACTATTTCAAAGGTTCTTGAAAGAAAAACAGCTTACCGTCCAATGAAAATTCATGGACGCTGACTGGAAAAATACTATTTTCCATCTTCCTAGCGTAATGGCATCACAATTATCCTCGCAATGTGTGTAATCTGTGACTTTTACCGCAGCTAGGGCTGTAATTACGGCGCCGTACGCGAGTGTAATAACACAAGCGACGCTGAAATACGATCAAGTGTTCTGGGAAAGGGAGGAGCAGTGTGGTACAGTACTAGAGCAGCTGGGGCAGTTATGCAGATTTGATTCTCAGGTGAGGAATCACTATTGTACTCTGCAGCATGGTACTTACCTGAACTGCTTCAGTGAGTAAGTATCCTGCTGTTTGAATGTGTAATATGGGATGTCAAAATAGAAGCTGCCTAAATTGCCCCAGGTAGGGTTGTTTGCTGAGCAAACTAATAAAGTAAACTAATTGTGCATCAGGATTGTAAGAGGTATAGCTGGTCGGTTCACCAGCAAGCATTTGGCCACCAGCTTTAAATCAGCATCATTTAATCACTGATGACAGTGAATCTTCCTCAGTCAGTTAAGCAAAATCTATTCTACTTCTCAAGGGAAATTTCACCTGGTATTTTACCATTAAGACAATTGCACATTCAGCTACAATTTTATGTAGACACACTCTACATGCATGATTGTAACACACGCACACACACACGCATGAAATGGTAGTGTAGTTTCCACACTGCCTGCTCTCTTGACAGGATTTTACTAAAACGACTGCATCTTTAAAGGAAACACATTTGGCTATTACTTCTGTAACATTTAAATAATGTCTACACGTGTGAGTGTTCCTATTGACACCCAGCAAAAGCTCTTTTCATCTAGTCCTCTATCACATGTTCATTATTGTTCCTTACTCATCTGTGAATTTTAGATTATTCCTTATATCATCCTAATTATTACCATCAGCTCCCACTTTGGGTATAATTTTTGGTTACAATGCAATGGGGCTGTGATCCTGGGAGTTTAGCCGAGACTAATGTGGTCGTGCTGCTCAATGTAATGAGTCTCCATTTAGGAATTTTAAGCACTTTACTTTATTTCAGCCCAAGGGCAATGATAATATTCTGAAGTGTTATGGAATCTGATTATGATATTGATGATGAAGAAGAAATCTGAAACAACAACTTAACAACTTTATTATTATTATAAAATTAAATGAAAGAATGCAAGATATTTCTTTAAAAGTCTCTTTCAAATCTTCTTTGTTCTCATGGTGATTTTTCCACACCTTTAGATTTTTTAAAAGAATTTCTGTTAAAGGCTTGTGATCCATATCCAGTCTAACGGTAATTATTCGGCAGTATCAGAAAAAAGATTAAAACGTTAATACCTTACAGGAATATTTCAATATTTCTAACAATACCTACTGTATGAAGGTATAAATGTTCCTCAAACATTGCTAAAGGTAACCTTCTGGTCCTGCCTTGCTCACTCTTCCTCCTCCTTGTTCTGTTCCTCTCCTTGTCCCAGCTCACTGATGGAGCTCCAGGCTCAGTGTTCCTGTTGTCCCGGGGTACATTCTCATCCCCCTCACACCTTCTACCCTGGCGCAACGGCAGTGGGTCGGGGTCTTACCGTAAGAGCCACCGGCGGGCCCCGTCCTCAGAGAGCCTGCCAGGCCTGGAGCGTGTGATTAAGGCCTGGTCCCAGAGCGAGCCCTCCAAACCCCCTCCCGGTCCCCAGGACCCACACGAGCCCCTGCTGCCGCTCCTGCTGGGCCCCTGTGTCAGGGTGTGGAGGGACTGCTACCTCCGGGGGGCGCTCCAGGCACAGGTAATGCAAAAGCCCTTGCCAATTGTGTTGTTGTGACGGAGTAAACCGTCCTAAGCCTCAGAATTGCTGGAACGTCCACATGTTTTCTGACTGTGTGATTCAGATTCATTCATACTTCTGTACTAACAGATTTGCCATAGTACATAGTAAATAATGAAGTATTTTGATGTTGTTGGGTCATAGACATCACAAAGTAATGGCATGCAAAGGATATGTAACCAAATATTAAAATATAAATATTTAAGTTTACGTTAATTTGTCCAATTACTTTTCGTCCCCTAAAATGGGGGGACTATGTATAAAAGGGCTGCAATTGCTACACGGTTCACCCGATATGGATGTAAATGCACTCAAATTAAAGCTGAAAGTCATTTTAACCTCATAGTCCCTGTTCCATTTAAAATCCAATGTGCTTGAGTACAGAGCCAAAACAAAACAAAAATTGTGTCACTGTCCAAATACTTACGGCCTGCACTGTAGGTATTGCAGACTTGCAGCCATTCCAGTGTTAGTACATGTAATCAGGATTGGTTGTGAGTGAGCGATTAGGAAATGCGAGCACTGTGTCTGTTGTGTTCACAGGCCTTCTGCCACCCTACGCCCGCATCCATGTATCACCCTGTCGATCAGTTGGCCTGGGAGGTCCAGCAGCTCAGAGAAAAGCTGGCCTTGGCCTCGACCAGGCACGCTGCAGCCACAACGAAAAAACAGGAGTCTCGGAGGCCCGCCGCCAACCTCAACCAGAACAGCAACAACGGCACCTTTCTGTTCTCTGCCCCACGACCCTCCCTAGCGCCTCGGGGCCCGCCTCCGACTTCCACCCCACCCAGGGCCCCAATTCCTGCCGCAGCCCTGCCGAGGCTCGCCGGCCGCGACGCCAGCAAACGCACATTCCTCTTCGGCCACCCGGCAGACGCCCGCCCGGACCAGCGCTACGCCCCCACGCCCAGCGTAAGGCTGCCTAAGAACAATGGCCCTTCCCTGGGGTCTTGAACTCTGGAGGGTTCCACTGTTAAAGCACTGCAGTGAACAAAAAGCACAGAGCAGTCACACCCCTGGCAGTGAATTCCATATGCAAGACTCTCTCAGCTCATGTCCTCTGCCATGCTGCAAACTCATGCTGACTACGTTAAAATGCAAGTCTGCCTCCGCTAATATAAACGGACGCTTAGGCACTTGGGCCAAGATTAGTGTATTGTTATAAGTGCGGGATGTTAAAACTGTGAGGAGCACAGCGCAACGCAAACAGTATTTGTTATGGATTCTCAAAAGCTGATGTCTACAGCTACAACAGATTGCTTCAATTACATAATGATAGCACCTATTACTTAAAAAGTAATTTGACATCTTGTTTTTTTTTTCTTATTATTTTGTACTCATTAGAAAATCTTAATGACCAGCTTTGAAAACTAGCAAATTGAAATCCTTGGTTTAAATCTAAGGGCTAGACTGGTCATTATAATTATATAATTCTGTCATGATAGGTTATGATGATTGTGTCTTTGCTGGATCCACCTAGAAAACCACTGTTGGTTTTATTGATTGCTACAGCATTGTATCCATGATTTGAATGCTTATTCACTTTAATTTGTTCATATTTAAATATTCAGTGGGGTAAACATTATGGGTACTTTAGATTCTGTCCCTAAATTTGAAGTGGAAAAAGAAGGTTGTTGACCTTCTATTCAGGAATAATGGGAGCAATTCTCAAGTGAAATCTCATAAAGCAGTTCTGAATATGAACATTAGGGGGAGATATTTCACTCAAACTTTTGCTTGGGGAAAACATACATAGTCTTTCCTGAGCTTTGTGGTATGCGACTGGACTTGGGCCTAGTTAGACACTTTGCATCACAATTTAAGAATTCCTTGGAATGAAAATACAAATATAGCAGGGGACTACTTCACCCAAAATCGCATCTATACATATAGGTTACCTTTAACTCTAGCACATTTTCATTTTAGCAATTACCCATAAAGTATTAGTGAAGTGAAACATTTTACATAATTTAAATAGAAGATGGACCAACACGATAGCCCAGTATTTGTATATTATAATTTCTATACTCAGTTTAATATTATTACAACTCTATGGTGACGTAAGAACATTGTTCAAAAAAGGGTAACATTGAACCCCCTCTCTATAAGTATTCCAGGGAAATGTATACAAGTATTCATAATTATGATTATTCATATCCTTGCTGTAATTAAGTAAAACAGTAATTGATTTTGCCTGTTTATATTTATGTATTTTGCACATGTATGGTACTGTTAGATGTAGCCTTTTTTAAATTAATGAATGGAAGACATTTTCATAGTAACCTGCCAGTGGTTCATTAAGAGTGAAGACCTTTTGTTTTGATGATGTGAATTTTCAGGTAAGAAAAGTACAAAGATACTCCATGGATAGTAGTGTTAATCTAGCGTACTCTGAGGGATTTTACCCAAGAAACCCATTCCATTTGATGCAAATCAAATCCCAGTTAGTATTATACTGGCATCATACTTGTCTAAAAAACATGCATTGTGCACAAAATAAGGGAAAATATGGGATTATTTTTCTATTATATAGCATCAAACCATCTATTCCTTATTCTGTTATTACATTTAAAATGAGATTAACTGCAATAAACATACGTCTATGAAAAGATTAGGTCACAGTAAATACAGAACACTCAACACCCAGGAAGAATAATTCTGAAAGTTGTAGTTTACATTGTGGGTTTAAACTTCATTGTACACCTTTACTTTTGCTGCCTACCATCTACGGAAGAAACAGAAAGGTCAAACACTTACTGCCAGCATTGACTTTGTGGAATTTAACCATGTCTTCCTGTGAATGTTGGGCCCTTTTTGAAAGACACTCCCTAGACTTCTTACTATGAACATTGTAAATCTAGGCTTTGTTTTGGTACGAATGACTAATTCATTTGCCAGGTGTACATAGTGTTTTCATATCAGCAGCTTATTTAATGCACAAGAGTAATAAAACCTCATTTTATCTCAGAACTGATATCAGTACCTGTTGATTGTGGGTTATGGTTAATATAAATAATAAAAAATGGGAATATGCTGTGTTGACTGCAATCCTTCGATTTCTTCTTTTCTAACAAAATAAACCAGAGATGATCGCTTCTCTATGGCACGTTTTATTTTTGTTATTAGAAATAAACATATTTACAATGTGATCTTTAATTCTGAACAAAGAGGTTTGACCATGCTTTCTACAAGACACATTAAAATACTAGATGTGGACACTTAAAATAGTTAAAAATAATCTGTATATACAGTCGCCTTTCAATATAATCTCCAAAAACACACTGATAAATGGTCCCTTTTCTGGGATAATATTAGTAAATTAAAATAATTTGGTCTGTTTTATAGAAGTCAATGTTTTAGTATCAGACTTCTGGCTCAAAGAATCAACAGGAAATTTGTGGCCAGTTTCCAAATCTTAGTTTGTTAGCAAGCAAACCACCCCCTTGCCCACACAGGATAGTTTGATATGGCTGGGAGATTAGAATGATGCACCACAGAGCCCAATGACACTAGTGCCCATAACCCTCCTCCCTCATAACCTGTCGTTTCAGGATCCCCAAGGGGGTGACAAGGGGCGTTCCCAGGCCAAATGGGGTGGAGAGGCTCCCCAGCCGGTGGATGGACTTGCACACGGGGCAGGGATAGTCCGAGAGGCCCTCGATGTCCTCAAAAGCCAGGTTGACGATATGGTCAGAGCAGGGTTCACAGTAGAAGTGCCCGCAGGACAGACGCTTGAGGTTGACATCAAAGGAAATACACCACTGGCAGTGGAGAGATTCTGGGCCCTGAGATGAATTGAGTGAGGCGCTCTCAAAGCTGGCAGAACGTGCAGGGTTGTACTTCGGAGGTGATCTGGGGAAGCAGCGTAAAACATGTCCGAAAAATCAGCATTGCAGAGGGATGGTTAAACACCTGGGCTGGGTTTCTAACCCAAAAATTATATTTTAAGTTCACAGGCACTGAGTCTAATGTATACAGGGGATATATTTGGTATACCCTTGAGGAAATAATAATATATTTGAGCTTCACGAATAAAATTCCAGCTGCCGTAAAACGGTGACAAAGTAGACTAACTGGCCTAGATCTGCAGTTTCATTCGGAAGTCTACTATTGCTACTAGGCATAAAAAACAGGCTATACATTGACACAAGTTTCACCAGTACCTCAAATAATACATATTACACGCATATGTGCACGTGACTAATGTAAAAATCCCCCTCGGATAACCATAAGAAGCGCCAAATTGATCATTGTGAAGTATTCACCAATAATTGTTGATTAAAGTGCCGATGCATCTGCTCCAACTTAATGGGCAAGAAGACATGCTTTTCGTAAAAAATAAAAATGCACGTGAATAGTAATAGGCTAAGCATAGCTAATCTTGGGTTATCATAACACAGTTGCCGCCATGAAAATAAGTCACACACCTCTGTGCGGCATATGACGCTCGCCTCAAACAATCAAAGGTTAAAGTGGAAAAGATCCTCCACAGCAGGGTCATGTTGTTACTTTTCATGATGGGTCCACTCATTGAGAGATCACCAGCGTCTATGGGCACATCCAAAACTCGGTTCTCTCTCGCCTATTGAACTGCAGCCAAATTATAAATGTGTTTCTTACGCAAGTAACGCGACGGGATTTATATTGCGCGGGTATAATTAGGGTCGCTCATTAGCATAGCAAGTAGACAAATCGTTCTCCACCTGCCAGTTTAAATTTCGGAAAAGGGTGGTATAACAAGAAGCTCTACAATTACTTTCGATAGTCCGATGCATTCTTTTGAGACGGTAGGCTACTAGTACCATGTGTTGTTGTAAAACAGGGCCTTTTGTTGGCGCAAATCGTCATCAATCTGAGTAGTCCCCTAAATGAGGAAAAGCGAAACAGGCTGTGGGTTAATAGGTTTCAGGTGGAGTTAATAACTTCATGCAGGCCTAGTTGGTTTTCTGTCACTATTAGGCTACATGGATTTCAAATCCGAATGGATAAAAGATGGCCATATATGTAAGGCGAAACGCAAGGTCAGGCTTCCTTCGCTGCTGTTTAGTTTAGAGCGCGGTGTGCAACTAGTCTGAAGTATTGACTCGTATTTCAGGCAGACCTTGTTGTATTTATGTGAATTCGACTGTTTTCGTTCCGATAAAGGGTTATTAGGTATTTTTCTACAATCTACACTGCCTGGCCAAAAAAGAGAAGAAATATCACACTCTAATATTTCGTTGGACCGCCCTTAGCTTTGATTACGACACGCATTCGTCGCGGCATTGTTCCGACAACCTTATGCAACATTTATTTCCATCCACTGTTGCATTATTTTTTGGCCGAGATGTATTGACGACGGGAGAGTCTTCTCCAGCACATCCCAAAGTCTTTCAATGGGGTCCACAAGTCAGGACTCTGGTGGCCAATTCATGTGTGAAAATGATTCATCATGCTCCCTGAACCACTCTTTCACAATTTGAGCCCGAGGAATCTAGGCATTGTCGGGATAACCTGGTCATTCAGTACATTCAGGTACTACGCTGACTTCATTGTATTGCTGCATAACGTTGCTGAGCCTAGACCCGACCAAATGAAGAAACCCCAGATAATAACACTGCATCCAGAGGCTTGTACAGTGGGCACTATGTATAACGGGTGCAACAGCGACTTTTTTTTTTGACCAGGCAGTGTATGTTTAGTAGTAGCCTAATTCACACATAGCCTACAACAGACATTATGCATACATAACATAAAGAAAAATAAATCAATAATAATAAAACAAAAACAAATCCAAGTTTATGCAGCTATTTCTAATGCAGAAGTTGGGAGCATGAAAACACACGAGGTTCATAACACTTTATGATTTTGATAAGTAGCCTCATCAGTGGTAGCCTATATACACACTGAGTTGTACAAAAGGTTTATTTTTGTGCTCAGTGCACTGTGGCCTATCCTCACTCCTTAAAAACTACCTTAATGTTGTAAATTATCCCATACTATTGAGGATTAAGTTATGCTTTTTGTTTAACCACAGGCCTAGTGGTATAGTCATATCTAGTTGTTGAAGAATACAAGATAAAGAAAATAACTTAGAAGTCATACTGTATAATGTGGTGGATTCCACACAGGATTCTGTGAGGTAGGTTAAAATGAGGGGTGAAATGAGCCAGTTAATATTTCATATTAATAGGATGTGATGTGGAGTGAGCAAAGGAAACAGGACTTCCTACAAAGCTATGCATCTGAAAAAAATGCCCCGCTAAGCTGCTGTTCACACTGAGTTTGGCCAAAATGACATCTCACCTCTTGGCCAAGTGGAGACAGCTTCAAGCCCTGGCAGTGAAGGCTAGACAGTGGGTGGTCTTTCCCTCATGTCTGTAGCTAGCAAAACATAGGCTGTGACCGAATATGATCCCTGTTCTCTGCCCACTGTCCCCTGTCCACTCAGACCCCTGTCTACTATGCCCTGTCCCCACTTTGCAAGCAGTGTGCAAAATACATCCTGCAAAACTAGTGAGGAAGTAGTTTGTAATATGTTTAACATTTGTATTGAGAATATAAATCAGTTTACATATGACGGTGGTTACAAAATGTAGATTATGAATGAAGATATAATTAATAAAAATAGAGTAGTTTGTAATATGTCCCGCTCTTGTACTACAAGTTGTAGTTTTTACTTCTGGTTTCTGAATCCCGTCAACAAAACGGATTTCATCCTGGGATTTTAAGTGGCCCCAGATCATATTCGGTCACGGTTATAATTTTCCATTGCATTGCATAATCTTTCCAATCTTTATTTGAACATAAACTCTCCAATGATTTTGCACAGCAAGTTAAAATGCACTATTATGTCACAGACAGCGGAGTGCGTTTGTGCCATGGTTAGTTCAAAACTTCATCCTGTTAAAAGTATGTAAAATTATATTTCTCTTTTTACTCTCTGATTGATGACTGCAAGTTGTGCCTATGCGCTAGGCTCACTACAGCTAAAACATGTGCACTCCTCCCATGTACTAACCTCTGAGCCAGTCATTAGTTACATCTCTAAGGCTACATGGCACAAAGGAGAGGTAGCATTGATTGGAAGACAGACGTACCTCTCACTCATAGCTACTGGGATAGTAGACTGTGGGTAGTCGATGATGGGCACCTAGAGTGTTGTTAGGAGGTCCTAATGCAAAAGTAGCCTGAGGAACTCTGACCGACTCAAACGCTCTATACCTCTGGCAGTATGAGACCAGTCGCATCCTATTACTGCAATCAGCCCCTGTCATAGTCAGCTAATGACACACCCAAGGCACGGTGACTGTGACTATAGAGCTGAACACTGCAGTCATGCCAAGCACATTTACTGACTGGAACACTCAGAAGCCAATGCATTTAATTGTATTGCATCACCAGCTATATTCAGTCCCTTGTGTGTATCTACAGTCTCACTGGCATGCATTTGTCTATGACAGGTGAAAGATATCAGCGCAGCCTCACACTTACCACAAAGCTTTTCTGTGTTAAGTGTGGAAAATGACCTGTGGTGGTACCAGAAGTTATCCTCTAAATTGTCTAGTTCCCTTGTGATTCATTTTATCACAGCTTCAAACTTGCTTGTTCCTATTATCCATAATTCCATTATTTCTCGGTGCTGGTGCTGTAGGTCAGTGGTTTCTCACAAAATATTTTTTTATCCTCACCATAAGAGCTTTGTCATTCATGAGTGAGCCCATTGGTGGAGTGGTTTCACATTCTACCATGCAAGTTTCACTCACTGTTGGGGGTGACAAGGGCTAGTATGATTTCATATAGAATATGAATAATATGTTAGTTTTTGTTTATTGTCAAGATTATTGTTGTATATGTGATGTTTAACCCATGGCTAGACTTCAAAACATCAGGAATGGATCCTACAAGGATTTGACGTGTGCTGCTCAAAAATGTCATCCCCCATTTGAAACTGGGATCTCCTACAACTACTTTTTGTCCACTACTGCCCCCTGCTGATACTCACTTGGTCTGCACCCTAATTTGCCTCACTATGCCATCAGCAGAACGTTATACAAGGTGCCCATGTAGAGGAGTGATCCTCTTTGCAATCAGGGATTACTGAGTATCGTTTGGGCCACGATGTCTGGAGGTTGAGTCTGATTTTGACCATAGTTTCCCTGAGGCTGAGTAGTCTCCCATTGTTGTTCCATGAGTTCTGCAATAATTTTGTGCCACAGTCTAAAGGAGGTTTCATATTAAAGACATTTCATATTACCTAAAAGGAACTAGCCAAACACTGAATAGCTGCAGCCTAATTTTGTTGCATTTTCTTGGTATGGTAATCAGCCTATACTTCTTGTTGATAGTGTACAGTTGCCTTGTGTTATGCCTTGAACATTTCATGTTAAGATGTTCAATGTTATTTGGCATATAAAACCAGACTTGCATCAAGTGGAAACATGTTACAAACTTTGCTAAGCATAATCTATGACTATTTACTGATAGATACTAGGGAGATAGTCATATGAAAAAGTTTGGGCACCCCTGGCAATTTCCATTATTTTCATTTATAAATCATTGGGTGTTTGGATCCGCAACTTCATTTTTATCTATCAAATAACTGATGGACACAGTAATATTTCAGTAGTGAAATTAGGTTTATTGGATTAACAGAAAATGTGCAATATGCATCAAAACAAAATTGGACAGGTGCATAAATTTGGGCACCCCAACAGAAAAATCACATCAATATTTAGTAGAGCCTCCTTTTGCAAAAATAACAGCCTCTAGACCAGGGCGGGGGGGCTGGGGCGGTGTTTTGTATGGTTTTTTTTTTACCTTTTACCACCACCAGTTATCACTCTCAATCACACATAGTCATACCACACATATCATTTCATATCGAAAAAAAAAAAAAATAAAAAAACTACAATACACGCAACACACACAAGAACATTCATTCAGCTTATTCATATCGCGGATATTAGATTAAAAATATCAGATCATGTAACGATTGGGCTAAATTAAATAATTGTTACTGGGCGGCGCAAAAAAAACCACACACACACACCGGCGCGAGGCCTGGAGTTGCCCACCTCTGCTCTAGACGCTTCCTATAGCCTCTAATGAGTGTCTGGATCCTGGATGAAGGTATTTTGGACCATTCCTCCTTACAAAACATCTCCAGTTCAGTTAGGTTTGATGGTTGCCGAGCATGGACAGCCCGCTTCAAATCATCCCACAGATTTTCAATGATATTCAAGTCTGGGGACTGGGATGGCCATTCCAGAACATTGTACTTGTTCCTCTGCATGAATGCCTGTCTCGTTGTCTTGTTGAAATATCCAGCCCCGGCATAACTTCAACTTTGTGACAGATTCTTGAATATTATTCTCAAGAATCCGCTGATATTGAGTGGAATCCATGCGACCCTCAACTTTAACAAGATTCCCAGTACCGGCACTGGCCACACAGCCCCACAGCATGATGGAACCTCCACCAAATTTTACTGTGGGTAGCAAGTGTTTTTCTTGGAATGCTGTGTTCTTTCGCCGCCATGCATAACGCCCCTTGTTATGACCAAATAACTCATTCTTTGTTTCATCAGTCCACAGCACCTTATTCCAAAATGAAGCTGGCTTGTCCAAATGTGCTTTTGCATACCTCAAGCGACTCTGTGGCGTGTGCGCAGAAAAGGCTTCTTCCGCATCACTCTCCCGTACAGCTTTTCCTTGTGCAAAGTGCGCTGTATTGTTGAACGATGCACAGTGACACCATCTGCAGCAAGATGACCTTGTAGGTCTTTGGAGGTGGTCTGTGGGTTGTATTTGACCATTCTCACCATCCTTCGCCTTTGCCTCTCCGATATTCTTCTTGGCCTGCCACTTCTGGCCTTAACAAGAACTGTGCCTGTGGCCTTCCATTTCCTCACTATGTTCCTCACAGTGGAAACTGACAGCTGAAATCTCTGAGATAGCTTTTTGTAGCCTTCCCCTAAACCATAATGCTAAACAATCTTTGTTTTCAGGTAATTTGAGAGTTGTTTTGAGGCCCCCATGTTGCCACTCTTCAGAGGAGTCAAAGAGAAGAACAACTTGCAATTGGCCACCTTAAATACCTTTTCTCATGATTGTATGCACCTGTCTATGAAGTTCAAGGCTTAATGAGCTCATCAAACCAATTTTGTGTTCCAATTAATCAGTGTTAAGTAGTTACAGGTATTCAAATCAACAAAATGACAAGGGTGCCCAAATTTTTGCACATCCTATTTTTCACGTTTGATTTAATTTCATACAACTTAATATTGCTACACTAAAAATCTGTGTCTGGAAAACACCCCAGTACTCAGCTTTTATTAGAAAATGAATGGCATGCCACTGTGATCATTTTCTGTGAAGACAGAGTAAATTATTATGCAGCCTCAGAGGGGTGCCTAAACTTTTTCATACGACTGTATGTATTTTTAGTAATAAATGGTTTTAAGATATTGTAAATAACTTATGTAAAGTCGCAAAAACTAAGAACACACTGGAGGAAGTTGAATGAAATCATATTTGTCAGTATTGATTCAAATTGACATGGTAAATACGTATTATATTTTGTAATAAAGAGCAAATATATATTGACTAAATGCAACATTATTCTGTGATGCACAGTATAATAGTAAATTATAACCAGAAAGATTGTAAATCTTTGCTAGATATTCTGCTGCATGTTACTTCCATTTGGAATTATACTATGTGCCCCATATTGTTAAGAGGGAACTTCAGTTAAAATATGTCGTCTTCTCATTTTCATCTTAAAATGCCAGACAAATTCTCCTTTATTGTTATTTATACAGTGATGCTAGAAAGTATTCATACCCCTTCACTTTTTGCACACTTTATTGTGTTGTAGATTTAATTTTAAATGGATAAAATTGCCATTTTTGCCCATCAATCTACACTCAATAACCCATAATGACACATGTGAATACATGCTTTTAGAAATTTTTGCATTTGACCTTATTTTCTGGAATTCCACTCTTAGTACATCAGGTTTATATCATGGCTGAAAACCCAGTCAGCTCTAATGCAGTATCCTTCAGCTACGTTTAATACCTAGGCCTTTAATCCATCAACCTTTACCCCTTTGCCTGTTGGCTCTCTGATTGGTTGCCAACACTGAAAATGATGTGGGATGTGTCAAAAATGTTTCTCTTCTCTTCCTGGGTCATGTGTATTTCTTATGCTGTGGTACGCATCTGTTTTAGTATCTGGATAGAAATAGCAACTTTCTCAGGAAATAATATTCTGTTTCTGTGTGTGGTGGCCAGAAGTGAAGCTGACATATAATATACTTTCAAAAGCACCCTTTATTTAGCTTCTCTCTAACTCACTGTTGCTTTAATAGCTTGAACCACCCTTGTTTTTGGTGCCCAAGGTGCACTGTATGGTGGGGGCAGAAGGGCATGGGGGAACAGGCCAGCTACCAGGGGATCAAGCTCTGCCTTAGTCAATTAGCATCATTCCTGGAATCATGCTTGTTCTGTGTCTGGTGAATCAACTTCTAAAGAATACTGCCCCTTTGCCGTCCTGGCCATCCACCCACCTCAGTCAGCTCTCCATTAAGGACTCCAGGATCTGGCCTGATGATGTCAAATGGTGATGGTGAGAGTGCTTTAATGATGGAGGATGTGGTTGGCATGACGACAGGGATTGCTGGAGACTGGTGTGTCTTTGTACGTGTCTATTGGAGAGATACATATGTGAGCAGTGTTTGTTATTCAGGTCAGGGAGTTGGTTCTCAGAAAACCACTGTAACGTGTGTGCTGAAACAAGCTTTCACATCTAATGTGGGGTTTTGTTGCAGAATCTAAATGCTAGAACAAACGTGAGCGACATGCCTTTCTGACTTATGCATTAGGTGAAATAAAGTGGGTATACACTTAGTTAATCAGTTCATCATATTAATTGCCATTAATAGTTATAGATTCCGAGATCAATTAATGTGATCAAATGTTTGAGCTACATGTCCCACAGTGAACAGTATTATAAAATGTTACATATATGTGTAAATTAAGGCTAATTTGGAATGGCTGGGATTTCATCGTATATGATCATTAGTGTTGTCCTGCATAAATTATAATTATTTATCAATAGAAGGTCAACTATAGCACTAATCTTTCAAACCAGCATCCATAATTGAGCTTATCAGCATTTTCTTAAAAATATATTTTTAACCGTAAATTATGAGCACAAGCCACAGCACGTGAGGGCTGTGCTGCATTGACATAAAAGGCATTCCGCTATCTTCAAATAATCTTATTTTTTTAAGCTGCATTTTTATTGTATCTATTTGCTGATATTATAAACTGCACAACTTTAAATTGCTTGGCACATTTTAAAAAAATATCCGACATAAAATCCGCCTATCTACTCAAGGATATCCCGGTGAATAGGCCTATACATAGAGGAAACACTTGTATCGCGTAAAATGACGCATTCGCGAGC
Organism: Ilyophis sp. 1 JC-2022; assembly: GCA_022702515.1. Taxonomy (NCBI): domain Eukaryota; kingdom Metazoa; phylum Chordata; class Actinopteri; order Anguilliformes; family Synaphobranchidae; genus Ilyophis; species Ilyophis sp. 1 JC-2022. Next base: position 87,715,685 of record CM040406.1, on the reverse strand, counting down.
AAAAGACAGTTTTGTGAAATTAATTTTCCAAATGCAACATGGAGCCTACTAAGTAGCCCAAACAGGGGGGATGTAGTTCAGACAGACACATAAATGAATAAAGCTTGCATTAAAAAGTGTATTACTAATAGCGAATATAAATAAGCAGTTATGTCCCTCTCGAATAGCGCAAATCGGTGACAGACCTCTGAAGCAGGTGTATTCTTCCAGAGTAACGTAAAGAGAAGGGGAGGTTCCAGGGGATATTCTGTGTAGTGTGGTACCTCTCCTATCTCTTCCTGGTCGCGACTCGCTCTGCTTGGAACCAGGGAAAGGCAGTTCTTAGCATCAGCACCCTTCATCACCACGGCTGTCTCCTTCTCAGGAAAGAAAAACTCGAGAAAATAGAGTGGAAAAGGTAAGGGGTATATTGTTGCTTCTACAATAAGCTACGCTACGGAAATTATCAGCTGTCGTAATGGAATGATAAATAGTGACCTTATGGGTGACAGTAATCATAAAATGAATATTACACCGTGTGTAGCCAAATTGCCATTTTCTTCACTGCCGAGACCTTGCCACTGGCGTGTTCCGGGAAACGGCTAAATAAACCTTCTTTAGGCTGTGTTAAAATGTTTGATTCGAAAAGTATGCTGTCTTAATGAAAATCTATAAGCAATGTTGTTTTTGGTCGGTAAATGAAACGGCGGATAATTACGATTTGGTATACTTTCTTCACACACGTAAAGCAATAATTTATAATTGTCAACATCACATTATATTGGCCCTATATTTTGCATTCGTGCGTCATAATGAAAATTGTTATCAAGTGCATTTTTGTAACGGCTGTCGTCTAAATATATATTGTTGCGATAAGGTTAATGGTTCTCAGACATTAAACCTTATTTCATTTTTTTTCTTCATTTTTCGCAATGGAGCAGCATGTCAGTATCGGCTAAGGACACATTAATCTTGGTCTTAATACGGGGATGGTGTAAACAACAATCAAATAAAATAGCTTTTTAGGATTATTTGATTAATTGCTTGTTGTCGTGAGTAATTGTCGCTAAGGGTGTTTATAAACATACCCCTCCCTCTTTGCCTCGCCCCTTCACCTTATACCGCGTGAAATTATGTTTATGGGGAGGGGTAGGGGTGCCAAATACAAAATGACATCAAAATGGCTATGTTCTTTAAGCATGGCGTGACCTTCATTAAAACGGGATTGCTAACGTTACATTTCCTGCAAGAAAGATGGTATGATTGTCAGCTGTTAAAATGACCTTACAATGAGTTGTGCAAGCTCTCAACTCGTCCTTTATATAGACCTCGCCCCCTGAACGTTTTGCCCATTTCCCTGGTGCATTAGTTCTGTTACAACGACCTTGTAATTTGCAAAGAAGGAACATACACCTTTATTTAACACTGATGTGGAATACAGAATGCCATTTCCCCCAAGATGTCTGGTTTGTTTCAGATTTGTGCCGTAGAAAAATTTATGGTTCTGTGTGTGTGTGTGTGTGTGTGTGTGTGTATCTGTATACGCTTTATACACATTTGACTGAAAGATGGCAGTCAATATTTGGCACACGTGTGGAAGTGAAGGGCACCAGATACTAGGGAGGAATGGGTTAAATCATGTATAGTAGTTTTGCTACACCAGTGTTTTTAAAATTGGTAATCCTGATTGTTACTCTTGATAAAAGTGATCATGGAGTGTATTTTTAATATTTTTTATCCCACAGTGGCGCCCAGTTTCTCTTCACTTTATGGTTGCTACGAAAAGGGAAAGCTTCCTGCAATATTATCCTTGAGGATCAGATCTATTTCTCTGTTTCAGACAAATGCTGCAAATAATTGTTAATAAAGTAAAAATAATTTTAAAAATAATTAGATTCTTTTGGTTTGATTAAACTGAGGTTTTCTTTGCTGTGAATGTGCTGAATGATTAAATACCACCTCTAACATATATGCATTGAATCGCATCATGGTGTGGAAATTAAGTTTATTAACTTACTTTTGGTGATATATGGAATGGCTCACATTTATAAAAATGGAAACTTACTTTTATCGACATACATTATATGAGTTTACTCTAGGACGCTCCTGTACTTCAAATACACACATCTGGCAGGCCATTCCTAGTACATAATAATGACTTACAGCACACTGGTGTGTTATATATTTTTTATAATTTTTGGCAGTGATTAAATTTTCTTATATTTCACCTTGAGTCACTTTTTTAATTGATTATTGTTCTAATTTTTATAAAAGATTACACGTGACAGCTAGTCTCATTCGGTTATTTTGTATTGTTTTCCGTACCATAGATAAACGAGCGAATCCTGTCATGGCTCAAATGTCCATATTTTTTCCAACGCCGGTATGATTCCTGTAATAATTCTTGGTCTCCTTGCACATCGTTGCAGTGTTCTTTTCAGTCCTGCTTTTGAAGTAAGCCTGTACAAAGCCTTGAGCAGATGCTGTGAAAATGCTGAATGGCAGTGCAGGTGGTGGAGGTGCACGCTGCTGCACTCACATAGAGGAGGGAGAGATGGTTGAGGTTGTCATTCTCAGCCTGTTACCTGTGTTGATTAAGGGCCGGCCTTCAGCCAGCCTCAGATGGGAACAGGACTCCGCTTAGTACCAGGACTTCATAGCCGGCCTCTGAATTAAAAAGGACACTTATGACATATATATAGCTATATATTATGTCATATATAGCTATGCAGATTTGATGTTTATCATATGAACTTGTAAAACTAGCCCTCAGACTGGCTCCAACGTGGAATGTCTTACTGTATATTGTGTTGACATCAGTGGTTCCCAAACCTGCTGAGGCTTAAACTTTAGCCTGGCATACTGTATGTTTCAATATGGAATTATATTTTAACATATGTCAAAGCAAGTACACAAATACAGTATAACTAGTGCATAGTACAGCCGTTTCTGGCTGGACTTTGTAGGTGTGAGAGAAACCTTGTATATCCAAGATAAAAACATTAAACATCCAAATAAAAACCTACATATTTTTCTCTTTACCCCAATAAAATGAAAGTTTAGTCACTTGGGGTTTTAATGTTCTATTACACGCTTGGATACAGTAATGTATCATTGCTATTGTTGATGCTCTTTGTGTACGGGCAGGTACTGTAGTTATTCAGCATTGTCTCTTTCTTGAATGCAGTGTCTCTTTGAAGCAGTGGCCATGCAGACAGATAGTGACAGTACAGTAGTGAATTACCTTTGTATTAAAATATCAGTTTTTTTGAAGAAACAAAACAAGAGCTTGGAGTTTGAAGCTTGTATCATTAGCATGACATAAACAGCCAAAGGAATAGATCTGATGTTGTGCTTTTCACAATGTGTAACTGTGTATAACTTCATCGCTCACAGATGTTCACATCACTAATATATGTGATATAAAATATGACATTCAAGCGAGGTGTGAACTGACTAGACGTCTTTGGGACAATTGCATTATGGGAAAGTCAACATAAGTGGGAAAGAGCCGCCTAATTAGAACAACAAAGTGCACTGAATTGGCTGAGGGATCTGTACAAAGGGAGTGTGGGAAGGATAGCACGTAGCATTGTGCACATGGTCAAGGTGTCTGCAGGCGCAATATTTACCTCCTGTAATCGAGACAGCAGGTTGTAGTGTGGGTGATTCATGCTTTCCTACTGTTGGGAAGGCTATGGACACTGACATTTTTGATACATCCTTGACCTGATAAATTCAGACTCCATCCATCATTTTGTCAGGTCCAATGGGGTTATAAACTCCAGGCCTCGCGGGCCGGTGTGTATGCAGGTTTTTGCTGCCACCAGTTAACAATTATTTAATTAGCCCAATCGTTTACATGATCTGATATTTTAATCTACATTCTACGATATGAACAGCAGCTAATGGATGTTCTTGTGCCGGTATGCGTGTATTGTAGCGTTTTATGAATCGGTGATGGTGGATACAGCTAATTAGCTGATTGAGCCATGTTAACTGGTGGCAGTAAAAACCTGCATACACACCGGCCCGCGAGGCCTGGAGCTGCCCACCCCTGGGTTATAGCATACATGTATCTCTAATGCACTGATGTCTCAAGCTTGTTCAAAGGGAATAGAATGCACATCTGTAATGCTGAGACCCCCCCCCCCCCCCCCCAATTCAAATAATAAGACTGAAAGCAAACTTAACATATTGGCACATTGAGACATTTAGATTTTCAGTTTTTCAGTTCAAATAGGATGTTTTGCAATGGAAACCCCACATGCATTTCTGCTGAGAAGGCATGTCTTGACAAACCAGCACTATCATATGAAGGATGAATCACTTACTGTATTCCTACATTAAATACTCAGAGCTGCTCAGAACCGCAGTGCTTTTTCATCAGAGCCGGAAAAATGCAGACTTGATTTATGATGTCTGTCTGTGAGGGTGCATCATTCTTGCATCAACTCAAATTGATTTTTTTGCCTACAGTTACTCTTATTCAGACATCTGTCAGTCTTGGATTGTGGAATATAGCAATGACTTTCCCACACAGATACAAATGGATGCAAAGATGAATTTTGGTTGGTGCAACAGTGCTGGCCTGCTGCTGCCGCTCAGTGATATTCAGAGTATTAGGAGGCTGTACAAACTGAAATGGTTTGTGACCGGAGTATTGTGAGTCAGTGTAGAATTGCCCTTTGGAGTGTGTGCTGGAGGGCCGGGATGTGAGATGCTGGTGCTTTAGGCAGTCTCTGTACTTTGTACTTTTCTACAGTCTAGTGCTGTGCATGGCAGGTCTGCCTGAGTGGAAACAGTGGGGGAAATCAAGTTGATAAGGTAAAACCCTTTTCTTGAAGCCTGGTATTTTGCCGCTGTTTTTCCCTTTTGTTCTTTGACAACATTCACATGTACATTTAGGCATTTCATAGTGCATATGAAAAAGTTTTTATGACAAGTCATTAGTTTCACAGCCAATATAAGCAGCTAACATACTGCATAACTTCAGTAGTATGTTAGCTGCTTAATCAAGAATTTCCAAACGAGATCCAAAATCAGTCCGAAAAACAAGCAAAGGTCAAAACTGGAAATCAAAGGGCTAAGGTACAAAATGGCTAGGCTAATCAAACGTAGGTAAACACAAAAGAAAGTCAAAACCAGGAAATCAAATGGCTAAGGTACAGAAAAGGGCTAGGCTAAATCAAACGTAGGTAAATACAAAAGAAAGTCGAAACCAGGAAATCAAATGGCTAAAATACAGAAAAGCTAAATCGGAATCAAAAACAAAGGGTGTCTCAGGAATTTCAGCTAATCTCTGGCTTTACAATAACAGGCTCAGGAAAAGTGATCAACGTTCTGACGGGGAAGAAACAGAGTAGTGGGTCTTATATACACATAGGAAAGGGAGGAGTAACAAACGAAGTGAGGTTAACACATTAGGTAAACAATAATATAATCACGAGACATAACGAAAACATGGAAGGGACTCGGAAACATGCATAACAAACAACGGGCTCGAAATAGGAGCGGAGTGTGCTCAGTAATCACGAGAGGTGAAGTCTAAGTACAAACAGCTGGAGCGAATTACAGAGATAGCTCAGTGGCAGTTAGAAATGCGAGTAACAAAGACAAAGCGGAGAAGCTGGTTAAATGTTAGTATCTAACTATAAGACAGACAGTTAGTTGTTAGTATACATCTATGTTAATTGGTTTAGTAAGTGCACGTAACTAATAAAGCACCCGAGTGATTGTTAGCGCGAGTTAGTAATCTATACAATTACACGGAAAGCAAATCAGGAAGTAGCAGAAAACGAAACTTCGGAAATACAGCGTTAACCCACGAAAACTCCTGAAGTCACCCGAATAGTGCATGCACGAGACTGGGTAAACAAACACACAGATGAGACTCGGACAACCCACGAACAGAGGGGAATGCAATGATGAAATGAACAATAATAATACAAACAGACAGATGTACAGAACATAACAAATGAAGCAAGTGTGGAAGAATGTGGAATTAGTAACTTATTGCAGGGAGCGCTATGAAAACCATGAAATAAAGAGACACTTCTTTAGACATGCTGGAGGGTCGCTTCACCAAAATAATTATAATCTAATAGGCTGGCCCCTGACATATAATTTATTTGTCTGAAATAATGAGCTGGAACCAGGCCCTGCTTTTGAATCGCATGATCGTTTATAAGGAACACAGCAGAGATGTTGTCCTCAATGGGCACACCACCAAACAGAAATCCTATATTGGTTTTTGTGCTTTAAGACAGGCAGTATAGATTATTTCATGTCTCTTCTGGGTTTCTATAATCCCACACTGACTCACCTGAAAGAGTCAAGATCACATGGGGCTTAGCTCTTCACAGTATGAAAAGAAACGGAGAAATAGAATCAATACATGTGCACTCGAAGATGTTTTTTCCCCCTGTATTGTAGCTTTAGTCGTTCTGGTAGTGCATTGTATAAGATCGTACAATATCCAGCCAAGATTTATAACAGACATATACATGCTGTTTCAATGAACCTGCACTGCCTGCGTTCACATCCTTTCCACTGGGAATGAAAGGGGCGAAAGCAGCCAGCGTGATGCATTTGAGGACTTGACCTAATTTATCTTTTCTTTGTGATGGAATCTGTGGCCTCATCGCACAACAGGGGGTCCACGATTGCAATCACTCCTCCGCTGGTCCGCAAACGCATTCTTCACTCCTGGCGTATGTACTTCCCAATAGTGGAAGTACATTATTCCATATAGATTTTAAATGAAGTCCAATTCAAATGTAGTATCCAATGTACTATTGTGACTGTTCAATAAGAGCAATCTTCAGCCATATTATTGGATCATTAGACCTGTCCAAGGGCCTGGGCTAGACACAGTTCTACCAGGCCCACTTCTATGCTTTGACTGTGGAGTCAATCTGGTCCCACAGTGGGGTCAGTCCTGGCTGCCCACTCTCTACTGGCACACAAGCCTGGTCTGTTTGAAGTGAGCTCTGCAGGGATTAGCCAACAAACACCTACGCTGGTTCAGTGTCATCCACACAGCACAGTGCTGTCGTCAAGCAGGGAACAGAAAGAGGATTTTCACTGCTATTCAGAAAGAGGACCTATTTCATTTTTTATTATACAGAGACAATTCTCATGTTTCACTGACTAACTGTAGACGAACACAGAAGGAAATTTTCATATGCCAGGTTACATGATGTACTTTCAGACGTATTTTGGTGACGTGATGCATGCTGATATCTGTTTTCCAATGGATTTACAAGCCTTAGGATGTCATTTGGCACCATAACACTTGGGAAACAGTTTTTGAAATGGATAAAACAACAAGGCTATTGAGAATGAAAAGGCTTTATGGAGCAGGAGAAATGTAAAGCCCCCTATTTGTGTGATCTCCTGGTGACTGATGCTCAAAAGCCTTTTGGTCTCCTGCATCAGCTGCTGTCAATTTTTTAAATATGAAATATTGGCCGCCGCGGTGGTACAATGGTATGAGCGCCGACTTTCAGTCGGTGCAGTTGTACTCCGCGGATCGGTCCTGCCAGATCCAAGCATAGCCGGTGCCCTGTGGGAGCGGCAATTGGCAGCTGCTTCCAGGTGGGGGGGAGGGGCTCGGAGAAAATTGTCGCACATAAGACAGCCCTGGGAGAGCTGGACTCACGGTTAGGAGTTCGAGGAGTCGCGGCCTGAAGAGGACGTGGCGCCCTCTATCCTGCTACTGGACTAAGGGGTTGTTGCGGCGGTTCTCTAGCGGTTGCTACACGGGGGGAATTGAATTACACAGAGCCTTTTGGCTACCAAAATTGGGCGAAATCTTTAATCTCTGTGCTGTAATACACAGCCTATAGTCAGGTTTATGTTTTTTGGTTTGGGGCAGCAGTGAACTTGTGGCAGGCACTGGGCAGGATCACTAACTAACTATGGTCTGTGTTTTAGATAACCATGCAGGGCAGGCTTGGCTGTTCACAATTTTGCCTTTGGAGCTTCAACTGAAGTTCATATTTTCTGTCAGAACTCAATATGTCTTTGAGGTAGAGAAAGTGTTTTATTGGGTGTACAGAACCATGCACACACAAGGTCAAACACTCCATATGAGGAAAAGTTACTTTTTAATCACACTTTCCTAAGGTTTTATTTTCTTCCAGAACCACCCTATTTTCGTGAATTGTTTATTTTATTGAATAATTTTTTATTAAATCTTGTTTTTCACTCAAGCCCATTCAAAAATCCGGGAATGTCTTGTAGGGTAATATCCAAACCCAAATACCAAATAGCATAGCTGAGCATCGATATTCAGAAGATATCGGAAGTTGAGAAAAAGTATTCATTATCAAACATGCAAGACAAACAAATTGTCGCAGGGATTCCTTAACCGTAGCTCAGTGTTATTGATCAGTTAGCCTTCTCCTTCCATGTTTACTAATGGGCCCTGTGAGTCACTCTCGCCCTCTCTGTCAGTCTGCCTCCCTGCCTGCAGTCGTCTCCCTCAGTGGCCCTCGACAGACCTGGTGCCTCTGCCCTGGCTCTTTGCCAGGCTAACGGGCTAATCAACTGCTGGCTAACGTTCCAGTCTGTCAGTATGTCTTCCTCCTGTCCTCCCCTGATTTCATTTTATTTTTTCAGGGAGGCGAGGAGTAATGGGGGTGATTGATGACAAGGAAAATCCCTTGAGATCGGTGACATGCAACTGCTGCTGCCTATCCCCCGTCTCCCATCTATTCTGATCTTGACCTTGACTCCGCTGTAGACCCTTTTTTAAAAATTGGTTGCACATAGACCATTAAAGACACCTTTTGGCAAACAGCGGTTTTTAGGGTATAAATGTAATGGGTATTTTACCAGGGCCTTTAAACTGTTAGTGTGTGCTTTATGTGACCAGGAGAGGCGATTGCGCTCTTTTATTTGTTTGCTAGCCTTTGGAAGAGACCTTTCCAACCGCAAAGTTATTTCTCAGGTTCTTCTTATTGCTTTCAGTGCCTCTTCCTGCAGTTCAGCTATAAAGGGCATTCACATTTGCCAGAAGTCTTACACTGAGAACCATTTCCCCCTGGCATCGTCACAGCCTCTTAACAGGAAATTTAATTGCATAATTTAATTTGGTCTTCTCTTATTGATTGTTTGCCTCTCGTGTGCAAATTTAGCAAAATTATAATCAATTTCCTGCATAAAGATTCCAGGCTTACTATGAGTTTTACCTTCTTTTTTTTTCATGTGATCAGTGGAAGAATACATCTTAATGGGGGAGTTTGAGACAAAATAAAAAACCATATAAAATATAATAAAAAAGACAGTACTGCGAGAAATAAGGTATTCTATTGTAATGTGTTTTCTAAGGTTAAAAACCAAGGGTAATAAAAGGATGAAAATTGCCCAATCTAAACAATTTTTCCATATTGCAGGATGTGCATTCTAAATAAAGGAAGGAGCTTTGCTTTATAAGAATAAGGATATTGCTGGTACCATAAACAGTTAATTTGTTTTGTGAGACAAGGGGTTACACAGAAAGCATATCCAGTATTCAGAATGTTTTGCCAGATATTGAGATAAGGGATGGGGAAGTACTACGCAAATGACAAGAACTGAAGACAAATAAAACAGGGGTTTCTGGTGGCAGAGTTCTCGAAAAGCGAGGAAAAATCTTTTTTAAACTACTGACAGATATTTTATGCAATCTCTAAAAACATGAGGAATACCAGGTGCAAGGCAGTAGTATAAAAAATGCAATATAAGAAGTGGGTCTGAACTGATCCAGGAAACTATAGTTCGGTAAACTTATCTTTTATCTCATGTAAACCACTATAATCTATCATTAGGGGCAAGTTGGATTATTCATTGAGAAAAACAGTGCATTAATGGATAGCCAACATGGTTTTTGAAGGGAAAGGTCATACCTAACAGTCCTCTTAGATGTCTTTGAGGAAGCTACACAGTGTTTTTATTCAAAACAGGCTTATGATATTATGTATTTAGACTTCCAAAATGCATTTTATGAAGTACCAAATGACAGACTTATTCAATTTGAAGTTATTCAGAATTACGGGAATTCTTTCTGGGTGGGTTGAAAACTGGCTCCTGCCGAGAACAAAAGAAGTAATGGTTGGAGGGATCTGAGCAAGGTACTGTGGGAGCTGGAGTTTCACAAGGGTTGGCATTGGCTCTTCAGCTTTTTTTATTTACATAAATAATCTTGATAAGGACATTTAATTGCAAGTTAGTTAAATTTGCAAATGATACAAATGTGGGGATTTAGCAAACAGTTTGGAATATACGAGTGCAATCTAAGAACATTTAAACTGCATCTGTGGGTGGAAGCCTGCAAATTCAGTTTAGCTAATTGTAGTTCTCTCTGTTGGAATAATAAAAGAGTATTTTATGGGAGGAATAAAATGAGAATGTGTTCACTTTGAAAAAGGCTTAGGAGTAGTAGAGCAGTATTAGGGAATTGGCATGCCATAAAGGCCATCAGGCATAAATTAGCGTAAATTAAAGGAAGTTGTATTGATTTTATGCAATGCCATTGTCACGCTACACTTAGGGCCTGGTTTACTAAGACCTTTAGCGTGTGCAAAACCTTTTAGCACATGCGAAACTAATAACACAACCAATGATTGGTGCAAAACAAATACCATGACCAATCATGACCAATCATTGGTCATGGTATTGGTTTTGCGTGTGCTAAAAGGTTTCGCGCATGCTTAAGGTCTTAGTAAATCAGGCCCTTAGAGTATTGTGTGGGAACCACAGGATGAGAATGATATAGAAGCTCTGGAGAAAAAGTACAAAGAAATTGTGAACTACAACATATGTTTCCGGTTGAGTTCTGTCAGTAAAACAGAGGAGCACAGGTGTAAATTTGGCGAGGTTCAGGAATATCAGGGAGTATTTATTTACTCAGAGAGTTATAAATGTGAGGAACAGCTTGCCGGGCCATGTCTTAGAGGCAGATACCTTTGTGGTATTCATCTGCAGGCTTGATTCAAGTCCAGTGCTTGATCCTCTCCAGTCTGAAAAAGGTCAATTGTGAGCCTAGATGGGCTAAATGGTTCTTTTCTCATCACTGCATATTCTAATGTTCTTATGTCACAGTGGAGTGCCTTAGAAGCCAGGCTTGGTCCAGTACAGCAGATGCTTGTTCACCAGCGTACCAGGTGAAGGTTGTTTGCGAACAGCTTATTTATTCAGTGGCTTTGTTATGGGTGTTGAGAAGGGACATTAAGCTGTTGAACAGGCAGTTAGCTCACACATTTTGGAGGAGAGAGAAGATGTAAGAGTCAGAGAGCAAAGAAGTAGGCAGAGGAAGGGAGACGAGAGACAGGAGTTCCAGGTGATCCGTGGGAGGGCGTGGGAAAGAAGGCAGAGTTTAAGAGAGAGAGTTGGGGCGGCGAGAGAGCAGAGCGGGTAGTCGGTGGAGGGAAACTGTTTGTAGTGGGCTGATGGCAGCCGCCTGGGTTTCAGTGCGATGGCGTGTTTGTTTACCCAAGGAAAGAGAACATAAGGAGTGGAAGAGGCGGTGGCCGAGGCCTGAGACCAGCAGCAAATTGGGTCCTCCTCCATCTGCCTTCTGCTACATTCTGTTCATGCTGTGTGAGTTCAGTATGGGCACGAGCTAGAGGTGGGAGGTTGAAATGCAGGCTGCTTCCTGAGGGCGGGTTACCTAGGGAATCAAAGGAAGGGCCAAGAGTTTGAGTGGAAATGCCAATGTCAACAGAGACACAAGAGAGTGCCCAGAGTGAGCCCACAGTGACCTGAGTGGTCAGATTAGTTAAACATTGGAGAGGAGGTTTGGCTTCCTTTGTAAGTACATGTATACTGATTGGTGTTTATATGTGTTTTCAGGTCACATTTTGAAGTATAAAGACTGGCCATAAACCATTGGTGGATTTGACTGGGGCTATCACTGACCGGAAAAATCACATGTGTACAGTGGCATGATTCATCCACTGCATCATAGTGTGTCAAATCATAACTATCTAAAAAGGCTTGTGTATTTGGAGAAATAATCATTTTATATCATTTATTTCCAGAGAGGTACAAATCATGTGAAACTGCAGCAGCACAGTCACTGGAGCTTTTGCCACTTTTTGGGAGGTAGAATTACACTATAGAAATAATGCTATTCAGCCATTTTTAAAGTGAGACCCCTGCAACCTTTATAGAAGTTCTGAGATCGGAAAAATGTATTATGAACATATAACAGTTTACTCCACAAGGGAAGATGGTGTGCTGTCTTTCTGTCAAAAAATTCATACCATTTGGAGAATCGCTTGTTGCTACAAATAAATGGCTCAAGTATCTTCATATTCAAGCTACACATTTAAATCCCTTAAATAGTTATATGATTAAAAATAGTATCTTGCCAAGCATGATGTATTCATGTTTTTGTGGTACATTTATTATGTCAGGGTTTTCCCTTAATCTCAATAGGGGAAAATTAAAATACAGTACACACTATTATGTAAACGCAATGATTTTTAAATTCATATATTTAAAGAAATATATTTAAATGTGCCTGCACAGCCTTGCACTTGCTGCATTTCCATAAATATTTCAATGACTGCTTGACTTTGCAGGTCTCAGATTCACCCCTATGCATGAGGAAGACTAATCCAATACAGTAGAGCCCTGTATTAACTGGCACAGAAACGGAACAGCTTTCAGTGCACCATGATGTTCTGTGCCTGTGGGCTATGAAGGCACATCCATTTTACTCACTCACAAGAGCCTGCACTTATGCAAATTCTTACATGAGCAGATCACATACATCCGCATGAAGTCATTCACACGCTGTCATGTCAAACCAAGCCTATCACAGTCCTCCCCCGCTCTGCCACAGTAGCATGCCGCAATCCACAATGCCTTCCTAAAAATAGAGCCTCGTTTGCACTACTGACAACACTTCTGATTGAGCCATGTTCTTGCGCTGCTCGGTGATTATAGAAGTGTGTTAACTTTGAGGTGCTGCTGTGTTCGCTTGCCAGCTGTTGAGAGAGAAGGATAGAAAGAGAGAGATAGATAAAGAGAGAGAGAGAAAAAGAGAGAAAGAGCTGTTTTTTTCATTCATTTTCCTCAGTCAAGCAAGCTGATAGTAATGGGTTCAATAGCCTCAGGATTATGCTACTCTTGTAATGTGCCAACATGTTACAGTACTGCTTCAGTTTTGTAACCTGGGGTCTGCAGTTGTGATTCATTACCTGTGTCTTATTCTGAGACCTCTCCATTAGAGTAGTATTCAACATGTAGAATACAGCAGATAGAGTGGAGATACAACATGTAGAATACAGCAGATAGAGTGGAGATACAACATGTAGAATACAGCAGATAGAGTGGAGGTACAACATGTAGAATACAGCAGATAGAGTGGAGATACAACATGTAGAATACAGCAGATAGAGTGGAGATACAACATGTAGAATACAGCAGATAGAGTGGAGATACAACATGTAGAATACAGCAGATAGAGTGGAGGTACAACATGTAGAATACAGCAGATAGAGTGGAGGTGCAACATGTAGAATACAGCAGATAGAGTGGAGATACAACATGTAGAATACAGCAGATAGAGTGGAGATACAACATGTAGAATACAGCAGATAGAGTGGAGATACAACATGTAGAATACAGCAGATAGAGTGGAGATACAACATGTAGAATACAGCAGATAGAGTGGAGGTACAACATGTAGAATACAGCAGATAGAGTGGAGGTACAACATGTAGAATACAGCAGATAGAGTGGAGATACAACATGTAGAATACAGCAGATAGAGTGGAGGTACAACATGTAGAATACAGCAGATAGAGTGGAGGTACAACATGTAGAATACAGCAGATAGAGTGGAGGTACAACATGTAGAATACAGCAGATAGAGTGGAGATACAACATGTAGAATACAGCAGATAGAGTGGAGATACAACATGTAGAATACAGCAGATAGAGTGGAGATACAACATGTAGAATACAGCAGATAGAGTGGAGATACAACATGTAGAATACAGCAGATAGAGTGGAGGTACAACATGTAGAATACAGCAGATAGAGTGGAGATACAACATGTAGAATACAGCAGATAGAGTGGAGATACAACATGTAGAATACAGCAGATAGAGTGGAGGTACAACATGTAGAATACAGCAGATAGAGTGGAGATACAACATGTAGAATACAGCAGATAGAGTGGAGGTACAACATGTAGAATACAGCAGATAGAGTGGAGATACAACATGTAGAATACAGCAGATAGAGTGGAGATACAACATGTAGAATACAGCAGATAGAGTGGAGGTACAACATGTAGAATACAGCAGATAGAGTGGAGGTACAACATGTAGAATACAGCAGATAGAGTGGAGGTACAACATGTAGAATACAGCAGATAGAGTGGAGGTACAACATGTAGAATACAGCAGATAGAGTGGAGATACAACATGTAGAATACAGCAGATAGAGTGGAGGTACAACATGTAGAATACAGCAGATAGAGTGGAGATACAACATGTAGAATACAGCAGATAGAGTGGAGGTACAACATGTAGAATACAGCAGATAGAGTGGAGGTACAACATGTAGAATACAGCAGATAGAGTGGAGATACAACATGTAGAATACAGCAGATAGAGTGGAGGTACAACATGTAGAATACAGCAGATAGAGTGGAGATACAACATGTAGAATACAGCAGATAGAGTGGAGGTACAACATGTAGAATACAGCAGATAGAATGGAGGTACATACAACATGTAGAATACAGCAGATAGAGTGGAGGTACAACATGTAGAATACAGCAGATAGAGTGGAGGTACAACATGTAGAATACAGCAGATAGAGTGGAGGTACAACATGTAGAATACAGCAGATAGAGTGGAGGTACAACATGTAGAATACAGCAGATAGAGTGGAGATACAACATGTAGAATACAGCAGATAGAGTGGAGGTACAACATGTAGAATACAGCAGATAGAGTGGAGGTACAACATGTAGAATACAGCAGATAGAGTGGAGATACAACATGTAGAATACAGCAGATAGAGTGGAGATACAACATGTAGAATACAGCAGATAGAGTGGAGGTACAACATGTAGAATACAGCAGATAGAGTGGAGATACAACATGTAGAATACAGCAGATAGAGTGGAGGTACAACATGTAGAATACAGCAGATAGAGTGGAGGTACAACATGTAGAATACAGCAGATAGAGTGGAGATACAACATGTAGAATACAGCAGATAGAGTGGAGGTACAACATGTAGAATACAGCAGATAGAGTGGAGGTACAACATGTAGAATACAGCAGATAGAGTGGAGATACAACATGTAGAATACAGCAGATAGAGTGGAGGTACAACATGTAGAATACAGCAGATAGAGTGGAGATACAACATGTAGAATATGTACAGCAGATAGAGTGGAGGTACAACATGTAGAATACAGCAGATAGAGTGGAGGTACAACATGTAGAATACAGCAGATAGAGTGGAGATACAACATGTAGAATATGTACAGCAGATAGAGTGGAGGTACAACATGTAGAATATGTACAGCAGATAGAGTGGAGGTACAACATGTAGAATATGTACAGCAGATAGAGTGGAGGTACAACATGTAGAATATGTACAGCAGATAGAGTGGAGATACAACATGTAGAATATGTACAGCAGATAGAGTGGAGGTACAACATGTAGAATATGTACAGCAGATAGAGTGGAGGTACAACATGTAGAATATGTACAGCAGATAGAGTGGAGGTACAACATGTAGAATATGTACAGCAGATAGAGTGGAGGTACAACATGTAGAATATGTACAGCAGATAGAGTGGAGATACAACATGTAGAATATGTACAGCAGATAGAGTGGAGGTACAACATGTAGAATATGTACAGCAGATAGAGTGGAGGTACAACATGTAGAATATGTGCAGCAGATAGAGTGGATATACAACATGTAGAATATGTACAGCAGATAGAGTGGGATATACAACATGTAGAATATGTACAGCAGATAGAGTGGAGGTACAACATGTAGAATATGTGCAGCAGATAGAGTGGATATACAACATGTAGAATATGTACAGCAGATAGAGTGGAGGTACAACATGTAGAATATGTACAGCAGATAGAGTGGAGGTACAACATGTAGAATATGTACAGCAGATAGAGTGGAGGTACAACATGTAGAATATGTACAGCAGATAGAGTGGAGGTACAACATGTAGAATATGTACAGCAGATAGAGTGGATATACAACATGTAGAATATGTACAGCAGATAGAGTGGAGGTACAACATGTAGAATATGTACAGCAGATAGAGTGGAGGTACAACATGTAGAATA
The DNA here is from genome assembly GCA_022702515.1 of Ilyophis sp. 1 JC-2022. Classification (NCBI taxonomy): domain Eukaryota; kingdom Metazoa; phylum Chordata; class Actinopteri; order Anguilliformes; family Synaphobranchidae; genus Ilyophis; species Ilyophis sp. 1 JC-2022. The sequence continues at coordinate 87,699,371 of CM040406.1, read as the reverse complement.
TGTACAGCAGATAGAGTGGAGATACAACATGTAGAATATGTACAGCAGATAGAGTGGAGGTACAACATGTAGAATATGTACAGCAGATAGAGTGGAGGTACAACATGTAGAATATGTACAGCAGATAGAGTGGATATACAACATGTAGAATATGTACAGCAGATAGAGTGGAGATACAACATGTAGAATATGTACAGCAGATAGAGTGGATATACAACATGTAGAATATGTACAGCAGATAGAGTGGAGGTACAACATGTAGAATATGTACAGCAGATAGAGTGGAGGTACAACATGTAGAATATGTACAGCAGATAAAGAATCAATGTAATATAAATGTATGATCTGTAAGGGTTGCTTCACCACACCCATTACATTACATGACAGGCATTTAGCAGACGCTCTTATCCATTTTTTACATATTATCCATTTATACAGCTGGATAGAGACTTAAGCAATGCAGGTTAAGTCCCTTGCTAAAGGGTACAACAACAGTGTGCTATCTGGGAATCGAATCTGCAATGTTACAAACCCAGTTTCTTACCCAATATAATACACTACGACTACACCCCATGGGCAAATATTGCATATGCATTCCATTTATATTTAAGATTGATCATACCTTCTCTAAAAAACAGTTGGAAGTTCCAAATGTCCTTTTATAGAAGAAGGAAAGAACAAATGACTTGCAGTTTGGATGTAACCTCTGTGTTTCTAATGAAAAAGCCATCTCCCAGCAGGTCTGTTTGCTTTGTGAGTCTCACTGGTCGGCCTGTTGTCGATCCTCACAGTAATACTGCAACATGAAGCCATCTCCAGAATTTAAAATTGATCCAGTTCCGTCGCTGAGCGACCTCATAAGTGACCATTTCCTTTGAAATGCCAGGGGCAGGACTGACCTCCAAGCCAGTTTTTATGAAAGTAATGGGATTTGAGAGTGAACTGGGCCTTGCTGGAATGGAGCGGAATGGCTATGAAACTTTTCGAGCCTAGCAGCCTTTAAATGATTCAAAAACCTCATTCCCTTTGTGGGATTAAAGTTCTTAAGGCCTCTGCTCTTAGTCTTGATAGCTCAGTCTCTTACATGGGTTTTTATGATTGGACTTTTTATGTACTCTCAGTCACTCCTCCATCTTTAGGCAAGGGTTCATTCTGCCACATTTTACTATTTGTATTGGTGGGGTGATACAGTGACAGCATTTAAAAATGTATTATCATCCAAAGGGTGCCTACATTCCTCAGTCTATTTCAAAGGGGTGTCCTCATTCCTTTTGAATGACACAAAGGTCGTTCAAGGAAAGATGAGTGGGTAACAAAGGCAAAGCAATGAGAGGAGATGTCTTACTTCCTGAAGGATTTCAGCTGTTCTTCTTCTACCTTCAGTGATCGAGATTATTTAACCGTCTCTCACCACTTGTGTAATACTTACTTTACATTTCAATTATGTTGGTATGTTGCGCATTTAATTAATTACAGATTTTTCTGGTTGCTTGTTGATAATTTGTTAACCTGTCAAACCGATGCTTGATGTGGACAAGTGTGAAGAGCTTCGGTTTTGTAGATGTTATGGCTTTATGAGAGAAAGAGACATGGAGGAACTAGACAAAAATACTTCCTGGATTCAGAAAAAGGAGCTGGCCACAGGTGCACATGTAAGGTCTTTCCCCTCCTGGTGTTGTGTTGCTTCTTGTTGATGTTTTTGCCAGTTCACTACCTTAAGGGACAGTGGGGGGGCTGAAATATTGAACAGCAGAGTAGGACAGGTTAGTGGCTCTGAAAGGGAGGAGAAAGGTGGGGGGGGGGGGGGGGGGGTGGCAGACAAGACTACAAAGCAGAGGCACTGGTTCACCCAGAATACCAATCACCTCACTTTGAGATGACAGCAAGAGAGAGGCTGGCACTTCACATGCAGCCAGAGCCAATGACAGTGTTTGTGTTGTCTATTGTTTAGATACCTAATAGTTTGTCGATAAGAAATAATTGAACATAATATTATAAAATAATGACTTGAAATGCATCTGTACAGAGTCAAACTTTATAGTGTGAATTCATAGGTTGTAGGAATCCAATTGGGATCAAATGTACTGCATCATACTCCATAGAGTTAAGTGTAGTCTATCAGAGTTGATTTGACTTGGTACATTTTTACTGTGTATAAACTGTCAGTTTTCGTACATTTTTGCTGTATCATTTTGTGTATGCCGAGAGCTAATAAATGGCATCCTCTCAGGGTCCTCTTCATTCTTCTTGTAAAATTGAAATGGTGGAATGCTCTTTGCATTTTCAGCCACAGATTTGAGCAGCAGTGAACTGCAGGCTGATTGGCTGATTCGTATGCATTGGATAATGCGAATGCATCAGTGGCATTGGCTGTGATCAAGTGTGTCTTCAACTTCAAGCAGTTCACCTGCCATCAGATTTCAGAAAAAGCTAAGAGCCTCTATAGGGAATGATGGCAATTTGTATTTATATTGTCTGTGTTTTTCCTTTATTCTGAGTAGTTTCTCACATCTGTGGATAAAAATAGCACCGTGGAACACCTTGACAGAATTGCCATAATATTTGTCAGGTTTATGTACTGTATGGTTTATACAATATGTTTAGTTTTTTTAAGTTAGCAATTATTCTACAGGACAAGTGAAGGGGAAAGCTTAATATGGCATCCTTTCTATGGAGTGGGTCTTATTTCTGTACTTGAACACTGTATTTACCAATGGAGTACATGGGTTTTACTTTAAGATCAGCAGCCGTTTCACTGCTTAGAAAGCTTATTTATCTGTTTGGTGAGACAGCTGGGGGAAGCTGTCCAAGGATATGTGCAATGAAAGTCAGTCTGTTATTCCCTTCTATGTCCCAACGGTTTCCATGGCATTCAGTCTTGGCTTGAGGCACTCTATAAACCCCATCGGCAAAACGCTATAGTTCAAGCTGATTCGATCTTGAGATTAGTTTGGTGTGTCAAAAACACATCAAGTATCTAACACCGGTTAGATAACGTAAGTGCTTAGTTTGTCTAAGTAATATTTTCTCCCTGGGTTTTTGTCTCACAGAAACAGCCTCAGTTCCTTTAATCTATGTTATAGGTCTGTATATTACTTCATATCTTTTTCTATTCAGACTCTCAGGACCACTTCTGTGTTTATTATTGGAAGTCATCCATACTTGTGTGTGAAATATTTTGTGGATCACTCAATTTTCAACCGTAGTTTTTGCCATCTGCACTGTATAGATAGGGACTGAAATGTGGAGATCAATAGCAGGGAAAAGCAGTGCTTTTTATCTTTGGACACAAAACAATACAGACAATACAGTGTTCATAAAAACAATAAAGTATTTCAGATGTAGGAATAATTATGGCCAGGCTAAGTACAACGCTTTGTGTAAAGCCAACTGCCATTCAATCATGAAATTTGGACATTAGAGAGCACTTATGACTTTTTTGGATGGTCGGTTGTAACATGAATCTGACAAACGAGCAACTCCAGGAAGCCAATTAGCTAAACAGTGAAGATAAAGGTCTGTAGTAAACAACAGTGATTTTAAATTATTTTAATAGGAAGCATGAATATGAATGTAAACATTATTAAGGACCATAAATAATAAAAGCATAATAAATGACATTTCTTTGCAATTTAACTGCTTCAGGTTTTTTTAATTGTTCATTTTAAAGAACATTTTAATTTTGATGTAATGTGCCTAGTGCTTACATTGGAATTTAACTACATTGCTTGGCAGATGGGGGTTTCATTTATTACTTGAACTTATAACAAAACATTGATGTGTTGCATTTTAAGGCAAATTTGCACAAATTAAAATACCTCTTTCTATGCGTTTATGAGCTGTTATTATAAAACACTAGTCCCACAGCACTGTGATATACTAACACAATCTACTTTCTCTCCTTCTCAGACGCACGGTTGGAACTGTCCAACACGGCTGGAGCTGAATCCGCCTGGTTAAGTCCGGGACGCTGCCCAAGGTGCTGAATCCCAGCTCAAGAGGATCCTGCAGTGGAGGCACCACACCCATGCCTTTGGGGCTCTCTTGAAACCAAGTCACAGCATATCTCAGGGTTCACTGCCGCAACGCGAGGATTTCCAAAATGGACGACGGGTACCGAGACAGGACGGCCTTCATCCGGGGCGCCAAAGACATCGCCAAAGAGGTGAAGCGGCAGGCGGGCAAGAAGATAGGGCGCGGCGCGGACAAGATGTCCGACGAGTACACCAAACGCTCGTACACCCGCTTCGAGGAGGACGACGATGACGACTACCCGGTGCAGGGCCAGGACGGCGGCTACTACCGTAGCGACAGCCGTGCCAATGACGAAGACGAGGGCGGCCACAGCGACTCCACCGAGGGCCACGACGAGGACGATGAGATCTACGAGGGCGAGTACCAGGGCATCCCGCGCGCCGACGCGGGCAAGGCCGATGGGCAGGCGGGGGTCGTGGTGGCTGAGGGGGCCCAGTTCCGGGACTTCGGGGAGCTGGCGGGGGAGCGACGGAAGGACCAGGAGGAGTTGGCGCAGCAGTATGAGACCATCCTGCAGGAGTGCGGCCATGGCCGCTTCCAGTGGACCCTCTACTTTGTGCTGGGCCTGGCGCTCATGGCCGACGGCGTGGAGATCTTCGTGGTGGGCTTCGTGCTGCCCAGCGCTGAAAAGGACATGTGTCTGTCCGAGCCAAACAAGGGCATGCTGGGTAAGTGACACCTGGCTTTTTTTTAGAACCTGCCTTGTTTTACTTCTAGGTTTCTGAGGTCATAAAGACTGAATGCGAATTGGCCTGTGTTGGCTTAGACTGCAAACATTTGGTTTCTTATAGATTTGAATGGCTGCAATGTGTATGTTAGTTTTTTGAGATTCAAATATTTTGCTCTGTAGAAGAAGCTTGGGCTTTATCTATTTCAAACACGTCTGACTGCACGCCCCCCCCCCACCCCAACCCCCGACTCTGAATCTCAGCTCACTATCACTGCAGACCGAATCACGTCACACTGCGCAAGTGGCCTTTCTGGTGTGCAAACCTTTCAGCATGCAAAAGCCTTCTTTCCCAGGAGCTCTCTCCCTCCACACCCTGCACAGACAGGAAGTGGCCTGAGGCAGTCGCCTCCCACTGCATCTTACACTCACCGCACAACTGTACGACACTCTCTGCACAGAGAACGCTGCTTTGTTTATCCACCCCCAGGAATCCCATAATCCCTTTAATGGTTCCGTGTGCTCCGTTATGAATTGCAGTGTGTGCTGTAGAATGATACAGCTCAAACCCATATGTTCATGACTGGCCTGCTGCTTATATTATGAGTACACATTCCTGGGAGCCCAATGAGCCTTTTAATTGACCATCATTGACTTACATGGGTTACATGGGCCAGAAATATGCTGCAGAATTGAATTCCTAAATCCACTTCAGTGTCGCCCTTTACATAATTTCTGCAATATGAATATATAAAATGTATGGGCGTTTGGAAGCAAACGTATATGTAACGTGTATGTATCGTGTTTGTTTTAGGCATAGTGTCATTCATGGAGTGACTTATGCTGCTTAGTAACTTGAAGGCAATGTCTGAAAGGTGTCCTATTGGGCTAAATAAGAATTAAAGCTGTGGCGCTCACATCCCATTCAGGGATGGATGGTAGTGCTTTGAGTATTACAGTAGCTTAAACTTTACTGTTGGGAGAAGCGATGATTCATTCCTCAAATTACATTCTGTCTGTCATGTCCAAATGAGATGGCACATCTGTGTGAGAAAAACAAACTAATTCTGAAATGTGATGTTAATTTAATACATTTTTAAAAGGTATAATTATTTTCAATTATTTTGTCTAAATGTCTAATTAATTTATCGTTCATTAAGAAATAAAGTTTACATTTCTTAAGTTATAGAATAATTTTAAAATGGTTAGATGTTTAAATATAAAGTATATATTAGCGTGTGTGTGTACGTGTGTGTGATGAGGGAGTCCACATGGATGTGGGCCCTGGCCTCGACCCCTGTCACACAACACACATCACACCTGATTCATGGCAGAGTGGCCGGGCCTGTGCGTGTGCCACCACGCGCCGCTGGCTCCTCACACAGAAACCCCACACAGCACCCCTCGGCGTACCCTCACCTTCACCGCTCCCCGGGAACACTAAGTGTGTGTTAGGGAGCGTTTCCAGTCTGCGCGCACCAGCACAGTACAACGGGAGAACACACTCATCAGTACTAGAGCTGCTGTTACTGTGTGAGCAGTGGGCACAGTAATGAACTGTAATAGACTACGCACCGTTCTACATTTCACAGAACACAGGTTTAAAATTAAAAAAAGGACGAAAATATAGTTGTTAAAACACGTTTTTAATTATAATATAAACATGTTAAGATATATTTATATTAGTTATGTCCTCTGTCAACATACTGTCTTCTTTTACCATTGGTATGTTTATCTATATCAATATTCACTAATTATTGTGCTTCAGACAGAGACAATTCACACTGAGGGCTGCTCTTCTCCTGTTCTTTTGTGTAGGTATATTGTTGACCTTCTCTGGATGCTTTTGGCTTAGAGCTGTGTAGTAGACGGACACATTTCTTCTCAACAATGTGGTAAAACGAGGTGCTCTTATTTTTAGAAAAACCGTGGCCGAAAAGCAATCTGATCTTTGAAACGATGAGCAAGCTTTATTCTTCTGCGACAGAAACAAGACCTCTGGCTTCTTGCTTGCGTTTGAGCATGAAGCTGTTGATTAACCTGCATTGGTAAATGACTATAAGGGAGAGGCAGAAAATGAACTGTAACTGTGATTCGTAACTGACGGTCTGTTTGTGTATGCGTACGTATGTACGTGTGCATTTGAGTATGTCTGCACATGCATGTGTTTGCGCATTTGCTTGTACATGTACACACGTGTGAGTATGTGTACCTGCGTTCGCATGTGTGCATGTGTCAATGTGTGTGCCTGCCCGTGCTCCACTCAAAATGTCTGGGTGAATTTGAAAGAGATTAACGTTGAAAAATGTGTGTTTAAGTGTGCACGCATGTGCAGGTTTATGTGTGTGATGGAGCATTTTTACAATTTAAAAAATGTTTTAAATTGTATTGTGTTCCTGCAGGAATTCATAGTTTTACATTACCGGTAAGGCACTGGGCTGTTAATTTAACCCATGGTGAGAGATTCCCTTCTTTGGGACTCACAGTAATTTTGATTTGACAGGATGCTTTGCTCAGGTCAGGAAGATGGACACACCAGGGCCATCTGTTGTGTTCTATACTGCCAGAAAATGTCCCTTTAACTCTATGCCTTGGTTTGTATTCACTAGAAAACCATACCGTCTTAAACAGTTGTCCCTATTCACCTGTTAATCTGCCTGGCCAATCGTGTGTCTCCACAAACCAGTGTTGTTTAGAACACCAAAACCTTTCGACACGAAATCCGCTTTTATCTGTTTGTAGCTCCTTGGCTGTTTGAAGAGGAGGGACACATGGCTGTGCGGTGCAGGGGTATTTGTTGATGGGGATGGTGTGGTATAGCAGGCAGGCAGGTGGGGCTCTGCTGTCGGAGCGCATCGCTGCGTTCATGGCGTTCAACTTTTAGAGACGCACGGGAGAGAAGCGGTTCCTCATCCGCAGCCGCCAAGCACGCTGATGCGCGCAGAAACGGCAAAACCGGCTATAAATAGATAGCCCCCCTCCCCCCTCCCCCACTCCTTCCTTCTTCCTCCACCCCAAAGCGTCAGCACCACGTCACTCTGACAGAGCTCCCTCGCTGCTAGGCTGAGAGCTCGACTGTCCAGCTGTCTGTGGAAGGGGGAAAGTGGGCGGGGGGGTCTTATTTGTAGTGGGGGAGGGGCTGCAGATTTACGACTAGCAGAGAATTTCAGTGCTTCAGGCTGCCCTCCCTGCAGACTTTATCCTCAAACGAACAAGAAGAATCCAGGATCCAGGATTCCATTGGATAATGGGCGGAGCCTGCTGGAAATAAATCAGTGGTGTTTTTTTTTTTCATTTTGAAGGCCATTCAAGTTCACACAAACTATTGTTTTTACGTTTAAAAAATACACAGTCCATATTAACGAGGTCCGTATATCTGCAGTGCCCTTTTCAGGTGTGTGCGCATCCTCTGTAACAGTTCATCATCCAATGTGTCGATCTGGGAATGAATATAATATTGGAGTTGAATTTGCTTTGGAATCATCTTCCGCTCTTCCATTCTCAGTTTAGCATGTGTTCCAGATGCAGCCGCTCTCTCATGCCCATAAATATGCTGCAGTGTTTTTCACTGTGAAAAGAGTAAATGCGTTTAAGTGCCCTTGACTGTAACCATCAACACAACACATGCTGTAAGCATACAGCTCCCCAGATGTCTCTTAACTCTTCTGACTCCAACATCAGTTTAGTTAAACAGCTAGAGTTAACTCTCATATGCATGGTTATAAGAGTATAAATGCTTATGTAAAGAGAGTTTCATTGTAAGAGACGATTAGCACCATGGACAGCTCCCACTCTCAGAGTAGGATCCCGCCCGGTCCTGCTGGAAGGGAAGAACAGGCAGTCGTCCCTGCATTGCAGTGATGGCTTTCATGCCTAGTCATTGCTCTAGCCACCCCCTCTCCTCCTCACTGCAGCTGAGGCTGTCCGTTAGACGGAGAGAAGGGAAGGGCCGGTATTGACACCTGCCTCCCTCCGCCATCAAGGTCACCTTCGCCAGACGACGAGGTGCTGAGCGCGGCAGCCTTCCCACGCTCCCTCCCGCTGTGTCTCGGAATTCCTGGAGTGGCTCTCTTTTTATAAACATGCGGAACCACCAGAACAAAAAAAATGAAGTAACAGGGTACAAACAACAAACGACAAAAAACAAAATATGGTGAACTTACAAATGAAAAGGAAACAGGAGGTGGGGAACTGAAAAAACATAAAACCTTGGAAGGTTATTTTAATCATCTTCAAACTTTTATTTTAGCAGGGGGGGGTCCACTGAGACTGAGTGGTGCCCTGCGACAATACAAAGTTAAAAGCAATACAAAGTTAAAAAGCAAGTATAACACATAAAACGTACATACATACCATACAAACATTTCAACAACAATTCCAAATGCTCTTTTTCCCCCATATTTCAACCACTAGCTTGTTAAAAATCTTATAAGACACCAGACTCCAAGTTGTATCTTGGAATGAATTCCATATAAGGGGTGCTGAAACACTAAAAGCAGCTTTGCCCCATTCAGTCTTATATCTGGGTGTTTTTAGGGTGATACAATCCTGAGATCTAGTGGCATAGTTTGAGATGTTAATTGATAAAAGACTGGATACATCCAGAGTTTAGCAAGTAAAGTTTTGTAAATAAATAATATATAATGCAGCTTCCTTCATAGATCTAGAGAGAACCAACCAACTGTATGATACAGGGTACAATGATGAGTCCGGAACCCAACACCAGTAATAAATCGCAGAGCACTATGATAAATGGCATTCAATGGCTTCAAAAGAGGCTGAAGCATGCATATAAAGTATATCACCATAGTCGATAACTGACAATATTGTCGCCTGCACAATCCTTTTTCTGTTGTCCATAGAGAGACACGACTTATTCCAATAAAGGAAGCCAATTTGGGTTTAAGCTTGTTTGCCAAATGTATAACATGTGACCTAAAGGACAAATCATAGTCCAACCAGATACCTAAATACTTGTATTCATGGACACGTTCAATCTCAACATTGTTCTGAGTAGACAATTGTGCATCAGTGGGGTCAATGTTCTGTATAGAAAAGATCATAAACTTAGTTTTACTGGCATTCAGGACTAATTTAAGACTGGCCAGTGTCCTTTGCATAGTGTCAAAAGCACCCTGCAAGTATGAAAAAGCTTGTCTGCTAGTGGGCGCTGAGGAATAAAGTACTGTATCGTCAGCATAGAAATGAACATTACAGTATTACAGTATTGCAAGTATTGCATTACAGTATTGTTTATATAAATTGTGAACTATAAAGGGCCCAGAATAGACCCCTGTGGTACCCCTTTATTGACCACCAGGCAGGGTGACCTCACCTCATCTGTTACCACAGCCTGAGTCCTATTAGTCAGGTAATCACAGAACCAATTGCAGGCATTATCATCTAGACCAATGGAGAATAATCTGTCTAATAAGATTGTGTGGTCGACCGTATCAAAGGCCTTTGATAGGTCAATGAATAGGGCTGCAAATTTTTGACCTTCATCAATTGTATTTATAATGCCATTTATAACTAGGGTGGCTGCTGAGATGGTACTATGGCCGGGTCTAAAACCAGATTCAAACAGGTTTAGAATGTTATTTATAGATATGAATGTGTGCAGTTGCTTATTTACCAATGACTCCAGCGCTTTAGCTAAACAAGACAGTTTGGAGATTGGTCGATAATTATTTACCTCACTTGTATCACCCCCTTTGAACAGTGTGCAGATTTCCATACTTTGGGAATAGTCCCAGTAATAAGTGATACATTAAAAATATCTGCTACCGGATTTACAATCAGTGGAGCAGCAAGTCGTAAAATATAGGGTCTAATTGATCGTCCCCCTCAGATTTATGAACAGTTCTGCAAATACAGATACTTGGCGAGTGCTTGGAACAATCAATTCACGTTAATTGCCTGTAATGAGAGCTCATCAATTAAATTATATGTATAGTTCCCTTCAAATCATTTGATTCTCTGGACAAACTGTAACAAAAGATGCATTAACATAATTCAAAAGAACAAGGCGTCCTCTAGAGCAAATAAATGCACATCCATGCAATAGGAGCCTTTATAGATATCAACATCAAACCACTAAAGGCAGATTCTGGCTCCCTGTCCCTGACCTCGTTGGCCACATTAATGGATGAAGGAGGCGGCTTTAAGACTCCCTTCTAAACAGTCCAGGCAGAGCGCCCGAGCCAGGCGCTACAGCCTCCCACAGTGTGCTGTTAAGCCCGTAATCTGACGTGAAAGACGAGGGGTCACGGAGTGAATGTGGATCCCACATTCCCCCTAAGCCCTCGGGGGAGTGAGAGCGATGCCAGCCTAAGCGAACGGTTCAGAGAGAAAGATCCAGAGGCTAGCCGTATCACCAAGCTGCAGGCTGAGAGATTAAGGCAGCGCTCCACGTCCTTTATGGTCATCGATGACATATAATGTGCTATAATATCCAGTCTCCCTGGCCCTGTTTTCAGGACAGTCAGTAATGGAAATCAATAAATGGAAAAGGTCTGTTTCTGCAGTTCAGTCCTTGGAGCCGATCTGTGTCTCTCTGTATTCTTTGCATTATTCATTTATTTGAAATGAGATTGTCCTGGTCAGATTAGATCATTTCTGCTTTTTTGTCTGTCGTGGCCTTTTTTAGTATTTTTGCTTTTTTTAGTATATTTCTGTTTTTATTGTTTGATTTGTGCAGCTGTTTGTTCTTCTGCTGTGCATACCCAAACGAGTTGGGTACATACACCTACGCACTCCCCGTTTACCTTGTAGGGACTCGTTTACCGTTTACATTTATACTTAGATGAAGGTTAGAAGGAAACCGCTGAATAAACTTCTGGGAGTGTGGGATAAATTGTCCATTTCTGCACAGTGTACTAATGTCTGTTGACTAATTGACTGGTAAGGGGTGCAGGCGTTGAAGATCACCGTTCCGCGTTTTGCAGATGACTCAAGAAGAAGCTCAGTGATATGAGACGAGTAAACGGGCTGAGATGCAGGCTTTCATTGTGTCTTCATTTAGGACAAATATCACACTCTGAACAGGAGGCAGAAATGTATATTCACGGGTTTACTTGTTATTTAGAAGCCTTCTCACAAACGCCTCCTCACCCAAGAAAAAGAACGCATAATTTTAGTTGTGCCAGCGAGCCCATACGGGTCGAGTCTTTTCAATGAATGAGGCAAGACTGTAGCTTACATACTGTGAATTCATGCTTCTTACAACAACATGGGAGCATATTTAATGGTACAGCAGTGAAGTTTTGAGAAACACTATGGGCCTGATTTGCTAAGACCTGTAGAATGTGCGAAACCTTTTAGCACACAAAAAACCAATAACATGACCAATAATTGATCATGGTATTTGTTTTGCACAAATCATTGGTTGTGTTATTAAATTTTCATGTGCTAAAAGGTTTTTTATGTTCTAATGGTCTTAGTGAATCGGGCCCTATGTGTGCTCTTACTTAAGAGTGTCACAGCTCTCTTGGATCATGGCCCACTGAAACTAATCGATGTCATCTTTAGTGCTTTGGCTTAATTTATTATTTACAGAGCTTATTCTGTTGCACAAACTAGTGCTAAAGAGCCAAACTGTGATTGTGCAAGTACACATCCCGCCTCAGTATTTAACCACCTTTGTGTGTCCTGAACCGTGAGACATAAATCAAGTGTGGCAGTTAAGAGTCTATCCAAGAACAAGAGCATTTTCACCAAAAACTCACTGCCGTCGACTATTCAGAGAGTGTGACTGTCAGCGACAGGAAGTCAGTAATACTGCGAACCTGGCGCCAGTCTGGTGCCGCCACGCTCCCTGCGTGAGTCATCCCTGGGTTCACACGTCCCATCACAGGATGCGGGGGGTGAGGCCAAACCTGCCATCTACACGATCTTTTCGGTGGCGGTCCGCCGCCCCGTCTGTAACCCTGTGTGTTTGTGCAGGCACGCTCTGCCCTGACACTGAGTTTTCACAAACAGCCGTCCCGCTCCCCAGTCCCCACACCTGCTGCAGCTGCTGAAAACACTGCTGAAGCTGGACTGCCTTTGAACATTTCATGAGCCATTTTTTTTTTTTTTTTTGTGAAAGCGTCTCATCTATGGTACTGTCATTCTATGGTAATGTCTGGTCCTCCCGTTGTTTCAAGCTCCTCTGCCACACGTTTCTTACCCACCAGGTTCCTGTATTTTGTTACTCAATTCATTATTTTTATTAAGAAAACCTTGAAAAGGAGATTCCTCCTATAAACTCGTTATGCTTTGTGTTTACTCTCTGAACACAGATCTAGCTCCCACTTGTTTTGGTTAATCTAGCCTGAGGTGTGTGAGGTGTGAGAATATGCCTTGGCAGCATGTAGGAGGTGGCAGTCATTGTCTTTGTCCTTCATCTCTTTCGCAGGCCTCATTGTGTACCTGGGAATGATGGTGGGGGCCTTCCTGTGGGGGGGGTTGGCGGACCGGATCGGCCGGAGACAGTGTCTCCTCATCTCCCTGTCTATCAACAGCGTCTTTGCCTTCTTCTCCTCTTTCGCGCAAGGATACAGCACCTTCCTGTTCTGCCGCCTGCTCTCCGGCGTCGGGTAAGAACCGGCATGGCTGACTGCTTTTAGTAAATTGTGTGGTGTGGTCATCTTAAATTACTTCACAGCCATTTAGTCGAAGTTCTTGACAATTGTACACAGAGCAACTTGCAAAAAAAAATCTGTGACTTATGTTGTCGATAGGGCGCAGAAACCGATTTGATTGGCTGTCTCCATGACAACCATGTGGCTCCTAAAAGCCCAGATGTTTAATGCATACCGAGCCCACAGACTTAGTGCATGTGACGCATCCTTAATGAGGGCTTACAGCACAGCAGAGGGACACGATAGGCCAGTGAACCCTATTATGCACACTTAGTCATTTATGCAAGGAAATAATGCTGCTATTTTAAGCACTGACATATTATCATATGGAATGTGTGTGGCATGCGGACTCGCATGACTCAACAGTGGGTGGATAAAGTAATCGCAAGGCTAGCTGTATGAAAAAGCACATCTCGCAGCAGTTTGAGTATATGTCCCCGAGAACCTGTTTCTCTCCCCCTGTCTCCCAAGGATTGGTGGCTCTATCCCAATCGTCTTCTCCTACTACTCGGAGTTCCTGGCCCAGGAGAAGCGCGGCGAGCACTTGAGCTGGCTCTGCATGTTCTGGATGATCGGGGGAATCTACGCCTCAGCCATGGCTTGGGCCATAATCCCGCACTACGGTAGCATACTGCTGCAGTCCTGACTTTGTCCAGCCCTGGTCACTTCTCACACCCCATCTGTTGTGTGGGGGGCCTTGTGCGAGCGTGACCTTCTTTTCGCTGAACACTTTTATACTGGAGGCGGGTATGGAGTCAATATAGGGCCAAAAAATGTGGAAAAAAAAAAGGTTTAAAACTGTATAAGAAACTAAACAAGAAATGTAAATGAGAAACAATAGCATTGCAAGCGAGGGGGCTGTGCATTTAAAAAAAATATATATATATATTTTCAAACATGCCAGATGTGAAACTGAAACTGAAACCAGTTCTCATTTACATTACATTACAGGCATTTAGCAGACACTCTTATCCAGATTATTTTTCTAAAATAGAATCAATTTCTACAGCTGGATATAAACTGAAGCAATGCAGGTAAAGTACCTTGCTCAAGGGTACAACAGCAATGTCCTACCTGGGAATCAAACCTGCAACCTTTTGGTTACAAGCACAGTTCCTTAACCATTGATTGGTTAGTTCTCTTGGTATTACTGTATTTATGTAAAATATTTATTTTCGCTCTCAGATTTTTCGATTCCCTTTACAAGTTTCTTGTACCGTCATTCTCAGTTCCAAAATATTCTCTCACAAATGTATCCCCGTTTTGATGATGGGCGGGCTTAGTGGCTCCTATTGGCCAGGCCACTTAGCAAGTGATTAACTGTTAAAAAAAACAGCTTATGGGGTCAGTTTGGAGCATTTCTCCTGCTCCTTTTTAAGTAGGTCTCTGGACTGTTTTTGAGGCAGCTTACATGGCAGAGCAAAGGAACAGTGCTGACGGGTCAGAAAAGTGCCAATACTGCTTAACAGCGACATCCTGCATTAAATATTAATTGCCTTTGATGCTCCATTCATTCAGCTATTACGCCCACCTGTCTCCCTACTGTCGTAGCCTGTGCAACCTCTGTGGCCCCATTGAGTATTATAATCTCATGTTTCTTGGCCCCTAGAACTATCCATAAGCACTATATGTAACTTTCTCTCTCATCTCTACACCAGGCTGGAGTTTCCAAATGGGCTCGGCCTACCAGTTTCACAGCTGGCGAGTGTTTGTGCTGGTCTGCGCTTTCCCCTCCGTCGCTGCCATTGCGGCTCTGAGCACCATGCCTGAGAGCCCTCGCTTCTTCCTGGAGGTGAGCAGAGCAGACCCTGTATTATAAGCTTTTAACCAGGAAATGCTCATTTGAATAGGCTCCTTAAAACAGATGGGAAAAACTCACAATGAAACTTGTTCAGACTCATTTTGCGTGCAGGTTTCCTTGACTTTGCCTTTGGACTGGCTCTAGCTGCAGTTGTATTCTGTTTATATAGAAGCCAATTAGAAGGCTGTCATTATCCACCGACATCTGCGCTTGGGTTTTGAAATATTCAAATCACTGTGTGCGTTTTTTGAACATAAGTTTAATAAATATGGTTCTATTTTCTGTTAACCAAGACTAATTGATTTCCTTCTGGATCCGTAACTGCATACAGAAATCACGTGAGGATGTAGATGAGATTTAATCAGAATCAGAAAATCATGAAGTGAATAACAGGCCAGCCATGGTATAGATAATTACTAAGATACAGGAGGCACTCAATGTAAAATATGCAATAGGAGCAATTAAAACATCAATGGCAATGATAATCCTTGTGATGTGGGTGTGGGGAATAGTCACCATGTAAAGAATGTATGGCATGACTTTGAGCATAGCCGCCCATTTAATTAACTGTAGTGTAGTTGTTCTGATAACCACCTCAAAAAAAACTGATGGGACGCCCCCTTGTACATCCACTGCCTACTATGTGTTATATGCCAATGCAATAACTGACTATTGTGTGTAATGCATGTAGTGATAACCAATATAAATAGTAACTGCAATGTGTGCTGCATGCATGCAAGTCTCTTGTACTTCATGAATATGCAGAATCATTCAGTGGATTATTTCTGATGTACTGTTACTGAATATAATATGTGTAATGCATGGTATACTTCCCCCATATACCGTTATTGGCTACAGTGTAGTATATGGGTTCTTCAACCCCCATGTATAATTACTGACCGCAGTCTGTGATGTGTAGGTTAAACTCCAGTGTACAGCTACTGACTACCACGTGTTTTGTCCGTAATGTGTAACAGAATGGGAAACACGATGAGGCCTGGATGATCCTGAAACAAGTTCATGACACCAACATGAGGGCCAAGGGGTACCCCGAGAGAGTGTTCTCTGTGAGTGCCACTGAGACAAACGGCCCTTTAATCTATACTTTTCAGCTGCGACCGGAAAGGATCCAGCGAGTCACTGAAGGGCTGCCTCAGTCACACAAAGCCTGGGTCATTATGTGCATCAATCATCTGACAAAGAAGCAGCCAGCCCATCTAACACACTCGCAATGGCTTGAATTGTATCATCTTATTTAAACTTTTTCTCATAAATTTCAATATGTCAGTGGATTATATGAAAGCGATGATGAAATATTGGAATTGCCTATTAATATTTCTTTTATTTGTGATGTTTTTTTGTTGCATAGTGAGATAGATGTGCCTTCTTAGACGTGACGCTCTTGCCTTGCCTGTGTCCAGGTTACCACCATTAAGACGGTGAAGCAGATGGATGAGCTGGTGGAGATTAGCGCAGACGCTGCCTGGCACAAGCGATGGAGGGCAAAGCTGACCAGCCTTTTCTATCAGGTACTCTGAAGACATTAGAACATGCAGATGCCCCATAATTGTGTGAGAGAGTAGAGGTGCACCACCTCTAGCCCACTCAGTTTTGTGGTATTTTACTCATAACACGATGTGATCCCTCTGGGAACACTTCCAAAAATAGAATTGCATAAATCTGAGGGCCATCATGAACTACCTTGTAAAACACCATCTTGCTATAAATCCAGTGACAGGGCAGTCTGACTATGCCAAGAACATTGCTGCTGGGAGAGAGCCTAGGGTAAGGATTTGATGTGCCTAACTCAGCTAAAGACAGGAAAAAGTGCTGATGTTATGTTGTGTACTACTATAAATATTACTTTGTTTAAACACTTAGTGAACATTTCCGTTGCATACTTCTTACCAAAAGCAACAATGAACATTGTTATACAGATGTTTCACTGTTTTTACTGTGGTCTTATATACTTACGGAGTGTACAAGTGCTCTTCCCTGACCTGGAATAAGCGGGATAGATAATGGATGGAGAAGAGATGTTCTTCTACCGTGGTGTACGTCCACTCTCCATGGTGTGTGGAATAACCTTCTTTGTTTGGTCCCTGCAGGTGTTGGGAAATTTTCAGGCCTGTTTCTCCCCTGAGTATCGCCGCACCACCTTCATGATGATGGCAGTATGGTTCAGCATGTCCTTCAGGTAAGAGCATTAGGACTGTGCACATCTCAGACACATACGTGTGCTAGGCACCACTGCATGATATGGACATGCACATATTACATTTGATTCAATTGCAGTCACTACACACTGCTGATTTGAAACGGAACATAACACCGCTTGAGACACTGGACGCTTACATGAAGGAATGTGTCCTTTCACTTGAATTTAATTTAATTTAATTTAGCCATGATTATATGCAATGCTAGGACTTGGAATGGAATGGAAACCAGTTTCCTTCTTTGCGATTCTAGAAAAAAATCTAATGGAAAATTGGTGATGAAAACAGCCATTTGTTTCTGCATAAAACAGTACATTCATCACTTTATATTTGTCAGAGAGGGATAGTGCACTGAAACTGAAACAGACAGAGGCAGGAGCATAAAATGATTGCATTATGTGGCAAAAATAGCAAGAATATATCGCCTGAAACACTTTTTCTTATCTAATGGTGGGGTTTAAATGTTGTTATAAATTGATGATAGTTGATGTCAGTTTCTGAATTGAATCCAGAACAGAATTTAGAAAGGCATCAGCACTTTTTATTGGTTTTTGAGAGTAAAAATGTTCCTCTTACATGGTTTAAGAGGGCATGAGATTCTATTACCCATGATGTTATGAGCTGCTTTTAACCTCCCCAATCCTTTGCTCTACTTTACAGTTACTATGGTTTGACCGTGTGGTTCCCTGACATGATCAAATATCTGGAGAGGCAGGAGTATTCCTCACGCACCAAGATCTTCATCAAGGAGACGGTGGAACATGTCACCTTTAACTTCACCTTGGAGAACCAGGTCCATCGCAATGGCCAATACTTCAATGACAAGTGAGTCCTGCCTGCATATATGTCCATATTAAGCAAAGGTACTCTGGACAGGAAGAAACTGTAGAACGGCCATCCCCATGTCTGCATACTAGTTCATGGCTCTTGAATTTATCTTCCTGCTATTCAGACTACAAAATACTCCAATCATGCACTGGGCTGAAGGAGGTTAACAGGTGAGAGGTTGTGTTTGGATACACATGGTAAAATACTCTTTTTTCCTTAAAGGTTCATGAACCTGAAGATGAAGTCCATGGTGTTTGAGGACTCTGTGTTTGAGGAGTGCTACTTTGAGGACATCACATCCACCAACTCTTTCTTCAGAAACTGCACCTTTATCTCCACCCTTTTCTATAACACAGGTGAGACATAGGTCCATATTGATTGCTAATAAAGGGAACGAGAGGCTTCACAAAGCACTTATTACTCACTGATTTGAACCAATCAAAACACGTTTACTTACATAGCAAAGCACATTGATTGAGTTAAATCAAATGATTGAGTAAGGGTACAATAATAGCTCCACCCACTTTAGGGCACATGAAGCCTTCACTGCCACATTTCTGGCTACATTCCATGTTTCATTTATTCAGTTATGTTGGTAGTAGTAGGGTCAACTATTGAAATCAGTTAATGTAGTACTCTATACTCAGGCCAATGTCATGAGAGCCACTATAGTTAATGGGTGTAAGATACATTGAAGACTTATATCACGGCAAAGACAGTAATACTGTCATTTAAAATGAATTATTTATTATTATTTTGACTTTTATTTGTCTCATAGGCTATGCCCTATTAATAAAAGTCAGTTTATTCAGTAGTAGCCTAGCAACCCAGGCCAGTTGCCATCTCATTGACGAATGAAAGCGGAACTGCGAAACCAAGCAATTCCAAGCTGTCATGGGCTGATTGATTTTTTATAAAGCACAAAGGACGCACACAGAGAGGTGGCGAAAGTAGAAATCTTCTCAAAGCAGGTTAACAAAATAAAGTGATTTCAGTGTTGCTATTTTCACTCTTCTGAGGGGAAAAATTAACACGTATCAAGATACAATACAAAAGCACCTGGCTACTGTAACTCATGGTGCATGCTGTAGTTTCAATTTGAACATTGTTCATATATTCATGGCATTGTGTGTTTGTGACCCAAGAGGAGAAAATTGCTTTCATATACTGACCAGGTTTCTACATGTTATCATATTATATGTAATTTCAATTGTAATCGGTAATGTATTATTAGACACGGTGTAGTATTCACTAAAGCTGTTGTGTTGTACAATTAATTATGGTAGTGTGAATTTAGAGGTACCATTGTGTCTTAATATTGTGTTGAAGCCAAGGGCTCGTGGGGGGCTGAACGGTCTGGTATGAATCTCGACCGGGGCCAGTGCAAACTGCAGCTCCTCAGGGCAACACACATTTGGCTGTAGTCACCCAGGAATGGGAGGGTTTCAGTTGGCCCAGGATAACAGGGTGTCATCGCTCATTAGCAACCCATCATGGCCCTGTTGGGCTGCATATGAAGTGTCCTCCACCAACGCATGACAGCGTGAGCCCGACTTAAGAAGTGCGAGGAGAAGTGGTGGCCACTTTCTGTGCTTCTGGGGAGAGCACATGCTTGTCTGTATTCACCCATGTCAAAAGCAGACGTTGCAGCAATGAGGACGGATAAATATGGGATCTGCGGGGAGACAAAAGTATTTTGCTAAATTGTTTTACTATCTTACTGTGATTCTATGTAAATTTTGATAACCGATGATGATATGGTACACGATAAGCAGATTATATAGAGTTATATGAAAAGAATGAGTCATATTATTTGGCAGTGCAATGTGAACAAGACCCATTCAGTACTAATGTGACATTAAATTGTCACCTATTAGAAGAGTATATACTCCTCCTTCCTTCCACTCCTTTCCTGGGGAAAGCTGGATATGAAGGTATCTGTCATAACTGCCCTCCGGTTACAGTAAGGCAGTAATGAAGACATACTGCGGTTTTTGTCACTAGAGATCTGTCACGCAGCCTAAAAATCTATCTCCCTCACTCTCTTTCTCTCCCTCTCTCTCTCTGTCTCTCTCTATCTACTGCTCTATCGCTTTCTGTCATCAGATCTGTTTAAGTACAGGCTTGTCAACAGCAAGCTCATCAACAGTACTTTTCTACATAATAAAGAGGGCTGCATATTGGACTTCAGCGATGACAACAACGCCTACATGATCTACTTTGTCAGCTTCCTGGGCACGCTAGCCGTGCTGCCCGGGAACATTGTGTCTGCCCTGCTAATGGACAAGATTGGACGGCTAAGGATGCTGGGTAAGAGAATGGTCCCCGTGGCTTCAGATTCTGACATAACCCTTTCAAATGTGTGGGTCCATTATGCTGGCCTGACAGGATTTCACAAAATATTTTCACAAAAAAAATAGCACCTGAATATTGTTCACTAAAATTGACTATTTGACACCTTTCAACATTGGCAACAAATTGGCTGCTCTGGTCAGGATAACATCTTTAATTTGTCTTCTCACTTATGTGCTCTTTATTAGTACTGCTTTTAACTGTCAGCCAATTAACCAGATTGGATGTGGTAATGACCAGTGATAATGAGCACTGTAGTTATTTTTGTAAGGTCTTAGTCAAACTATTAGCTCCCAGGCTTATCACTAATTATCTCCTCCACCTAATTCTGGCCTATTTCTTTCTCTTTTTTTGCCGTTCTGTTTTCATCCTATTCTCTTCCCTTCCTGCATTCCTCCTGCTCTCCACAGCGGGCTCCAGTGTGATGTCATGCGTCAGCTGCTTCTTCCTGTCGTTCGGCAGCAGTGAGTCAGCCATGATAGCCCTGCTCTGCCTCTTCGGTGGCATCAGCATCGCCTCCTGGAATGCCCTGGATGTGCTGACAGTGGAACTCTACCCCTCTGATAAAAGGCAAGCCCGGAGTGTTACCTTTTATCAGGGAACCTTCAAAATAGGATGAGCTGCTCTCTGTCCAGTGTGAGACATTAGCTCTTCTACTATGACAATCTACAAAGTCACACCAAGAAATGCCCCCTTCCAAATAACTCAGCCGCCCTGGCAGTATTGCTAACAGCTTTAATTCAGTATGCATGACCATTCCTTAGGGGAATATTAGGAAATGTTTTAAATATCCCTGTTGGTCTGTTATTGTGCCGTGCTAACTGATTAGCGCTGCCAGTGGAAACTTTGCCAGTAAATATTTTGCCGTTGGATTCCACTGCTGCCGAACAACCATATTATTGTCCTATTGATGTGAAACAGACATATCTCTCCATTTCTAAGTAAATGTCAGGCTTGTATGCCGAAGGCAAAATTACACAGAGGCTGCATGCAGGGAGTGGAGAAATAACCCACCAAACCATATCACAGCACCACCCTGTGGTTGGGCAGAGCTTCTACGAGTATTTCAACAGAATTGTTTTTTAACAGTCGTTCTCAATTGATTTCCTGTAGCTGAGAATTTTTTTTATAAACCAAAGTGAAGTCAAGGAAATACACAACATTCAATGTTAAGTGAATAATAAAGCTTAAGGGTCGGATTCAGAGATAAGTCAATGCCTCTCCGGCGCAGATTTAACGGAGATACGTCGTATTTCAACCTGTGCTAGGCGGGTCGTTTCTCAAAATGTGGGTGGCACAGGGCATGATATTCTAATGACCTGTTTCTTGTACCTACCCCCTGGGTTGCCAGCTTTCTACTAAATAAATGTGTGTGGGGGTATACATTTTCAACGTGTCAGTGACATTGCCTTTGTAAAATCCTTTGTGCATCGTATTTGCTCTTGCGTGATGGGGATGGCGGTGAATGGTATAAAATGATCATAGCTCCTATTGATGACTTGGATATACCCATCACACATTCAAAATAAATAATCGCTGTACAGTGGTTGCACTCAATATTATTAAGTAAACAAATACATTGTTGGATTTACTGAAAAAAATAAAAGATTTTAAAATCTAATCTTTTTTTATCGATTTACCTAATAAAGTCATGTAGCCTACAGTGGTTGAACACAATAGCCTATATGCGATGTCTTCAACTTAATATTTTTTTAGAAGCTGTGCTGACACAAATCATCTCTCTGTCAAAGCGAATATGATCCAGACATATCAATTAATCCATCGAATATTGGTATTTTTATGACAGCTCATTGATAATTGCAATTTAGCTATGCAAAGGAAAATATGACCAATATTATGTTCAAATAACATGTATTCATTATAAAATCCATGTATACGAAAGTATTTTTCATAATAATCTATTGGCGGCGCTAGACATAATCCACTTTTTTTCCCGAACAAAGTGACAAAGTGAATACCGTACTTGCACGACTTGCAGACACGCCTCATTTTCATCAAATCTCCACCCCGCATGCGTAATGCCATGTATATACTCGAGAGACGCTTAAAACAGCGGATAAGTCAAATGTCTGAATCATAAATGGGTTTAGCCACGCGGAACTTCGGGAGTAAGTCCCATTTGCGCGTGCTTATCTCAACTCTGAATCTGGCCCTAAGTGAATGTTTATTTGCACATTATAGGGCTAATTGTATAATATTGTATTTGCTATTATATTAGTTAGCGCCTTATTAAATCATTATAATGGCAGTGTCACCTTATCCTTGCCCGTGGCTTCACGGTACATTAACTGTAACACTAAAAATGCCTGGCAACCAAAGTTTATGAATCAGACTATGGAACCTGCCAGCCCCTGTTACTACTGTTTTAATCAAATATCCTAAACATCTGTCTGAAATGTGTCAATATATAACATAGCAACACAATTTAGTATGCGCACACATTGTAAATGTAATCCTCTCTTGTCTTCGTAGGACCACAGCATTTGGTTTCCTGAATGCACTGTGCAAGCTGGCAGCTGTCCTGGGCATCAGCATTTTCACATCTTTTGTGGGCATCACCAAGGCTGTGCCCATCATGTTTGCCTCTGTGGCACTGGCTACTGGCAGCTTCCTGGCTCTAAAATTGCCAGAGACACGGGGCCAGGTTCTACAGTAGTGTGGAGCCAAAATGGCCACACTGTAACCAATGCCCCAATCACGACTTATTTCCTTTTTCCCCCTAATCCCTGGTGACTGTGAGTCAGGATGTGTAGAAAACTCTGTTAAAACCCAAAGTTATGGTTGCCATCACAATAGTGATATAAATTATGAAGTATACAAACCATTTCCCAATCTGACAGCGACAACTGAAATCAAGTGTTCTTTATACTACTTTTCAGCCTACCCCTCCCAAGAATGCTTGCACATGTGGTGTAATCTTGTGTTTCATGGTAGTCTCCATTTTTACTAAATATTACATATAACTGCTTCACGATGCCGTTTGAACACAAATAGGTAGAATGTAATAAATGGTGGCTTCCATGAAGTTAAGAAATGCCAGAACTCAGAGATGTTTTTTTTTAATGTGAGGGAGGCCAAAAATCTAAAACACCATGCAGTTTATTTGTATTACACTCCTTACTGTTCTTTTTTGTCTAAATAATTTACATTGTATAAATCACACAGCACAATTGGGTCTCAACAAACTATTATTAGAAGGCCTAATAGGACACATGTCTGTGGCTACTGGGTAGGGTTGTTTGCCTTAACAATGAGCCAAACATATCTCTCCCTGAACAAGAACTGTCCAGGCCTGATGGGACCTAAACTTTCCACACCTATTATTAAGATAAGATCCGCCCATCTTGTCTTCCTCCAGGAAGATTGTCAAGTTGCCAATTCAAAATTAGATACGTATATGAACTGACAATATCTGAAGAGCTAAGCTGGATCAGTACAAATACAGTATATGATCAGTTTAAGTTCTGTTATTGCTGGCCTAGAGGATTGGAGCTTGGCTTTGGCTGTGTAATGGGTTTCCACCACCTCCCTGTTATTCGTTGTCATTTAATTTTCTAGCCTACTAACTAACTGCCATTTTATAGTTGTGGAACAATCAAGTTTTACTTTATTACTTTCAGAACGTGGGGGTGAACATTGATAAATTGATCTCTTCTTTTTTCCCACTCATTCATATCTGTGACAAACACATCACACAAGAACATCCATAAATTAGATTATTTGAAGTTCATGCTAAAACCGAGACTTTTTGTATTTTCTGAATGGTTTTGATTTTTAAATATGTTCATAAAACAGATCTTATTTTATATTTGGTTTGTATTTCTATGATAAATTAACCATTTGTCTTAATGTGGATACGCCAAGCTTCCTTCTGTTATTTTCACAGCATAGTTGTTTGTTGAGGAAGATGGCAATGGCTCACTGTATAGAATATTAGTCATTGAAGTCAACAGTCCTGGATTTACGTTATCCTCTAACCACAGTTTAAGCTCTTGATATGCTCCCAGGATTACATTTTTGTTTTTAAAGTATTTGTTTTTATGTATCTGCTTATGGTTGTAAATATTTATGAACACACATTAAGAAATTGCATACTATCACTTACAATGAATAACAATATTATAGGTCACAAACATCTAGGTGCAAAACACCCGTTCTTAAATACAAATAAACTGTAGTAAATCTAGTTATGTGAATAATATGTGATTAAAAGTAGGATGTGTAAATATTTTTGAAATAGGGCCTGGGCAATTCAGCGAGCAAGGGAATCTGTGTAAATTGACAAGAAAAGCAGCCTTTCTGTATCTGTTCATTCAATATATTGATTTATGCAATTGTACCAAGGAATGCAAAAAGGACAATTATGCAGTCTAACACCATTGTCATTATATTTCTGCAGCTTTATTCATTTTCCACACAGTCAGTAAGCTCCTCCGCCATACCACCTTTTGTGGCATATAATTCCAAGGAATTACAATATGTAATTGTACTTGTTTCAGGTTAATAATGTAAGCATAGAATGCTTTAAACACTCTTTACCATGTGTCCAGTCCACTCCCACTGTAATAAGTGATATTGTGTTTCTATAGATATGAAATCTTAAAATGTAGTTGTGATGGCAATCCACAGATTGCTCAAAATCCCAGTCCAACTCAATTGAAGAGCGCAGCTTGATCTCGATACTTCATCCCCTCAGGATGACTCAGTTTGCATTCTTGCTGTATTCTGTCATTTACTTCAATTATGTTAACATAAATATAACTTCGCATTACAAAGATGCACTTAAAAGCAGGAGAATATGATGAGTTTTCCCAGAAGTCTAAAGATTATAATAATAATTATGAAACTAAGCACAAGACAAAGTTTTTCAAATACAGTCTTTTTGTTCTGTTGCATATAATGTACAAAATACATCTGTACATAAAACGTGAAAATATGATTAGGTGTGAAGCATTCATGCAATCTATATGTATAAAATATTGCTATAGTTATCAAGAAAATAATATAATACAGAAAAAGATTCTCACGGTTCAATTTTGATTAATGTTAAATATTATTAAAGCTGTCAATAGGTTTTCCTTACTATATCCATTACTTTTGATGGTGGCTAGAAGTACGTTTAATAACAGATGTTAAGAACAAATGTATTTTATTTATATGCAGAGTTCGCATGTGTTATTCTCATTTTCTTATGGTCTTATTTGCTGATAAAATGGGGAAACAGAATCATGTTTATATGTAACTGCGTGTGGGTGTGCAATTGAGTGTGTACTTTAGTGTATCTTTCTTTTTTGCCACGGTCTATGGCAGGGGTCAAAAACTCCAGTCCAGGGTCCGCTGTGTCTGCTTTTTTTTGTGTTTTCAGCAGCAGCATGATTAATTTAAGTCACTGATTTAAAGAAAGTCCAAAAACTTTTGTTCAAAAAAGCTTTAACTGGGTGCTAATTAAAAGGAAACCACAAATACCTGTAGACACTGTGGCCCTCCAGGACTGGAGTTTGACACCCCTGGTCTATGGTAATCTGGTTGCTGATTGTGGAATAATGTGAGTAAACTGGTGCAGCGGTGGATATGATTACAGCTTTAACCACCTTGAGGAAGTGTGTGCATTGCTATTGTGGATCTGACCTCAAAAACACTTCGGATACAAGCAGCTTAACAGACTAGAAGATAAAGATGATAAAAATATGGAAATAATATGCATTGTATTAATTACTCTAGTGAAGTCATATAAAAAAGCAGTGCCTGGAACACAAGCTCTGAAAAAAGTGATTTTATTTGGCATGAACAGACATTACCAGGACAGACATCATTTTGCTCAGATTTACAGCATGGCCTTTTGGTCATGGAACCAAACAAAAGCAATTTTGATAAGCTTGTAACCAATGCATGGAGAGACAGGAAACTGTTGCAATGATTATGAATTTATTCACAATTATTAGTCTTTGTATCTTAGTCTGACATAAGAATTTAAATAAACACATAGTTCCAAACTCCTCAAAATATGTGGTTTTCAAAATTAATACTCACAATATACAGATGTGCTCACACTGAAATATGTTTTTAAATATATTTTGCTGTCCTCATAAGGAAGGGATTCTGTCAGTTTAATCTGAGATTGAATCTACTGAATTAATATCCATTGCAGCCTGACATACATCAAAACAAAGACCTACTTTGTTTCCAAGTGTGCACTTACTGTCTCCTGATATCCAGTTATAATGGTAGACCCATTCTGGAACATATATATTAATATTTTTTTATGTTCTTTGTAGGTTCAAATGTGTAAATAGAAAAACAACTGTGACTTTTGGTTTAGTGGGTCTTTCATTTCTGGGGGTAAGTGGTGCCTGTTGAGTTTCATGGTCGGTGCACACACGTTTTGAGCTGGAAAAACAACATTTTCACACTTTTCACACTCACACTTGTACTGCCAATTGTTCGTAGGATAGTAGCCATATAACTTAAAACATAAACAGTACAACAGGAGGATTAATGGACATGGTATGGTACATTGGTCTCTATGTAGTGCAGGCAAGCACAAAATTAAATGTCAGTTATTACCATAGAATCAATTATTGAACAGTTACACATAGGTGGAAATTAAATGTCCGGTCTAGTCTAAACCTGATAATGTCTTGCATATATGGAGAACTGCATCCAATATCTTAAGTAACGGGCAATGGTCCAGAGCAAATAGTGACCAATATCTGAATTGTATTCCTTTATGATAAAATGCATGACACTTTGTTCTTACATGCTGTCCCATACTTGTGCATCACCGTGGAAACACTCCCTCTCCCAAACGTGTATCAGACCCAACTTGTCAATTATGTTGTTGTGACAATCAGTATGTGTGTCGCCTCTTCTTGTCATTTGTCAAACACGTTTTACTATTTCTTCTTATCAAACTAAGAAACCTGTCCTCAAATAACACATCTAAGAGATTAAGATCCATGCTCTTCATTTGCTTGAAGGGACTTGGTTAAAGGACAAACCCCAGGATTTATTTTTCTTTGTGCACTATTATGGATAGCTCTCGTCTCTGTTCATAAAACAATGTTTTATTGCCTAAGAGACTACGTTGTACAATAAAGTATACAAGTTGTTCACGTTTTCCCACTTTATCAAATTACAAATTGAATATATCTGATCTAATATCTGCAATTTTCTAATTACACCTCCCTCTCACCCCCCACCCCCAGAACAGATACACACACCCGTTCAATGGCGATGTTTAAAGTTTACTTTGTAATTGCAATACCAGTCTTACAGTTAGCGTGGAAGCATGTTTATGATCTGTAATTCTAACTGCCATGTTTTCTCTGTGTTTTGTCTTTGATTCACGCACTAAATTTCAAACCAGGATGTCAATCTAAGATGCTCTATTGTATGGTATTACATTGGTCGCTGTACGGTATTTATCTAATGACTCTCAGTGGAGCTGTATGACTTGTTTCTATTTTTGTGGAAAGTATACTGCTTTAGTGTTTCCCTGTTGAGGTTGTTACTGGTTGTAATGAAATTATGACTAACAATCAGAGGTGCAAAGTAAACAAAGCAATAATCGACATTTTCTCTGCTCTGCACTGCCCAGCCATTGTTGAGAAGCAAAGCACATTATGAAATGTTTGCCCATGCCCACAGTTGGTGATCACTCTTGAAAAACTTAATTGGTCAATATCCAGGTTGTCATCAGAAGAGCCCACCAGGACTGCTACTAGAGCAGCTGTCAGATTAAAATACTGTAGACATTATTTCAACGTGACTGAAAATGTAACATTTTATCATTGTATTGTGCTGTATAAAGTGTAGGTGTTTGTATGTACAAGTATAAATATGTGGAAACAATAACTAAAAAGTCAAAACAAAACAACCTTAATTACCAGATACTATAGTATGTTGTATTTATTTTGTGTGTTTTGAAGATCAAATTTGGAAAACAAATTAATAAATACATCAATAATAACTATTTATAGATATGGAGAATATTTTACTGTACCGCAATGAAGGTGATGTATTAAGGTTCGTGCAAGATTTTTATTTTTTATTTTGTTAACCATGCAGAAATCTGCACTCTTGAATTGTGCAATTAAATTAATTTCGCAGTACTACGATGGAGTTAAACATATAATGCAGTAAATAAAGATATAAAAACTGACTTGTATTTTTGTTTCGTTTTTCATTCAAGACAAGTTATTTACATTGTGTTTGCTTGTTTGATAGGATGCATTTATTTATTCACATAATTTAGGATACATAACTACCAATCGTCACGGTACCGTAAACTGACCACCATAAGGACAGTTATTCTAACATAGCCATTAACATAATATCTACTAGGGTGAGCAGATTATTGAGAGCAGTTAGCCACTATTACATATAGCCATAGAGCTATATAGCATACATTCGGACATACTTTATATTCCGTATCAGGATTCCCTTTTAATTGTGTGACAGGCCCTACATATTAGTTTTCCAAACAATGTTTTTAGGTAATACTTATTAAATCACTCACGACTGATATTAGGAAAAAAATGTATATATAACTTGCTACCAAAACTACAACTTCCACATCACCAACGCGGTGGATCATTGTGCGCATGCGTCTATGGAGACGTCAACTCCTCCTACTGCAAGGTCAGCGCTTGAAGGAAGGTGAGTCGTGTGATATTTAATTTTGTATTACTTGCAAACTGTCCAGCTATGGGCACACACCTTTTCGCCACATCACTGTTATGCTAATAATGTCAATTTTCCTTTTGTTCATTAAATTTAGTTTTGTTTCAAGAACGTTTGACCCTATCGATAGCATTTAGCCAACTAACGTTAGACCTGCAGAAGCTAGCTAACTCGATAGCTAGCAAGCTAACATTAACTGAAAACATGAATTTCTAGCAAGCAAATGGTTAGCTAGCTAGCAAAATGACCAAAACGACACAAGCACGATAACGACTTTAGCTAGCTAATCCTACTTTTGGATTGTTTCTAGCTAGTGTTATATACAACTGATGCTATGTAGCTAGTTTAATTAACACACTGGCATTTTTCGTTAACTATGGCTAGCTAATTTGCCATCAGGCTAGCGTAATTAATTTCAATAATAACACAACAGACGTAGACCAAAACCTAACGTTAGTTAATCCTGAATAACATTAGCGAGCTGGTTTAACAAGATAGCCAGTTTATCTGACACTACAGTAATTAACTGTGGGGTTTAGATGCTGAGACGATTAGATATGTTAGCTAGCAATTGTATGTTATGTTTTATCATGGTTATTGAAAAAGACAATCATTAAGAAATAACGTTAAATTTTATTTGAGAGACGCCAATTTTCTTTGTCACCTGCATGTAATATCCCGTTTTCACGACATTGTAATAATATAAGATGAATTAATTACGTACTTCTCTTTAACACTGATATTAATAAAACGCGCACGTTGTTTTCCAGGCAGTACTTTCTGGGCGACCCCCTCCGCTGTCTTCTGATGCTGCCCGGGGTACTCCGCTGTGCTCGACCTGCTGCCAACACCCTTGCCTTCTACCGCCAGACCACCAGATTTTTGCCTCAGATGGACCCCAGCCGGCCCGTGGAGTGCGCTATAAGGGCCAAACTGATCCAAGCCCTGGAGCCAGACCACCTTGAGGTGATGAATGAGAGCCACAAGCACGCCGTGCCTCCGGGGTCTGAGTCTCACTTCCTGGTGCTGGTGGTGAGCAAGCGTTTTGACGGACTGCCCCTGCTGCAGCGCCACCGTCTGGTCAACGAAGCCCTGCGCGAGGAGCTCAGCACCCTCATCCATGCCCTCTCCATCCAGGCAAAGACCCCTCAGCAGTGGGACAGCAACCCCAGTTTAGCCAAGAACCCGCCCTGTATGGGGGGCTCCAAGCATGACAACACCATGGCCGACAAGCTGAAGGCTGGCCAAGAATGAACCAAGAATGCTACTGATACTATTTCAATACAAACATGCTGGGACTCTCCCGTAGTGGAAGTTTGAGTTCTCAAATGGTCAAATCGATTTTTCAGGACCCTTTAAAAATATTCAAACCATGGTCAGCTCAAACAATGGTATATTGTAACAAAAAGTTATCTTTGCAGCCAAAGTATATTTCAGTCGTTAATGTCATAGCATTCACTGTCACCTGATTGCAGTAGTAAACCATTTCACCCCCTAATCCAGGATGATGAAGCCATAACAAATGCACTTCGACTGTCTATAGGACCATCCTGAACGGGATTATTGATTGCATCACTCATACATTGTGTAGATTAGCTATGTGAAATGTAAATTAAATATACAGGGGTTGTGGAAACATTTATTCTTAGGTTTGGTAATCTACTGTGTGTCTTTTCTACATTTTACCCAAATACTTGTGCATGCAATATCAGGCAAATATTTACCATCTCTACAGTGGGGATGGGAAACAATATATTATGTTTGTTGTGTACATATTGAGACCTTTCTACCCACTGAGTTGTACAGCTCATTGTGTTAAGTGGATACAAAAGCTAAATTGACTTATGTTTTCACTTCATAACTAATTAATGTACAGCAGATACAAAGTACTAATCCACTTGAATGTTGTCCATGACGGACTGTGTGTGATTCATGTACCACATTGTAATTTAATAAAACAATGTCATATAAAATTTCATATTTTAATATTTACTGTTTCTTACATTTCTTATTCATCATTTTCCAAGAACATAAAATAATCCCGATATACATGTCCTGTTCTGATGCACAGAAATGTTCAGACGCAAATCTCCAAATCTAATTAAGTTTTAATAGCCACTCAAACAATTTTATGAATATGTATATAGATGGAACAAAAACTGCTAGCTATGTGAGCAAAACCATACAGGTGATAGTCGTAAAAAAAGGGGATGACGTAACGGAACACGTTGCTGTAACAACTGAAATTAAACTGGTTTAAGAGCGAAAATACAGAGAGGGTCATATTTCAGGTCTGACCACACGAGGGCAGTACTTGTCAATAATTTATTTCAGTAAATGTGAGGATGAGTAAAAGTAAACGGGGGCACGTGCTAATTTAATCAACAGTTTTTTAGCCCCGCAGTAGTTTCTATGTATGGCACATTGCCATTTTCAATGAACCGTCACGGTACAGCGGTACTTCCGTTAATACACGTGAGAAACAGTTTGCTGAATGTGACTCGGTAAAGGTTCTATGTTCATCCCAGCTGCAGTAAGTATTCTTTCGCAGTAAATATTCTCACCAAGGATTTAAAAAATATTACCAGAGAAATGTATTGTAGTTTATGGTGGCAATACTTAAAATAAAACAAAAGCAAGACGATCAACTTGACCAACTGTTGGAAATGTTTCAATTGTAGCTTCCTTGTGTTCCTGCAATTAATACAGTTTGCAGTTTGCTCCAAAATAGATTACAATTCAAGTGGGTCCGGCATAAAGAAATATCAGACTTGCTGTTAGAAGGTATAAATGCCATGGAAACATTTTAAACCATGATTCTATGGCCACCCACATTATTTTGTGCTTTAGTTAGATAAGGTGCCTGCTCATATTCTACTACCTTTGCTTTTTCTGTTATTGAAATTTGGTTTGTTTACTGTGACTGTGTCTCAGACTTTGAGTTTGATTGAACGGTTGTGCAACAAAGCAGTGCTGCTCTCAGACTTGTTGCCCCCATTGTCAAACTACTACAGCAACAGTAACAACAATATTAAACTACACGTGCAATGTACAAATTATGCGTTTCAACTTTTGTCAACAAAGCGAAGTAACTGCTGTGATGCGCCAACTGTAGAGTAAATTTACATTTAGAGTAAATTTGTGGTACAGCTAGTGACGGACATGGCTTGTCAGCTGGCAGATGCTTTAGTGGAGTGGCCACAGCTGGTGTCACTCCTTCTGGAAGGACAACGGTGTGATAACCTTTTTATGGCCCTGCCAAAATTTCAAATGTTGAACACTAACTTCAGAAAACACTGTAAGTAGCAAAATGCTGTTCCAAAGACATGAAAGACGTCCATATTTAAACAGGCATGGGGAGTATAAGAGAGGAACAGATCATAGACTGAGAATAGGAAGCAGTAGCTGTCTGGAGGATGTGACTGAATGGGTTATATGTCATAGATACCAGGTGCAGTGTGCTTGAGAAAGACACTATACCCAGATCCATTGAATGAGTATGGACAAGTCACTCAAGAAACATTTGTCCAGCAAGTGCGTGTTTTCCCTGGATCGTTGTGACGTAGGGCTCTGCCAGCGACTTTCCTCAGGGTCACCGGGGCGCCCCCTTGTCCTAGCCTGTGGGTACAGTCAGTGGGAACTGCTGCACCCCTGCGTCAGAGGATCAGGAATAACCGAACCAGGCAGGGCTGGGACCCTGGTCCTTGGGCTGTTCCCGTGAGCGGCCTGCGGGGCAGGCACCCAGCATGATTTATGCCTCAGTGCTGGACAAGTGCTCCCCTGGTCAGCTGGCCTTAGTCCAGGCTGTGGGATGGGGTGGGGGCACCAAATGGACGTCTGAGTGCGGCCCCCACTGGGCGCCCCGTCTGGACCTGCTGCTCCCAGAGGAACGGCAGCTTGGTCAACAGTGCTCGTCGTGCACTGATTTAATAGTAAGACAGTTGTCTTTTGGCACATCTCGGTGTCTGCTAGGATGGGCATGGCCTGCATATGAAGAGCAACGTAGCCTCTGTTAGTACTATTCTACTGCGAACAACAAGTGTTTCAGATGTTAAGCTGGTACCATTGAAGTCAAGACTTCTTTTGCTACACTACTCAAAATGACAAAATCAAATCAACTGACCGGAAGCCAGCAACAGGAAGAGAAAGCACTGATGGGGAAGACAATATCCTTGTGTTGGAGAATTAGTCACACTTAGTAGCCCTAATGTTCAAAGCAGAAAAGGATCAATGGGGATTAAGGGGGAAGTCCGCACAGGTGGGTGATGGGAAGGTCACATGACAGGACGTTACTTAGTTTTGGTGACATACCAACGTGCAGGAATCTGAGCAAAAGTAATTTTTGCTACATTCACTCACTTCTTAATGGATCATTGTGGAGACGTGTGTAGTTTTAATTAGCAGAATCCTTTCTGGTACTATTGGCATGCAGTATGTGGTATATAAATATTTAGGAAGATTAAGAAATTGGAGAAATTATTGAATGGCCTGTGGACAATCTGCAATTACTGACTTGAATGAGTCATGCACCATTGAATAAAGGTGCTGTTTTTTGTTTAGTTTTTGTTCTTGTGGGAGAAAGGAAAGGAAAATGCTAAGGCTTTTACCGTGAGTTCAAAGCTGAATGCATGCAAGTCAAATATAGAACAGCATTTCTCACAATACTGGAATCTTTTCCAATTAGATCCAACAAACAACTTTTTTGCCAAAATGATCTTCTAAAAGTATAATTTTCAGCTTTTAAATGTATTTTGTTATCCTTTAACATATTTTGAATTTTGAAATAAGTCCACAAAGCAATTATTTAGCTCTTAATTTATTGCTTAGTCTGTGCTTTGCTAATTATATGTTTAGCTTTGAACTGATAATTGCTTAAAAAGCTAGTTTCACACCAGGGGTGGGTTGCAGAGAGACTTGCATGTTGATAATGCTTGCCTGTGTAAACTCTATGCTCCATATCTTATATCTATGAATATACAAGCTACATTTCTAAAAAATCTGGAAAATTGGAGGTTCTGGACATTTTGGGATTCTGGTAATGTCTTATGGGTTCATTCACATGTATTTGGAAGCATTACTTTTCTTAATTTATTTATAATCCTTTGTTGCCCAGGTAATCACTATGCATGCATGGTCAACATTGCAGCTCTTTCACACAGGTGGAACAGAATAAGCCTTATGTGAATATCTTGATTTTGCTTCTTAAGATTGTCTGTATTTTGTGATGTAAGTGTTGTGTTTTTAACGCCCATAGAGGGACTAGCGTTGGAAATGAGCTTTGGCTATAAACACATGTAGGACATTTGCTATTGCATTGTCAATGTCATCTATACTTGTCTCTTTTAAATAAATAAATAAAAATGTTGCCACCAAACGTGGGTTAGTTGTTGTTGTCTCTGTATTATTATTGAATGAAAAATGGACAGAGGGAGGGGACAGAGAGGTGTAGCCTATGCATTCTTTTTTGGGGCCAACATGTGTGGACAGGTTGGGTCCTGGCTACAGGTCAAAACCCGCATGAGGTCTGTTATCTAGTCATTTTTGCACTTGTTACACAGTTACACCAATCTACCTGACTTTTCTCAAAAAGCATGCACTGTGGGCCTTTAACCATATCCATGTTTCAGACACTCTATCACCCTGCCAAACGTAACAGGTGAACCACAATATATGAAACTGCTCATTTCGAAATGAATGATAGCATTGCATTACACTATAGGTACGTATGTGGAGCGGAAAAGGCAGGAAATTACATATGATGGCTTTGAGGCGACTGAAGTAAACGGTCACATGCTTTTGTACAACCTATGCTGAATTCATATGATTTTGAATGCTCTTAACACACAAAGCTCTATGTGTTCATTCATCCCTGTTTAACATGCAGAGAAAGTTAGTCTTATGTGTTGCAATTCTGCAGATATTCTTGATCTGTAAATAGGAGACTAACTGCGCATGGGTCACCTGCCTTCGTGGAGCCAAATAATTGAATGGACTGTATGAGAAATGGTTTAGACGCCAATGTTTTCCTGTTCTGCCCAGATACAACATAATTGCCACCCATTACATTTTTACCCCCATGCAGTGTTCTCCAACACTATGATTGTATAGGTTGGTCACTTAAAAGGCCAGTACTATTTTGAAGAAGTGATGTAGAAGTGACCACAAAATAAAAAAAGATTTGGTATGATAGTTAAGCTATTACGTGATATTACTGGACTAGAACTGTTCTGTACTTGAGATGTTTTCCCTAATGTCTACTTCCTGTTTATGTATACACTGAAAAAAATGTCCGTCTTAACACGTGCTTTAGTCTTGTAATGAGACTTAAAATCTTTTTTTTTTCTCAAAAGTGAAAAATATTAGCTTGTTTTAAGTTACTTTTTGCTTGACAATTTTACCGCACTTCCAAATCTTGAAATGAGTAAACCTATCTCATCCCACTGGCAGATAGTTTATGTTATTTAGCAAAATGTAACAGAAATAAGATTCTAAAGTCTAAAAATAAGATTAAAATACTTGTTA
Source organism: Ilyophis sp. 1 JC-2022 (assembly GCA_022702515.1). NCBI lineage: Eukaryota > Metazoa > Chordata > Actinopteri > Anguilliformes > Synaphobranchidae > Ilyophis > Ilyophis sp. 1 JC-2022. The sequence goes on along the minus strand of CM040406.1, from coordinate 87,663,623 downwards.
AAATTAGGTTTTTGCAGTATAGTGCCATAGCTCTGAGAATGGGACTACTTCACTTTTTCCAGTTATAAACATGCATATTTTACCTGCAATTTTGCTAATACATGTAGCTTTATATCGTGAACATGGCTGAATGTTTACACACCTTCGTGCTTCTCTAGCTTTCTGATGCAAGCTAGAGAAAATCAAGGTTGTTCTTAAAGCAGAGGCACCATAGGCAACCCTGTTTTCTTGTTTTCTGCTCCATCCAAGCCGCGTATGTCTACGGTCGCTTCAGAAATTAGGCTTCACAAAAAAAAAAATCTTACTTCATAAAAAGTTTTGAACAATTAAATACACCTAAAAATGATGCAGCTTTCCAGGGGTTGGGTGGCATACCCTGGCCTTACAGCAGCATGCTATGGGCCCCTCCGTAAACACAGGTTAGGCCATGTAGTTGTGCTCTTTGGTCTGCAGCGGGAGTGCAGCGTGTCTCATGCTCGCTTGGCACATGTGGGCGGTCTGGTTTGGACTTGCACCTTCCCCGGAGCGCCGGGCCCTGTGGAGCCTGCACAAACCTTCTCGCTCCTGCTTGGCCCGCTGGAATGCTGTGCATTCCCCGCCCCGCGGGTCGCACCTGGGGGAGCGCGCGCCTCACACAGCTGCTGCGCACACGGGCCTCCTTCCCCCCGCCCCACGGTTCGCCTCCCGCGTAAGAGCGGGGGTGAGGACGAGGACGAACGCCATAGATCAGCTGTGCCTCAATTCTTCTTGGTTTCCCAGATGCATAAGGGCAGAAAACAGCCCCGACCCCCCCCAAACCCCCAGAAAATTGCATCAATATTGCTCGGCGAGCAGCGCGGGGGCCGCGGTTACGGGCGGTGATTTAAGAACGCCGGGTTCAGATCCGGGGCTGTCGTGCCCTCGGGCAGCCCGCATCACCTGGATTTCTCCTGTAAAAGCTCACATGACTGATTGGGTGGAAGTCGCTTTGAACACAAAGGTCAGCCGAATGCAGGGTGGTGAATGGAGGCTTAATCTGGGACGGTCCAGATGTGGAGTGGGCTGAAAGGAGTCGCAGCGCTCAAAGCTGAACGGGGCAAAACGTGATCTATTGTTCAGCTGTCAGGCAGTTTGATGTATTCAATCCCACACTCTCGAAACAAAACCCATCCCCTGATTATACAAGCCCCCCCCCCCCAGCCCATGCCCCCACCCCTCCCTCTCCTGCACGGTGCGGGCCGAGGGCCCTCCGACACCGGGCCGCTTGACCTCACAGTATTCTGCTCTTTGTTTCTGATGACCTCCGTTTCTTTACCCCTCTCCGAACTCAGATCTCTGCTCTCACCACATTGAGTAGTGGGGCCCTCAAGTTTATTTTATTAGTGCTTTGGAATAAGGCTTTTAAAGAAAAAAAAGCTCCAGAAAAAAAGCAGGGTAGTCATGGATTCACAGCGTTATTGTGGTGACCTTTTACACGGTGATGTCCAGTTGTCACTTCAAAGACCTGTGGTACTGAATCAATTGTGAATATATCATATTGTCTCCTACCAAGCAAAACAATGTCGAGTATGAGGGAAAATGTTTATTTTTTGTTAAACTCCTCTTAATCCTTTGTGCCCCCCACTGACACACCACACCTCTGATGAAACTGGTTCTCGGTGAGTCATTTGACTGGGAGCGATGCGCTCTGGTTTCCAGCCCCAGGCCTCACATGACACAGATGGCCCCTAAAAGCGGCTCCGTAGCTCATGCCGTGTTTGTGCTAGCACACCTCTGCGCCAGGAGTCCTGTTTCTGTGGCTATCTCGCTCTGCTTCGCACCAGGGGAGACCCTTCCCTTTCCTGTTCTCACTTTACAGTAAATAGGCAGGCCGGCCGTACGCTCTGCTGCTCCTCTACAGGACAATATGTTTCCGCTCTCTCTGCCCGCCGCTCTGAGATGGGCCGTGAGTGGCTTTCCCTTGTTTACAAAACAAATCGGAACCTCTGCCCCTTCCACTCAAAGTTTTTCCTCACACCCCGCCCCCCATTCGACACACACACACACATCACATGAGCACGCAGGCACGCACAGACACACACATGCACACACACACACACACACACATCACATGAGCATTCAGGCGCACGCAGACACACGCACACACGCAAGCCGCACACACTCACGCCCAACACACACACAACACACACACACGCACACACTAACGCACACACATCACATGAGCATTCAGGCGCACGCAGACACACGCACACACGCAAGCCGCACACACTCACACACAACACACACACACACACACACTAACGCACACACTCACGCTCGCCAGCACACACACGCACGCCACGCACACACACAGACACACACCTCTTTGTTTGGAATCGTTTGACCAGAAAATGCTTCACAACTACAGGCGGAGATATATTCCTTCTGACTGGCAGCAGCTCTTAAGTGCATGTACTGCATGGAGCATTCCGACGGACTTGCCTTCTTCCTCCGGTCAAAACAGAATACTACTGAGCAGCCAAAGACAAAGAGAGTGACCCATTCATTATTTCCTACCAGCCCAGGAGGGGAAATGGTCGATGAATGGTCAATAATTGTGACAGTACAGGTGACTGTTTAACTGTTTACCACTGACGCCTGTTGGCTGAGCACTTTACAGATATTGCTCTGTATTTCAGCGTTTTTACATTTTTACAATGATTTCCAGTTATTGTGCTCTTTGTACCCCGTGAGGATTGAGCGATTGTCATGATTGTAATCACGGATGTGAATTAATTAAATCTTTTTGAGTCATTCTTCATGCCTGTATAGCATTCTTTTGATTAAAATAACAGCTTATGGTCTTCACATTCAGACTTCAGAACTCCAGACGAAGCCATTTCCAAACCAAATTTGGTCTGGCTCTGATGATAGATTTACTGACATGGCTGAAACAAAGCAGGATAGAGTACTACAGGCCAGCCTGGCTGATTCAACCAGACATAGGAAGCCTGTTACAGCTGTTTAAGTGTTAATTCTATTGTATGTTATTTGTATGTCAGTCCTGAGATGCACTGGAGAATTGTCTCTCAATGGAACAGCATGTGTCCATGGCCTCTGCCACCCAGGGGGTATGAGGCCCACTGCTGTTTACCCCTTTTTTTCTACTGCACCAAACTGTGGAGTTAAAAAGCAGGTGTTTGCATTAAAACAACAAACATGGCAATATGTGGAGTGGGTATAACTGTGTAGTAATTGGCGGCATTGTATTCCGGGTCTCGTCAAGAAAAGTTTAGATACGTTTTCTGGATTGCATTTGCAAATAAATAAAAAGTATCTAAAGATGTATTGTGAAATAGTTTATCCTTTTTTTCTGAACACAATTGGCCGTATCTTTTCATTATTCAAGAAGATGATATCGGATAATAAGAAATGGAACCATGTTTATTTTCAGTTAGCTTAGTTAAATTATCTTTTGTAGTAGATGGCCAACCTACATGCTTGAGTGTCATCATGTTTTCTGGGTATTGTAGTTTTAACTTGTATAGCTGAAAATACACATAGTGTGGTTCTATGAGAAAAAAGAAAAAAATAGCCAAGGTACTGTGTATGAATGAATGGAGAAGTACCCTTCATCAATTGCTCAGGGCCATTCACATAGTGTATGGACAAAAAGTAACCTTCTCCAGAAACCTGACTTCAATTTACAATAAAACATACAGTATATGTTAAATGACAAATGCAAAGCCAAGGTTCACTACAAATTACATTTTTTAGAAATCCAAAATTTATGGAAATGTTCATTTTTTATGTAAAAAATGTTTTTGATAAATATCAGCCAGTTATAAGTGTTTTGTAAAGCAATAGATCTCCACGTTATAAGTGGCTTGCTCCTGGATGACCAAGTAGGTCAAGAGAATCAACATGGGGTGAACGGGCTGGAAAAAGCATGAGGAGAAGGTCAACCGGAAAATCCCCCCTGCAGTAACCCCCCTCCCCCAGGGTGGGACCCTGAGATAGGAGACATGGAGGCTGAAGAAGTGGGGCTCTAGCCCCAGTCAGCCATCCATCCACAGCCCCCCCCCCCCAACGAGCACTCGTCATAGGCATATGTAGCTCTCACACCCTCCCTTTGTTTTCTCCTGCCATTGGGAATAGCCCTTGCAACCAGGAAATGTGTGTTTTTCTAACCTACTGTAACTGGAAGAAGTTAGTCTAACATGGCTGAATGGAATCCCCATCTAACTGAGTTGTAGATATATGAAGTCTGGATAACCTAGGACAATATATAGCTAAATGTATGCGTCATTTTCATTGCCCACTTTCTTAAATCAATTGCTTTTGAGAATTTCACTTTTTAGTTCACACTGACTACAGATGTTTGACATGAGTTGCCATGTTAACATACCCCATGTAACTACATTCGTACACAAGGTTGAAACTCTTCTATATTTCAGTTTCCAGCAACCGTATGAACACCCATATTTTATTATTGACTGCATTTTGCTTTAATTGTCAATTATCAATACAAGAGCAGGCAATTCCGGTTTGAAAAAAAAACAAACATATTTGCAAAGTTTGGAACAATAGCTTCTGATCACATTACTCATAAGACTGGTTCATTTTTGTGTTTTGAGATACATGCTTTCTGATTTCAATTAAGTGGCCTCACCGGTGTTTAACCTAAAATAATTTGCATATTTTTTCACTTTGAAAGATGCTCACTTAAGATAGTTTCTGTAGAGCATTTATTTCGGGTTTGAGACATTTATATGATATGATGTAAGCAGAAAAATGTGCAGAGAAATACCCCTGAAGATAATGTTTCAGCCCTGAAGAGATGGTTTCCCTAGGGCCTAGGGTGTGTGGGTCTGTGAGACAATGGACCAAGGCTCCCTCTTCCCTGTGATGCAATCTAGGCATACACTTTCTCAACCCACTGCTATACTGGACTAACAATTAGCAAAAGCAATAAATAAATAAATAAATAAATAAATAATACTGTTACTAAACCTTGAATTTAAAAAAACATTGCACAGAAAAACCCCTACTGTGATGTTACAATTAACTTTATATTCATCTGACAATGTGTTCAATGTAATCTGGACTGATCCAATAAAGGGTATAATGCAGCTATGTATTTTCATGTGGGGGGATGTGCTTACCTGATTATTGTATTTTACGTGAACTCTCCCCTAATGACAAAGGTATTGATAGTCCTGTGGAAACTAATGAAAATTGATGTAGTGTTATATTTACCTTACAAAACAAACAGCGTGCAGGTAAATAGTGTAGAAATGATTAAACTGTGTCCTCTAAAATGGATGGAAGGCTCTCAATTCTATGCAACCTATGACCCCAGAGAACATTTCCCCTGAAAACCTTGAAGACGTTTTCAGGGAGAAAAGCCTCAGTGATGCTCTGTCCAGCAAACATGTGGAATTTACAGTAGTGGGCATAACTGAGTGTAGGAATCTGGAATGTGAGTTTTGGGATAGCATGGGGATGGGGTGAAAGGCTTGGGGTGGGAAGGGGGAGTGGGAGAAGGGTGGTGGGTAGGGCTACTCCTCCTCAGGTCAGAGGAAAGAGGATGAAACCTGTCATTAGGAAGGTGAAATGAAGAGAGGGCTCCATGGGGTGGCCATTGTCCATGGGCAGTGAGGAGGACCAGGTCTTTAGTGCCTCAGATAACACAGCCTGGTGCTTTGTGCTGAGGTGAAAGGGATGGAGGGGGGCGGTCAGGAATAGTGGTTGGAGGAGAAAGGCCTAGTGGGCAGGCCCTCCATGGGGGGCAGGGACACTTTTGCTTTTCCCACTTGTTTCTCTTTCTTTTGGACCAGCTCATCCAGAACCCTTGACTTTTTTTTTGGAACTTGATGGTTCTTCCTTAGGGAATTATACATCCTCTCCTCAAAATGCTCATTGAGCGCAATTATTATACACCCTCACCTGTTCATCACCAACCAAAACACGTTCAAGCTGTCATGTGACCTCTATCTATAGTGCTGTAACCATCACAATGACAAGTAAGATCCTCTCATGACTAGAAAGCCCAACATTAAAATCCATGACAAACTGGGCCTGAAATTTTAATAACAATGATGTAACAGCGCTTGGCCAAATGCATCCTTTAGAGTCCTAAACCATCATCTCAGCAAGGCATAGTACATCGTACAAACTTCTCCCACATTGATCACATCTAATGACTGCTAGCATTTTAGGCATCATTATTCATCAATTTAGCAAGAGGCTATTAAGGTGGTAAGATCCAAGCCCTCTCTAAGTTAAATGTCTTCACAAAACCTGATTCATTTGATGGATTCGTTGAGAAAAAAAAACTGATTTAACAGTTAGAAGCTGCTTAAATATATTTATTATTTCCTTCACAGCATTACCGGATACTCCAGGAGTGGCGACCATACACAAACACAGTTTTTCACCTAATAGACTGATGCCACCCATTATTGACTCAATTAGGCCTTTTGAAATACATGCCCAAATTACTGATGACTATGGAAAGCCAATAAACCCTGCTGGGTTCTGTTCCTGATGTTGACAAACCTGGTTGTAAAGACAAACATCATGTTCCAGGAGGGACCCAAGTCATTCAGGTTTACCTTCCGGAGAGAAACTGGTGTTCCAGGTATATTTCAATTGCTGCCTGGCAGGTGAGCTAACAGCATCCAATCCAAAAAAGAAATAACTGCATTAAAACAATTAAGAGATGACATAGAGGAAAAGCAGAATACATTACAGGACTACACATTTCCTGCCATGGGCAAAGTCAATGTAAACTGCTGATTCTTGCATTTCAATAGCTGCTTCCTGAGGCAAGAACCATTATGAATGAGTTACTTAATAACAACGAGTAAGGGCTTTAACCCTAGCATTATCAGCAGTTCCCAATGTGCTGTATATCTGTCAAACAGCTCCATTTTAGTAAGCTTAGTCAATCATCCAATGATTATTATAACTGTGACTATGATATGTCATTGTAATGAACATCATCCAAATCATCGTTTTTGCAGTTAAGCCAATCCATATGAAATATCATTGTGCTAGTTTGCATATTTTTGGAAGCCTTATTTTACAGTAAAGCAGTAAGAGCAATGTAGATACCATAAGAGAGAGACACCATGTGAATGTGAATTGCGAAAGAGAGGATATGTGTATTAAGGCAAGTAGATAAGAGGAATCTGTTTTTCCTATCAACTAAGACAATAAGAGCGGTGACCTAAGAGGGAAACAGCCACTCCTTGTGCAGAAAAGGTAGAGAGTAGAGCTAATCACTTTCCCTGGTGATTTCTCAGGAGTTAGAGTGAAAGATCACAGCGTTAGCAACAAGGACTGCCCACTCTGGCCTGCTGCCCCTCCCTCTCCCATTCAGGAAAGCCCAGGGTGGCTGGTTGTGGCCGTTGGGCCTTTGAAGGGTGATAGATGGCTTCATAAACCAGCTCTCCCGGGTGGGACACTAGTGAAGGAATGCGATCAGCTCTCCCTCAGGCAGTGGGACAGATGCGAGGGTCGTCCCTCGCCTGGATTTCCCATGATTCCCATGGGAGAGTCTCTGTGACAAGCCTCAGACTCCATGAGTGGGGTGAGAACATCATGTATTAACAAGCACATTTTGCATGTGTCCTGTTTGTGGGGTTAATTATTACTGTTTACCAGTATTATTTTCACAAACCTAAATCACTATCAGTTATATGTTCAGGACTCTAAACAAAGTGCAACAACCCCTTCGCAGCTCTTTGGAAAACAATTCTCATGTTCCGAGATGACTACTTTGTCCAGTCTGGTGGCTATTAAGCTAGCTAATGTGTTTTTTCCCCTTAGGCTGTTGGCCTAAGTGACAACAGGCGGTGGTTAATGCTAGGGTCTATTCATGCCTTATTGCCACTAGCAAAGGTGAAGAAATTGGTGAAATTTCATTAGATGTGGTAAGGATTTTGAAAGGAAGAGAAGAAATCAAGAAGGCTTTGCTTTGATTTTCAAAGGTTTATGCCCAACCCCAAACCACCTGATGGAATTATTTAGCAAAAGCCATTACATGTTACATTGTTCCTGCTAATTTAAAAGGTTTGTTCTGAACGAGGATGCATACTGAGATGTACCTTTCAGTATTTCTCCAAATAAATGTAACCTTATGAGTGCATATTCAATATTGGTCTCCAGGCAAACATCATACAGAAAAGGAGTTAGTTCCACATCATTACAGTAAATACACTGCACAGACATAATGAACCATTTTATGTTTCAGAAGGGATCACATTATTGTAGGTCATTGCCGGTTCAAGTATTTTAGGGCGGTATTAAAGTTTCAAACTCATAGCCATAACTAATCCATGAAATTCAAGAGCTACCAAAAGCTAATGCAAAAAAACTCAGCACACTTAAATCCAGCAGTATATCAAGTAGCTTGACATATGTACCACAGACAACTTGCTGTTTGTCATGGACATAAATGGATCCTGGAAAACACAGCACAAATAGATTGGTTGGATGGGAATTGCTTGGCTCTGCACAAGAAGCCTTTTCAGACAGGGCCAACACTGATGACATTGTCAGACAGCAATCAAAGGAAAAAGCACCCAGTAGTCACACAGAACACACACAATGCACAAACGCTAGTGGTCAGATGGTTAAGAAAAAAAGGCAAACGAGACTAGCAGTTATGCTGGTCGGAGGACAGTGGTGTGGGAAAGGGGGAACTCACTCTATGGCCATTCCCTTTACGTCACAGGTTATTACCCACATATCAAGAGTAATTATGTCCTATGTCTCATGGGAACTGCGGGAGTGCTTGGTTCACCGGTGTCCCAACTGGGACTTGGGCTAGGGTGAGTGAGTGTGTGTACGTGTGTGTGTGTGGGTGGGGGGGGAGGGTTTGCAAGAACAGGAGATTTTTTGTGCAGGGAAAAGAGAGGCCCGGACACTTCATCTTCTCTTCTCTGGGCTGCCAAAAAGGTCAAGGGTCAAATGTCAGGGCGATTGAAGAATTCCGAGCTGCATGCCGACAGATCGGGTTACAGGGGTGGGGGAGGGTTGTGGACTGCGCCAGAGGGATAGGTGCTTGTGTGTGTGTTTGTCAGAGCGTTCCTTATTTAAGGCATCTCTTAAGAGCTTTAGGACTCCTGTGTTGGAAATACCCATCCGGTGATTTCACAAAGGATTAGAGTTTATTATATGGCAAGCCATCCTGAAATGGAAGCAGTAACTTCAACCTGATCATCACCTTAGGTAACTTACCAACGCTAATGCCCTTTCATGTATTCTTATCCTACCAAATGTATTCCATATGACTTGGAGCCCACAGCATTAATGTGCTTGGCTGGAAAGTAAAAATAAATAAATAAACAAATAAAAAGTTCACAGATGTTGGAAGCAAAGGCTCAGGGTTTGGGTTTTTCTAAACAAATGTTGCCTCATTGGAATTTTCCCCAAAATTCTATGAATCAGCTGTGCAGAAGAGGTTTGCACAGAAAAATGTAGAAAAAACAATCAACCACGTTCAAAGGCTGAAGTCGTTTTTCTCCTGCATCGTCTGGATACCATATTTTCTAAATTATTGGTGCATGATGAATTCAAGAAGACTTCCACGCTTGAACATTTAGCAGAAGGTTTGGTCTTTTCAAATACATGAGGCACAAACAGGCACGGTACCTCAGTACACCACATCTCCTTTTGTGACTTTTGTAATTGATCATTAACTAACATGTGTTGCCAGTCTTTAAAAACCTGGTGATTTAAGGTCACCTATAAAAGCTGCTAGGATGGGCCTTTCCAGGGTCATGCCTAACGAATACAGCTGTGCTCCAATTATATCTGGTCACAATGGCTGTATTGTTTACTCAAAAAACACTGCATATATAGTTTTTAATGTTGCAGCCATGACCTTAAGTGTCATATAAATGCCTGTGACAAAGCAGACACAATCACGTGTGTGTGGAAAACTATATCATAGGAACTAGGTAGTGCTATTATGTATGATGTTCTGAGGCATCTAACTATAGTTTTGTTCAGCTTTAGTTACTCCTCATTGTGTCCATATTGTCAGCCTACACGAGCGCACCACAGTAGTTTTTCAGAAGGATAATACTGATTGCAGTGTTGCATTGTGGAAGTTGATGGGAGAGTTTTTTAACTGAAGACTATAGCTACAAATGTTCCCTTCAGATTTTCGCCAGAGCTGACATTGCGCAATGCTGGCAGAAAGAACAGGACCCTCACACACAGAACAAAGGTCACGACCCCCGAAAACCACCCCCACTCACCCTCACACACAATCAGTTTTGTGCTTTCCCCTTCCATACGCGTTCTGAATAGAGCTCTTTACTGAAGTCTTTACAGTATCAGATCCCATTTTCCCTCTTTTATTGCTGCTCAAGCGCTTAAATAGCCGGAGAGCACGAAAGAATCCAACGAGTCATTGATGGATCGGTCCAAGGTCCAGACTTGTAGAGCACGGCCTGACGACCGGCTTAGGGCCTTTGAGTTATGTGCTACCCGGGCCTGGCTCTGACTAATGTAGTAACTTGTTGAGGGAGGTCTTTGAAGCTAGCCTCCACAAAGTGTTCTTTCTGTGACTTGGGTGAGAACTGACCGGCGGGGTTCCAAAAGGAAAATGTAAACCGTGGATTAACCGGGCTAATGGCCCCTTGTCCGGCGTTGATGTTAATTAGCGCTAATTAAGGGCCCACCTTGTTTAACGGATACAGGACTGGGGATCGGAGGAGCCCCACACATCATGGCTTTGAGAGCTCTGACACTCTAGCCACCCCTGTTTAATGCTACGGCCGCGGTAGCACTTGTCCGCTGACGGCGTCCCTCTGTTTGCTCTTCACTCGTTGTCAGAGCCGATTTGCTCTCGCCACAATGACTCCCATTCACTCTGCTTGATCTTCACAGCTATTCAAGGGTCGCCCTTTCTAGTGGTTGAGGGCTCAGCTCCCCCGGCCTCTGATTGTACTCCTGTTGAGCTGGGATGTGACTCTGGGGTTTGGGTCTTTAGCGATACACAGCTGTGTCTCATAATCTGTTGCTTTGTTGGCGGGGTTGACCCCACCCCTTTTGTTGGGGAACTGCAGGTTTTCACATTTGTGCTGCAAAACAGCACTATGAGTCTTCAATGTAATGATCATTAATTGCTGCGGATTGTTTATTTATTTTTATTTTTTTAGATGTGTGGCTACAGCCTCCATCTGGTATCCTCTCATATTTTATCCCGCTAACAGTCTCCTGTGGGGCGCAAGAGGGGCCCAGTTGGTAAAGCTCCACAGCCAACACCTGGTATCACTTTATTAACCCTGGTCCCCCTCGACCCCTGCAAGCCCAGGAACAGTGGGGCCATCAGGGGCAGCCCCCGGACGCCACTGCAGCCTTTGAAGGGAGAAGTGACGCCCCAGATCGGAGCCTCGGCGATGACTTTACCAGTGCCACGACCCCTGTGACCTAACCCCCCCCCCCACACACACACACAGCTGCTGCCTCCCATTGGCCACCAGCGGGCCGCAGTAGTTCAGGAATAAGAGCGGCGAATGGCTGGGGAACAGCGAAAGGTCAGCTGGTGGTCAGAGGTTTTTATTGGGAGTGAGAGGGAGAAAGAAAGAGAGGGAGGGAGAACGCGTTAAGGACCACCGTCTGAGATTTTAACTGCAGGGAATTTGGCCTTTTCCCCACCCTCCCTAAGTTAAGCTCAGGCAGGCTAGGTCCACGTATGTGAAATGGACACAGATGGAGGTGTTTCTCGTAGAGCCGCTGATCTTAAAACTTTCAGAGACATCGGGCATATCCGTGCTCCGAAGCCCTGTATGGTACAACCATGTTACATGGAGCAGAGCCCCATATTAATCGGATGAAGGAGATGACCTGGGATCAGTTACAAGTGCAGCAGTATGTTCTGAATCACAGTCCATTGCAAAGTACTGATTTAAAATGAATCATTGCCGAGGTCATTAACAGTCTGGGCAGTTTTCACCATCTTGTTTCTGTTGAGGTTTTGCTCAGGTGCAACTATAGAGAGCATTGGGTGTTTTCAATGACCATTTTAATAAGTCAATAAGTGAAAATCATTGCTTTTACGTAGGATCACTGTCTAAGAGGTTGTTTTTTGTGTTGCATTATAGTCTAGTTATAAAAAGGAGACCATTGGAGATACTCCTCTCTGAGGGTGAACTGAGGTTTTGCTCAGTAGAAGGGAGCTGGGGTACGGCATTTACGGGGTGGTGATCTGCTGCACTCGTCAGTGAACAAGCTTCTCAAAGAACGCTCCCCGGGTGATGGGTAGTAACTCAAGGTTATCTACAAATGTGACCCGTGATGTCAGCCCTATCCCCGTCGTGCCATGGTAGAGAGTCATGCGGGGATGGCTGAGGAGGCGGGGTGGGATAATTCATTGCCAGATCGCCTGACCCTCGTTCGCAGTATGAATGCCTGTAAACACTGCATTACGGTAGTGGGGGGTGGGGGGAGGGGGGTTGGGGGGGGCACGGCGACTCTGTTGCCGCCTAGTGTTCTGCCTTGTTAAACTCATTGGTCACAGTCTCTAGGCCCGATAATTTATAATCTTGTATATTCTCTGTTCAAACTGTGCCCCCACCCCGCTGCCTCCTCCATCTTCAGGGAGTATCTGCGGAACGATCCAGGGGAGGCGCCGCGGCCGGGCCATTTTTCATCCCTGTAAAATCATTGTTACATAAGTGGGACACGGCGATCCCCAATGATCCAAACACAAATGGCATGTGTAAACATTTTGCTGCCAGTGTCAGGTTACGTTAAGCTGGTGGCGGTCGGCCAATACAGAAACGCAACCATGCAACTTTGTAAACTTATTATAAGACCATGATCAATTTGCCCACTTGAGTTAATGCATTATATATTTTAATCCCAAATAGGAATTTTGATTATTCTACTGCGGAGATGGACGCATCCCGTGATGACATTGTTTTTATAAAATTAACATGATATTGCACTGGCTTTCAATTCAGGAGAGTCCCAGTCCGTATTGTCATCCTCTCACAATTTAGACAAATTCTCATTCACGTTTCAATTTATATATTTGGAGTTTACGTTATTACAAGATATAAATGGCTGCAAACCAGTTTTCAAGGTTGAACATAAATAATCATAAAATGAACGTACGACAGCAATATACATTGCTAAAGTAATTATAATCTCTGGAAGTGGTGCCATTACTATAATGTTTTAGATGATGCTGGGCATTAAATTAAATGGAGTGATGGTGCAGTAATGTAAATACTGACAATTATTATTTTATTGATATTTATCTGGTACCTGCTCAACACTAGTTCAAATATAAACCTTCATTGCTTTCTTCAAACATGTCACATACAACTCACTACACGTTGGTATACATTGCTGGGGTATACACTGCTGGGGTATACACTGTTGGTATTATGCCTCACATTACACAACCACCAAAAACTCTAAAGACTCTAAATCACCAACTGGGACTTTACATTCACTGCATAGTCAAGACCGCATCATCTGAACCAGGGGACTGACATCATGCATGGATCAACTTATGGCCTAAAGGGGATGGTCATTACCTACTAACACTGCTTACTTCTGATGGTTCCGTTTAGATTGCCTGGAAAACTTTATTGACACGTATCAAGGCACACTTTTGTTTCGTATACATTAACATTGGGCAAGCTCAAGACAACTACTACCTAATCAGGTACAGTTTAAATGACTTATTAAATAAATTCATGTGAAATGATAGTTTTCTAATTCTGTGTGACAATTTTGTGTCAGTCTCAATGAAGCTATTTCAGTCATTTTCATAAAGAGCTTCCTGTAATGCTCACCTCAGATTTTCCCCGAAAAGATTTTCTGCCCGTCAAAGAATTATGAACAATTTACTATTTTGAGGTAGTTACTTCATTGCCAGATAAAGTTAATTATTTCTCTATCTCTATATTCCTTACTTTCTCACTCTTTTCCTCCCACTCTCTCATTCTCTCTTTCTCTTTTCTTTGGTGTCTTTTTATGGAAATGACATTCTTGGAGCAGCCGAACAGAAGCCCTTGTTTAGGAGCAACCCTCCCACCAAGCCCCTTTTTCTTCATCTTCCTAGTTTTGGAGCCTGGGTGCAAAGGTCAGGACCCCTCCAGCTTCAGAGACATGTCAGGTCATGCTAGCTGCATAGCATTCCCTGTATAGCCTCCTGAAAAAGGCCCACTGTCTTTCAGTTATGTCAAGCCTCTTAGTTGCACAAGAAGTGTGAGAGTGAGAGAGAGAGAGAGCGAGAGCAAGAGAGAGAGAGAAAGAGAGAGAGAGAGCGAGAGAGAGAGAAAGCGCGAGAGAGTGAGAGAGAGAGAAAGAGAGAGAGAGAGCAGTTTTGGTCAGTAAAATATTAGATTTTACTGGTTAATTTTGCAAAGGCTATTTCCAGCAAAGGGAAATCTTAAGACGCATTTATAAAATTTATGAATAGATGAGCAAAAGGTTCGCTGATAAGAGACACAATGGATCATTATTTCAAGAGCAGTCGAGTGGACATTTTTTGAGGAGCTTAATCAGAATTTTGTTTAGGTCATGAACGTGTGTCACTGTGGCCTGAGCAATGAAAACAGCTGAGTCCGGGACGGGATACAGTGACATTTTCACTGAGGGCTGGAACTGAGTAACGAGCTTTAAATGCACAAACAGCAAAAAGAATGAAGAGGATTGAACTGGCACTCGTTATAGCAAATAAACAAATAAAGAAATAAATCCAGAGGCCATCAGGGTAACGGATGCACCCCCAGACGGGTCAGTGCAGGAACAGATAAATCTAAGTTAAAGACGCCATGCTTCGCACTGTTTAACCTCCTAATTAACCCCAATCGGGTGAAGGAAGCAGCTCGCACACAAACTGTCAGATCTGCTGCTATATTAAGAACAGTACCTATAATTTCTTGGATAAATCATGACACACATACAAACAGTGATAAGACTCAGCATGCTTCGCTCCTCACACCCACATAAGGACAAAATGAAGGACAAAATGTATGCAGATACAATGCAAACATGGCCTTACATAAGCAGCATAGTAAGCACTAAGCAGCATGAGCCTCGGTCCAGTAGTCCAATTTGAATTTAACACACTCAGGGACAAGCACAAGCAAAGACATTCAACCCACTTTAAGTAACCATTAAATGTGAGGAAGATCAATTGAGTAAACTACATAGCACTGTGAAGGATGTTCCTCTGTAGAGGAAGGAAAAGTTGGCTGTAACATATACTCCACTCCAGGTCTCCGTTTCTTGTCAGTGCTTGAAACACATAGGGCCTGATTTACTAAGACATTTTATTTATTTATATCCTTTGTTTTTTTTTGCAGGTAGTCTCATTGAGATCAAGATTTCTTTTACAAGAAAGACCTGCGAGCAAAAATAAAAACATGTTTAAAACTTTAAAGAGACAAGTACAATTCAGTCACATTAACATTCAGCATTCAAACAGCATACAGGGATATATCAAAGGAAACAACCAGACACCTGCAAAACTAGTAACACAACCAATGATTGGTGCAAAACAAATACCATGACCAATCATTTGCAATAGTGGGACACAACCAGGTTAATCTCACCAGCTGTTCTTTAGAGACATCTTTCCTGTAGCCCAGAGTAGCCATGTTGCTTGTGTTAGTGTGACACAGTGGTGAGTCAAGAGGAACAATTAACAAATTGGGGAGGGAAAATGAGGGGGAAACTGTTTAACAAAATAACAAGAGTATGCGAGATTTACAATAAAAAAATGGCCATGGATGATAACTACAGCCTTTTTCAGATGGGGTGCTGCAGGCCCGGTTATCACAAAGTCATGTTATGTGGCTATCACCTAAATACATAGTATGTTAAGGAATACACTCCAACTGCACAATATTCCACAGTGTCGATCACAAATCTCATACGAAAAAGGAGTAATCCATTTTTATTTTGCTCTGTACTCATTCAGTACTCATTTAAATCAACGACAATGTTGTTTGTGAGTTCCCGTTTGAAGAGGGCTGTATTTAGTCGCAGGAGAAGGAGTGTGGCATCGCGGGCCTCACAATGTCACAGCCTCCATAAATTACCCAACAAACCAGTGGGCCAGCATTTCTGGGCTGTGCGAGGCAGCCACATTTAACCCCTGCCCCCTCCTTTTCTAGACCTCTCATGCCAGGTGCTCGGGTCATCTGTCACAGAGCATGTAGAGATGTCTGTCTTTACTGTCATTTTCATTATCGGCCCATTTTCCATGGTCCAGGTAAGAGTCTGCGCAGCGGCATTTTCTGCATTGCATTCTTTTTTTAATGAACGACATTGTTTTTCTTGTTTGACATATTCCCCGACCCCCTGGCAACCTGGCTGTTTGCCTAAGAACTGGCTTTTCTTTTCCCCTGTGACTATTCAACCTTGTCATATCACACTTATGTCAATGCTGTGTCACATGACTCACAGGGTTTTTTAACCAGCGATCTACCTGCATGTGTGGGACATGGCCGTTTCATCGCTCCAACATGGTCTCAGCCTCTGTGTGTCCCTTCATCCCGGTTCAACGGCATTCCTGCCAGGTTTCCTGCAGTGTGGGCCTGACTGCACATTTCAGAGAAGGTGTAAAACAAAGCTGTCTACTTCCTCCATATATTTTAGGCCTGCGAGGCTAAGCGATCTTGAAAGTAAATATCGTCTCTCTGGTTGGGAGAAGTGACCGGGAGGTGAAGTTGGTTGTGTAATTATGTAAAAACATGGATGTTCCCGCTGGATTCTATCCCAAAAATGTGGTGGTCTGAGAAGCAAATTCAGACATTGGCAAATATGACAATGGTGAAACACTCCCTGTATACACTTCTCACTGTTACGTGTATAACCCATGCTGCTTATAGAGTTGCTACGGCTAAATGCTAATACCATTCTAGATATGATGAGGATATCCACTGGCTTTCAATTAAAACCAAAAAAGGAACAATAACCAGGGCAGACACAGAAAATAGAGTAGCTTATAATATTTATTACAATTTCAAACTGTTCAAAAATGATATGCAGCACAAACACCCAAAGGTTCAACAGAGGCTTTCTCAGTGCTGGAAGGGCAAACAGAAAGTGCAACATATTTAGCGCATCGGCACAGTAAGATACAGTACATTAAATTCATTTTGCAAAGAGAAGAATTACACTGCTAAAATGTGGTGGCAGGGAGAAGGAGGATAGAGATTACCTGGGGAGCTTAATCTATTCTTTAAGAACTATCTTTGTTACCCAAATACCAGCACAAACTTCAAGCCAGGATATTAATCAAAATCACTCTTCTAAATGCAATAACTTTTCTTCACAAAACTGAAAATGACAGCAAGACGCTGCAGTTTGGGGGTAAGAAATAAGCTGTACATCTTCTTACAGAAGGCCTACTATATAGTAAAACAAACATGAGAAATGTATGCAAAATCAAGCTTGATTCTCAGCCAGGGTCCTTACTTCAGTGACATAAATGGAACTAGATCTGCTCATCCTTGAACTGATTCATCATACATTTGCAGGAGTCCAAATAACTGTTATGACATTTCAGCCAAATCCACAGAAGCTTTTAAATGTCAAATGAGAAGAGCTGCTGAGGAAAACTGGGTATAGAAGTTTGCATTTTTTTTGTTAGTCTTAAATATATTGCTAGTAAATTTAATTTGGCTAAACTTTTTGAGAATCTGGGATCAAAAAAAGTTAACATACATATTATTTGAATTTCCTATTGATATTTTTACATATTTACCTTTCTACAGGGCAAAAATATATAAAGCATATAGCATGTTGTCAAGCATGCTAATATAAATAGCTACTTCAGTTTTATGTATTTTCTGAAGCTATTCATATTCATAGTAGAGTATTTTAATAATAGTAGTTGTCTCAGTAATAGCAGGGTAGAAGCAAAAGTAGTAGTAGTCACATTATTTTTTAGAAACTTTGTAATCTTTCATAAAAGTGTATGTTTCGTATCGTATTCACTTACTGAGCTATGTGAACCTTCCTTGGTATGTTTTTATATCTAAAATGCTGTTGCTTTGTATTCATTGGCCTATAGGGTGCTCTAATAGCGGGTCAATAGGGCTAATTGAAATTGGCTCTGAAAACAGGTAGGGTTACATGTGACAACAATTACGTCCAGAAAAGGCCATATTTAACCCTGCGGCACTTGAAGCTCTACATTGAGCCTTGGTAACAACCAAAGTGGGGTTTCTTCCTCTGTTCGTCAGTCCTAATGGAGGGGTGCTTATGTCTTTAAACTCCAGTTTCGTTCCTTGTTCTTAGCTGTCTGCCTGCTCAATTATTAGGTTACGTCTAAAGGGCTAATGGATAAGAAATGAATATCATGTGGATGCGATTTTAGTACACTCGACATTTCACGGAGATGTTCACGTTTATGAAGATTTTGTTCAGACATGTGCTATAGCCTTCAAACCATGAAAGCGTTAATTAAATAAAGATAGCAACTATGTTCCTCTTTTTAACGAATTTAGGCCTAATCATTGTCCTTTAATTAAAAATGTACAGTTGATTATACATTGATGAATAGCCTAATTGGGGGGGGGGGGGGACTAGTCTACGCCACATTAAAAAACAACTTTTTATTTTATTATTTTTTTGTACGCTCAGAAGTTAGACTAGAAGTCAAACTAACATTTTTAATGTCCAGATTAAGGGAAAGAGAATTAGAGGCTGGTCAATGTTTTAACGGCTTAATGGGATTTCCACTCGCCGCAGTTTATGGGCCATTTGAGAACTGGCTTCTGGCTCACAGCAGTAGAAGAAATCTGAGAGGTTTCACCTTGTCCCTCAGAAAACCTGCGATTAAATTAGATAGATAGCTTTGTCATTGTACGTATTATTATTTTACATATTTGGAATCATTACTATTTAGATGGCGTTAAAGGCTATTATTTCTGAACCAGGAGTCAGTTGTGGCATTTCTGAACAAGGAGTCAGTTGTAGCATTACCATGGCCTATTTCAAAGCAGAGCAGAGAAAACGCCTTTAAAATGTTTATGGTGCTGTATTTAATGTTATGTTTAATGTAGTAGGCTATATAAATAAAAAATAAGTTAAATAAAGAGGAAGAAAGAACGCATTGAAGGTGTCAGAATGTTTTGACTAACTGGAGTATTAAACATACAGGAAAGTTTAGGAATCATGGACGTCATATAATTTGGTCGCTTTTCTTAGTCCATATCAGCAAACATAACAAATATAAGAAACATCTGATCCCTCGCCAAAAAGAAGCGATCAAAAACAATAACAACAAAAATACTACTATTACTACTGCAACTATTACTACTACTAGGCTACTACTACTACTACTACTACCAATATTAATAATAATAATAATAATAATAATAATAATAGCAGATCTAATCAATTACAATATAATTATTACTGAAATTCTAAAAGCTTTATAATAAAGTTTAACTTTTTCAGTTGCAACACTAGACCCATATGCTATCTAGGTTCCTCCTCAGATAAAGCAAATGTTTTCTCCAGCCAAATAGGCCTACCTTTCTGTTAAGTGCAGCTGTTTGAAAACTGAAAAAAGTATGTGCAAATTTACACAAATTTTAGTGTATCTGCTTTATACGCCTTCAGAAAAACTTAGTATAGGACTACCCAAAGCTTTTATTCTTATATAAACATATTATGAATATTTAACTGTAAAACGTTGAACTACGTTATTTACTGTTCCATGCCCCACGCAGAATTATAAAGGTGTTTTCTTCATTTTTGTTATGGGATGCTTAACAAACTTTAGCTACATCAAATAAAAGCTATGTTAAAAGGTTGAAGTCAATAGCCTTTAACCTATCGTCCAGAATTCGCTATCTGGGACTGTTTGTGGTGTAGCCTAATAAATCAAAAACAAACTGAAGAAATAACGAGGTCTTTGTAACGTGTTGGTTTTAAAGCCGAAACATCACTCCTAATAAGCCCAGTGGCCATTTGTGATACCTCGAAAAACACCTGGTAAAGCTATAGGAAAAACACCCAGCTGATCGAATTAACACTTGAGGTTTGCGCTGTCGTTAAAGATAATATAATGTGGTGACAAGTTACTTAACTAGCATACACTATACACACTTTATATGTCCAAAGATAACGGCGCTCTGCCCCTCGCAAGAAATGGGTTATTATCTTGGCATCGGTCCATTTATAGAGGGCTTCCTGTTTACAGCCTACCGAAAACACAATAAGGGAAAGTGTAAACGATTAAACAATATCTCCTAGAGTAGATAATGTTATGTATTTAATGTAACATGTTACAAATGCGATGGTTTCTCTATGAATATACCTCTGAATTGTATAAGAAGTGTGAACCACGAACCATGTCCATCGCATGCAATATTGCCTAGTATAAATTAAAGCAGCTAGCAATCGGATCGATTTATATTTAACTGACTAATGAATCGAAGTTCACAATATAGGCTCCTTTAGACTTACGTCACGCGACAACTACTATAACATCTAGTGTTAGCTCTTCTTATCAATTGTTGTTTAATACGTATCCTTCAACGTACACATACAATCTTGCGATTGACAGATTCGAATGAAAATTGACGACGTGAGGACCAATTCTACATTGGGATTGTACCCGCAATTTGTAATGAAAATCTTGGTCAATCAGCAGCATGGTGGAGCAGTGAGGACAGATCAATTGGACAAAACCTAGCCCCTTTGGTTTTCCCTGACCAATTGGATCAGCCATCAAGCCAGCAACCCCGCCTACTTTGTAGAGGGAACATATCCTTATATGGCGGGCATGCCCTAATAAGGAACACGCCCGCACCACGGCTATGAACTGTTTAGTGTCACTTTCACCAGTTTCTAGAACTATGAATCTCAGAGATGGGACAGACAGCCAACGGGTAAAGTCCACCAGTCTCAAAGTTTTCTACTTCTGAGCATAGGCATGTTAAGAGGTGATTCGTGGTTTACATAATCTTGTTAGTTATTTAACTTTCAGTTAGGCTATTTCGAATGCGAAGCCTTCACGATTTCATTCTCTGTAGTGGGACGAATTTTAACTTGCTTTTATCTGTTTTCGTCGGATAAGGAATGCGATTTTGAGTCTCAAAACTCTGATGTAGCCTATTTCCTGCCAAATTCTGATGTATAAAGAATATGATAGTTGGGGTTTTGCAAAGAAGATAAACGGAAAATAACAATTTGGAGATACCCTCAAATTGTATAAATGGCCGAGGCACTTAAAAAAACTGATCGAGTTTTGCCGCTGCATTATCTGTTTTAAGACAGCACGTCCATCTGCCTATGGACTGCTTGAAACTGGGAACGTCTTACCTTTGATTCCTGACTTCAAAAAGACTACGTAACTTGAAGTGGGCTCCCTGCCATGAATTATTGATTGTTGAGAGGACTTTCAAACCTGTTGTTTCAAATCAGTGTTTCTATGGTATGGAATTTTCAACATATGAAGGAAACATATTTTCTTACATAATGTGCATTTGGTTTCTGGTGTTAAACTGTTAGAGGTACAAGTTTACAGCTTCAGAAATAAAGGCGCTGGTTACAGTATTCCGGATATCAACGCAACCTTTTACTTCTGGCAGAAAAGGGAGGCGCATTTAGTCTGGTTTTCGCAAGACGTAAGAACGGATTTTCATCTCCTCCCTACGCTACGGAGTCAGACTGTGTATCTGTTGTTTAAAAAGTGCTGTAGGATAGCATGGCAATGGTAGTAAACCAATGGCAGGAGAACATTTCAGCAGATCCAGGGTCCCAGCTCCAGATTTGCAACCAGGAGCCAGGCGGGACACCGGGAACACCCTCCGGATCCACACCAGGGAACGATGCCCTTTCCGGTGATAAAATACCCAACGTGGACTGCATGGTGTGCGGGGATAAATCGAGTGGCAAGCATTACGGTCAATTCACCTGCGAAGGTTGCAAGAGTTTTTTCAAGCGTTCAGTGCGTCGGAACCTGAGTTATACCTGCAGGGGAAATCGAGACTGCCCCATCGATCAGCACCATCGGAATCAATGCCAGTATTGCCGCTTAAAGAAGTGCCTAAAAGTTGGAATGAGGAGAGAGGGTGAGTTTGGGTTGGGGTCTTGTCTAGTTTGTGTGCAACAAATCGCATCTAAAATTTAATCTCAAGTCAAACATCAGATTTGAAATATATGAGCAGTATTATAGGTAGTCTAGGCTACTGGACGCTTAGGTACTTTATGTGAGCACGTTCGTGTTGATTCATCTACAGGTCGATAATGAAATATTGCAGTTTGTATATAGAATGGCTGTGAATTATCGAGTTTTCTATTCACCAATGCCAATAAAGACAATATATTTGCCTAGTGTCAAGTTGCCAACTGCATCGCAAATACACAGCCGGATCTGTTCAATTAATAAGCGTGCAGTTCTGGTGCTCCGCTTTCAGATGGCCCCTTTGTTTTTTATTCGTAATTATGCTGTTTGCTCCCCGACACCCATGCTCGCCGCGAAAGTAGCGCGCTGAGTTTACTGTGTTGTGGGTGATTAAGAACGGGTCAATTAGTGCAAAAGGGGACAGTGGCAATGTGTATATACAACAGAATGTTTCAGCTTTAATCAGGCTGTTAGTACTCAATCACGTCGTGTTCAATCAGGCCGTTCGCGTCAATTTTAACACACAGCCACTGAAATTTTCCTTGGTGTTTACATCGATAGTAGGCTATATATATTACAGTAATTGATTATAACAAAACGCAGTTTATCAGCATCACATTATTTATATGAACCATATACAGTTTTCGGTTGTAGACTGAATAGAACTTTCACATTACGCCAGTCCCTTAGCCAGTACTGTTCAATCAATAGCTCTAGCTCCAAAACTTATAACCTCTTATGCAGGCTTATCCATATACTTATTCACCATGCCTTCATCATCAATGCGTTGCCTTCTGGTAAGGGGATTCATGTCTTCGGTGGATGGCGCTAATAATTAGATTAAGACAAATTAGGCTATAGTGGATTCGACTGCAGTCAATTGAGAATGCATGCATCTGCCGTATGTTAATGTAGACCAAGCACATAGGACACTACAGAATATTGAGCTTCATCGACTCAGAGCGACTCAAATGACAGTTGTACAAACACAGTTTTAGTAATTGCTTCCCACATGGTATGAACGTGTCCGCGCTCTGCGTGATTGCTCCTCGTGTCAGTGTAGGCTATAGGCTATACAGGGAGGGTTTGGATTGATCGGTTATGCATGGACAACTGGTGCGTGGCTGTACAAAATCTAATTTCTAAGGGCCACATATAGGCTATATAAAACGCATAACTGTGAATTTATCCAGACATGCATTTTATGACTAACTGAATCCAAGGAAAACGTCCGAAGCACGAGTCTTGGCCTTAATTTTTAATGAACATGACCACGTAGAAGTAAATTAGATTACTGTCACTCTTGGTACATTTTAACAAAAATTGAGGCTTGGTAAGCTATATTTGCCGGTTTTGTGAATAATTGCTGCGGAATAAATAATTATGTATAGGTTAGCCTATGTATACATTTAGGTGTCATTTGCCAACAATTGGTCCCATGCACAGTTGCCAAACAGTTTAGATTAAGACAATTGCTCCTTAAACTTCACATCTTGGCAGAAGCAACGTTTGCATGATCTTGCTTCCTAATTTGAATTGGTCAAACTCGTGCAACAGTATTTTAATATGCCACATGCATACTGCCAGTGTTTTTTGAAATATATATTTGACATACAATCAAACCCAAAGCCATTTTCCAAGCATGAAAAATACAAATTTGATATAGGCATATGATAGTTGAAAATACTTATTCGAAAACCGGTAAATTTATTTTTAAAATAACCACTACTCTGGAACAGTTAGGTAATGCTGCTGAAAATATACTGAAAGCCCCCTTCAGTTGTGCCAAAGAGTTTATGCATAAGTCATATCCCTTCTGAAAAATTCACGGGGTCGCCTGACGAGTAATATATATAAAAAATGATGGGTTGTGTGTAATAATTTCGGTTAGTTTCTTGCCAGTAACATTAGTCGGCTACTTGTGGATTTACTTCTAGTCAGAATGTGTTGTAGCGTATCCCAAGCCACCAGGATAAACCATTGTTTAGCGTTAGCGCCAACAGCCAAATCATCAATGTATGTGGGGATTTTCTAAGACACAAAGAACTGCACTGTCAATGTAGAAAAAAACGTACGGAGGCCTGTAAACAACACTCAGCATTTGTAGTTATGTGCTAGTTTAATATAATGCACATTTAAGCACCGACAACAAAACGATTGCTTTCATAAAATGTTTTTTTGAAGACTGAGCCGCAATTTTGTAATGCGGCATACATTTGAATACTCATACACAATTCTAAGGGAGTGCAGAAGTCTATAGAACCTCTGGACATGTGACAGAAATACAGTAGGCTCCATGTTATTGTACCCCTGAGAAAGTTTCTGTACATAAAAAAAGAAAAACTGTTATACTGCACTGTGAAAAAAATGTAATAATGAGTTGCGCTTGATATAGACGTCCTCTAAGGCAAGGCTTTTATGACCTGTAGACTAAAAAAATTTTCTGGTTATCTCTAAGTTGAGGCAAGGCATGGAAAATAGGGAGGATGGATCATTTCTATTTTAAAATATATTTGAGAACTTGCCAACGAAAAACTGAGTAAATTAAGTGAACAATTGAATGGCAAAGATGTTTGGCTGGATTTTGGCTGGGACAAATACAAGGTTATAGAATTCATGAGGCCTATTTTTAATTATTGGTATGTCAGGTAACTTTGTCTTTTTCCATAGAATGATCAAATATAATGTTTGATAAATATCACCTGGAGTATAGAGTTTAGTTCAAATCCAGGCTTTTGGCTTGAATATTCAGTAGTAGATGAAGTAGAGTGGTTCAATTAACTTTGGCAACAATTCATAATATGTTTGAAATAAGGTTTTGAACATGAATCCACATTAATCCATCATTTCAATACCTCTTTTCATATTAGTATTTTGTCATTTTTGCCCATCAGGGGATTGTGTGAATAGTAATATTTTCTTAGTATAGATAAGATATGTTAAAAGCAGTGGTGTATATTTATTGTCCCTGAAAACTGCAGTCTATTTATTTTTTTATGTTTCTCGGCAAGACGCTGATTGACATCTTAATAGGTGGTTCAATTTCTCATCCGAGCAATGGCTCCCTTTGAGTAGTTCAGTATTGTTTTGAAGTAAATACAAGAAATCTGTGGATTTTCAATGGCTTGATCTGATTGGGCAGCACTAAGACTGTGTCTTGTTGAGTTTCCCCAAACTGTGAACAGTGAAGGAAACCGAGACAGAACGTAAATAGCTCTTACACTGATGTTGTTGTAGTCTCTTGTTCCAAACTACCTCTTGTTCGTCTGAAGCAGAGTCTTGACCAAACCTCAGTTGTGTCTTATAAAAGCTGCCTGGACTGAAAAACTTGTGCAGGTGAAAGATTGTAAAGGCCTCCAAATATTATTGTATAAACATCACTGTTGGCACATTGTCTACTACTGAAGTTTTCTATTTACATTCTCATTATACTTTTAACAACAAATGAATTCTGTGCCATCCCTGCAAGATGTTATAAGCAGGAGGAACCGATTCATCAGCTTCCATTTTCCTGTTGGATTTTATATGTTTCAGGAACCCAGTCGACAGAGTAAACCATTAATTATATTAACATGCAGTTTCCACGAAAATGGCTAATTGTTGGCGCTCCAGAGCACTATAGTATCATTGTTGAAGTTCTGAGTTCAAGACTGGGGAGTTATAGTATCAAGCAACGGACATAACGTGCTGTGACAATCTCACAGTGCCAATATACAGTGCCCTCCACTACTATTGGCACCCCTGGTAAAGATGAGTAAAAAGGGTTATAAAAAATTCACCGTTTGGTGAATTTGCTTAATCTCACACTGAAAAAATGAGAAAAATCCAACCTTTAATTGGAGTAAATGTATTCTGAGAATTTTTTTTATTTTTAACAAAACCATGTGTGCCACAATTATTGGCACCACTGCATTTAATACTTTGTACAACCTCCCTTTGCCAATAAAACAGCACTGAGTCTTCTCCCGTAACATCTAATAAGGTTGGAGAATACAGAACAAAGAATCTGAGACCTTCTTCTTTACAGAATCTCTCCAGATCATCCAGAGTCTTAGGTCTTGTGAACTCTCCTCTTCAGCTCAGCCCACAGGTTTTTAATGGGGTTTAGGTCAGGGGACTGAGATGGCCATGGCAGAAGCTTCATTTTGTGTTCAGTGAACCATTTTTGCGTTGATTTGGACGTATGTTTGGATCATTGTCCTGCTGGAAAATCCAACGACAACCCAGGTTTAGTTTCTTGGCAGAGGCAGCCAGATTCAGATAAAAAATGTCCTGGTATTTCATGGAGTTCATGATGCCATGTACGCTAACAATGTTCCACAGGGCCTTAGGAGGAAAAACAGCCCCACAACATCACAGACCCTCCACCTTACTTAACAGTGGGGATCAGGTTGTTTTCGGTATAGCCATCCTTCTTTTTATGCCGAACCCACCTTGAGTGTTGGTTGCTGAAAAGCTCAATTTCCGTTTCATCTGATCATAGAACATGGTTCCAATCAAAGTTTCAGTAGCGTTTAGCAAACTCCAGGCGCTTACATTTATGGTGAAAAAACAGGAAAGGCTTTTTTCTGGCATGCCTTCCAAATAATTTCTTGGCATGGAGGTGACTAATGTCTAATGATAGTTTTGGAGACTTGATGTCCCCAAGATGTTACTTTCCTCTGTAATTCTCCAACAGGGATCCTTGGGAATTTTTTTGCCTCTCTTACCATCCTCCTCACTGTGCGTGGGGGCAAAATAAACTTGGGTCCTCTTCCAGGCAAGTTTGTAACAGTTCCAGTTGCTTTGAACTTTTTAAGTATTGCCCTGACGGTAGATATGAGCATTTTCAGGTGAGTAGCTATTTTTTATAGCCATTCCCTGACTTATGAAGCTCAACACGCTTTTCCCTCATTTTATTTGTGTGTTCTCTTATCTTTCCCATGTTGATGTATGAATAAGGGAATATGGCCTCTGTGTCACCTAATATTTACCCCAGTGAAACAGGAACTCATGGATTACTGCTTTAAAGTTCCTAAACACTCTGCATTTCTAGGGGTGCCAATAATTGTGGCACACATGGTTTTGTTAAAAATAATTATTTCTTGATGAGGGATTTTTTTTTCTCAGAATAAATTTATTTCAATTAAAGGTTGGATTTTTTAAAAAAATTCAGTGCGAGATTAAGCTAATTCAACAAAAGGTGAATTAGCACAGTTCAACAATTCAGTGTCAGAGGTGAGAAGTCACCTTTTCTTTCTGTAATACTCAGTTATCTGCAGGTATAGCCCTGGATACCTAGATAGTTGCTGAGAAAATTTTATGAATCCTTCCACTCATTGCAAAATCTAGCTAATGCTAGAGCAGAAAGTATTGTTCATGCTCGAACATTTGTTTCACTGGTCTATCTCTGTAAGCTCATTACCACGGGACGCTGTAGTTTATTTTCCCCCTGTCCAACACAGATTCTGCATCCATTAACTAATAGTTATAATGCAGAACTATAATTGGTAATTAAGGTATAAACTGATACAGTGAACTTTGTGATTAGGATTTACTATCCAGATTATATAAAGATCAGTGAATCTTTTTAGAATGTACTCTTCATTTATGCAAAATAAAAAAACACAATCTCAAGACTAAAACTTTCAAAGTCCCAAGAACATTTCAAAATAATAATAAATTTTAATGTGTTGTGGTGGCTGTTTAAAAGTAAAAAAAAAAAAAAACGGCAACTCTTTGTTTACTTTACTGAGCCCATTTTTTTTATTTTGAGTGAACTAGGGTCTTCATGAAAAAGTTTGTGGTTGCTTTTTTTTTTTTTCCATATTATTATCTGAGATAGATATTACAGATTGTAACCTACATTACTGACTAGTAGTAGCTATATTTTAAGGGTATTTTCGCATAATAATATTGATGATGTGATATGACTGATGGGGTGATATTTTATTAAATTAATCAATATTATTATGTGAAAATAAAAATAAAAAATTTAAATGAAATTATTAGTCTGCAATGTAATCTGCAGTTGTAGTGATACTTCAGGTTTGAATACAGGTTGACAAAAACAGTTTTTGTATGTCATTGATAGTTTGTACAACGGTCTGCTCCCTCCCACTTTGTGGGGCTTTAGCTGCTAAGTCAGATATTATTCCCTGTTTAAATTCATCCTTAAAATGATACCTGTAGAGTTCTTTCTCCTAGTGTCTCCCCTTAGTATTATTTACATCTGTTTTACCAATATTTTATTATTACACTGTAAATCATGCTTTCAATTTTTCTCTCAAGAAGAAGGAATGGGTACAACAGCATAATGATACTGCTAATGAGGTGTTAACAAGTATGAATGTCTGGTCAAAAACTCTCGATATACTCTGTCATATTTGTCAAAGAAAAAAACACACACACACACACACACACACACACACACACACACACACACACACACACACACACACACACACACACACACACAATGGGCTATACATTTGACTCGCCAGGGGGATCCTAAAGAGCTCCTCATAAGAAGCTAGGTTATTTCTTAATGCCGTGTGCCTACTAGCCTGCTGTACATGCCACATTTAGAAGCAAAAAGATCTTGCTCTGGCTCTGGTCACGCACACTGTGATAGCAGTTCCTCTCGCGACCCTGGCTCACATGGACCGGTATGGTGTGAAATGTAGGTCAGTGGAAATCAAACATTAATAATGGAGCGGATTGAGGAGAAACAGCAATGAAACAGTGAAACATGGTGTTAAGGGAAACATTACCATGCTGCTAACCGCAGAACCTTTATTGACTAACTTGCTGTTGGGCAATCAGAAGAGGTGCTGTTTACACTCCCCCAGTCCACTACCTTCCAGCATGCTGTGTTTGAAGATAGATATACTGCATGTCATTTTACTCCCTAAACAAACATACAGGGCCCATTTATCCACCACAGTAGAACTTAATTAGTTATAAAAATAGGTAATATACAGCAGCCGAACTACAGTATTTCATACAGCTGTTACACTGCATTTAATTAAACCTAAACATTTTCAGTCAGTGTTAAAACACTCAAGGTGAAATGCTCTTGAGGGGGGAAATGTATGGATTTGGATTGTTCCAGTCAAAGTTTAGAAATATGTTACTTTGCTTTTCATGTAGTCAGTCTCCTCCCCCATTTTTTTGGACTAGTGCTCTCTTGGTAGTGTTCCCCGATGAAACATATTTGGGGGCTTCACTACCCTGTGGTGTAGTGTTTTGAGGTCCTTTTTTACTCGGACTCTCCCTGCCTCAAATGACAGGTAGAATCACAAAGACTAACTTTGTCAGCAGTCTGGCTTTCACTGCAGGCCAAGTTTCAGTTATTAATTTATCTTTGAATGGTCAAAACCGGAATGACCCAGTGAATATTAAAACAGCCGTTAAAGCTAATGTGCCCGGGCGACCTCATGCAAAGATCCCTTTTTCCGTGTTTGTCCAAGAGGAAGTGGCGGGGAGTTCACACTGTTAAAAGCTGATAAAAAAACGCTGGGCTCACGCCACAATCTAACCAGTAGCTTCATGCTTCATGGGTTTGGGTCAATTAGAGAGGCGGTGGGGTTCAGATGTGGCGTGTGAAGAAGAGGGGCGTGGGGGTGTGGCTTTGTTCATCTTTTCGCATTGGGCTGCACTCTCGCACATCGGAGACGGAGGCTCTGAGAATGCACTTTGCTCCTAAGACTGAAACTTTGGCATCTCTGAAATTCCGTCATTAACGGCCATGTGATGGGTTACACAGCGATAGCGGGAGGGTATTTTCTCTCTTTCTGAGATAACACATGAATAGCACAACAATATACAACGCTCTGACGTTGAAGTGACTCCCATACAGGCACTGGAGTTCCTTCAGGGTTTACCAGCCTGTCGACATTCTGCCCAAAGAGCTGGAGCATATTGCCAGGTTGCCGTAAAGCATATGCAACGATTCCTTGAGGCTTACGCATGTCCAAATGAAGAGGCGCCTCGGCCATTGTGTACGATATAACGCACTGAAAAATGTTTGTGCTAGCTGGGCCTGCTAGGTAATGTTTAATTTGTGGGCCTCATCAATCTCAAAGCTTTGGGTTCACACTACTTTGTCTGAGTTGATCCTGGATCAGATTATGATCTGTCATCAGGCTCTTATCAGGCTTGCAAGAGTGGGTGCCAAACACAACAGTTATTGACATGCCAGATATGTCACTTCTCCATTGGAATGTGTCAGGCTTAATGAGACAGTGACAGATCCCACCTGATACAATCCCTGCTGTGCCAAGAGACGGAATGGTCTGTCGCTGAAGAGTGGCGCATCGTCACGCTAATGGGAATCTTAGAGTACTCATACCATATCATTTGTAGAGCATCTTAAATCATAGAGCAGTTAAACAGAGAATAGGGTCAAGCCACTGTGTGGTGGAGTGTACAGAAATTCAAAATGATATATTTATCGTGAGCTGATGGCATTAATGGCTCTATTTCTAAATCTCTCCTGTCCTCTCCCTCTGGCCTGCCTCTTCAAATCACGCCCCATCAGCTCTTATTTTCATGTGTCCAGTTTCTCAAGTGCAACCATTTGGTTGTTGTCAGACCCTCAGATATATTCGACAGAACTATAGAGCAGAGGATCTGCCCTGTTTTTGGGTCTTGCTGCTGTTGATTGAAGAGAGCAGGAAGATTGTTGAAACCGTCCAAGTTTATCATTTTATTCAGTTTTTCTCTCCTTCAATTTTACTTTTATTATTTATTCAATTTCTGTCAAGTCCGTTCTCACACATTCTCTCTTTCCCCACTCCCTCGTTCACTGTTTGCCTCTATCATCATCCTTTTTTCCCTCCCCCTCACTCTGGATGTCTCTTCCCCTTTCTCCTTTACTCTTTCACTTACTCTGGTCTATAGCAGATGTGTCATTGTTCTTGGACAATAGGGCGGTGCGTTTAAATATATGGGGAAAATGACACACAGCCAGCATGTGGTAACACAGTAACATGCAGCCTTATCCAAGAGTGAACCTGCCAAAATAGCTGAGTATTTTAACTTATGATGTCATTTTAATAGATAAAATATACAATATTGTGGAGTTCATAGATTAGTTAATACTCCAAAATTTAAAAAATGTAGCAAAAAATTTAATATTTTCTCTATGTTTAAAAGCTATTTAAACCGTATACATATGGTGTTACTAACAGTTTATGATTATTGTATCACTCTGAGATAAAGTATTTATTACCTTTTATTCAGACTGTAATAAAGCGATCATTGTGCTTATTGAGTGCTTGATGTCTAAGGCAGGTATCTGGAATGTTTTATCGTTGAAGGTGATTGTGACTGTGAAAAGCTAAACTGCTTTTTAATACATGGAATGCGATACTTTAATCTGATGTTATCTACTTTATTGGGATGGCAGGTATGACATCCACCAAGTCACGGCTTGGCGGGGCATGCCCCATACCTATTAAGTCTACTGAGGAACATCATCAGAGAAGTGGATGTCATCCACTCATTCTTGGAAATACTCTTTATGATATTATTGTGGTTATTTAAAAAACTTTCTGACGTGTTTTCCCCTCACAATATGTATGTGGTTCAATGTAATATTTGTTGATAGACTCGTTTAAGTAATAAAAAAGGATGAAACTTCTGTCAGTGTTAATGATAGTAGAAAAGACTCTGCATCCTATTTTGTTTGTAGCCTACCTTTGAATTGTTGAATATATGCAAGCCTTATCCATTTGTTTTAAACATTTACAATTTACTTAATTGCCTACAGGACAATGAATGAGTGAAAAAACATATTGAATTCACTACTTAAAGTTAAGAACAAAAATCATTAGTTAGTTGATTGGTTGAAAATATAGGTCAGATATTTTAAATGACACTCATGCAGAAGAATTGGCACAGCTTTGCTTTACCAATATCTGCAATATCAATATTGAATATCAACAATGAAATACAATTTACACTTAAGCATAATCAGTCTGTAGATGAACCTGCTCCAGAAGAACCTGTACGAATTGAACGGGACAGTTATTGATGACTAATATGTGTACATAATTCAGTCAAAAGCTTAGTACAGTGCTTACACAGTACATGCACATGAACAAGGTTATTTTTATCAAATCTTCTCAACCTAATTGAACATGAATGATCATCAATTTATTAGGGATTATAAGTCAGGTAAAGTTGGAAGAAATATTTTCCAAATCCTCTTAACCTATGTATAGCACAGGGCAGAGATGGGGCTGGTATTAAGAGGTATCTGTTCTCTGGGGACTCTCTGTCTGTGTCCTGTTGTTTACTGGATTCATTATAATGGTTAAGGAACTGGGCTTGTAACCGAAAGGTTGCAGGTTCAATTCCCAGGTAGGACACTGTCGCTGTACCCTTGAGCAATGTACTTAATCTCAATCGCTTCAGTATATTTCCAGCTGTATAAATGGATAATATGTAAAAAATGCTAACAAGTTGTGTAAATCACTCTGAATAAGAGCATCTGCTAAATGCCTGTAATGTAATGTAATAGTTAGAGAACAGGATGGCTGAACAGGTGTTTCCCAAATGGGTTTGGAGGTGCTAAGGCATAGAGGAGACTGACCTATGCGCCTCCTCGCTTGTGGGTTTTTGGCATCTGTAATGGCGAGGTGTGAAAAACTGTGCCATCGTCTTAACGGGCTGTCGGTCATCATTATACGTGTATTATTCATTGTTAAGGAGTAGAGTCACAGATGGAGCCGCCAAGCACTTCACCTGGTGTTAAAACTTTGTGGTGAAGGTCTGAATTCCACCCATTGTCATGATCAATCAATGGTCTGATATGCCATGCTTACGTCATGCATGTTGCCCTAAGCATAGAATATTTTAGAGTGCAAAATTATGGGACTGCAGATATCTGAGTTGAGCTTGTTTTTGCATTGCAAAAACATTTTAAATGTGTACTTTTTAAATCTATCACCAGAATCAATGCAATTTATTGAATCACAGCATCTGTCAAACGATTAATAGAAAACATTAAGTCTTGAACAATTTATTTGGCACTTGCCAATAATAACCTAACACAACTGGACATTGGCACAAGTGTTTTTGTTAGAAATGCAGTACAATACAGATAAAATAAAGTGTTATACACAGTTGTGCTGAAGTACATTGATTTTTAAATCTACACCAAGCCAAGTCTGTGACTTGCATGGGACTGAAATACAGCAATAACAGCAAAGGCACTGGCTGTCACACATAGTATTAAACATGCTTATCTCTCTCAATCTGGTCTCTCTCAATCTGGTCTACAGTCTGTAGCCTAGCTGTCAAAAGTTATTAACGCTCACCTTTAAAAGACACTGAGTGGAGGCCTTTCTTGTGATGTCATTTGTTCCCTAAAATAATGAATATTACTGACCTGTTTCTAAGTGGTACTAAAATAGGGGCCATCATCAAAAACGCTTGTCAAATTCATGTTTGAAATAAGAAATGGATCTATTAGATTCCTGATAGCCTATGTTTTAGGTTTTTCCAGTGCGTGTGCTGCATATAAGCACTTAGGCCAGTTCAAGTTGAGTGTTTACCTGTTCATTGATAGGAAAGTGATTACATTCATCACATGGTCTGTGATTCAGCCCTTTCTCTTCCTGTGCAAATCATTTTGGCTTTACTGTCTCAATGTTAGGATGGCTAACACCATTATGACGTAGTTTAAAGTAGCTTTACCTAGTGCAGGTCTAGGTCCAGGGGTTTGATTCCCTCTAGGAAACATATAATTTTGCATTATTTGTAGCAATGAATTATAAGCATTTTTGTTAACACATTTTGATTGATGGATCAAAGATACAAGCCAGTTATTTTTCTTCAACACAGAAAGTCCTAACAACACATTTTATTCCAGACCTTCTGTCCTCTTTTTCAGCTGTCCAGCGAGGACGCATGTCCAACTCACAGTCCAGCCCTGGACAGTACCTGACCAACGGCAGTGACGCCTACAACGGGCAGCCCTATCTGTCGGGCTTCATCTCCCTGCTGCTGCGGGCAGAGCCATACCCAACCTCTCGCTATGGCGCCCAATGCATGCAGTCCAACAACCTGATGGGCATCGAGAACATCTGTGAACTGGCTGCCCGTCTGCTTTTCAGCGCCGTTGAGTGGGCCAAGAACATCCCCTTCTTCCCCGACCTGCAGCTCATGGATCAGGTGAGATCAGCTGGAATGAAGCAACCAATAGTCAAAGCCAGTCCCTGTGCTGTCACTCATTATGAATCTGTATATGACATTAACCACCGCTTAGCTGGCTATATTTGAATTGCCTGTGGATTTCTTGAGTCTACTTTTCTTGTACTCTAGCTAACCACCAATTACGTAACTTTACAATGCTTAATTCATATTGATATTCAATACTTTGTTGCCAGTGGATATTATTATTAAATTTAAAGCTATGGAATTACTGACATGTTTATGTTACTCTCACTATGCAGAGTATATTGTATTTGTATTTTTTCATTAATGCTTCCAATCCAATTGCTTATGACAGAACATCTGCATTAGGCTTTGGACCTCTGTATGTGGCCAACTGGGTCTGTTATATCCCACACTTATGAGCCCAGTATGCACACTTACTGATATACTATCCAATGCCCTGTACCTAGGTGGCGCTGTTGCGTATGTCGTGGAGCGAGCTGTTTGTCCTGAATGCTGCCCAGTGTTCCATGCCCTTGCACGTGGCGCCCCTGCTGGCCGCCGCTGGACTGCATGCCTCGCCCATGTCCGCCGAGCGAGTGGTGGCCTTCATGGACCACATCCGCGTCTTCCAGGAGCAGGTGGAGAAGCTGAAGGCCTTGCAGGTGGACACGGCTGAGTACTCCTGCCTCAAGTCTATCGTGCTCTTCACCTCTGGTTAGTGTTAGAGCCTGATTGGGGTTTTGCTCCAGGGCCCTTTCAATTGTAGCTGTCAATCAAACCTTTGAACCACAAACCTTGTCCACCCACTGTGCTGAGTTTGGGGAGGAGGGTTGCACCGGGCAAGCAAAATGTCTCCCTTTTGCTTTAATCACTAAAACACTAAATGCAAGTTTACCATGCTAACCATAAGAAACATTATGAATACATATTGATAACATCTGTAAAAAGCCATAAAACACAAAACCATTCTTTATTATTACTTAGTAATGTAGTAATACATATTATTATTATTATAATACAAAAATAGGTAACACTTTATAATAATGTCTTGCAATATATCATTAGTAAGGCATTTGTTCATTATTTACATACAATTTATAAATCATTATTTCTACATTCACACACATCTGTAGATGTATTAATTAACATGAGTTAAGTAAAGATCAGAGACTTGCTGGTCAACTGGGAGAGAACATGTGAACAATTTATTTTATATATCCTCCTGCTTCCAGTGGGTGGGGCTGGGGCTTGGCCCAATCAATCAAATTTAATTTAAAATGCATTATCACCAACATGGGTCTCAAAACACTTTTAACTCATGTTAATTAATACATTATAGATGTTTGTGAATGTATGTATAATGATTTATAAATTGTCAGTAAATAATGAACAAATGCCTTACTAATGATCTATTATTATATGATCTATGACATTATTATAAAGTGTTACCCAAAAAAAATATTTTTCTTAGTATATTCCTTTAATTGGGAAGGTCTGAAATGTTTTTTTAAGAAATAATGATCACACTTTAAACAAAGTTTCTCATATAAAGGCTTTATATACCATATATAAAGCCGTCATGAACGTGACATAATGGCTTCATTAATCATACATACGCAAATGTCATGCTTCATAAAGGGTGACATAACACCTTTTTATGCAACATGTTATGCCAAGTGTGACATAACCAACAATGTCACCTGGCTAATGGCTAAACATTATACAGGGTGAGATAAAATATGCTTATGTAGGATACTAGGCTAACTGTGACGCATTTGGCATAACATGTTGCATAAGGTGTTATGTCACCCTTTATGAAGCATGCCATTTGCTTATGTATGATTTATGAAGCCATTATGTCATGTTTATGAAGGCTTTATATATACAATATAAAGCCTTTATATGAGCAACTTTATTTAAAAGTGTGACCAAAATAATTATAGTTATTACATATAATGCAGTCTGTTTAAGCAGGTGTATTGAAATAAGAGCAGTACTGAGAGGATTCTGGAGCGCTGAGCATTTCACCACATGATTCACCAGCAGTAAGGGCAGGTGGCTGATTATTACAATTGGGAAAGAACAGTCCTGTCTGTGGTCCCCTTGTATAAAAAAATCTGGGATCAGAAGCGTTTCACACACTTGTTTTTATTTTCAAGAACTCACCCTCTTTCTTGTTTCACACCTTAGCCTGTGAGAAACACTTTGCTGGGACCTTTCTCACATCCGCACTATTTCCAAATGGATGGCTGAACCCTTCTCTACACATTTTTTCATCACTTGCTTCTCCATGGTCCCATCCATTATTGAAACCAACCAGGCAGCCCCCACCCTCGCCACACTCGCTGAATAATGCATGCTGAGGAAGAGCGAGAGGGATTCTCCAACGCCTGGCCATGACCTACATAACCCCTGTAGCCGGGGGCAAAATTTATCCAATCTACCCGCCTGTCTCAGACAGCCCCGCCCCCCCTTGCCGGGACTCACAGATGGGGGTTATTTGGGACAGGCAAACCAATGCCCCTGTACTCAGCTCAAAGTTCCTGGTGCTTCATATTATTCCCAAAAGCTGTGTGTCTGAGATTCCCGATCTCCCCGAAGTTCCTTGCGGTCATGTTGTGAGTTTCCTAAGCAGCATATGCTACCCTGGGGGAAGGGTGATCAGAATGTGTTGAGCAAGCTATAAAGATGAGCATCATACAGTTTTCCAAAGTGTCTTTTAGCCAAATTGGGATCTGCTTCTGAAGAAGGAAGTGTCATACAAAGGTCACTAATAGTCACTATGGAAATATGAAACAGCCTCTCTTTTGTTGAATGGAATGAGTCAGTATATGCTTTGGCCAGTAACAAAGTAGCATGCTTGGTTCTGTTGTTGAGAAATGTTTGGGCCATGTCACGTACCCATTTTAGAAGTTACAAAAAAAGAAAACAGGTTAAATGCTACAGTATGCCCTATAGAAAGTCCAGTAACATTTTTTATTAGGAGATAAAAGCTGCTTAAAATACAGGTGACATGCAAGCCATTCATATGTATTTGTGTCTGCTTGGTACAACCAATGAAACTCTTTCAGTTTAAAACATTTTTTAAAAACACATCTCAACCCATTCCCAACACCATAAATACAGTATGTTGTAATATTTATTAAACATTTCTGGAGATAAGCCATCTGTGTCCTTTAAGACAGCTTTCTGAAAAAATAAAATCACCAATTGGACAAGAACCAGGATGATGAAAGATCCTGATATGTTGCACTGATGGCTGAAAGGCTAAGTCTCCTTGTAGAGGAGCTATTACTCTAACTATGGAGTGCTGATGCAATATTGTGTGTGCGGGCTGAATCGAGGTCCTATCCAAAAATGTTGCTTAAGATAGTTCCTTTTATATCTGTATCTCATCCCTTATTGTGGGGATGTTGAACGTGCTGGTGCTTAGCCGCACAAGATCGACATTTTGCAACTTGTCACAGTTCTATTGTAACACACCAGCTATGGATGCCAGCTGATGTTTCCTTTGTATTTCTTATTGGCTGAAGAATGTATTGCGCTTGCCTGTTACCTCAAACACACCTGCTTGTCAGATGTTGAAACATGTTGGAGAAATGTACATTAGTTGGAAATCTCAAAAGCCCTGGAGGTATTACTGACCGCTCTCGCTCTGTACCCCTGCTCCACAGATGCCATGGGTCTGTCGGATGTGGCCCACGTGGAGAGCATCCAGGAGAAATCCCAGTGCGCCCTGGAGGAGTACGTGCGCAACCAGTACCCCGGCCAGCCCAACCGCTTCGGTCGTCTGCTGCTCCGGCTGCCTTCCCTGCGCATCGTCTCGTCTCCCGTCATCGAGCAGCTCTTCTTCGTTCGGCTGGTGGGGAAGACCCCCATCGAGACCCTGCTGCGGGACATGCTGCTCTCCGGCTCCAGCTACAACTGGCCCTACATGCCGGTCCAGAGGGAGCGGCCGCTTCCCCTCCACTACAACGAGAACGGGCCCTGACCACGCTCCCTGCTCACCCGGGGACCGTGGCCACACAACAGACTCCACCCACAAAAAGCCCATCCCACGCCAGCACCCGCTTGTGTTAACCACGCCCCTGACCAAATGCTCTGATGTGGTCAATGGGTCAGGTGCACACAATCCGTCACGTGAATTTAAGTACAGTTGGATTCAAAGGAGACTGACACCAGCAATGGACAGAGAAAGATATTTTAGCAGTTCAGGAAGCTGTTACTGATGGCAGATTACTCAACAATATCTCTAGATCAATAAAAGAAAACCTTGATTTGGCAACTGGCCTACTTGACTGAGAAAGCCAAATCTTTATCACTCTGAAGCCATCATCTGAGCGTTTTAAAAATTAAGAATTTAAAAACCCAACAAACCTCCAAGCCAATGCCAAATTTGGCAGGACAATCATACATACATGGTGTGACGGCGTTAAAGGTTCACTGCAAGCATAAAAAAGAACTCCATCCATCTATAGGTGTCCTGGCAATCCCCAGTGAATGGAGCACCACTAGCAGAACAGTTCAGTTTGGCTGGGGGTCGGTCAGATGCGCCAGCCATGATCGAGTGAAAATACACTGCCAAAGCAGAGGCCATTCTGTAGGATTTATTTGGAAGGAGTGGAACTTCTGTGCTAAGAGACACAAAAATACAGACATTTAATTTTGCCTCCTGGAAAAAGGCTTGTGCCACTCATTTGATGACTACTCAGATACATCAAGGCTTCAGACTTTGTGGGATGTGGTGGTAAAGGTATTACTTGGGACTAGGAACCAAAAGGTCAGAATACTGCAGGGACAGGATGGGTAGAATTATGTGCCACTATAGGTGCAACAAAAAGACAAGCTATCCTTCACTCCACAGACTATCAACACTCCTGGGGCCACATGTATAAACAGTGCTGAGCAGAAAAATGCCCTCAGAAAGCTGTGTAAGCGAGTTTCAATGCAGAAATTCAGATGTATAACATAAGAGAACCTGCGTACCTCTGTACACGCTGTACACCATGTGTACGCAATGTTTGGAGACACCGTGATAGAAAGACAGAGGGAGAAAATGCGGAACTTTGCAAAAGCAGATTTCCGACTTTCTCCCTGAGCGTTCTTTTACGCATTATTTTACTCAAAGTTTTATACATGTGGATCCTGGCTTATACTGTACTCACACTGCTGCAACCATATCAAAGAAGATGCTTGGACAATATCTTTCTAATCTCTAAATCTCAGTGAGATTTTACATGCAACTCATAGATAGCGGGCACCTATTGTAGAGTAGGCACTATTTCTGTGTTATCCTCAATGAGATAAACCATACAAAGCAGCTCAAATCGTTCAAACTCTTGTCTAATGTTGTGACATTGCACTACAGCATCAGAAGTACAGAGCAGTTGGAATTCGTAAGCCATCGGGACAGTGGGCACAAGGACCCGTCTGTCTTGGAATTGTTTGTAGTTAAAGTAATTTCTATGAGAGTTTGTTTTGTTTCTCTATTTTTTTCCCCGTTTTTGTTGAGAAGGCGGTCAGGATCCATTCGGTAAAAATAAAATTTGCAGATAAAAAATGTCCCCCGTGCTTGTGATAATTCAGAAGTGAATCTCGGTAACACCTTTCAGTAAAGCCACAAATGCACCAACTACTGCAGCTTTCCTTTCTAACATTCTTTACAAAGTGTAGCAACAAACATGTGCATAACCTTCAGCTGGCAAACAAACCCCAGAGCCACAAATGTGTTCCAAAGGGCAGGCGTTCTGTGTGGAAATGTTTGATATGCAATACCCTGTAACCTTGTGGCCTTGTTTCCTTGAGTTGTGCGTCAAGTCTGAGAGTGACTTACACCCTCATTCCAGAGCTGTCACTCCTGACTCAACACTGTGACCTTACTACCCCAATCCTGAAGTCTCCTTGAACATAAAGCACATGTGCCCTGTGTGTGTGTGTGTTTGTGATACACTGTGTTATGTTATAATATAATAATGTACTTGAATACAATGATTGTGTTTTGTAATACAGGGCAAATACATTAATCATATGCTATATATTTGAAGCCATTATATTATGTATATATTAAACTCCAGGATACATCACATTTGCACCAATCACTTATAATAAGATTAATATAAAAGGTTAAAGGCATTATTATGAGGATAGGCACTTCAATTAATCTTATCTATGGCAATATCTTTTTTATCTTGGCTAGACCATAGGCTGAAATGACAATTACAATCAACAAACTGATAAATCATGTGTAGCTTCACAGTAATTGACAATGACCCTCCCGGGTTACCACCAGGAAATCATTTAATGTTTTTTTCTGGAAGACAAAGGTTCAGTTACATGCATTTGACTGATACACTGCTGCTGTCAGCTCGCGCACAATTTCAGTCACGTCAACGGAAAGCAATGCAGGTTTACGAGATGTACAAATGACAATATGATTCAGCTCCTGAAATGTATACAGGAGGGCTTGTGTAAACAGACTATGAGCTGTAGTGTTCATAAGGGGCTCTGCTACAGTACAGAGGCCGGCTGTCTCCTGGGGATGAGCCGGCGGACAGGGTCCAAATCAATGGGCGAGATGTCAAATTGAATTGAGGTCATTCTTCGCTCCTGAGAGCGACCGCCGCTTACTGGTTCTGTACACCTTGTTGTCTTATGGAGAGCTGGGTAAGTACCTGCGACTGTGATCTGTGATTGTACGGAGAATCCAGCATTATTCTTTTTTTTAAACTGGAGGGTCTAGTGTCCACTGTAAATGTCTGATAAAATAGAAACCCACACAACAGCCTAAACACTCATTGACTGATGTACAAGAACACGGTTTCCCAGACTCCAGAGAGATTCTTATAGATAAATATACTGATACAGCAAGATATAAGTTATAAGAGATACATCATTGAAGTTCCTAACATTGAAACATTGATCCACGAAAAGCATTTTTTTTATTCTGAAATTTGCAACAGTCCATACTCTAGTGTCTCTTATTGAATACATGGCAGGAAATGATTAAAATGTCACAAATATATATTTTTCATGCTTTTTTAATGCTGCAATCATGGAATCTCCGTTCTCATCCTCTTCTCCTTCAAATCTCATCACAAATGCACTTAATTGACCTTCTCTCACAGAAATTGCCAGAAGCCAGAGGAAACCATCCCAGTCATGGACGTACAGCCCCAAAATGGCATCGCCCCCTGCAAAATAACACGCCTCCAGTATTTTCCCATAAATGCTTAATGAGGAGCTGACTCTGATATATGGCAACACCATCAATATTAATGTGGGAGAAAGTTCTTCCAAAGCCGGTTAAGCCACAGAGCATCAATATTGATGGGGTTGCACTACCGCCCTTCCACTTGGGTGATGGTGATTACAACGACGCATTGGTTTCAGGCCTGCCAGCCTTACCGACGAGGACAGGAGCAAACTCATTATGACATCTCCGTCCCCCACCTCTGTTCTGATCTCTGCTCGGTCCGGGCTTCACGTCTGTCCGAAAACATCGACTGCAAATGGCTTTTTATTTATTTCTGAAGGCAAAAAAAATGAGAAAAGAGGGCATAAAAAATAGTGGTTTTCAATTTTCCCCAGTGTTCACTGTGACTCACTTGAGACAGGAGCTGTAGATTAGAGTACTTTACATGCGGTCAAAAGTTATGTTTCTACCCTCGAGGTGCAGGCCTACGCTTGGGATGAGTTTAATGATCCTTCTCACACAGTGTGGAAACAATTTCACTTTAGGACCAAAAGGTATATTGCTTCCATAGCTGTTACTTTATTGACAGACCAGTATCAATGTCTACACTTCTATTGATTTGTTTGGTACTTTTACGGTCTTTATTGTCTCAAGGAACCCAAGTTCCAGGGAAACTTGAAAGGATTTTTTTCGTAATATTTTCAGAAGGGACATTTCTCTTCAGACACATGCTGATTGTTTCTGAATTTGAAGTAGATTTTTCTGGCACAAACATTTACATTGACAAAATATTTCTAATCAAATATTTATATTAAACGAGTGAGCCAGTGAAGCTATGAATTCTAAAATTCCTTTGGGAATCCATCACGGCTGAGAGCCCGACCTCCCCCCACACACACCAATGATGGATTGATCTCTTTAAATACGCTGCATCCACTCTGTGGTAATTGGATCACATTTATCTTAAGAAGGGGGACTTTTTACGTGCCTCTCTTCTAAAGACTTCTGAAGCCCTCTGTTTCAGATGACTGGAATCTGTGTGGAATTTCTGAAAGTATCCACATAGTTCAGCTGTGACAGTTCTTCCACTTCCCTCTATAGTGTCTTTATGCTGAATTTTCCTACACTGTAGCTGAGTAGTCTCCCTAGCTATTTCATCACTGTTTTCAAACTAATTGTATCATGCCCCCGCCATAACAGTCTCCTCTGTTACAGAATGGAAATTATTCCGCTGTAGCTGTTTCTGGGTCAGTGAGTTAAATATTTCAGATGCTTTATTTTAGGGCCCATTTCCAGTTTGTGAGGATTTTCTACTGTACAGTGCTGTTCTGGTTGTACTGGCTGTAGCTCTCTCTGTATGCCCATAGGCTCTGTTTGACCTGATATGTAATTTGTGCATTGCTTGAAGGTATTTTCACAGCACAACACAGTCTAGAAGTATATATAAAAGCCATGCTAACCGTACAAATGCTGTTTCGAAACCCATAAAAAGGGAAAGCATTTATTTTGATATTTTCTCCTCATCCCCTATCCTAGAAAGTATCAGTCAGTTATAATCGATCTGCCAAAATATGTTTTAGAAACAGTGTGTTTTAAATGTGATCTTCATATTCAGCATTATAATAATCAGAAAATTACCTTGTAGCCTACATTATTTTTAGACATTAATTTTAAGCGCTTGTTGTTATTGACTACCTTATGGATTATTCTTTATGGTTTTTGACACTGGGGCCCTCACCGGTGCTTCTGATAGATTGGCTGTTTCAGATCTAAAGAACATCATATCAAGTACACATGGAGTGCTCATCGTCAGATAATAGTCACAGAGATGCCATTCAACTATAAACAATAGATGGGTGACATGACCATGGGTTTAGAAAACCTGAATCTATATTTTTGCCTTTAGGGAATTGTTCCAAGATGAATTTGAGCTGGCCATATGTGCAGTATATTGAATCAATAGAATGTAGAGACATTTTCCTATGAGGCACAAGGCAGATAAAAGCTCAACAGAATTGAAAGAAAAGTTCACTTGGGTCCTAAAACCCAATCACCATGGTCTCCAGCGACTACAGCATCCTGCTCGTAAGCATGCGCAGTGGAAAACAGTAAACCCCATGTATTTAATATTCTGAAACCTAAAGCCCGCTCATTTAGGGAAGTCATAACATTTACGTTGAACATTGAATTTGAAGTAGAAAATGCTTTGGTTCCTGAATATTCCGAGCAAGTACAGCGTTAACAAAATGAGCGCCATTATTAAAGCTTTTTTCACTAAAAGGTCTGTTTGAATTCATACAGCTGTAACATAATCTCTCTTAGGCCATGAGGACTAATTCTTCCATGGAATCTCAAGCATTTTAAGAAAATTAATTGAGCTCTGTTCCATGAAATCTTACTGCAAAATTATTCAACAGAAATCAAATTGCCAGCTCAGCAGGAGCCGTCTTTTGTCCGACAAACAAAAGCAAGCTTCTTTGTTTCTCCAGCTGTGAGGTCATTTTTGGTGTGAGTCACTGTGGTCCTCTTTGAACTGCATCATTATGGACAGCTGATCTTAAATTGGGGCACTTTAGAATGCAACGTCCAGGGTTTGGATTTGGAACCAGAACCATTGACTGTCTTTTGGCTTTGAGTGTTACATGCACATGCAACTACACTCTCTGTTCACTGAATAAATATCTTACGGTGTCCAGGATGTTGGCATTTATAGTTGCCGTTATAGTACTTTCAGCATTACTATGCTCATCCTAGATGTTACATGTTCTACTCTCTTGAATATTCATGTTTTTTTGTTTTTGTTTTTTTGCTT
Organism: Ilyophis sp. 1 JC-2022; assembly: GCA_022702515.1. Lineage (NCBI taxonomy): Eukaryota > Metazoa > Chordata > Actinopteri > Anguilliformes > Synaphobranchidae > Ilyophis > Ilyophis sp. 1 JC-2022. Next base: position 87,619,382 of record CM040406.1, on the reverse strand, counting down.
AAACAATATAGAGAAGATTTTTCATTTTATGAATGCATTGCTTTATATGCCGTCAGTTAATTGAATGTCTGTAGTGTCCATGAGTCAACTGTGTCCTTTAATTATTTCACAACATAAAGTTTTGTGAATATTCAGAATATTTAGCATAGCATCATTCTCTATGGATGATGCTACGACTATTTATACATCTCTACATGGGAATTCCAGCCACAAGAACTACTGAAGTTCCCTAATGGGAAAATAAAAGTTATTCTATTCTATTCTATTCTATTCTATTATTTTACTGAATGCACAACTTTGAAGGTGAGTAGATTAATTTTTTTAAATGTTAAGAATTCTATTATATGAAATTTCCCATGGCCCTCTAAATGTGCGTTCTGGCCAAACTGCGTTCATGAAAAAAGAGAGAGCAAGAACACATGTATTTTTAAGGACAAATGTTACTTTTGTAAATGAGTAATTATAAAGTGTAAATTATTATTTCAATCTAGCTTGTTAAAATCACTTTTTTCCCAGAAGAAAAACATATGCTGGTGAATATATACATTAGACTATTTGTGATTAAACACAGGTCAATCGTGGTGACATTCTAATGGAAGTGTAGGTATTGACAAAGCAGAGAAGAAACCTGTCACATCGCATCACGTATGTGGCAATGATTTGGCAACTGAACTTCAGAAAAGAGGGTCATGCTTTTAAATATAGCACACAGACATACCCTTAGCAACTGCAATGAAACTGTTCTATGAAAAAACCCAAGTGTACATATACCTAGGTAAAGTACATTCAAATATATAATGTACATATATATACTTTAATATTAAATATAAAATATAAAACACAGCAATGTGATTTAATCTGATGCGCCCACCTTGAAAGTGTGAGATTATTGGCAACACCACCAATACCAGAAAGAAAAGCACAACTCAGTAGCCCTATTCGTCACTGTTTCTATGAAGAGTTCTTTCTGAAGGTTTGTATTTCACTTACTCTCTCATGTACAGTTTAATTAAATACTATGTCTGCAGTTGGAAAGCATTGGGAAAGCCACCATCTGTCATTTATTCCTCAGTCCATTAAAGATATGTGGAGGGATACAATCACGTGACTCTATCACTGTGACTGATGGACCTCTCCCCGACATAAACCGTAGTTAGTCATATGGTGTGACTCATACTTCCTGGCTTTAATCCTTGTCTTAGTGACACTTCACTTGTGGTCTCACAGCTATTTATTTGACTCAATCGAGTCAGTGTTCCCAGTCAAACCGTATCAGGTTTATCCCAGTTGCTGTGTCATTGTTACCCTCATCACTGCTCTCTGTTACGGTAACCTGTAACCCGTGTCGATGTTCCCTGTATTACCATGTGAATCTTCCCCCACTGTGTCAGGCTTAGCTCTCAGAAATCACTGAAATTGGTCACTGTGTCGGTCATCTGTGATCACTGTGTCGGTCATCTGTGGTCACTGTGTCGGTCATCTGTGGTCACTGTGTCGGTCATCTGTCTCTTGCATTTGTCACGGTGGCACTGTTTGTCACTCACTCTGTTATATTTATCATTGTTTGCTATTCTGTCAGAACAAGAGTGAAGCCATTCACCTGTCACATAAAGCCCTGACCATACACACCGGGTCAATCAGAGCACTAGCACCTCCTGTGGGCCTATCACACTCTGTCTGTCTCATGTCATTACCTCGCTCTAGTGAAAGAGAAGTATCACTAGCGAAGGAAAGCAACACCTGCTCAGATACCTGGAACACTCCAGCTGTGCCCATTTCATGCTATTGCTATTTTGATTCGGCCATATGGATCATTTTAAAATGTACTTCTCCATGTAGGCTCCGTTCCTCTAAATGTAAAAGTAAAGCTCATAGCGGGATTTCCTGTCTTTAAATTCTCTCTCTATGTTTTTTTTTCAGGATTAGGAAAACAAGATGCAATCTAGCTGTATTCAAGGTCTGGAGCCTATGGTTAGAGCTAGTATGATCTGACTGTGGTGCTGACAAAATGGTGGACAATTCTTCAAACAGCAAAATTATATAACAACATCACTGTGCCGATGTGATCCTAGACTGACATGACACTTATCTTTCACAGCCCAGGGCACAACCTACCCATCTTTTTTGGCACTGCAGGGTTCAGCCTACAGCGCCAAAAGACCTGGCTCTTTACCGTGACAGGAAACGGCACATCCAGATGCACCCTGGATAATTAGGATGAACTTTTCACACGTGGAAAGTCATCTCAAAACACAAAAGCCAGTGGGTTTCCTGAGAGCTCTGAAATCGGGTATTCTCCAACGGTGTGGAGTATAGGCTACTGTATATTTCCAAGGTCAATGTGGTTTTTTTCCCAAAGTGTTTGAAGCACACAACCAGAGTCGACCAGGTTCAGTTTCCAGAACGCAGCCTCATATTGGCTCAAATTGGCTGTGAATTGCCATGCAATATCATGTGCATACTATCAGATGCAAATCTATGTATTTCATGTGCAGTATCTGGAATTTGTTAAATCTGAACTAAATGCATCTGATTTGTATTACACATTCTGATCTACATACAGAGATGTATGTTCACATTAGAATCACATGAATCTCATGTATTTATACATTCATAATGTGCTTAAGAGGGCATTATTCATCTATTATGGAAAGTAGGGTGGAGCGAATGACCAGTGGAGTGGGGGCAGGGTAAGGAAACCCTGAAGAAAAGACAGAATCAGTAGGTAGAACATAGATTTCAATGTGACAGCATAGTGTTTGAATGGGATAATTCTGTTTGGATTTTTAGCCCAAGCCCAATCATAATTAATCTGATGAAAAGTATTTAAAATAGACATTTTGCTTTAAAATTTTTATTTTATTTTAAAGCCATGCTAAATATAAAAAAATATAAAAAATGTACGAGTGTGGTATTTAGCACTTGGGTGAATCGTTTGGGTCTAAATGATATCCCAGAGTAGATTTTATGATGCATTTTTAAAATGCGGAAACAATGCATCAAGATGACCTCTCGTGCTGCCAGCTCATCCCAACGTGCTGGGGTCACGCAAAGAGGGGTCAGATTTCGTAAGTGAATCAAGCAGTGACGTTTTTACGTCTAGCACATTGTCAGACCAGCGCTAGGGCAGACATAGGCTTGTTTGTCATCCTCTACAGTAATCCCGTTGTCACCCTTCGTCCGGACCCTCAGGGTCTTTATTGTCCCATTTCACACAGCACAGATAACGGGACACTAACAATAATACAGCCTTCACCCAAAATATTCAGATCCCATTGAAAACATCACTGTGTGTATGTCACCCCTGACATTTGGATCTGAATGCCAAAGAGAAAGAGAATTCAGACGTTTAACACTGCCCTCTCTGTGACCCCTTGGCACATTCTGCACTACCCCAATGCATGTAGGCAGAGGGAGGAGTGAGAGAGGTTAGTGTGTGTGTGTGTGTGTGTGTGTGTGTGTGTGTGCGTGTATGTTTCTGTGAATACTGCTTACACAATTTGTAGTACATGTCAAATATGTGCATACTCTCTCTCTCCCTATGTCTTTCTCTTTCTCTCCATCTACATCTATATATATATATAGTGGGGCAAAGACGACCTACATTGAGCATGTGTGTGTGTGAGCGCATGCGCAATCAGCTTTTTGTATGTGTATGTGCACATGCGCTTGAGTGTGTGTGTGTGTGTGTATGTGTGCGTGCCCCAGCTCGTAGCTCCCAGGGACATCTGCGACCGACACCCCTCAAGTTGAGGGTTCATGCTCAGTTCACAGTGAGGTTCAACGGGCGGTCAGCAGGCCGTTTCGGCCTGGGATTTCTCCAGCTCCCTCGCTGTTTTTTCCACCAGTGTTAAGCATTCAGGCAGCAATAATGAAGTGATGTATTAAAAACAGGAACTGCGTTATATTTACTGCTGAAGCGTACTGAAATTCCAACGTGGGCCTGCTATCCATAGTTCCTGGGGAAGAAACTGCATAACTGCCTGTATGTGCTGGAGAGAGTGTTTTTATGTCTATGCATGTGAGTGTTTTTCTATATTGTACCTACCCTGTATCTGTGAACGTGTATGTTTGAATGAATGAAAAAAATAATTATTATAAATATTTCACATTGAATATTTAGAGAGTAATATATGTATACATATATTGTATTTGTTTCAGAGTAGGCTATATAGCCTAACAGTAAAACAATTGTGTGTGTGACTGTGTCTGTGTGTGTGTGCATGTGTGTTCCATCTGTATGCATGAGGGTTTGATTATAATGAAAAGGCGTGAGAGGATAATTGCCATGTCATCAGTGCAGTCAGGAATTTAATTGGTCTGTAGTGTCCCACTTTGGCAAAGGGCACAGACAGTAAGCTAAATAGGAACTGACCCAAAACTGACCTGCTCGCCATTAAACTGGTGTTGGAGTTCTCAAATCCTGGCCATGAAGGGTTGTAGATTAATATAAAGCAGGAGGCGAATAAAACCCTTCATTAATCACAAATCTGACACCAAAATCAGAAAATCTGACACCAAAATCGGATTATTTTATAAGGCTGGTAATTTGCTGCTTCTCATACTCAAATGGTGACTTGAAGTGACTTGAAACCAACTGACAAGGTGGTTTATCTTTTAACCTGACCTTTAATCTAATAAATTTAATTCATGCATTAACTCTTGCTATTTGAGTCACGTATTGTTATTTAATATGAGGGTTTCATTGCTGTGCTGTGTGTCCTTTTGCCCTTAATGGGAATATTTCTAAAGAGGCAGAGGCAGAGGCAGAACCATTGGAGGAGAAACATAACGGACACTTTGTCTTTGTTGTTCTCATTCAAATTAAAAACAGTATATTTACAGTGGTGCTAGAAAGTATGCATACCCCTTCACTTTTTGCACACTTTAATGTGTTGTAAATTAAATACAATTTTTGCAAATGTATTAAAAATCAAAAACTTTAATTTCTCATGTACATAAAAATGTATACCCTTTGCTTTAATGTATTTTAAAGTGTCATATTTCATATTTGGTAGCATATCCTTTGCATGCTGTGACCCATCAACATCAAAAAACTCGATATCTTATTTTTAGGTACTGTTACAAGTGATACTATAACCTCTCTGCATTTGAATGGATCCCGATGGGAATTGGGGGGTGAGACTAGATTCAGCTGTAAATTACACTGGTACAGTATGGAACATGTGGCTGGCTAAATGGCTATACGTTATCAAGAGTCTTAGCTATCGAACGAGCCCAAAACAATCACTCTGTTGCCAGATATGAAGTAGATGTGGATGGATACAGAACGAGAACTTTCCATTTTTTCAAGAGTTGCCATCAGTCATGTAGTGTTTAGTGGCTTCAATGTTTCTGTTTCTCTTTTGTAATGTATTTTTAGGATGGGGATTTACAATTATTTTAGATATAAAAAAATAAATGATTGTGCTATAAAATGAAAGTTGGCTGTAATTCATAACTAACTTTGTAAGTCCAATGCTATGTATGTCATATTGAAGAGCAGGTGAAAAGGAATAATTAAAATGCATGTTATTGTTACACTGAAAACAGCAAGAGACAAACAGATTACAAGGCCTTTATGTGTTCAAGCCCATTTGTGATTTACATTGTAATATATAGCAACATATAGTAAATTCACTCAATGTGAATTGCTTCATTAAATATGCAGCTGAAAAAATTGATACAAATGTAAGTCATGTACGTACATTACCCTGGATAAGTGCACCAGTAAAGCATATAAATAACAATTATAATAAAACATATTCTGTAGCCAGGAGCTTTGCAGTCTGCCTGCTGCGGCGTGTGTTGCTCAATTTCATTTCACATGAGGAATCTAAATGGCTGTTCTTTATGGTTTTAGGCCGACCTTTGTGTCAACCCAATGAATTTGTTCGGACATATCAGCTGTGTTGGCTTTTTTTCTCCAGACTGTCCTATTAACTGAGTGAACCAAAGCTTGGGTCACACTTAAGTAACCTTATCTTGTAATTGGGTTCAAGGTTAAGTGACCTATGGGCATAGAGGTCCAGGGTTAAGGTCAGCTTGTCAGAGAAATAGGCTGGATTTAATCACAGATGGGGGAAGAAATCAAGACCCAGGCTTTGGTGGTCTGGGTATGCCGGGCCGGGAGAGAGCTGTCATTGAGGGTAAAGGGGCGGTTGCGACACATTTCATATTCGAGCCAAGGTCCTCCAAGCTTTTAACCTTTAGCGCAAATCGATATTGACAGCAATACAGCTAATATTCATTTTATAAATGGGGAAATTAAACAAGCCCGGCTTTTGAGTGCTTTCTGCTCGCCAGGTGCATCAGACAGCCTCCTAATTGAAATGTTAAAAAAAAGGATGGATGAAAAATAGCACTGACAGGTTTTCACTTGCTAGGTCTCTTCTCTGTTTCAGGGCAGCGGGAGATGAATGGCTAAGTGTCTTTCGGTTCAACCGGCAGGACCCACAAACTCATCCACTGTCAACAGAGAGGAATGAGGGGGCTTGTAATGAATGGGCTGCACTGCAAGCACACGTACCTTAAAGGAATATCCATCTATCCAAGCACCCACCCGCATGGTATTCAGGATCTATCCAAGCACCCACCCGCATGGTATTCAGGATCTATCCAAACACCCACCCGCATGGTATTCAGGATCTATCCAAGCACCCACTCGCATGTTATTCAGGATCTATCCAAGCACCCACCCGCATGTTATTCAGGATCTATCCAAGCACCCACTCGCATGTTATTCAGGATCTATCCAAGCACCCACTCGCAAGTTATTCAAGATTTATCCAAGCACCCACCCACATGGTATTCAGGATCTATCCAAGCACCCACTCGCATGTTATTCAGGATCTATCCAAGCACCCACCCGCAAGTTATTCAGGATTTATCCAAGCACCCACCCACATGGTATTCAGGATCTATCCAAGCACCCACCCGCATGGTATTCAGAATCAATCCAAGCACCCACCCGCATGGTATTCAGGATCTACCCAAGCACCCACCCGCATGGTATTTAGGATCTATCCAAGTACCCACCCGCATGGTATTCAGAATCTATCCAAGCACCCACTCGCATGGTATTCAGGGTCTATCCAAGCACCCACCTGCATGGTATTCAAGATTTATCCAAGCACCCACCCACATGGTATTTAGGATCTATCCAAGCACCCACTCGCATAGTATTCAGAATCAATCCAAGCACCCACCCGCATGGTATTCAGGATCTACCCAAGCACCCACCCGCATGGTATTTAGGATCTATCCAAGTACCCACCCGCATGGTATTCAGAATCTATCCAAGCACCCACTCGCATGGTATTCAGGGTCTATCCAAGCACCCACCTGCATGGTATTCAGGATCTATCCAAGCACCCACCCGCATGGAATTCAGGATCTATCCAAGCACCCACCCGCATGTTATTCAGGATCTATCCAAGCACCCACCCGCATGGTATTCAGGATCTGTCCAAGCACCCACCCGCATGGTATTCAGGATCTATCCAAGCACCCACCCGCATGGTATTCAGGATCTATCCAAGCACCCACACCAATGGTATCCAGGATCTATCCAAGCACCCATGCGCATGGTATTCAGGATCTATCCAAGCACCCACCCGCATGGTATTCAGGATCTATCCAAGCACCCACCCGCATGGTATTCAGGATCTATCCAAGCACCCACACCAATGGTATCCAGGATCTATCCAAGCACCCATGCGCATGGTATTCAGGATCTATCTAAGCACCCACTCGCATGGTATTCAGGATCTATCCAAGCACCCACCCGCATGGTATTCAGGATCTATCCAAGCACCCACCCGCATGGTATTCAGGATCTATCCAAGCACCCACTCGCATGTTATTCAGGATCTATCCAAGCACCCACTCGCAAGTTATTCAGGATTTATCCAAGCACCCACCCACATGGTATTCAGGATCTATCCAAGCACCCACCCGCATGGTATTCAGAATCAATCCAAGCACCCACCCGCATGGTATTCAGGATCTACCCAAGCACCCACCCGCATGGTATTTAGGATCTATCCAAGTACCCACCCGCATGGTATTCAGACTCTATCCAAGCACCCACTCGCATGGTATTCAGGGTCTATCCAAGCACCCACCTGCATGGTATTCAAGATTTATCCAAGCACCCACCCACATGGTATTTAGGATCTATCCAAGCACCCACCCGCATAGTATTCAGAATCAATCCAAGCACCCACCCGCATGGTATTCAGGATCTACCCAAGCACCCACCCGCATGGTATTTAGGATCTATCCAAGTACCCACCCGCATGGTATTCAGAATCTATCCAAGCACCCACTCGCATGGTATTCAGGGTCTATCCAAGCACCCACCTGCATGGTATTCAGGATCTATCCAAGCACCCACCCACATGGAATTCAGGATCTATCCAAGCACCCACCCGCATGTTATTCAGGATCTATCCAAGCACCCACCCGCATGGTATTCAGGATCTGTCCAAGCACCCACCCGCATGGTATTCAGGATCTATCCAAGCACCCACCCGCATGGTATTCAGGATCTATCCAAGCACCCACACCAATGGTATCCAGGATCTATCCAAGCACCCATGCGCATGGTATTCAGGATCTATCCAAGCACCCACCCGCATGGTATTCAGGATCTATCCAAGCACCCACCCGCATGGTATTCAGGATCTATCCAAGCACCCACACCAATGGTATCCAGGATCTATCCAAGCACCCATGCGCATGGTATTCAGGATCTATCTAAGCACCCACTCGCATGGTATTCAGGATCTATCCAAGCACCCACCCGCATGGTATTCAGGATCTATCCAAGCACCCACCCGCATGGTATTCAGGATCTATCCAAGCACCCACTCGCATGTTATTCAGGATCTATCCAAGCACCCACTCGCAAGTTATTCAGGATTTATCCAAGCACCCACCCACATGGTATTCAGGATCTATCCAAGCACCCACCCGCATGGTATTCAGAATCAATCCAAGCACCCACCCGCATGGTATTCAGGATCTACCCAAGCACCCACCCGCATGGTATTTAGGATCTATCCAAGTACCCACCCGCATGGTATTCAGACTCTATCCAAGCACCCACTCGCATGGTATTCAGGGTCTATCCAAGCACCCACCTGCATGGTATTCAAGATTTATCCAAGCACCCACCCACATGGTATTTAGGATCTATCCAAGCACCCACCCGCATAGTATTCAGAATCAATCCAAGCACCCACCCGCATGGTATTCAGGATCTACCCAAGCACCCACCCGCATGGTATTTAGGATCTATCCAAGTACCCACCCGCATGGTATTCAGAATCTATCCAAGCACCCACTCGCATGGTATTCAGGGTCTATCCAAGCACCCACCTGCATGGTATTCAGGATCTATCCAAGCACCCACCCACATGGAATTCAGGATCTATCCAAGCACCCACCCGCATGTTATTCAGGATCTATCCAAGCACCCACCCGCATGGTATTCAGGATCTGTCCAAGCACCCACCCGCATGGTATTCAGGATCTATCCAAGCACCCACCCGCATGGTATTCAGGATCTATCCAAGCACCCACACCAATGGTATCCAGGATCTATCCAAGCACCCACACGCATGGTATCCAGGATCTATCCAAGCACCCACTCGCATGGTATTCAGGATCTATCCAAGCACCCACCCGCATGGTATTCAGGATCTATCCAAGCACCCACCCGCATGGTATTCAGGATCTATCCAAGCACCCACCCGCATGTTATTTAGGATCTATCCAAGCACCCACCCGCATGGTATTCAGAATCTATCCAAGCACCCACTCGCATAGTATTCAGGGTCTATCCAAGCACCCACCTGCATGGTATTCAGGATCTATCCAAGCACCCACCCGCATGGTATTCAGGATCTATCCAAGCACCCACCGGCATGGTATTCAGGATCTATCCAAGCACCCACCCGCATGATATTCAGGATCTATCCAAGCACCCACCCGCATGGTATTCAGGATCTATCCAAGCACCCACCGCATGGTATTCAGGATCTATCCAAGCACCCACACCTATGGTATCCAGGATCTATCCAAGCACCCACCCGCATGGTATTCAGGATCTATCCAAGCACCCACCCGCATGGTATTCAGGATCTATCCAAGCACCCACACCTATGGTATCCAGGATCTATCCAAGCACCCACACCTATGGTATCCAGGATCTATCCAAGCACCTACCCGCATGGTATTCAGGATCTATCCAAGCACCCACCCGCATGGTATTCAGGATCTATCCAAGCACCCACCCGCATGGTATTTAGGATCTATCCAAGCACCCACCCGCATGGTATTCAGGATCTATCCAAGCACCCACCCGCATGGTATTCAGGATCTATCCAAGCACCCACCCGCATGGTATTCAGAATCTATCCAAGCACCCACTCGCATAGTATTCAGGGTCTATCCAAGCACCCACCTGCATGGTATTCAGGATCTATCCAAGCACCCACCCGCATGGTATTCAGGATCTATCCAAGCACCCACCCGCATGGTATTCAGGATCTATCCAAGCACCTACCCGCATGGTATTCAGGTTTACATTTTGTGCTGCACTTTCATCTGAATGTTGTCTAATATATTTTTTAAAACTTTAACTATAGCCTTGCAGTATATTGTGGCATAAATTTAAGAAAAGCCAATTTTTTAAACGCAAGGATACAAACACAGACACAGACACAGACACAGACACAGACACACACACACACACACACACACACACATACATACTTGCACACACAACACAAACATGTGCCCCACACACAGACAAGCATAAATACAAATGGATATTTACAAGTTTATTTTTTATTTGGTGTGAAAATCTGAAGTAATGCTCAGTTTTACTTAAAGCTATTGAGGTAAAGATTTGCTCAAGGCTAACAGCAGTGTTCTATCCAAGAGGGGCTTATTCCGGTGCTTTACTCTATTACAACTCAGACTTCCCTCCCAATTTGGACGTAAGGATTTCATTGAATATCTAAGGTGCTACTGGACCTCAAGAACACCCTGAATGGTAGTTTTTTCTGTCTGAAACACACCCTTACAAGTATTCACTGAGCACCTCACTCCCTGGTACTCATTAACAGCCCGAGATAGACTCTGTAATTAGTGATTATGCCTCATTTGTGGTAAACTCTTGGCATAAACAACCCCCCCCCCCATGGCCCAAGAACACAATCTGTTTCGGCGTGGCCCCTGTTTTGTCTCCCCTCTGTTGTATAAGAGTCACAGATGACACAAAGCAAACAATGGCCACTGATTAGAGTCCCAACACTTTCCTGAACAGCCTCAACATCAAGTCAGTTGCATTCCCAGCTTGTCATTTCCCTGGCCTGGATATTTAAGAGATTTCGGTTATTTGTAGCCCAGATACATCTCAACACTGCAAAAATTACTATAATTTCCAGAAATGTATCAGATTCAGATCATGCATTCATCATACATCAATAAAAACAAATAAATAAAATGTACTGATCACCCATTATGGTTTATCTCAATTAAACTGGTCAAACTGTGGGTGAACATAATGTGTGGGCAGGACACGACTTGTAAACATATTTCATTCTGAAAGTAAGAACCATTGGTTGCCACCAAAATAAAACTAAATACATTTTGGAAAGAGTATTGTGTGCTCCTTGAACACTCATATTTCTTACATTTCAAAAAAAGAAAAAGACATTCTCTCAGTACCATATTCCCTTGTTCTTTCTTCTACATGTTATCCTGCTACATGGGAAACATTCCCCTTTGCTTTTCTTCTGGCATTCAGAAATGACTATGGGTTCTTGTCATGTTGTTTCCATCTTACAAAGACTCTTGAATTGTACCTGCCAGATGGCCATCAGTGTGCATCACTGTCACACCAGAATGATGGATGCTCCAACATCATACTCCCCAATTTAAGAATAGGATCTTCACCGATTCAGTTCATCTTCACCCCCCCTGTCTGGGTATTTCTTTTTCTTAAAAATGGTAATTTCCCCTCCCTCGCAACAACTCCTGTCATATGACCTCCATGAAATGCACACCTCCATCTCTTACTCTGAAAAACACTCAGCATGTAGAGTTTACTATCTGGCTGCCTTCTATGCTCTGTGCTCCGGGTCAGGATGTTTTATTAGTTCAGAACGGAGACAGGCACCTTTCATCTCTGATATCTGGAATGGGCACTCATGAAAGATCCTTTGCTGGACTCTGGATTCCCTTTTTTGTGATATTCCCCGTTCTTCCAGAGCATGGGATTTATTTCCTGGGCTTGTATTAGTGGTTGTAACATTTTTTTAATATTAGTATTATCCCACATTTAGTCTTTCCTTATCTTGCCAACACCCAAGCCTCTCCCTTTGTCTCTTACAGATCAAGACATCAGAGAACAAATGACCACAAATTCTGTAACATGTTTCTCTGGAATTTTAGTCTTTGCTGGAAATGGTGTCTAAGCTAAATTGCTCCAGTGATGCAGTATAACCTGCCAATAGTTAGCATTAATTCATGTAATTATCTTCAGATAATGGTCACAACCAATTTTGTGGTCACACAAAAAAATTAATTATCTGATGTGGGGTGTGCTCTGGATTATTGCCATCATATATTTATGTTGCTCCCATAATCTTGAGAGTTATTTCTGATGGGCCTTTTGTCTTTTAAAAAAAATTGCAAACTATCTCTCCCTCCCTCATTCCGTCTCCTCCCTCCAATTTATGTGCTGCCATCTTTGACCTAAACTGTGACCCCCACCTTAAGCACATTTCAATGAAGCCACTGGATTTATTTACCCCATAAATCACTTCTTATGAAAGCCTTCCAGTGAAGAGAAGGTCAAAGTCATGTATGGGATAAAAATTAAATTACAAAGATGGTGAGTTCAGATAAGAGGTTCCAACATTAAAGTATCACATAATGTCCATAAAACCTTTAGCAGGGACCCTTACAAATCCGAGTCTGCATTGCTGGTCTGCATGACATTGAAGAGACGATGTAGACTGGGAGCAATAAAAAGAAAACATGACAAATAATTCCACATAGAAAAAAATGTTGGTGTATATAATCTAAATATGATCTGGCTTGCAACTACAATGTTGAACCTATTCATGTGAAGAACAGCTACTTGTGGCAACTACTTCAAAGGCCAACTACTTACTGAAAAAAACTGAAACTCCAGAAAATAGACTGGTGTAAAGCTAAGATCAGCAAATTTGGTCTTTGTGACACATTGGTTACTCACGATTGGTTTAACAATGGTGCAGTGCCTCATGGACTTAATTGACTGTTAATTACCTGCTTTGGTAGTTAGATCTTGATTAGTTGTGGCATTTTAGAATTCAGAATAAAGCAACAGGGTGGTCGTTGTTTTTTTTACCCATAGAGTGGGGGGGGGTTCGGTTTGCCAGCCTGGTTTTAAAGAAATACATATATATCTCATTTCACGTTCATGGTTCTCAGTGGCAAATACTGCTGGGGTGTACAAAAACAAAGCAGAAATGTTAAGTTATTTTGTACACATCTGCGTGAAAGAAAAGACAGCAGAGGTTAATTTAGTTTGTCTCAAAGATCAGCCAATGAGACGGCACAGTGGTGACCTCTGAACTCCGAGCTTTCCAGCTGGCTGGTTGGGGGTGCACCGTTCACTTGACCCCTTGCCCTGTATGGTAATTCTATTTGACGGAGCGCAGCCATGAAAAGAGAGGCGGAGCAACACAGAAGGCTTTCGCGTTCGCCTTAATCTTCAACAGCCGTCGTTTACCTTTTCAATTTCCACCCTCTTTATCTCTACCAATCTGTTCTTCTCACAGCTTTAAAAAAAAAGATTACATAAACACCACATTCAACAATTACCATAAAATACCATTACATGCCTCACATCATTAATATAACAATTCTTAATATAATATAAATATTAATATAAAACTCGTCCTATCACATGAAACTACTTTTTGCTGTCCGTAAACATGCACATATTGAAGATATAATGGCCATAAAAATATGTTTTATGTCACCCCTGACCTAAAATATTCGCTATGAAAGAGGAGATTATTGTGATCTAGAGCTCAGTCAGACTTTGTTGGAGGGGAGGTGATGTGGGTTGGTCTGAATCTCCCTCATTTAGGGGATGATAAGGCACCCAGCTCTCACCATTGATCTTACAAGTCAAACCCTGAGGTCCAGCCACTCTTGTTGCAACGAACTCATGTGACAGTTTTTATGTGGAAAGCTTTGGGGTGGAACAGGTCACGTAAGCTTGGGATCTAAAGCTATGGTCCCTAGACTCCATTTAGATCCGTGGAAATGTACAATATTTATTTAATTAAAGATAGCTTGTTCTGAGAATATTCAAAAATACAAGAAAACGCTTATATAACAAGCAATGTAATGATTTGGCACAATAGTTTAGTAAACTGATTTGAAAACCTCAGGTCGATCCCCACCATTATATCTTTGAACAAGGGGTTTTACCTGAACAGCTTCGGGAACTATCTAGTTCTGAAACTGGAAACCATGTAGCTTACAACCATGAGAAAAGTACTGCACAGAGCTTAGAATATGTTTCAAATTTTTTTGTTATAGCTAATAGAAATATTAATGCTGTAAATATTGCATTGATGTCTTCGCTGAATCAGATGATACATGCATCTGCACAAGGGAATGCAATCCTTTCCCAGGTTGTTATGGGAACTGTACTGTTCCCATGGAGGGCATTTTTAAGGTAAGGGCTATGCAATAGGAGCCTGTTGATCATTGAGAGTACATGGAGAGATGGAGAGATGGAGAGATGGAGAGACTATGTGCATTTATGTCACACTTTTTACTGATCTTATTTTAAGGTCTCATTTCCAAAATAAAGTCACTCAAAAAAGCATTACAAATTATCGTATTCTATTTATATCTTACAGACTGTACATATCTTATCATTCCAAACGTTTTTCGGTTGTGAACCGAAAGCTTTAGGATTATGGAGTGAAAACCGTATTATGTTTCCTAAGCAATATTTTTTGTGCTCAGGTCAGAGTATTTTCTCCATCAGCGCGTTCAAACAAAAGCTTAGATTGTCTGAAAGACGGAAGTAGCTAACGTTGTGAAATAAAGACATTTTAAAACACATGGTCCGCACTACCACACTGATGGATTATGGGAATTAGTTTTAATATTTGTAGTACGGCTGCAATGCTTAAACTAAACACACTTTCATATGATTATTTCTTACCCAACACCACTATCACAACCTTTGCTTCACCCCACTGGGGAAAGTTGTATCTCCACAAACATGTCTAAATCTCCTAATAAAACTCTGATGTGAATTGTGGCTCCTTATCCATGCCTTCATCTCACCCACGGCTAGATACACCACTTATTCTTATTATTTTCTTTCCCTTAGTGTACATGCACCACTCTTTCAATTTCAATTCAATTCAATTTTTCAATTTGAAGGTGCTTCATTGGCATGACATGTACTGTGTTGCCAAAGCAAATTTTACAAATAACAACAACAATAATAATAACAATAACAATAATCAATAAATAAACAAGAATGAACTCAACTTGTTAGCAAATATACACATAACACGCATACAACATAAACATTATACACATACCTTCTCTCTCTCCCTCTCTCTCTCTCTCATGCCATCCTACGTTCCTTCATTTTCCCTCATCCATTTTAATCTTTCCTCCCTTTCTGCACACTCCTCTCATTAACCAATTTTCAGACATTCGTTCTCTTTCTTAATCTCTATCCTTTTCTATTTCTCTATTTTTCCTCATTTCTTCCATCTCACCCTCAACCTAACCACTCTCTCAGCACAAGGCTGTCAGAGTTTTAAAGACCCAGTGAGCTGTGAAATCGCACAAATTGCTGTTGCTTTACGTTTGGCCTAGAGAGAGAGAGAGAGAGAGACAGGGGAAGTATTTTCTGCTCCAACACTTCTGAACCCATCCTGCCCTATCCTCATTCACACACATACACACACACACACACACACACACACACACACACACACACACACACACACATCTGCACTAACACCCCCCCCCTCCCATGAACACACTGAACCTCCCTCCTCCTCCCCACACCTCTGCCACTTCACTTCAGTGTCTGGGTCACTTCACAGAGCAGCGTGGCACAACAGCCCCGAGACTGATAAACCCCTCAGACTTTCTTTTGATAAATGCTCTCACCCGACACCATGATGAAGCTGCAGCTACGCACTGTGCCTGCTGTCACCCACACGCATCCTTCCTGTACAGTCATTTTACTTTTATAAGTACTGTCTCAACGGTAAATATATCCTATTCAGTACTATCTATAACTGTACTGTGTACACATGCATGTGTACATATCGAGACCTGACAATTACAGGGTTCCATGTTGAGCTTTAAAGTTTTTTCAGTTCATTGGTTTTATCACTTAGAACTTCATAAAAACTGGAATTAGACCCAGGTTCTATTTTTAACACCACACACATGAAAAGAATGATAATGATAAATATGGCATTTATTTGTACATTTTCAACAAAAATGTCAGTATAACAGTGTAATTCTCATATAGCCTCCACCTCTCCATAAATGTTCCTTTTTGTGAGCTAGATAATTTTGTCTCCGACAGTCATTAAAGCAGGTTTTTCCAGCATGAGGCATGCACCAGTAAAATATAATTACTTTGTAGTTTAAGGGACACTCACCCCTGCTGAATACATCTAATGAAAAAAATCAGTATGCCTTTGCAGCACAAATGCAAACTCTCCAAATTGTTGTGCATGATTATTTAATATAAACTGCCATCTAGTGCTGTGTTGTTGGTATTGCAAGGATGTTCCTTATTCTAGGAGTAGTTCACAGTTTTCATAATGTGTATCAGTGCTATACTGCCTGTTCTATACCCCCTTGGTTAAAGACAATCCCATTGCAATTAGAGCTCACTGCCATCAATAATAAGACACAATAAGTTATTAATCAATTTCAGATCACTCAGATAATTTGATGAAATGAGGGAATACATGATTGTTGCCACATGACACTATTATCACTTTTCCTTAAAATTCTGCACAGAACAGCCAGGTAGTAGCTTAATATTACTTACACTGGAGTGTCCTTAGTAGGTATTGATTATTTAAAGTGTATAGAGCCAACATGAACATCACAATTCTTTCTTACACGCAGACCTTGTTGTAAGATCACTAGAGAAGGTCGCTGGACAATTAGTATATTGGACTCAATACATAATATTACAGCGCAGTGATTTACCAAAATGGAGAACGTCAATGATACATCTATCACTGATAGCCACAGGAGTACAAAAGTGTGACATCACCAAGCAGGCACAGGAGGAGGCCAATAGTAAAGGCCCGTCCGCACCAAGAACGATAACGATTTGAGCATCCACACTGATGAACGATAACATTCTGTAAACAGTGGCACCACGCGCTGCGCGCTCCTGATGGAATTTGATTGGCTGTCAGTGTTTTTATCGTTCATCAAATCGCTCTGAAAGGGATCCCAACGATATCGTTCGTCACTGTTGTTGTCGTTATGGTTATGGTGTGGACTCCGCCATCCACTTAACGATTTTTAAAACGATATAGTTATAGTTTTCGTTATAGTTATGGTTCTTGGTGTGGACGGGCCTTTAAGTGTAGAGTTAACCGACCAAACCAATAATTAGGCTATAAACAAAAGTATAAATATCTTTACACAGTTGAGCTATACCTCAAACATTATTATCCCAAAACACAAAAAGATTAAAGGGGATAGCTAAAGAGGATCAGGGAAGCCATGCAGTCTGAAGAGGGCGGTTCTTCAGCCTGTGTGGAAGATTGGGTTTTTGCTGCCCTGGCCACAAGGACCGTGACCTCCTAAGAATAACAAAATTGTTTCATCTGATATTTATTTTTCATTTACCAGTAGCGTCCAAGAAACCCCATGCTACTGGAAATATGAAGACTGTGGCTTCGTTACATTTCCTTTTGCTTCCAGACATTCAGCAGCATGCAATTCAGTGGCAAATGCACAGTTTGGATCCTTCAGCATGGTGCATTCTAGAAAACATTTTAATTCTGGACAATATCCAACACTTATTACCTGCGATTACAACAGTATTTGAAGCAGTGCGTGAGCCCCGGGATGTGTGCATTTTGTGAATGGGAAATACGGTATATGAAAACGTATTCATTTTACTGCTAAAACGATTATTTTATCGTCAAGTGAATGCGCTATAAAAGATTGTTCCCAAGGGGGCGCTCTCACGAAACTGTTTTGACGTTTCGACAACCTTTGCCTCTCGGAAGTAGATGCATTGTTGTGTCAGATGATCTGGTGGAGCTTTACACTGACAGACTCTGAATGAGCGTTGCTGGGTCATTTCAAACATAACTGGTATTAGCCTACTTCAGCTCTATGCCTATATTTATTATTGTTTATAATTTTTAAATCCGTCGTTGATAGACAGTGTGCTACCATTGCGTGGTAATGAGGACACATATTTCAAAACAGTTATTGATGGTGACTAGCCAGCCACCAACGTGCAATTTCCCACATTAGTTAATAAGACAAAATAAATAACGGCGGCTAAAGCAAGTAACGTTAGACTATTAAAGCTGGACACGATTTGTCTGCTTGTAATTGTTTAACATTATATGAGTAACGCAATCTAGCTAACTCGGTTGTTTACAAGATACCAGTGTTGTGCCTTTTAGGAGTAACTTTAAATATTGGGTTTGATGTCCCCCATTTCAAAATGAATACACTCCAGAATAACGTTAACCCAGAATATTCCTTTTTTTCAAATGAGGACGACGCTCGTGCAATCGAAGATGCAATCAGAGGAGCTATGAAGGTAGTCCTTGATGTTTTCTGGACAATAAACCACAACAAAGTGCAGGAATATCAAAGGAAGGTGGCCGAGAAAGACCGGGAAAACGATATTATGAGAATCCGAATGGAATCTGCAGAAAGGGAACTCGTAACGTTGCGTCAGTTCAAGCACTCAGCGGAGCAGTGTGGCGATAGTCTCAACTCTGACACAGATGGCAACCATGGGCTACTGTCCTGCCTTTCGACTGAGAACGGAAATCAGCGTGTTTGTGTGGTACCAGTTTTGCAGGGTGACGAGAAAGAGATGCTTAGTGATTGTGCGTGGAAGAGAGAGAGTATGAGTGAGTACAAAACATGTTGTGATTTTTTATTTGATTACGATTTGATACTCATATAACGAATTTACTGGATAAAATAGTTGATTTGTCCTTGTATAATTATCTGCCTACACAAAGCCTTCGTAGAGCAGTTCAGTACCACTAATACGGGAATTTTGTCATGTGTATTTCAAAATGACTGTTGCACGAATGGCTGTCCAGTGTCTCACTGGCACAAATTTTGGATGCGTGTGTTTGTCATTACACAGGCCCATATGAGGGGAGATACTCAGATGCACATCCTCCGGAGAAAGAGGCTACTGCATGCAGCTGGGGCAGCCCTCCAGTGATGCACTTAAATCACCAGCCACCCATTGCGAGGACTACAAGCCCCATCACATTCGAGGGCCAGCCAGGTGGGCAGCCAAAGAGTGGCAGAACGTTTACTATCACCAAGGTGAAAGAGGAGCCTCCTGACTTTCGGAACATCCACATCAAGTGGGAGATGTCTGAGGAGCGGGTCGGAAGGGTGGAGTGTCAATCTTACCCGAGACTTCATCCATTTGCTCCCTTATCCCAATACAGAGGAGGAGATTCTTTGGCAGTAGGAACCCAGATCATCAGCTCTGGACTCCCAGAGCAGCCAGGAGAAAGAGTGACGGCCTCAGCGTCTTGTCAGACAAGTATACGTGTGTCTCCGTGTTTGTGTACAGTACTAATTACTTCTGATGTATTTCCGTTCCAAGTGTGTCTGAGCATGCATGCTCACTTATCTTTGTGCGCACAGTTATGACAATATCATCCATTAGTATTGTGTGTGTCTGTGTAAAGTAATTGGCATTTTTTTAAAGAAAAACAAGTGATGAGGTTCCTCTTTTGCAAGATTTTTTTGGTCTGATGAGTGTATGCAATTAAGACCAAATATATTCCCAAAACGATCTCAGCACAAGCTTATTAGGAATATTCAAAGTGTAAGAAAGCACATACTTTATGGCCCACACTCATCATTAGGCAGTAATCTCACGTGTGTTCTTATTGTTTCAGAACGACTCTTAAACAGAGAGCGGCAGCAGAAGTACCGAGAGAGGATTCGAGCTGACCCAGAGAGACAGCGTGTCTACAGGGAGAAGGACAGAAACAGGTATTTCCATTCAGTGCCCTTGGTTTGTGGTCCAGAGTTCATTAAATATGATATCTGAGTGTTGTTCTTGACTCAGGTACCATAATAGGAGAAAGCTGATTTGTGACCTGCCAGAACACAGTCAAAAGCTCAAGCGGGAGGCCTGGAGGGAGGCGGCCAGACGACACCGCGCCCGGAAAAAAAATTCTGCATCCAGATGACCCCGATCCATGTCCTCTTGTACAGACTGTTGGAACAGTAGTCCGCTGGAAAGTTGAATTTTTTTGGCCGTCTAAAAGGGGAATTCCACCAAAAAATGATGTTTGATTTGTAGAAAAGTAGCTCTCCTCCTGATTAAAATGAGCTCTCAGCCAACTCTCTACCTGGAGTGATAGCAGAGATATAGCCCCAAACCACTGTGCATATACCAGGTGCCTGCTTTACTGTGAACTACAACGGCCGAGCACTTAGTTTATTGGCAGTGTCAGACAATGCCAGTCAGAGGTTTCCACTCCCACTGAACCGGAGGGGCGAGTCCTGAAGCGGTTCTTCGAGAGAGGCTATGTTACTGTGAAGCTAGCCTCTAACGTTACAGTTCTACTGAAAAAAATATCACCACCATTAGCTGGAGTTTCCAGAAAACCGGGGGAAATACATTAATTTAAGAAAACACAGCCCTTCATTTATCAATTATTCATTTACTTTTGGTATAGTGATAACATATTAGCTAGCCTAGCCAGAAGTCTGCGACACTTACTCATTTCTCTTCCCGGTCCTCTAATGTAGACTTAGGTCTGGGTGTCTTATGCCAGTTCATTTTTGGGGATCCAGAAGAATGTGTCCAAAACACCCTTTTGCAGGTGGTGTTCAAAATCAGGTTGTGTAACCGGGAAATAAGTAAATCTTCCGGACAAGTATGCATTTTCAGAATTGTTGTGTACTTAACAGCTTTTAAAAAAAGTATACTGCCATACTCAATAGTAGGCAAGTGCATAGTCCGTAGAAAAATTGATTCGGACATGGTCTGTGAGTTTGGTCAACTCTTGCATAGCATGATAGGTCAGGGGAGGTATCTCCAAATGTAACTTACCTGCCCACTTGACGCCAATGTGGCCAGCCACCAAGAGACAGTTAATTAGTTGCGCCTTGATCTGTGAAATAAGGTTAATGTTGTTTTTCAGTGGAATTCTTTTTTAAGAAAAGGCAATTCGTACATACAGTTGTGAACTTGGACCACTGTAGCTCCCAGGATTTATGGTAGTGATGAATCTCATTGAATGATGCTCATTCAGGACCTGGAACCAAAGTTCCACATCTGAACTGACCTTTACTGAACCAGCCTTTTTGCAACAACGATGCTAGCTCTCTTCATACTTGCATTGTACATAAATATTGAATAAACTGAAAATGAACACAAACTCAAAGCAATCTGTTTTTGTTGTACATGTAGCTTCTGAAGTATACATATAAAGTTGCATGAAATTCAAATGCTTTTGCTTTTTAAATTTCCAAGCTACTACAGCCATATTTCAATGCAAAATAAATATATAACAAGCTTCTTAATACAGAGACTGATTATGCAGGTATAGGTGCTGTAATTAAAAATGTAAAATGTTCACTTCTTAATTGCATTTGTTTGGTGGTGGTGAATTGGACCAATAGTCTGCTAAATAAAAAGCTAAATACATTTAGCTTTGGTAAAGAAGACCTCTCTGGGTCAAAGTGTTTTGTTTTGATTATGAAATGGGAGCATTTTTCATTAGTTAAGGTGTAGGGATTCTATATTCTTTCCTACTGATTTAGTTTCTTCACAGCACCTGTAGCTTTGGTATATTCAATGTGTTCTAACTCATTTCATCACTACACATAGAAAAATATGTTCTGCTCACATAGTCACAGCAATATGATTAATGTGTTTTTTTTGTGTGTTAGTTTTGAGTTGCGTATACACTGTTGGCTTCTTCCGAAGAGACAACCAGGAGACTCAGCAGTCTGACTTTTAAATGTAAGTTTATTACACACAGCGGTCCACAGCGAGTTGGTAAAGAGTCTAAAGTGAATGAGTCTCTCACCTGAATATATGCATAGGGACAGATGATCAGTTTATGAGCCTTTGTGTTGCTAACAAAGCACCAGTAAGGGAGTCAGGAAGTGATAGCGTCTGATTGGCTCATACATGGAAAAGAGGCACCGTTTGCTGACATAGCATCAGTAATCAAAGACAGGAACTTACTGACTAATCAACTCACTAATTCTTATGCAGATGACCTTGTCAAAATGGCACAGTTAATGTATTTTACAACAGACAGCATACACAATTCTTCAACACTAATGGTCAAAAGTTTTAGTACACCCACAATTTTCAAGCAATCTACAGAAAAAGTAGTCTAAATCTAATCTAAATCTTAGATTAATCAAAATAGTAATAACTGCTGAGCATATTTGTGTCTTTTATATCAAGGGCCGTCTCGTCTCGTCTCGTCTCGTTGTCTTCCGCTTATCCGGGACCGGGTCGCGGGGGCAGCAGCTTCAGCAAGGGAACCCAGGCCGCCCTCTCCCCAGCCACTTCCGCCAGCTCTTCCGGGGGAATCCCGAGGCGTTCCCAGGCCAGCCGAGAGATATAATCCCTCCAGCATGTCCTGGGTCGGCCCCGAGGTCTCCTCCCGGACGGACATGCCCGAAAAACCTCCCGAGGGAGGCGTCCAGGAAGCATCCTCACCAGATGCCCGAACCACCTCAGCTGGCTCCTCTCGACATGGAGGAGCAGCGGCTCTACTCTGAGTCCCTCCCGGATGTCCGAGCTCCTCACCCTATCTCTAAGGCTGAGCCCGGCCACCCTGCGGAGGAAACTCATTTCGGCCGCTTGTATTCGCGATCTCGTTCTTTCGGTCACTACCCATAGCTCGTGGCCATAGGTGAGGGTTGGAACGTAGATTGACCGGTAGATCGAGAGCTTCGCCTTTTGGCTTAGCTCTCTCTTCACCACGACGGACCGGTTTAGCGCCCGCATCACTGCTGACGCCGCCCCGATCCGCCTGTCCATCTCCCGCTCCATCCTACCCTCACTCGTGAACAAGATCCCGAGATACTTAAACTCCTCCACCTGAGGCAGGACCTCCCCCCCGACCCGGAGTGGGCAATCCACCCTTTTCCGGCTGAGGACCATGGCCTCAGACTTGGAGATGCTGATTCTCATCCCAGCCGCTTCACACTCGGCTGCGAACTGCCCCAGCAGGAGCTGAAGGTCGCTGTTTGATGGAGCTAAAAAGACCACGTCGTCCGCAAACAGCAGAGACGAAATCCTTCCACCACCAAACTCGACACCCTCCGCCACCCGGCTGCGCCTAGAAATTCTGTCCATAAAGGTTATGAACAGAACCGGTGACATAGGGCAGCCTTGGCGGAGTCCAACCCCCACTGGGAACAAGTCCGACTTACTGCCGGCAACGCGGACCAGACTCTCACTCCTTCGGTACAGGGACTGAATGGCCCTTAGTAAGGGGCCATCCACCCCATACTCCCGGAGTACCCCCCACAGGATGCCCCTGGGAACACGGTCATAAGCCTTCTCCAAATCCACAAAACACATGTGGACTGGTTGGGCAAACTCCCATGCCCCTTCCAGCACCCTAGCGAGGGTAAAGAGCTGATCCACGGTTCCACGGCCGGGACGAAAACCACATTGCTCCTCCTCGATCTGAGGTTCAACTATCGACCGGACCCTCCGCTCCAATACCCTGGAGTAGACCTTCCCAGGGAGGCTGAGGAGTGTGATCCCCCGGTAGTTGGAACACACCCTCTGGTCCCCTTTCTTAAAGATGGGGACCACCACCCCGGTTTTCCACTCCAAAGGCACTGCCCCCGATGTCCACGCAATGTTGCAGAGGCGTGTCAGCCAAGACAGCCCTACAACATCCAGAGCCTTGAGATACCCAGGACGGATCTCATCCACCCCCGGAGCTCTGCCGCCGCGGAGTTGTTTCACCGCCTCGGCGACTTCTGCCCCGGGGATTGGACGACCCTCCCCAAGTCCTCCCTCGACTCTGTCTCCTCCATGGAATACGTGTTGGTGGGATTGAGGAGCTCCTCAAAGTATTCCTTCCACCGTCTGACTATCTCCCCAGTTGACGTCAGCAGCCCCCCGTCACTACTGTAAACAGTGTGAGCAAGTTGCCGCCTTCCCCCCCTGAGGTGACGGATGGTTTGCCAGAACCTCTTCGGAGCCGATCGATAGTCTTCCTCCATGGCCTCCCCGAACTCCTCCCACGCCCGAGTTTTTGCCTCGGCGACTGCCACGGCCGCACACCGCTTGGCCCGCCGGTACCCGTCAGCTGCTTCCAGAGACCCACAGACCAGCCACGCCCTGTAGGCCTCCTTCTTCAGCCTGACGGCTCCTCTCACCCCTGGTGTCCACCATCGGGTTCGGGGATTTCCGCCGCGACTGGCCCCAGCAACCTTGCGGCCGCAGCTCACGACAGCCGCCTCGACAATGGCAGAGCGGAACAAGGTCCATTCGGACTCAATGTCCCCCACTGCCCTCGAGACATGGTTGAAGCTCTGCCGGAGGTGGGAGTTGAAGATCGTCTTGACAGGTTCTTCCGCCAGGCGTTCCCAGCAGACCCTCACTACTCGTTTGGGCCTACCAGGTCTGCGCGGTGTCTTCCCCCGCCATCTGATCCAACTCACCACCAGGTGGTGATCAGTTGACAGCTCAGCTCCTCTCTTCACCCGGGTGTCCAGAACATACGGCCGCAGGTCAGATGATACGACTATGAAATCGATCATTGACCTATGACCTAGGCTGTCCTGGTGCCACGTGCACCGATGGACATCCTTATGTTCGAACATGGTGTTCGTTATGGACAAACTGCGACTAGCACAGAAGTCCAATAACTGAACACCACTCGGGTTCAGATCGGGCCGGCCGTTCCTCCCAATCACGCCCCTCCAGGTCACGCTGTCATTGCCCACGTGAGCGTTGAAGTCTCCCAGTAGGACAATGGAGTCCCCAGTTGGGGCGCTTTCCAGCACCCTTCCCACGGACTCCAAAAAGGGTGGGTACTCTGAACTGCTGTTCGGCGCATAAGCGCAAACAACAGTCAGGACCCGTTCCCCGACCCGAAGGCGCAGGGAAGCAACCCTTTCGTCCACCGGGGTGAACCCCAACGTACAGGCAGAGAGCCTGGGGGCTATCAGGAAGCCCACCCCGGCCCTCCGCCTCTCACCTGGAGCAACTCCAGCATAGGAGAGAGTCCAACCCCTCTCAAAGACTTGGGTTCCGGAGCCAGAGCTATGTGTCGAGGTGAGACCGACTATATCTAGCCGGTAACGCTCAGCCTCTTCCACCAGCTCCGGCTCTTTCCCTGCCAGAGAGGTGACATTCCATGTCCCTAAAGCCAGCTTCCATAGCTGGGGATCAGACCGCCAAGGCCCCCGCCTTGGTCTGCTGCCCAATCCACAAAGCACCGGACCCTTCCGGTTCCTCCTGCAGGTGGTGGGCCAACGGGAGGACGAGCCCATGTATCCAGTTCGGGCTGGGCCCGGCCGGGCCCCATGGGCGAAAGCCCGGCCACCAGGCGCTCGCCCATGGGCCCCTACCCCAGGCCTGGCTCCAGGGCGGGGCCCCGGTAACCCTCCGGGCTGGGTACACTTCCTCTTTTTTTTATTCGTCATGAAGGGTCTTTTGAACCGTTCTTTGTCTGACCCTTCGCCTAGGACCAGTCTGCCATGGGTGGCCCTACCAGGGGCCAAAATGCCCCGGACAGCATAGCTCCTAGGGTCCCTAGGGCACTCAAACTCCTCCACCACGATAAGGTGACGGTTCAAGGGCCGTCATGGTTCTGAAATGTTATACCAACACTGCTGTAGAAGTTCCCACAGAGCTGCTGCACTTGTGGGCCTGGACCTTTCTGTCCAGTTTGTCCCAAACTAGATTGATTTGACTTATCTTGTTGGAAAATGGAAGAATTTGTTTACCCGTTTATTTATGAAGTCCAAAATGTAGGTCACTATCTTGTGAAGTAAATTATTCTTTTTAACTGACTATTCACTTCTTACCTTAATTTTCAAAAGTTTAACTGCTTAAATTACACTTAAAAACAGTACTAAAATACGAGTAAAGTGTACATACAAAAACAATGAATGAGCAATAATAATTCAAGAAGTTTATTTAGTTATGTTTAAGTTTATTTAGTTTATCTTTATGTTTTGTTTTAGATTACTAGTAATGCCTAGTAATTCAAATTAATTGTAACTACCCTTACTACAACTTTTTCCTTGATAATAAGTAATAATATACAGTATAAGTATTGGAACAAACTATCTTTCTATTGTCTTTTTTTGGTAATGCTTATTAACAGTGATAATGCCACCATACCGTGTATCTTTCTCATGGAAAGCTTTTGATCCCATGTAGGTGTGGTCTTGGTTAGTACTTGGATGGGAGACCTCCTGAGTGTGACAGTAAAGGTTTAAATAATATTACAATTGTGTATTGCACTTTTCTTTCATCCGACCTAAAAAAACAACAAGTTTTCATCTAATGTTTTTCACCTGCCTGTCTGGTTCATGGAAACCATTTTGTGTCTGGACACTTGCTGTATGTCCATATAGGGGAAAGCAAATTAACAATTGGATTTTCTGGGGTATGATTGGCTGACCAGTTTGTTAATATTTGTGAAGTGTGTCATTCTGCATTATGTATTAGAGTCTGATAATATTTCCATGAATACTCTCAGTCTTAGACATGCAACATATTTGGAAATACAGTGGTGGTGCAGTATCAAGCAGAGATCAAGAAGATATATCACTCCATTTTATTCAAAGATATATCATTTCATTTAGTGTGCAGCATATATATGTTTAGTTACATTGTAATAACACAGGTAAAAAAAAAAAAAAACAGTTGATGTAAATGACCATTACCTTGGCATCTGAGATGAGTGAGGCAGGCTTGAGCAATGCATTTGATAGATTCATAGTCTAAACAATCAAGGAGAAACATTTGTACATATAACTTAATATTCTACATGACCATTTGTTCCATGTGACTGTGTTCATACTGATTGAAATGTACAAATGTAATAACTATGAGTGATCTATGGGTTGGAAAAATGTGATTGTTTTCACTTGTCTTAAAAGGATTCTTTAATTACAATTACCCATCTGAGTGAAATGCCAAACACCACCATTTGTGAACAGTTATACTTATCAATAACTGTCTGCTGAGCGCATGACAAACTGTGTTGAGTAATATGGAAACATAGGGCTGTCACCAGAGGGCTGTAGGTCTGAATCCCAGTTAATTTCCTGTTTTTTATCATTATGTCCAATGGTATGAGTATAACAATTTAACCTACTTAGGTTTCCCAGGCTATGGATGACTATGTAAATAAAGTATATGTAAACAATGTATTGAGGATAACATTGTATTATACATCGATTTCTTTGCATCACTATTTGTACGGTGCAAATATTAACATCTGAACCATTAGATAGAAGATATTCACACTGCGATAATTTACCAATAAAATAAATGAAAATAAGTTGTGTGTTAATGCAGAAAAGCAGAGGCAATAAAAACACAATTTTCACATGAAGAGGGCATTTTATTTTTAAAAACTGTAACAACTAAATTAATTACAACAGAAGGCTACATTGTGAATGGATCAGATGCCTTCATTGCTTTAGATAAACTAACCTTGTAACCTTTACTGTAGTTTACATCAAAGTATTTGATTTCAGCGTAATTCGTGTTTGCATTTGTTTATGTGATAAAAGTGCTTTTGAGACCTATTTCGCTTTGCAATGGGAGTGAATGGAGAGAGAAAAAACCTCAGTTGCTGACCACTGGAGCAACGCATGAAGGTGAGCTTGAATATTACCACTAATATCGGTGCCAGCTATACAACATCATGTTCTAACAAACTTCAGTATGCCTTTAATTACATGTTCTGGTAGTTCCAGATGTTGTCATTGATTGAAGTTTTTTAATCATGTTGCTCACAGACACAAATTAGGAGGCATATGACCTCCACCTAGCAAAATATGTATTTGTCTTTAGGCTTATTTGATACCTTAGACCCTTGATGACATTGTTATGTTCTGAGATTCTGTCTGTTCTGTGTTTTTATTTTCATTACCATTCATGTATTTATTATTTTCCACATATCATTGCATCTCCCTCTGTTCGTGGGTTGTCCGAGTCTCATCTGTGTGTTTGTTTAACCAGTCTCGTGCATGCACAATTCGGGTGACTTCGGGATTTTCCGTGGGTTAACGCTGTATTTCCAAAGTCTCATTTTCTGCTACTTCCTGCTTTCGTTCCCATGTATAATTGTATATATTATTAACTCATGCTAACAATCACTCGGGTGCTTTATTACTTACGTGCACCTTACTAAACTCATTAACATAAATGTGTATTAACAAACGAATTGTCTGTCTTGTAGTTAGATACTAACATTTAACCAGCTTCCCCGCTTTATCTTTTCTACCTGCATTACTAAGCTGTCCTTGAACTACCTGTTAACTTGTTTCAGCTTCTTATCCTTAGAGACCACGCCTCCCCTTATTACTGTGCATAATACGCTCCTACTTGAGCCCGTTGTCTGTCATGCATGTTTTCCGAGTCCCTTCTATGTATTCGTTCTTCCCTCGTTATTGTTTCATTGTTCCTTGTTAACCCTCATTGTTCTCACCTGTGAGCTAGCTCCCCTCCCCGTCATTCTGTATCTGTTCCTGAGTTTTTGTTATCCCTCGTCCTTTTTCCTGTTGGTTTTTTGTTGCTGTCTTTTTGTTTTCTCTTGTTTTCCCATTACGCCTCCCTGGTTTTGACTCCTGCCTGTGTTCTCGCGACCGTGATTTTGGACTCTGTTTTTGTACCTCTGCTGTGCCTTCCCAGTTCTGACCTCTGCCTGTTCTGTGACCACTTTTTGGACTCTGTTTTTGTACCTCTGCTGTGCCTTCCCGATTCCGACCTCTACCTGTTCTGTGACCACTCTTTGGACTCTGTATTTGTACCATTGCCCTGTCTCTCCGGTGTTCAACCCTGCCCGTTTCATTACGGATTGCTGCCCTGTCCCTCATTAAAACTTCGGTTTTTGTACTCCCTGCCTGATACTGGGTCCCTGTTTCCACCTTACCTAACAGACTTAGCCATTTACCCAACCATGTGTTATTATACTGTTCCAGCATAATTACAGCTTAATCTAGCTGCCCTACATCCTGGTGTGAGCTGCAATATCATCTGAAACTAGACTATTTTGTTAGCATGGAAGAGTACAAAACAGAATTAAGGACAGCTTAGTCACTGAATGCACATGTTTTGATAAATATACTGAACAGTCACTAAAATTATTGTCTAATGTATGTTGCTGTCTGTTAAGTGTTGTGTTTTTGTGGGAAACTTTTTGTGCTGCTGTCCTAGGCAGGGCTCACTTGTAAAAGAGATTTGAATCTCAATGGGAAATATTACATGGTAAAATAAAGGTTAATGCAATTATTCCCAATGAGATCCATTCAAATGCAGAGAGGTTATAGTATTGCTTATAAGAGTATCTGTAAAAATACAATATCAAGAGAATTTTGATGTTGGGTCACCAACATCAGAAAGTCATGGCATAAAGATATGCAACCACATATTAAATATTACTTTATTTAAGTTTATGTCAATTTGTCCAATTACTTTTGATAAATTTCATTTTTGGGGGGGGGTGTTATGTATAAAAAGGGCTACAATTGCTACACGGTTCACACAATATGGATGGAAACACCCTCAAATTAAAGGTGAGCGTCTGCACCTTATTCTCATAGTCACTGTTCAATTTCAAATCCAATGTACTGGAGTACAGAGCCAAAACAACATAATGTGTCACAGTCCAGATACGTTTGGACTACACTAAACTGGTTTGTGCCTCCTAGTTTGTCAATGTGGAGGGTGTCAGTTACATAATTGAATATTTGGATATTTACGATTTCCTACAGTAAGCCATATGACGAACCTTCCAATCGATTTTTTTTTCAACAGAGCCACTTGCCAGCGCGAGCCGCAGCCTATGCTGTAACAACAATTCTCATTCATTGCTTATTTATTGTCCCATATGTGCAGCATGGAATGTACACGTGGAAGGTTCCTGAGAGATAAATTATCTTTTGTAAATCTGTTGAATTGTACCATGGATATTTATTACAGGAAACATTTATTCTCCAGAATTTTCCGCCAAATTCGAATGCTTTTTCATCGTTCATTTTGACTTGCGTTACTTGCGTGCTCTATATGACGAAATAAACTATAAATGCAACTACGCTATTACCTGTATCACACCATTTCATTGAGTACAATGTCACACGATTCGATTTTCATCATTTAAGACATTTTGGATTACCAGAATCAGACGCTGTTTATTCCTTTCAATTGTGCGTATAGTTACCAAACAAACTTACGCACCGAGGCAACGCTGCGTCTTTCACAACATCCATTGTGTATAGATAAATATAAATGACAGCCACATCTTTAACAGCCGTTGCAGCCCGTTGTAGTATGTGACTGGTTGAGGAATATTAGCCAGTTCAAGGGAACAATTCGTTACGCTTCGGACAGCAGTTGTTTCTAAAACAGGTTCGCACCAACCGCTTGCATACGAAGAACCATGCGTTCAACCCTGGGAATTTAGTTCTACTTTCAGGTAAGTGTACTTGTGAAGAGTTTATTCAAATTAAATATTCTTAATTTGTATGTAGTATATTATCTCTACTAAATCGTATCGGTCTCTCAACTGGGATGGTGGGCAGATTTGCCTCTTGTTCTGTCAGAGAGAGAGACGCAGCTGTTGTCTGTAGGCTATATAGGCTACTGTCCGTGTCCATCAGTAAATGGCATTGAGGATTGTTTGCCCTGACCAAAACGACATCACCAGCACTAGATTCAAGTCTAGGCTTGTAGAAAAACAAAGGCCATTTAGTTTTTGTCTTTTTCTTTGGCATGGAATTCCCATACATAAGCATGGCCTGGAATGTTGAAGCAATACTAACAGTTATCCATGGCCTGTTTCAGTGAGATTTGAGATCTGATATTACCTTGTGTGGTCTAGAATAATCCACATCTATTCTATCAGAAAAGGATGTTCAATTGGCATTTCTGGTGGATTGGCGTTTTCATTGGTTCAGTCAGCTGTTGTCAATTATAAATAACAATTTCCTTTATACATTGGTACCTTTTTGGTCTCTAGAAATGTGTTCTGTTTTAAAAAAAATAAGAATTTCCATGATTTGAGAGAGTTTTGCTAACACATAGCGTACGGCATATGAGGTGGCAGAAGGATTACTTCAGATCAAATTAAAGTTAAATATCTATTATTTCAGTTTCAGAAGATAAAATACTTTTTGCAATATAATTGCCTACAATATAATATAAATACATGTATATTTAACAACTGTTAAAAATGGAAGTTGCTCAGTACATACCCTCAACAGTACAACCTCTGGAGATCGGCACAGCCATTCAACAGAATAGTGGTTGTTACTTGTGAATCTAAAATATGTTTTACTTGGTTTAGAAATTAAATGTTAGAGCTGGAGCAATGAAAACATCACTTAATACCCTTCAGAAGGCCTACACCTACAGTATGCCAAAGGGAAGCTCTTTCACTCTGTGGTTTTACTTCTGGATGTTCGGAGAGGGGTGCTTGCAAATTTTGGAGCGTATTTGCATAAACGCTCGCAATTCAAATAAGAATTTTCTGTGTATTTTCTCAAGTGAGCCCCCTCATTTGTCCTTTTTTTTCAGTCACTGCCACCCACTTGGAGCTATCCCGGGCCATTTAGGGCTGCACTACAGCCTGGCAGAAGCACAATTCCCTCTGGAGTCCCCTTAGGGTCCCAGCTGCTCTGAGAGTGACAATTGGCTCTCTTTGTGGACTCTGGCTGTTGAATGGACTGAAAGATAGGAAACCCCTTTGGGGAGGAATAGAAGAGGCTGGGGAGGGGGCTACTGGCTCCAGGGCTGGTCATACCCTATCTGAGAGAAGCATGTGGGAGCTTGTGGGGCCATATGCACAAATAGGCCCTTTCTGAGCAGCCAGGGCTCATTGTACAGTATAAGAATGGTACAGTCCAATATGAGCACCCCTGCATATTGAAGATACATGGGAGTGCCCCTTTGCAGGGCTTGCTGGGAAGAAGAAGTGGAATACATGATTGGGGATTGTAGAGGCAGAAAGAGGGAGAGGGACTCTCAAGAGGTAAGGGGATCTTTGTTCCTTGCTAATCATGGTAACCTGGGAATGGATTGGGGGACATAAAGACATCATGGATAAAATTTAGTGGCAGGAAGAGTGTTTTTCAGGTGATATGAGGAGTTTGATCACTATTGAAGAGAGGGGAGGGAGAGGACATTGTGCTATGCTAAAAACAAGGAAATGGAGAGACGGATAGGGGGAGCCATAGCTAGGCAGGGAAGGTGGCTTGATGCCTCTGAGTTGCTAGAGGGGATATGTGATGTTTGGGTACTCACATTATCTGACATACACAGAAGGAAGCCTGTATTGTTGACTTTTGGCTTGATTAGTTAGCTTCTGTTTGTTTTTTGTTGGTGTCAGTGCTTCTGTGGAGGAGAAGTGCCCAAACTGACAATCAGGCTTTGCACTGTGAAGAATGAGAGGAAACAGCCAGGTTCAGGGACAGGAAGGGAGTGTACTGCTCCTAACCAGCAATAAACATGTAAATAATGAATTTCTCAAAGCAGTTTGTGTTGAATTGATGAAAGTTAGTGATCAGTTTTGCCCTGCTTTGTACTAAGCTAGAGAGCTTTCAAAATGGCCGCTCCAATATAGAGCCAGTGCAGTAAGGGACTGCTCACTTCCTGATTCAGCCACTGCTGGTGCTGCTGTTTACAGGCTTACTCTTGATGAATTGTCCTGCCTTCTGTCAACAGAATTACTTAAACTACTTAAACATATATTTTTGTTGTAAATATTGTGGTAATTTAGTGATAGGGCAATGCAGGCTATAGGCCCAGTCTAACTGACTAAGATGCAGGTGTGCTGCTATGCCCTGCCCCTCGAGGCTCAACTGTTAGCAGTTGGTCTCAGAGAAAACGTTAGTAGATCATGCTGTGTAAACAGCAACTGGTGATCCTCTGTTATATTTTTTTATATGTAAACATGTGCTCATAAACCACCAAAATCATGTGTTATGTAGTAGCTTAGATGGCCATGTGACAGATTCAACCATGCACTTTTTATATTCTGCGTCATCATGTCCCCAGAGCTGTTGAATAATGCCATTCACATATAAGGGGTTAAAAAGTAGATTTTGGTGGCCTATATTGCTAATGACATTTAATTAATGTGCTTTTAAAATAAGTAGATATATTTCAGTGATTCAGCCACCTGTTATTTTATTACAATATGAGATAAAAGTGAAATCTGTTCTTAGAATCCATGGAGAACGTTGTTGAGTGATCATGGAGCCTAAAATTATGTTCCATTCAGTGAAAGTGTTAACCCTTTCACTGCCGATGTCTAATTGCTGAACTGGAGAGATGTGGCCCGGATCAGCACTTCATATCTTTTCCTGGGTTTTTGCTGTAAAAAAATATATAAAAGGAATAAAAAAGCTTAATAATTATAAATAAGACAATAACATATCAGGCAAGTATATCGCAAATGCACTATTTCATTCATTAAAACCTTTAATTATATTATACAAATAAAATGCTCAGTGCTGTTTTTGAGAATCAAAAATAAATTGCATGCAGCAAGCAAAGGGTTAAATGAGGGCAGATGGCCTTGAATAATGTCCAGTGGATAATAAGATAGCCTAAACACTCACCCATGAATGGTTATGTCATCACCTGCTTACAATTGACATGAATGCATTTGTCCTCCGAATGCACAAATGACCAAATGTCCATGGTCATAATAAAATGTGTCTGACTCTAAAGAGTTAAAAAGTTTTACTATAATGTGTTGCAGTGTGATATCATTTTTCCTCACTTATTGCTTTGGCTTCTGACTGTTAGATTGTGGAGAGAAGAGAATTGGAAAACTACTGCCCTCTATGGTGGAACTAGGCTTGTGAGTCAGCCTACTAATTTGAGTGAGAGTGCAGAAAACCTATGTATATCAAAACTCACTTTACTGCAGTACTGCTCTTGGGAAAGCAGTGTCTTAAGCACCAAGTGCGCCCCTGTGTTGCAATCGCAGCACTATGCTTCTGTGGTCAGACATTCCACGCACATTCAAAAATTAGGATGCCTCTGCATGTCACTGTGAACAAACTCTGGAGTTTAACTCAGACCTGGCATGTGCACACACTTTCTAATCCGCTCAACACTAGATCATTTCTCTGTCTGCTTCTGACCATACTGATGGTTAAAGTTCTCTAAGTGTAACATTGATCAGTCATAGACATTTATGCTTTTTTTAAATCTTCTTTAAAACCTGTCGCACATATACCACGGTTAGTTCTGTGAAATACTGCATTTAACTGTAGCTACTGTAGACTTCACACTGGAGAAAGTTATAGTTAGTGATTGTTAATTCAGTTTCTCTCCCAGCTTTTCAAGTATCTCAAAGTCTGTGCCTCTCTCTGGCTTTAACTGAAAGTCCCGCCCAAGTCCCTGCTTGTTTCCGTTGATCACATCCTAGCAGATTTAACCGTCGCACAGCACGTACCTTGCCTGCCGTTTTACTTACAATTCTTTAGCTTGCAGTCTCGGGCTGTGCAAACTCAGCTCTCCTTGGTGCTGAAGTACAAAATCTGCACTGTTCTGTAACGATTACTTAAGAGAGATAACTTTTCACCTAGTTTGCACTTGTTCTGTATCATGTGCTTTTGTGTTAGCCGTGCTGTAGCTCGCAATTTGATCTCATGTAAATAATAGCTTAAAGGGATGTTTGCAGACACTCATTTCTGGAGTTAAACTTTGATCTCCTTCTTTAAACTGTAAGTTCTCAGTATCCCCTCTCAGCTAAGTGTTAAAATCTCAGCTCTTCTATGGTAGATTCCCAGGAGACATTGCGCTTCTTTGTTGTTAAATATGCAGAACAAGCAGGAAGTGAAGAAGGAGAAGGTTTAGCTCTCATCTCTCCTTTTCCCCTCTCACTGGCCCTCCTCTTCCTGTTGAAACCATTTAGTTCAACAGGAAGTTCCATAAAACCTGTACATTAGTTTGAATTACTGGCAGAAAATGGGGAAAACCCCTTTTAAAAAGCACTCAAACTCTCTTAATATGTTTTTTTTTTTGTGGGCTAGTGTATTTCAAGATTACAGATATTTCTTATATTTTATTTCACACTATAACTCACATTGCAAAAATATCTTAATTGTATCGTTACAGCTATAATAAGCCTTGTAATGTCTTGCCATCCCTTGACATGAAATACAATATCATACTTGTTAAATAAAAAAATTTTTCATGGTGAAATAACTTTTAAATAACATTTTTTACTACAGTATTTTAAATAAGCTGTATGTGCTTTGCAGTACTTCAAAAAAGTCCCTGTTATATAGAAAATATACCCCAACACTAATCGTGTGCTGTATTATATAAATGCATATATACTGTACATGTAACACTCATTATCAAATGTATTGTACCTGCCGCATCTCTTGTACAGTACACTCTAGTGCATTAATTGAACAATAAGTCTCAGTACTTAGAAAATCATAACTCATGAACAAGAAATAAAACATGAAACAAACTGAAACTATCATCGCAGTGCAAACACTTACCCTTGTCTTTGTTCCCAGGTCTCACAACTGTCACGGACGTCAGTCACTCTTCAGCTGCTCTTACACCACGGCACACTCGCACTCCATCACGCCAATCAAGAAGTGACCGTCATCTGCACATAAAGAAGACGTAAGGGATTGCGTTTCAACTCAATTATTTTTTTGCTGAATTGAAAGTCCGCACACAGTAAATACCTACACTGTCAAACGTGGCTGAAACTGCACTTGGTTAATGTCGTCTGATTGCCCTTTTTAGATTACTATGACATTTTTTCATACTCAAGAGCTCAAATTGTTGACCAGCTCATTTAAAAAGTAATTGCTTGGAAATACCATTCTGGTGCGTTAAGCTTAGAGTATATACTGTGTAGAGACACAGCGAGGCCTATGGGGAAACCTACGGAGAATACATCCGGACCAGGAAGTTTTCATTTTGCGCCAATCTCGCACGCGCGGCTGTGTCCTTGGAGTCACATGTACAATGAGGATGGCGCGGAAAGTGACGTGAGGACAGCTAGTTATGAGCCTAAGTCTTACGAGTATTTGGTTGCCAACTAGCATGCAAAAATAAGATGTAGGCAAGGCCAGAATAAATAATAATTTTAAAAAATCTTATTTTTGTCTGTGTGGTAAGACAAAATAATAAGCAATTTTTAAAGAGAATGCACAAAGTATGTTTTTTGCTATCAAGAATGAATGGAGCCCAATGGGGAAACAAACTGGCTTTTTTAGCGCAAATTATAGATCAGCAGAGGGCTACATTATATCCGGTGCTGAGGTTGAGAGCTGAAAGCTGGCCCCTTGGCATTAAGGCCCCAGTATACTTAAGACAAAATTGAATTTGGTGGATTCGCAAAGGCTGACGAACTGCTGTGGAATACGGTGCTGGAAGCAAATGTGAGTATACTCACTGCAACGTGAGGTCTGTTAGTTTAATAACGGTCTGGGCCACATGGATTAGAAACTCGTTATAAGTTTCAATATCACAATCATTGTCTCAATGCGCTAATATGGCCATTATGCTAATGCAGTCAATGAGCTCCTGGAGGAGTAAGATACAACATTCACACTTATCTAGAAACTACAGAAAGTGTACTTTTATAATTACAACATATTTCTATGTTGCAAAAGTAATGGCAGGATGGAAACATTGCATAAACCCTGATTAAATAATTGCACATTAAATATCACAACACTAAAACGAGGCAATTGGTGACTAGTGTGAAGAAAACTGAATACAATTTTTTATTTATCAATTGTAAAAATGTCATTGGGCGATGGTGAACGAGGCGGTGCGAAAATTTCGTCTAGCCTGCACACTCTGCGACAATCGAAGCCCAATGTGACACTTTGTTTTTGTCGCAAACCAACAAAAAATGGTTTTACGGCCTGTGTGAAATATTTCATTTTAAGTATATTGGGGCCACTCGGCCTTGCTGCCACTCTTTCAAGATTCCCATGAGGGTGGTTTTTGTTTGAGATGGTTTTACAGCGCAGTGCTTTACTATATTTGAAATAATTTTTAAAAATAATTTAAAAAATATTCTATTCATTTTGACATGATGGACAGCATTTTTTCATGCTCTGTTTCTTTGCGACTTATGCATATTTATAAAAACAAAACAAGACTTGGATATTCTTCACACACTGTTCATTGTCTCATTGAGTCATTGGGACTGATGGGGTGGGCATTTTTACTGGCTAGCAGCTCACTGGTACAATGAGGAGCAGCTGTCTGAGCGAGACAGTTGCTTAGCAGGTGCTGAACTAGCATTTCGTAAAATGCTAGCAACTCACTGGTAAACTCACTTAAGAGCAGCTGACTGAGAACTGCTGCCCCTGATATCTGGAACTGCCAGTTGCTGTATTTGAATGTATTCATCAGCAGAATATGTTAATATCTCACCCCCATATTTAAGCCATCTTTTTATGCTTTCATTAGTATAAATGTAAAATATCAGTGCCTCTAATTCTTAGGAAACGTGGGGCCTCATTTATAAATTCATCTTGGGATTCATCCTAAATATGAGTGTTTGATCGATTCCTAAAATGTTCCTACGAAGGATTTATAAAATGTCCATACTCAAAGATAAATGTTCCTATGCATGACCTATTTATAAATCAGAAATCATTCTAAAAATGTTGCACATGTGAACGAGCTTGTCAGCTCAACCAATGAATGCCCTCAAATATTCTTATATGGTCGGGTTTTTCTCTATATAAACTCTTTCTTTCGGTTTTAATAGTTTATAGAAAATTTTAATGTTATAAATTTAGTATTGCATAGCCAAATCTTTGTTAGTATTATTTTATTTCAATGGAGTTGTCACTCACAGTAGGCTGGCTACAAGTCTTTTACAAGCCTCCTGCCTTCTGTATATCAACTATTATTAGCTACATGATGTTTGTTTAAACTGCGGATTGATTTTAAGCTTTTAAACCATACCATTATTATTATTGTTATTATTGTTATTATTATTAGGCTGTTGTATTTGTCATAACAGTGTGCACACATGATAATGTTCACAGCAAGAGCTGCAATCATAGGCATATGCTTTATTTCAACTTCGGGGAGACACACTGCTGGACCACCTAGTCTCACGTAGTCAAACGTCAAGTTTCACAAGCTTATAGGCTACTAGCTAGTAGGGACCAATTCATAGGAAAATACTGGCAGTGACATGTCTTCCTCTCTCCTCCCAAACCTACATCTGTATAGCCTAATTAACGCCCCACAATAATGCATCTCACAGTGCTTATCAGACAAATAAATATTATGCATGCATGTATAATATGTCAATTTGTGAAGGGATTGTCAAAATATTTTCACATCTGAAAAAAATTTGTTCAGCTGCATGGCCACAAAAAAATGGCTGTACACGTCCTCTAGAGTTTTCGTACGCATAAGAATGTTTTTATGTCAGTTTCAAGTATTATACGTCTCAATTTGTGCGTTGATTTTCTCTTAAAATCAAATCTAGTGAATTTACAATCAAATCTGTGCGTAAAACTGTTTTATACATGGGGCCCCTGGCCTGAGGTCCATTGTTTAAAACTTATGTGCAATTATTTTGTAACAGTTGGTATATAAAATTTTTGAAAGAACAAACAACCAGCTATGATACACAGATACATTTTCAAAAGTTATTGCTTCAATCTGGTAAATAAGTATACAATGACTTCTGTGATAATGAAAGTAGAAAATTTAATAGAATTTTGTTAGTACTGCCAGCTCATGAACAAATAATGTCATAAAATAAAAACAAACACAAGGTTAGAGTCAGCTGGTATGTGAATATGTTTGGAATGTTGACTTGGCATGCATCTACAGGTGCAGCTCAAAAAATTAGAATATCGTGAAAAAGTTCAATATTTATTGTCACTCATTTCAGAAAGTGAAACTCATATATTATATAGATTCATTACACATAGAGTGAAATATTTCAAGCCTTTATTTCTTGTAATTTTGAGGATTATGGCTTACAGCTAATGAAACCCAAAATTCAGTGTCTCAGAAAATTAGAATATTTTGCTTTAACATATTTTTAAAGTATCATATTTAATATTTGGTCGCATATCCTTTGCATGCTGTTACTTCCTGAAGTCTGTGACCAATCAACATCAAAAGACTCTCGATATCTTATTTTCAGGTACTGTTACAAGCGATACTATAACCTCTCTGCATTTGAACTGATCTCTATGGGAATTGGGGGGTAAGACTAGATTCAGCTGTAAATTACACTGGTACAGTATGGAACACATGGCTGGCTAAATGGCTGTAAGTCATCAAGGGTCTGAGCTATCG
Organism: Ilyophis sp. 1 JC-2022; assembly: GCA_022702515.1. Classification (NCBI taxonomy): domain Eukaryota; kingdom Metazoa; phylum Chordata; class Actinopteri; order Anguilliformes; family Synaphobranchidae; genus Ilyophis; species Ilyophis sp. 1 JC-2022. Next base: position 87,579,550 of record CM040406.1, on the reverse strand, counting down.
AACGAGCCCCAAACCATATCTGGCCACAGAGTGATGGTTTGGGGCTCGTTTGATACCTTAGACCAGGGGTCCTCAATCTTATCCAGTAAGGGCCGGTGTGGCTGCAGGCTTTTGTTCCAACCAAGCAGTAACACACCTGATTCTACTAATCAAGGTCCTTAGCAAAGACTCTAGTGATTGATCCGTAGAATCAGGTGTGTAACTGCTTGGTTGGAACAAAAGCCTGCAGCCACACCGGCCCTTACTGGATAAGATTGAGGATCCCTGCCTTAGACCCTTGATGACGTACAGCCATTTCGCCAGTCATGTGTTCCATACTCTACCAGCTTTTTCACGATATTCAAATTTTTTGAGCTGCACCTGTATATACATACTGTAGGTTCTTATATACTGTATGTTCTCTGGAACTGTGAGACTGATGAAAGAGATTAAAGTTCTTTGGAACTATGGTTGATCAAAGATACAAGTAAATAGGCCTTTCTCCTGTTGTAATAAGGAGACATTGAGTCTGTGCTTGTTTGAGAGCTTCCATTTGTCAGTCCAAACATTGTTCAACTGCAAACTAATTTCACAAATGAGCAACATTTTAAGGACTCATTGACTATATTCATCTTATGAAACAGTGCTTAGAAAATTGTGTCAATATTTTTACAGAGTAGAAGCTCTCACTGTAATTTTATAAACAGATTGCAGGCTTTTCAATCACAAAGACAAGGGCAATACTAACGGGACTACATTTTTTTTTAGAATCTGCATCAATACCCTGTGCCAGTTGAACATGATTAATTTGCAACCATCTTCTATGTGGCAGTCTACATAGGAGATGGTGCAAGTCCAACAGCAGCAGCATTTTTCTCTAACCCATTCAGCATTTTTCATGCATGAGTCAGTTCCCTGTCACCGCCCTCATATGGCATGGAGGGCGGGCCTGTTTTGAAGAGTGGGAGGAGAACTGCTTAAAAACAGCAGTGGTAGGAAACCAAGCTTGATGCAGGTAAGCTATCGAAACCAGCTTCTTAACTTTCTTTTCTGAACGGTGTATGTTTATGTCTGAATTTAGACCGAATGATATTGGTACTATTCAATCACTTCTGTCCACTTTGTAGATGAGGAATGTGGTCAGATAAAAAAATGTTAGAAAGTTCAGCATGTTGTGGTATTTGGACAAGGTAACTGCTTCGCAACTCATCTGACTGTTTTGCTAAATATTTTTGTGAATTATTTGAACTGACACTCCCTTCTTCTTTTCTTTTAAAAACATTTTTTATGATCTTGCCTGGTGTTTTGCCATGTGGAATAATCAAGCTTTATAGAAGTACTGAAATATCAATTCAGTTTTTTTATTAACAAAAAACATCCCGCATAAAGAAATTGTGCATTGGTTTCTCAGTGCCTATGGTACTGGTAATTACCCCTATACCTTACTTTTACTTTCACTAATTTGATGTGCAAGACAAGTATCAGGGATTTAATCATTAAGAAACTGTGCTTGTAATATTATCTTGTTTACATGGAATACTTTGTCTCAATCGTCCCTGTATATGTTAGGCTGTATTAAAAGCCTCAATTGTGCTCCCCTTGAATTTCTTGTACTTACTAGTGTTTCAAAATCCAGGGACAGAGTTGGGCAGCTGTTGTTGCACTTGGGGGTGGGGCTGATGGGGGTTGTAATTTGAGTTTCTACTTGTCAGGGATGTGGGGTGTTCCATCAGCCAATTGAAATCCCACTAGCAGGGGTTTAAACCTTGAATTTGGCCCACTAGACCACATAGTTTCAATTAACTTTAGTGGTCTAAATTCAAGTCTTAAACTGCTGAAATTCATGATCTGTTTGATAGTTTATTTAAACCTACAAATATCATGCTCAGCTATCTTAAAGCATTTACATACATTAGTACTTAATTATTAAAGTATCTACTCACTATTGCACCTGTCTTGTCAGTGGCAGATGAAAACTTTAAGACTTAAATTTTTCTTAAGGGTACACTTTGCAGTGAACTCACTCAAATTTCCAATCACAGCATTGCTGTATTATGATCAAATTAGCTAAATATTGTCAGAATAACATCGTATTGCCGGCGACGTGAAGAATACTAGAAAGGCATTCAAAATCTGGCAAATGATTGTTTTATTGAATATATGAATGAATCGTTTAGCATAAACTGTAAAGTCAAATTTCTCTTTAACATATACAGTACAGTATGTGCATAGTTATTTTGCATTGTATAATTTGCCCTTGTAACTGTATAATTAATTTAATAGGAAAAAGACATCGCTGCTGCAGCCCAATATATCTTTTAGTTTTTATCAAAAGGATTCATTGTTTCTTGAGGCATTTGGGTCACACCCAATATATTAGATTCTTCCTCATCCTCCCCCTCTGCCTGGGGATTTCCTAAATCCACCATGTTTATACCATGTTCAATATATTATACAATATACATATATTCTTCTTGCTGCAGTTTATGTTTCACCTGAAATAATTACAAGGTCCTACAATGCATAACACCTCCATCTAACTAGAATCTAGGTGTATCTGACATGACAATGGAATCTAACCTTTCATCATAGTTAGAGTGCATGCTTCATGATTCACCAGGATGAAACCATGATTCACCAGGTTTTCAATTTCTTACATATAATAATATGGGCATTATAATTATACACATTATAAACATACGCATAGATATTCAAACAGTAGAACCATTGCATCCTGTTTGAGTGGGGATTTCATAGGAGATTAATGTTTAAAACATAACAGTCTATTTTATATTTTGTTTTCTATTATTATTATTGTTAATATAACAATATTGTCCTTTTAGAATGCAAATGGTAATTAGTCTATTTTCAATTCTGTCAATTTTATGTTTGAAGGTCAATATTATGTAAATACCCATAACCCAATATAAGCTCTATTCTTACTAATGTTGTACCTCTGGCCTCTTTGCATTTTTCTAATTCAGTCTGTTTCAGAACTGGACAGCAACCAGGCTTTTCTGTGGCTGCAGAAACACACACATATTCATGTTTTGGTCGCGGCTATAAAATATAATTCAATAATAATAATTAAATACATTTTAAGTAGGTCCATATAATTTGTTCTGGGTTTGGGCATAGCAATCACTTCATTCATGAGAGTCCATAAGTGATTCATCATTTATAGATAAGAGAAAACTACTGGTCTGCGTCTTCCTAAATATTTGAGTAGTTTGAGTAAATGGTTATTAAAAATATTTATTAATAAGTGCTGTTCAACTGAACACTTTCCCTGGGTTTCACCTTTTCATACGGCTATAGACCGTAACTGATGACATCACCGGCATCATGGGTTTGACCTAGTCACGACCAGAGGACTAGATCAGGTCTTTGTTGTGGAAAGAGGGGCAGATTCATGCATCAAAAACTGATCATTTACAAGCCTCTTCGACCCATTTCAACTTTTTCATCCTTTCTTCTTGCAGGGACACTCAGAAGAAGTGCAACAGACATGGCTAACAAGGAGCAAGTCAAAAAGACAGCAGTTAAGGTTCTGTGTTGTGTGGAGAAGGTCTCTTCCTTCGCCTCCTCCATAGACCCCCTTTTTGGCGTGGTCACCTGCCTGGTAGGAGTGATGCGCAAGGGCCTGGTGGGTAAAGAAGACCACGCTCTGGAAAAGGACTTCAAGGAGATCCACAGCAAGCTGGAGAGCATCTCCCTTAAGAACAAGAAGACCCTGCATCAAATCCGCATTGATGAGGTCAATGAGACATACGGCAAGTACGAAGAGTACATCAAGCACCAGTACGCCGCCTTTAACACCATGGTGGAGCGAATCAAGAAGGACCCAGAGGCCACACATCGCCACATGGAGGATTTCGAGAAAATCTACGTGAGAGACAAGAGCGACCTCGGCTTGAAAGTCTACTACCGAGGTGTGATGAGTACCGATGCAGTCTTCGCCAGGCCTCTACTGAAAGTCTACCTCGATCACTGTAACCGTGACCGCAAAGTAATGGAGCACAGATGCTCCCACCTGGCCCATCTCTTCCACATTGGGCTCATCTCCTTCATGGCGTACACCTCTGTCACCGAGGACGATGAGGATGATGTCAGGGATAAGTGGGCTCCCAAAGTGGCAGACATCCAGGCCAAAATGGACGATGCCCTGAGAAAGTGCAAGGAGGACTGACCTTAAAGTCATAGTGGCATATATAACTTGTGTTGATCATTTACAGATGATAACTGTTATGGCAATTAGGATCCTGACCTTTTCCAGAGATAAATTCCAATCGACCAAACCATAAAGTAAGAATAATCAAAGGCAGATTTTTTTTGATCATATTGCTAATTTTACATTCATAAAATCCAAACCCACAATTTTCAATCATTGTATATTGCACTTTCTTCTAAAGCTATGCTGATTATTTTCAAAAGATGTCTTGGTGGAATAATGTTTTCTGTAAAGATGTACTGAATGCACTTGTCCTGTAACACATTGATGTGGTTACACTTTATATGCTGGAACTTTGTAATAGCTGCCTTGGGATTTAAAACTTGGTGAATGTAAATTTTTTAAAATTAAACAATAATAATAATAATAATGAAATATCTCATGATTTGGCATTGTCCTAAATATAATGTAGTCTGTGTTGTACAATTTCTTTCAACAATCAGATTAAAATACTTTGGGTAGCACATAGCCAACATGATCAGTTAAATCTATATTTTGAATATAATTTGAAGTCACATTACATATTAGCTTGCAATATAAAATAGTATATATTACCCCATGAAATACAAAAAGTATTACATCATAGGTATAATAGGAGTTGGAGTTGGATGCAGGTTGAACATACCTTACTGTATTTTGTGAAAGGGAAGTTCTACAAACACCAAGGTCCTGCTGAGAGACTAAACAAGTCTTAGCTCAGATGCAGAACAGAATCAGTCCCCTTCACAAATTCCCCTAAATGAGGCTTCTCCTCTAGTCTACACCAGCAGTCTGACCCGCTGTTTGACCAGTAAAGGTGGGGGTGTTTTTTGACGCAACATTCAATCTTACGCTCAGATCTGGGTATGTGTTTTCATCTTTTGAGGTCATGTTTATGGAGTTTATAGACATTCCCTCACAGATGACTTGATGTCCATGCTAATGAACACCCTGGACTTCTCAAGGGGAAGATTTCCAGCCAAAAAAAGTTAGCCCTATGGTACAGTCAAAACAATAGCGTTCTCAAGCAGGCCTAGAATGAAAATGCCATTCCACCAAATCAAATTGGATGTTTTATACCTTGCATGGAAGGATAGTCTATCCCAATACCAACAAGCACTCACCTAAGCTAGAACCTCCTACCACTCAAATCTTATAGAAGAAAATAAGAACAACCCCAAGTTTCTATTTGATATCTTTGATGTCAAAACTGACCCAAAGCCAACCAGCACTGTTAAAAAATGCACCCGCCCATTTCACTTGTGATGAGTTCATGACATATTTTACTGGAAAGATAGAATCCATTAGAATTTAGATGAATTACTTGCATATAACTTATTAATTCTGGAATAGAAGATAAACTTCCTGCGAATCTCACACTTAACACATATTGGTTAATTGTTGAATGGTTAAATGGTTAAAAATTGGTGATGACTAACTTTCTCTTTCTTAATCCAGACAAATATGAAATAATTATTACTGGCCCTAAAATAGACAGACCTAGTCTTGCAAATCGTCCATTTAATCTTGATGACTGCACAGTACAACAACAACAACAAAAAAACGGTCAAAAATCTAGATGTAGTGATTGATTCTGATTTCAGATTGGACACACACATCAAGTCTGTCTCAAGATCAGCCTATTTTCACCTCAGCAACATCGCCAAGATCTGACACTTCCTCTCTTTGAATCATGCTAAGAAGCTTGTTCATGTATTTGTTTCTTAGGGTAGATTATTGCAATGACCTATTATCTGGCTGTTCAAACACTACCCTCAGCAATTTTCAACTCATTCAAAATACAGCAGCTAGAATTTTGACCAGAAGTATGAGATCACAACACATTACCCCAGTCCTTGCATCCCTTCATTGGCTATCTATCAAATTTAGAGTTGATTTTAAAGTACTGCTGCTGACAAATCACTTCACAGTATAGCCCTGTCGTATCTTTCCAACCAGCTCACACCTTATGTTCCTACACATATTCTCCATTTCCAAGATGGAGGCCATCTTGTGTTCGCCAAGATTAAAAAACAAACAATAGGTGGAAGAGCCTTGTTTTTTTTCTCTTGCGTTTTATAGAATATATTAATTTTTATCCTGCGTTTTTGCAAGCTTGTTTTTAAACTTCACTTTGTTATTATATTTGTATTTGATGGTTTTTCTCTTTAATTGTTTTGTACAGTGAATTGCGACCTTCTGGTAAAAGTGCACTTTAAACTCCAATAAATTTAAACTTAAACTTAAGCAAATTAATCAACATTTTCACAAAACAAAACTAGGAGCTCTCCATGATGTGAAAACAATGTGCTAAGCTCATTTGCAGCTAATCGGGATCTTTGACTGTCTTCTTAAACACTATTCTCAAATGATGCTCAGATTGGTCATCTTTCCTGTTCCAGGTGCGATTGCTACCAAAGTTATATGAAATTATAGCTCACAGAACAGTACATTATTATTATGTTACTGCTGAATACCCAATGGACTATCCATCCTGATTTGAAGAAAGCTGAGAATTAATATTAGATGCTTGGAGTAATCTTTTCTTGAATACAATAATATATTGAAATTGCAATGGTTTATCATTTTGCATAAGCAGAGTGCTCGAGGTTAGCCTAGTCCTTACAGGATGGCATGTTAAGTGAATCTTCAGAGAATTTGTCTGATTGTACTTTTCTGCTCCTATGCCATAGGCTCCAATCATTTCGAGAAGCCAATAAAACTGCGTTTCCCACCCTGACACTTTGCTGCAATGGCTGAGATTCTGGAGGACCGTGACAAGCTGAAGAGGGGCCTGGTCAAGGTGCTGGAGTGCATAGCCACCATCTCCTCAGCTGCCTCTGTTGTCAACCCAATATTCGGGGTGGCTGGCTCCTTGATCCGGGTGGTCCTGCATCATGTAGACGACGAGGACATCAAGACACTCAAGCGGGAGTTTGGCAGTGTGAACCGCGCCCTAGATGAGATCTCCCAGCAGAACCGCAACGCCCTGCTGCAGATCAAGAAAGAGACGCTGGACAGCCAGTACTGCCACGTGGAGGACAACCTGCGTAACCAGTTCCGCAAGTTCATGGACATTGTGGAGGCCCGGCCCGATAACCGGAATTACAAGATCGAGGCGTTTAAGGAGAGCTATGCTGATGACCTGGGTGACCAGAATCTGTACACCCTTTACGAGGGTGTGATGGGAAAAGCCAAGCTCTTCAGCAGGCCCATTCTGGAGGTGTACATGAAGCACTCGCAAGGTGACCGCCGGGTAATGGAACGCCTGTGCACCCGCCTCACGTACCTCTTCTGCATCGGTCTCATCGCCCTCATGGGCTACACTGCCATCATCGAAGATGACGAGGAAGGCATTAGTGAAGAGTGGTCAGCCAAGATGGAGGACGTGCAGGAGAGGATGCAAGAAATACTCAGAAAATGCAAGTGATTCATGGGAACCTCCATATCGTACATAACCAAATTCTCCAACCATTTCCAAATTTTGGCCTTCCCTGAGCTGAAAAATCAAAAGGCTCCAAAAAAGTAATGTAACACAGACCAATCTCTGGTAATACTGACACCATTTCAATTTCCAAGAAATTATGTTTATTTCTATTCCTTGGAAATTGTATATTGGTATGTTATGCATACTTGGAATTATTTTTCTGTCTTGTTGCATAAATTAAGAATTTCAAGGTGAGTATTATTATAACTTGACACACTATGTTGAAGTATGCAAATGGCACTATCAAAAGTAATTCCACTTAGCACTATAAAACCAGGCATTTTTACTAATTATATTCTCTGTAGGCTTCCTACAAAGCCTACACAGACTGTTTTAGTACAAAGACTTTAACTAAGATGGAATGTTTGCTTTGTTTGCTGGAAACAGTGCTGAAAGAAATTCTGTATTTCCATTCCAAACAACTGTCAACCATGTAAGACATGCCAGTGAATGTATAATATTGTTCTATCAAACCACACTTCCCTCTAGACCAACACTACATCTATGTCACAATTTGTGCAATTACATTTTTTGTTATAGCAACTATAACTATGTGCCTTCTAGTGTTAGAAGACACAGTCCTCATTTAGTTTACCATATATTCTAGAAAAAACAAGACAATAAAATGATCCAGTTATTTTATGCACTACACTTTTCTACACAACAGCATTACAGGATGCCATCTTGTCTATCATGTGTTGTTGAACCAAAACTAATTTTATCCATGCAATTACCATGTAACCAGTAATTGCTTTCATGCGACCCTAAAACACTAAAAAACTGACTTATTTAGATCTCAATCAGGAGGAAAGTGAGTCCAGATTGTAAAAAATAAATAAAATTGTATTTGCAATACAGATATACAACTAGATGTTGATGCTGTAGCAAAAATATCATAGATGGAATCCCCTTCAAAATAGCAAACACTAATGTATAGATTTGTCTGAAAATAAAACAAAGCAGCTGACGATTTTCCTGTATAAAACACTAACTAGCACGCAACAGCCGCACATAACACTGAACCGAGAACAACCATAACCATTGTCAGTAATTATAATTTGCCAAGCAAGATGAGGACTGCCTCTGTCCTATAGCTTATCACACGCACACACGCACACACACACTCACACGCACACACACACACACACACACACACACAGAAACATATATATGTATGTAGTTTATGTACCCTGTGTCACTTCCTCATATGTCAGATTCATTAAAAAAAAATGCCAGTAGTGCCTATTCATTTTCTAAAGAGTATCTCTGCATGGCTGATTGAGTTTGCCCTCGGACCACAATGTTTCTGTCTCCTTTTTTTTCTTCATTGAAGTATAATTGTCTATTTTTATGTTACATGACACTATTTCTCTGATGTCCAGTGTCTGGGATTGTGGTGCCACTTTGTTATGGAACTTTTGATGCGTATGTGATCCATTTAGCATGTTGAGTGATGTAAGTTCCTGGCTCATTACTATATATGTTACAATCCTATATATATATGCAATGTAGACTCTAAAAACCACTGCAATATATGCTGTATATACAGATGTGACTGCACTTAGAAAATAAACTGGCATTGCTTTCTAGTACATCTGCAAATGTCTTCTGAATAGGACTTATTCCGTGTTCCTCTGTCCCCTTGTTCATTTTATTTTTGAGCTATCAATAAAGATTTATGACAAATTGAGTACCTGTAACGTTTTACCATCTTTCCATTTTCCAAACACAAATCATAATTTCATGGTTATCATCCACATATGTGCTGAGTGATCACCCTTATCAAGTTGATCCTGTACAGCAATGTGTTGTCTTATACTTTATGTAAAAGTATATTGCATCACTCAAGGACACAACAGTAGCTCCCCATGTAGCAATCAAACCTGCAGTTCTCTCTGCATACTCACAACTCACCTGCCCACTAAGTACAATTAATTTATTATCGGGGTAAACTTAACATGTAAATATATCTGTTTTATAAAAATAAAAAAATTTAACAAAAAATACTTTCTAGCCCTTCCAGCTCCAAGGAATGTGTTTTCTTACTACTAAGAGTCAGCAAAAAAGCTGCAGTGAAATTCTTAAGAGCTATCCAGCAAGATTAGAGCTGTATCCAAATCAAAGTCCTATCTATTGCGTCCTGTGTACTAGCATACTGTTTAGTGACAAGCAGTATGCAACAAATGTCCTCCATATTATTATCTGTGAAAACCAAGAAATAAGTAGCTTATATCATTCTGGGATTTTAAGTACACTACATTTAGAGAACATTTTGCCCACTTAACAACTTTCTCATCCAGTGTACTCAACTAGCATACTCAAGAGTAGCCTATAGAAGGGCATTGATTCGGACACAGCCTAGCACAAACCACCATAAAAGACTATATCAATTTTCACCATTAACATAGTTTTATACTTTCATTATTTAACTACTTAGGAAGATCTCCTATAGATACGATGTGTCCGTTTCAACTTGCTATGGGAATGACCTACAATACTGAACCGGTATTGTAAACAGAAGATCCCAGAGGACATCATTAACATGAACGCTCATTATCATGCCCTTGTGACATCCAATGCTAATTAATTAAGAACTTGCTTAAAGGCCGAGTTCATTTGTCATGTAATGTGTAGTTAACACGTGATTGATTACTTCTTTTTACATAAATGGAACGTTGACCAATGCAGCTGAGGCATTTGGCAATCAATCATTTAGAAAGTCTCTATGTCCTGTAGCCTATACATGACCATATGAAAACAATACGATCGTCGCCACAAGCACAAGTCTAAAAGAGGCTGACTATGGGCCTATGAGGTACCAGAAACCAAAGCAACTCAAACAATAAGTAGAGTAGGCTGAGGCTCATAGTAAAAATAAAAGTTCACAGCACAAGATCCCTGTAAGGCATTTCTCAGGTGTAATACAGTGCACACCAAAACTGTTTGGACAGTGACAAATTTTCTGTTGTTTTGGCTCTGTACTCCAGCACATTGGATTTGAAATGGAACAGTGAAGATGAGGTTAAAGTGCAGAATTTCTGCTTTAATTTGAAGGTTTTTACATCCGTGTCGGGTGAACTGTGTAGCCATTTTTACACATAGCATCCCCCCCACCCCCCCTCAGTAAAGCACAGACCTCCGCCAAGTCCACAAGGCCACAAGGCCGCCAACAACATGAAAAAAACCGTAAGCAGAAATGGCCTAGTAGTTGTTCCTTATACAACCTTTTGTTAAAGTTGTGTGGTGTTGCATGAATCCGTGAAGACATTATGTGCATTTTTGTGAATAGGCGACACCCACAGCCACACCCCCTTTTAGCCAATTGGTGTCAGCAGTTCATCTGTTCTTTCTTGACCAATGACAAACCTTTATTCAAAGTTTGGTGGTGTTATGTGAATCTGTTCTGAAGTTATGCACCTTTTTGTGATATGCCACAGACACTACCATGCCCCCTATTGGTCAATTGGCATGAAATCTTAATCAGTGCTTCATCGGCCCACATTTGGGGCAAATCCGTGCATAACTTTTTGAGATATCCTGGTAGCAGATGGACACACAAGCACACAGATGCGGGTGAAATCTCCTTGGCGCCAGTTGGCAGAGGTAATATTTGGATGTATATCCTTTGCACGCCATGACTTCCCCGGATGTCTGTGACCCAACAACATCAACAGACTCTTGATATCTTATTTTCAGGTACTCTTACAAGCTTAATTCAGTTGTGGGACTAGATAAAGCTATAAATTACACAGGAATAGTATGAAACACATGGTTGGCTAAATGACTGTAAGGCATCAAGGGTCTGAGGTATCAAACAAGCCTCAAACCATCGCTCTGCTGCCAGATCAGCAGTAAATGTGGATGGATGACTTCAATGGTTGTTTCTCCTGACTTATTTGTCCATAGAGTTCAATGGGAAAATGAGTCAGGAGAAACAACCATTAAAGTGGTCCAAAGTGATAAAAATGTGTCACTGTCCTAACAATTTTGGAGTGCACTGTAGATGCCCACACAACATTACGACAATAAAAGGCCATACTATCACGAATTCAACTACAACTAAAATGCAATACCTAAGTATGCCATATAGGGGGCACAACCGATCCGTTTATTTTCTAAAAAAAATGCTTCCAGATGTAGGCATGTAGCCTATGCTTTCCCAATGTGCTTTTGCAAATTGCACGTTACAGTAGTAGTAGTAGTAGTAATAAATAAAATAATAATAATAATAATAATAATAATAATAGTAGGAATTAAATAATTGAATAATGTTCATCTCAAATGTTTAGAAAACAAAATTGACTATAACACAAACAATGTTTACGCACTCTTGAGAGGTATTTCAAAAAAGGGAAATCCATGCGCAATCGTATCGATGTCTGGGGGACAATGAATTGTTGATTAATTGTTTAACACACTGCTAAAATGCGGCACCTTGAAGCACACCAAACCGAGCTCCTGTGGTGTGTTTAATCTATTTTTCTACGGTCTTTGGTTTCAAAGCGCAACAACAAGAAGAACAGGTTTTTATCACAGCCCTCGCAAATGAATTCTCACATCTAGACCATTTTCTTTGAGCAGCTGCACAAAGTTACCAGTTATGTGAAAAGCTTTAAAGCTTGAGCGTATAGCCCCTTCATTCATATGGCATATAGGCTATGTCCGTCACTGCCCTATCGTAGTCCAATTGGATTGCAAAACACATCAGAGAAAGCAATGAAACACTGGAAGAGAATCCTCCGCACTAAAAAGTGCGCTACTTATAATACACGAGTGACTCGCGGCCAGTTACACAAACGTTTAACACTAGATGGGCTATGATTCAACAACATGAGTTTTATATGTTTTTGCTTAATGTGGCTATGGCTGTCTATAACGATGTATCAACATTATACTGGTTACAATTAGGCTAAATAAGGTTAACTGCAGTTCACCTCAAGATGTGATCTTGCCCACCCCCGTCAAGATAAAATTACCAAAAAAGCAGCACAACAATTTAATTATATCTGACATTTAGAAGCACATCAAGGTCACACAGAGAATGGCAGGGTTGTACAATTTCGATTGTCAGTCGTGAAACAGATCATTTAACAGAATTAAGTGTAATATTCTTTGTTTAACACTGTAGTCAAATGCTTAATTTCACCCCTGCTTTTAAATCAGGTGAATCAAGAGCTCGCGGACGCGGTAGACTATTTTAAGTAATTAAATCCAATTTTTAAGGGCAATTCGCCTGGCATGGAATCTAAATAACAAATAGGCCTAACATGGACATCCAGACTAGACAATAGTCTACTCCATCTTTACATTAAAATCGTTCCTTTCACATATTTTGGACATGCAACGCATGCAGTGTAAACTCCACCCAAAATCAATCATACATGTTATAATTACCCTATAGTTATATGAAACTACAGTGGATCTTTACATATAAATCGTTCCTTTCACATATTTTGGACATGCAACGCATGCAGTGTAGACTCCACCCAAAATCAATCATACATGTTATAATTACCCTATAGTTATATGAAACTACAATGGAACTTGCAATATTTTATTCACCAATTCCTATTCATATAAATTATTTGTAGCCTACTTACCAACAATCTGTAGTCCCCATTATGGTCGCCTGCCCTTCGTAATGAATTCTGATGAGCAACCTGTTCAAAATTCCCAAGGAACAGCACTAACCTACAATTTTTTAATCACTGACCCATCTATCCAGTAGTCCAAATGTATTATCGTTTTACTTAACAGCCAGATAAATACCCGTCTGCGATATAAACCGCTTTAGAATTACTCTTACTTTAATGGAATCCAACGAGAACACAAGGAGTTGTTGTCAAGCGAGGCTTCTCCGCGCAGTGCGTGCGAATTTTCCCTCTCAGTCGCTCTCTGCTCACTCGAATGCCAGAGAACAAATGCGCATCGTCTCTTAGGCAGGCAGCTTCTCCAAGGACTTCAGCACCACCGTGGGAAAAATCCAAAAAGGAAAAAGGGAAGATTTCTGGAACTCGCAGCAGTTGTTTGCCGAGGCAGGCGTGTTGGACAAGACAACATTTTTTCTGCAGGTACAGAATAATGTGTTATCTAAAACATGTAAATCCTAGGTAGCAGAACCACTGGGACGGAGACGCAGCGCAAAAAGAAGATGGTAAGGTGTGTCCCATGTTGATTTTATGATTGCATCTAATGCGTTGTAAGTGATAGACCTTCTTCATACAACCCCTGTTTGTACAGTATTTGAAACATATTACATATAAAGTATTACTTGCAATATGTTATTACTTGACAGATTTCTGTCGTTGACATTGAAACAAATAATACCTGCGACGTCAAAGGGTATACGTGGGTATACGTGGGTATAATTTCAAAAAAATATAGGATAGAAAATTTGTTATGTTGCTTATTAAGTCTGAACATCAGATTGAAACGAATAGCTGGTGATGGGCACTGTGAAATTAGATCCGTAAAGCCACCTCCCCTGACTAAAATATAAACAGGCCTACATATTGTGATTGAATTATATTTCTTTAGTCAAGTAAACATAACTGGCATATACATACATGGATGAGAATTATTAAGATGAAAGATACAATTAGTTACACTTGCTTTCGTCTCTTTTAATTTAGCTAACCTTATTTTGACCGTGGTGCAACACAAAACAGCAAGAAGAAGGTCTGAGAGGGACACTGTTATTTATTGCAGATGGAGCTGAGATGGAAGGGGATTTTAAATTATCCAAGTGGCATTGATGTTGATAAATCAAAGCAAAATGCACGCAGAAATAGCCGCCTGTTCTTATATTGACACAATTATGAGCTTCAGTTCTAGCCCTAACCAAATAACGACAATTTGTCATGTAATCCTTCAAGCAAATATTTAAAATTTTAAATATCACATAGTAAGCAAGTGCCAGAATGCTCTGTATCTCCAGTGTACCTTTTAAACTTCTCTATAGATATTTGAATCAAAAAATTGTAGGATTAGGACTATGACTGACTATGATTCTTTTTACATTTTTAAGATGGTGCATCTGAATCAGTTTCAAAATTAGGGAAATTATTAAATTCATATTTACTATGGAACAATCAATTTCACTTATGACCTAAAATCGTGCCTTGTTTGTACAGAAAACATTTCAATTGGAACTGACCACAGTAAATTTAGTTGAAGCAAAATCTCAAAGTGAATTGAAAGTTAAGGTGAAAAAACCGTGTTCTGTGTGTGTTATTCTATGATAGCAGTTGTAAAGTGTTTCCATGTACTGTAGATTGCCTCTGGACTTCTTTGCAGACTATGTCCAGTCCACTGGAAAAGGTTGTGGCCCAGAAGAAAGAGGCCATCGAGGCTGTGATGGAGATGTTTGAGCGGGGGGCGGAGGTACTGGCCAGCGCAGTCGGAGAGCTGTTCCCCCTGTGCGAGGCAGCTGCCCCAGTCCTGCGGCTGGCTCTGGACAATGTGCACAGCAAGGAGGTCTTCTACGTCAAGGAGAAGTTTCTGGTTGTGAGAAACAGGCTAGACGTCCTCTCCACCCAGCTGGAGAACATTGATAATGAGATCAAGAAGGGACGGTTGGACTCCCAGTACTTCTCTGTGGAGGAGAACATCCGGAACCAGTTCCGCAAGTATATGGACATCCTGGAGGCCAAGCCAGAATTCCGGGAGGTCAAGACCAGACTGTTTCTGGAGCACTTTAGCAAAACGGGAGGGGACAAAAACTTACATGTGCTCTATGATGCCGTGATGGGGAGCAACACGTTCGGGGAGTCCGTTCTGGAGGTGGTGGAAAGATATGAAGTCAGGAACAGGAGAATCCTGGAGGACTTCTGTGTTCGAATGAAAGAGCTCTTCTGCCTGGGGCTGATCTCTTTGTTGGGCCACTGTGCACTGACACATGGGGAGGAGCAAGAGCAGGCAATGATTGAGGATTGGAACCAGAAGATCCAGGAAGTGGAGACCAGGATGAAGATTACTATTGAGGAGTGTGTGACAGCCTTCCCAGAGCAGGCCTGTCTGGACATAAAGCAGCTGGTCCAGGAGAAGGGGGAGAAGAGCAATCAGGACACAGCTCAGGCACTGCAACAGTTTCTGATCAGGAAGTACGACTGGGTGAGCTGGTCGGTTCGTGTGATCAACCAATCCGGCAGCAACTACCGGAACTGGCGCGCTGGGGACAACTTCCACCACATGGTGGGGCAGAACTGGTTTGATGTGTTGCAGGTGAATGACACCAACGTGGTGGTATCCTACAGCTGTAGTCCCCAGCCGGTGCCCAGGGACTGCATCCAGCAGCTGATGGAGGGGCTGTCGAAGAAGTCAAACGTCCAGGCTGTGGTGGAGGCGCTGGAGAAGCAGCTGCCTGGGTTTGTGGCGCATGCAGTCAGCCGCCACAAGGAGAGCTCTGCAGCCTGGAGCTTCCCAGAGGACTGCCATTACTGGGAGCGGCACAAGAACGTGGCACTATGCGTGCACTCAGAGTGAACTAGCACTATTACACACAAAAGTGTAGCGATCAAATTAATCAGGGCCTACCTTAGACTGGTGGATTGTCATTATTTGCTTTATGTACTCCATGTAGACTAGCCTCAAAAAGTAAGTTAAAGCTTTGCTGTAGGTATATAGACATGCGATAAAACATACACATATGAAGGCCAAAGGTAATTTGTGCCACAATGAACAAGCCTAACCAAGAACACTTCCAGGTCTTGAAAAGAGGTTTATTAAATTGTAAATGACAAACATGGTTAGAGACAAGGTCAGTTGCAAGCCCTGCCGTAAGGAGGCACATGAGGGCCGGTTTTTGTATGATTTCTATTGATATAGAGGTCTGTAAGCATGCAACAAAAAGATTAATGGTCATAGCCAAATTGCTACGTATACTTTATCAATTCTCCAGGACCAAGTTGGGCCTATCCCCCTGTTTACAATAACCATGAGCCCTGTTTATATGTAAAATTAACCAATTTAATGTGAAAAACAGGCCATTCAGTTCATTTTGATTAGACATTTTGCATATTGTCTAATTGATGCTGTATAACTATAATACAAAAGCAGTGTGACTTATGTGCAATTTAATGAATTGTTTATGCATGTCCATTATCACTCCAACTTACTCTGTGCTCACATAAAGCAAACATAGGCACCTGCATGTTCCAACTGAGTGTATTTGTTAAAAAAGATCAGTTCTGAAGTAAGACGATATTGAAATACTAAAGGGTAATTATTCATTGTTGCATTGATGTCATTAGCTGTATTTCATCAAAATAAATAAAAAGATATAATTTCAGTTGTTTTTCATTTGAACGACATGACTCTTGAACTCCCTTATGCCATAATGTAATGTGCCTGTTGCTGGAATCTTGCTTTCAAATAATCAGCTCAATTGATTTAGTAAAAGTCTATCTGCACCATCAGGAGAACATTTTTTCAAACCATGGGTGAGAGCCATAAACGTGAAGCAGTGAGAAATGGCCATATATCATATTTTTTTTCCTTGGTCCAGTATATCTTAATTAATATTTACATTTAAGTCAGCATTTTTTAAGTGGGTGCCTTGCTTTAACAGCCTGTGAACAGCCTTAACTCCATTAATACATAGAAAATGAGCTTCAAAGTGCTTCGCTCAGCGCTATAGAATTACTCATTACACCCGTCAGGGTTTGGCAGGGTGGACATGACCATAATTTTAACAGCAAGGAAAATGACTGCATCAGGGCTTTCTCCAGCACTGTACTCTATAGACGAACCTATATTGTACTACATCACATTTTATTCATCCCTGTTCATCGTGTCTTCACTCTTGCTGGCAAAATTCGATATTTGTTTGACTCTTTTGAATTGTAGGTCTACCTGTCAGTGGTATTGTTTAGAAATTGGCAGAGTTATGTTTGTGCATCTGATTCCACCATTGAAATTGAATATACAGTATATCATGATGATTTGTCCAGGCCAGTGACCACATGGGCCAAATATTTGGGAACTATGCAGTAGCTATTCTAGTTATGTCACTCAGTTCTGTAACTACAGATCCAGTTGCCACAGACAGCTTATAATTGATGTATATTTGGTGGTCTAAAACATATTATGTATAACGTTAGCTATTGAATTTCTGTAGTATTGAGAGTATTTTGTGGAAATAGTATGAGTCTCTCTACATGTATCAGTGATATAAGTACTTACATCTGACACATACATTTTGTACAGGACTGTAATGTATTACACATTATCTAGGCCTAGTATTTTTTATTTAAAAAATGGAACATTATTACACTTTTACCACCAATGCTTAGTTAAACAATTGTGATAGAAAAAACCCCACAGCATTTGATAAAGGGACAATATATGATAAGCAGTTATCTGCGGCTAAGTGGGTGTCTAAAAGGACTGCACACTCACCATGTTGCTAAATAATATATTTTGAAGACAGCCGCTTGCTAACACAGCAAGATATTTTTGGCTTCTTCAGCTCTCAAGCAAGTCTTTCAAAGGAAGATGTGAGGAAAAACAGCCCTTTTCGCACCTCATTTAAAGGGAAAGGAAGATACACTTTTAAGGGGTGGCTAGAATTCTTTTTTCTTCCGAATGTGAGCTACTGTAATAAACTGATGATAAAAATTAGACGGATGTCTGTGTTTTTTAGAGCAAATGGAATACATAATTACATCATACAATAAGCAGATTTAATTTTACATAGATCCACACTAGGTAACTATTTCAATCTAATGTTAAATTATAGATTTGTGGGGAATTTCTGTAACTGTAATTTAAATTCCTTTGAATCTGAGGCTATTCATTAATCATATTAATTCAATCATATTGACCCTCCTGAATTGAACATTGAACAGATAATTAACTGAACCAATTGTTTTGCTAATGAGTCTTTTTAATTCGTAATTATTATAAATAATAATAAATACTTCTAATTATGGCAATGTATTACAAATGGAACACAGGCTGATTGATTTACAAAAGTCATGTATAATGTGTGCAGGCCTTTCCCTTGGAAATTTCTACATGGAACTTTGTATTGTGTGGTTTTTGCAGCTCTGAAAACCAAGGTGTTTGCATTGTAAGCACTTACCTCAACAGATCTGTGAATCTAGCTTGTGATTTTTGTTGAGTTGCTAGGCTAGACACCCCTTATGGTGCCTGCCTCTGCAGTCTCTCTTGTTAACTCCCTCACAATGACCTCCAGAACATTTCCACAATCAGTGCTTAATCGTGACTATAGGGCCAGTGGTTGTCATGGAGCTGATCAGTTTATATACAGCGTCTATCATTTACAGCCCACAGTGACCAGATATCTGCACTAAAGAAAACCTCCATTTTCATTAGTGGTTATGTGGCTTCTCCCCACGTGCCTCCTATTGATCCACGAAACACTCATCCTCGAAGATGGTTTTTATTGGCTTTGTGTTAATTTGGCCTGTCACTCAGATTGGGGTGTTGATTATCTTTGTCAACTACATGATTCAGCCAAAATTGCTTTGTGGTTAAGGGAGTAAAACCTTTTTCTTGCTTGTTTTATTTCTGCTGTGAAATAAAAGAGAATAAAAATGGCACCAGTCTGATTTTGAAGACAGATGGCGCCATAAACAAACAGATGAAGGAACAAATTGATTCTGCCGATTCACCAAAATGAGACAAAATGAGTGATCCTTTCTCAACCTGTCAATTTGACAAAAATAATGTTTGTGAAATTTAATAGAGATAATATTTTTTATAATTGTTGTCACAATGAAATAGACATTCATATTTTTACTCACATTAAAGATTGTATATGGTTTCCAAAATGTCTAATCAGATATTTAATCAAACATCATTCAGAAACATTGTAAGCAAACACTTGATTGCAGAGCTGGATGAGTTTGGGATGGTGGCAGGCATAGCAGATGAGCCAGAGACTGTGACAGTATCGATCTTCCCATTCTGTGATCACTGCTGTCCTCGGGAGGGGAAGAATAATGAGAGCCCTTTTCCTTGGAGATCGATATTCCAGCTGAGCTTCACTGAACAATAAGAAAATGTAATTGTGTGAGTGGACCTGGGAAGAAGCAGAAGCCAACTATACAGCCAAGATGTCACAATGGGACCTTGGGAACTGGAGATGGCACACTACCTGTGCAGATCTAATCAGTGATGAAGATGGCAGCTATGGGGTGTCAGCTGTTATTGGCCGTTTATTTATCCCGTGCCAAGCTTCAAGAAGTGGATTTGAAGGGCTGGACAAAAACGGAGTGTTCCTCCCTTAAAGGCTACGAAACAACCTGCCCCAGCAAAAGATATCAGCCAATATCAATATTTAATAAACAAATGACTGATTTCATGGAGGCCAGCATTAGAGTGCCCCTGGGGCCGGGCGATCAATCGCAGGATGGCTCTGTCTGTCCGAATCTGTCAATCGAGAGCTGAGAGTAATGCTATTATCTGCCCGTCCGAGTGGACCATCGACCGGCCTTCCCCTCTTTAAATGGACTAATCTGATAAAAAAGCATTAAAACATTTGTTCACTGACACACAGGCAAGCACATGAACCAAAGCCTTCTAGATATTTCAAGGTCACTTTTCAAAGTTATACCTTAATGGCTATGGCAGACATTCACGTATGCACTAGTTCAGTAGCCTAAGCAGATACCTAGCCACTCTGCTGTCTGAATTCAGATTATTTTTGGCTTTGTGAATCAACCAACCGGCGTGTTGTATCTTTGCTAATGCATCCTGTTTCTTTCTGCTTCCCATCAGACACTCAAGGCCATCTGTAGTATGTCTCTCCCCTAACACTGCACTGAGTGTACCTTCCCTACCAACCTCGACACCCCCTTCCCACACACTCAAAGACACACATAAACACACTCCTTTTGTTTGATAGAGCAGTTCACAGAGACGTCAGCACTTAGGTATTTTTGCCGTGCCAGAAAAATAGAGCCCCCCTCCCCCTGTCAACCCTCAGCACCCCTTGGTATTGCATTAGATCAGTCCGTCAGTGAGGGCTCATCCACTACATTCCCTGTGTTTCTATCCAGACTGTCCCACGCAGCGTTGGCATAGGGGTGCTGACGCTGAATGCTTTGGTAGGGGAGACCAGAGTCAATTGTGCCCCAATTAGTCTTTTATGCGATTGCTAAGAGACCGCTTGCTCAAGAATAACATTTTCAAATGAATAACTTCATACGCTCTATTAACATTTGCTCATGTTCATTTACTTGAATCGCTAACATGAAAGGCACATTTTGATATTAAACAAAATTAGTTAAAAAGAACAAATGACCCCATCATCTGCGTCATTTGTGCCCTTAAGAGGGGGGTCAGTTGTGCCCATTATCTTAAGGGGACACTACAGGTGAATAAGAAATAAAAAAATTTTTAAAGATATTCTCATACATTTTTACCAGTTTAATCTTCATATTAAAATAAATATTTCTTGTATTACACTTTGTCTTAAAAAAATGTTTAAATATGCAAATTAGGCAATATCTCATTAAATATGAGTAAATTTGCATATATTTTATGGGTTTACTATTTTCTGCTGTTACCATCACTGTTTCAGGCTTTTTAAAATAGTAATCAATGTTTTGAATGTGCATGAACATCGTTTAGTTAGCTTAAAGCTAACGTATCTGTTAACTGACAACTTCCATTACTTTTCAGGTCGTTTGTGGTTTGTGCCCAGGAGTTGGGGTCGTTTGTGCCCAGGAATCGGGGTCGTTTGTGCCCAGGAGTCGGGGTCGTTTGTGCCCAGGAGTCGGGGTCGTTTGTGACCAGGAGTCGGGGTCGTTTGTGCCCAGGAGTCGGGGTCGTTTGTGACCAGGAGTCGGGGTCGTTTGTGCCCAGGGCATGGTATGGTTCATTTACAGCTAAAGACGGCTGGTATCTAAAAATAGCGATCGCAAAAAATAAAAATTACCTTTGCAAACTTGACGTTTTCCAAAAGGAGGCGATACTTCTTGTGTCAACAGTCACTCATGTCTTGGTACGGAAGGGGGCGTTGCAAAAGGTTAAAAAAAATGAATGACGGCACTACAGCTGGTTTTTTATTGGGTGAAAACGACAGGGAACAAACGACCCCGGGGCACAATTTACTCTGGTCTCCCCTACTCATCTGTATTCCTCACCTTGCCTAAACATTAGGTACA
Source organism: Ilyophis sp. 1 JC-2022 (assembly GCA_022702515.1). Taxonomy (NCBI): domain Eukaryota; kingdom Metazoa; phylum Chordata; class Actinopteri; order Anguilliformes; family Synaphobranchidae; genus Ilyophis; species Ilyophis sp. 1 JC-2022. The sequence goes on along the minus strand of CM040406.1, from coordinate 87,557,739 downwards.
AATAAGAAAATGTACACAGGACAGGATGTATAACATAACACTGATGATGGAAAATAAAAAAATTAAAAATTCAGTATTCTGT